>CM043880.1:28002235-29202235 GCA_024034495.1 Camelina laxa
TTTACATTCAGCATCTAGTTCTTGTAGTTTTATTTTCTGCACTTTGCATTTTAATCATAGGATTGTTAGTGACAAACATCCTTTACATCTGGCTTAATTAGATCTTTATGCACATCTTGATTGTTCACAAACACTCGAGATTGGATTGACACCTCTTATACTGCAAATGCATAAGGGAAATTGAAACACCTTACCATCCATCCATTCATTGCATACATTCATCATCATTCCTCATTCACCACCATCAAATACTGTTTCAATTTGGCGCCGTTGCTATTTGAGTGTGTTTTTGTGACAATTAGGATCATAAAAGTCTAAGATTAAGTTTTGTTTATCAACTTGTTCACTACTGGATCTTGTTTCTTCTTCTGCTTGTCTGTGATTGAGTTTCAGGTACCAGCTCGACCATCAACTCGACCACCACTCGACCGAGTGTGTGCTCGAGCACCTGATCGAGTCAGAAGCCGGATACAAATAGACATCAGTTCCCAGTCGACTCGACCACCCACTCGAGCCTGTGCTCGACCGAGTGCCTGTCCGAGTCTGTCCTCGACTCTGTTGATGCAAACAAGGTCCAAGGGTCCTCACAATCTTCAGAGACTCCTTGATCACATCAACAAACCACCAAGCCTGAGGACCTAAGAACAATGAAAACAAGAATCAATCAGAGCAAAAGACAACAAGTGCAAGAATTGGAGATGCACAAACACACATAACCAGAGAGCTGGTATTGTGCCTCCTACTGTTGCCAACAACAACTTTGAGATCAAAAGTGGATTGATCTCAATGATTCAAGCCAACAAGTTCCATGGGTTGCCAATGGAAGATCCCCTGGACCACCTTGATGAATTTGATAGGATATGTGGTCTCACTAAGATCAATGGAGTCAGTGAGGATGGATTCAAGTTAAGGCTATTCCCCTTCTCACTTGGAGATAAGGCTCACCTTTGGGAGAAGACTCTTCCTACTGGAGCAATAACCATGGGATGCTTGCAAAAAGCTTTCTGGCCAAATTCTTTTCCAATGCTAGAACTGCTAGATTGAGAAATGAAATTTCTGGGTTTGCTCAAAGGAATAATGAGAGTTTTTGTGAAGCTTGGGAAAGGTTTAAAGGATTCCAGACTCAGTGTCCTCACCATGGCTTCAGCAATGAGTCCCTTTTAAGTACTTTGTATAGAGGAGTGCTTCCCAAGATCAGAATGCTTCTTGACACAGCCTCAAATGGAAACTTCCTCAACAAAATGTTGAAGAAGGCTGGGAGTTGGTTGAAAATCTTGCTCAATCAGATGGCAACTATAATGAGGACTATGACAGAACCATAAGGTCATCATCAACGATCAAGAGGACAAGAAGTACAAGAGGATTTGAAGATGGTCAATGAGAAGCTTGACAAGATCCTTCCTAGCCAACAAAAGTCTATTCACTTCATTGGTGAGGAAGAGGCTCCAGTTCAAAGAAGGGAGACTGAGTTTGCTGAGTTGTGCTACATGCAAAACCAGGGAGGATTCAAAGGCTACAACCAAGGAGGTTTCAAGAACAACAATCTCTTATAGGAGTACCAATGTGGCCAACCCTCAAGACCAAGTCTATCCACCTCAACAGCCTCAACAGCAACAAAACTACATCCCCAAACAACAACATCAAGTGTTCCAGCCTCAGTTGTGTCCCCCACCAGGGTTTCAGACTAACCAAGGCCAAGAACAAGACTTAAGAGCAATGATGCAACAATTGTTGATTGGGCAAACACAAGGAAAGATTGAGGCAACAAACAGATTTGCTGAGTTGAACAGGAGGATATCAGATGTTTACAGTGAACTCCATGCCAAGTTTGACACACTTACTTCGGATTGTGACTATGGAGAATCAACTAGCTAATGCCCCAAATAACAAAGGCAAGGCCATTATGCTCTATAGAATCTGCTCATGCTATCAATCTACGCAGTGGAAGGGTTCTACCAACAAGAGAGAGGGAGCTTTACAGACACTGAGGACAGTGGTGATCAAGAAGGGAGAGTTTTCAACAAGAAGAAACTCAAAATGAAAACGCCATCGAACTCGACCCACCACTCGACCACCTCGACCGAGTGTGTGATCGAGCACCCGATCGAGCAGCCTCAAGAAAAAACTAAGCCAGTTGCTTCCAAAGAAAAGAAGTCCGGTTCATTCCTCCTCCTTACAAGCCTCCACTACCTTTCCCAGGAAGATTTAAGAAGCAGATGGTTGAAAAATACAAGGCATTGTTTGACAAACAAGTTAGAGAGATTGAGCTTAGAATGCCTCTAATAGATGCATTTGTGATGATTCCTCCTTACCAGAAATTCTTGAAAGATGCTGTGATGGAAAGGATCAAAGAAGTTCAAGGGATGGTGATTCTTAGCCAAGAGTGCAGTGCCATCATCACAAAGCAAGTGAATCCTCAAAAGCTAAGGGATCCTGGTTCCTTTACTCTACCTTGCTCTATAGGCCCTATAACTTTCAACAGATGCCTATGTGATTTGGGAGCCTCAGTAAGCCTAATGCCTCTATCAGTTGCTAAGCGCCTAATGCCTCTATCAGTTGCTAAGCGCCTAGGGTTTACAAGATATAAGCCATGCAATATATCCTTGATCTTGGCTGATAGATCAATAAGATTACCACATGGTGTTTTGGAGGATCTACCAGTTAGAGTTGGAGAAGTAGAAGTCCCAACAGACTTTGTGGTCTTGGAAATGGATGAAGAACCAAAGGATCCTTTGATACTAGGGAGACCTTTCCTAGCTACAGCAGGAGCAATAATTGATGTGAGACAAGGGAAGATTGATCTTAACTTGGGAGAGGACTTCAAAATGACATTTGACATTGTGGAGGCTATGAAGAAACCAACCATTGGAGGGCAAGTCTTTTGGACTGAAGAGATGGACAAACTATCAGAGGAATTGATGGAAGAACTAGCAGAACAAGATCACCTTAGAACTGTTTTAACCAAGAGTGGGGAGGAAGGATTCATTCATCAAGAAACCAAAGCTTATGAGAAGATATTGGACTCCTTAGAGAATCAGACCATCCAGAGGTTTTGAGGGATTACCAGACACAAGAGGAAGTCTGGTCAGTTCAATTAGCAACTTTGGATAGCTCGACCATCAGCTCGAGCACACACACTCACCGAGCACCAAAGCTACTCGACCGAGTGCAACGCTGAGTCCTACACAAATGATTGGTCCGACTAAAGGCACCAAAAGTGAGCTCAAACCTCCCCATTTGGGCTAAGGTACGTTTTCTAGGTAAGAACTCTACTTATCCTGTGATAGTAAATGCTAAGTTGAGTGAAAATGAACTTGATTTGCTAGTTGTAGAGCTAAGGAAGTATAGGAAAGCAATGGTTATACTTTGGATGACATTCAAGGCCTTTCACCTAGTCTTTGCATGCATAGAATCCATCTTGAAAATGAATCTACTCTAGTTTGAACCTCGAAGGTTAAACCCCAACTTAAAAGAAGTAGTTAAAAAGGAGATCCTTAAGTTGCTTGATGCTGGTGTAATCTATCCTATCTCTGATAGTACTTGGGTTTCACCAGTTCATTGTGTCCCAAAAAAGGAGGAATAACTGTGGTAAAGAATGATCAGGATGAATTAATTCCACTAGAACCATTACAGGGCATAGAATGTGCATTGACTATAGAAAGCTTAATTCAGCTACTAGGAAAGATCATTTTCCTCTTCCTTTCATTGATCAAATGTTGGAAAGATTAGCTAATCACACTCACTACTGTTTCTTGGATGGATATTCTGGATTTTTCCAAATTCCTATTCATCCCAATGATCAGAGAGACAACATTCACATGTCCATATGGTACTTTTGCTTAGAAGGATGCCATTTGGATTATGTAATGCTCCAGCAACTTTTCAAAGATGCATGATGTCTATCTTCTCTGATCATTGAGGATGTTGTGGAAGTTTTTATGGATGATTTCTCTGTCTATGGAGACTCCTTTCCTTCTTGTCTTGCTAATTTATGCAGGGTTTTAAAGAGATGTGAGGAGACAAATCTTGTTTTGAACTGGGAAAAGTGTCACTTCATGGTTGAAGAAGGGATAGTTCTTGGTCATAAGATTTCAAAAAAAGGGATTGAGGTTGATAAGGCAAAGATTGAAGTCATGGTTCAACTCCAACCACCAAAAACAGTCAAGGACATAAGAAGCTTTCTTGGGCATGCTGGGTTTTATAGGAGATTCATCAAGGATTTCTCAAAGATAGCTAGGCCATTGACAAGGTTGCTATGTAAGGAGACTGAGTTCAACTTTGATGAAGATTGCTTGAAGGCTTTCAAGGAGATCAAAGCTGCTTTGATTTCAGCTCAATAGTCCAAGCTCCAAACTGGGATCTTCCATTTGAGATTATGTGTGATGCTTCAGACTTTGCAGTAGGAGCAGTCTAGGTCAGAAAAAAGATAGAAGCTGCATGTGATTCATAAAGTAGAACCTTGGATGAAACTCAAGGAAGATATTCAACAACAGAGAAAGAGCTCTTAGCAGTGGTATTTGCCTTTGAAAAGTTCAGAAGCTACTTAGTAGGGTCCAAGGTGATTGTGTACACTGATCATGCTGCTTTGAGGCACATCTACTCAAAGAAGGATACAAAACCAAGGTTGTTGAGATGGATTTTGCTTCTCCAAGAGTTTGACATGGAAATAGTTGATAAAGGGGATAGAGAATGGAGTAGCTGATCACTTGTCTAGAATGAGGATAGAAGAGGAGATTCCAATTGATGATTCAATGCTGAGGAGAAACTGATGCTGATTGGGTCAACACGGCTCACCACTCGACCTCTCACTCGAACAGGCACTCGGCCGAGTATGTTTGGAGTGCCCGATCGAGCAGGACGAGATGGAGGAGTGGATGGCACTTGAGAGTGAAGATCTGCCTTGGTATGCTGATATAGTCAATTACAAGGTATGTGAAGAAGTTCCAGCAGATATGGACTCCTATAGGAAGAAGAAACTCCTCAAGGACATCAATGGATACTATTGGGATGAACCTTACTTATACAAGAAGGGATCAGATGGATTGTTTAGAAGGTGCATAGCAGAGAATGAAGTTGAAGGAGTATTAGGACATCATGGTTCTGTATGGAGGCCATTTGCAACTTTCAAGACAGCCCAAAAAGGTCTTACAAGCTGGTTATGGTGGCCTACATTGTTCAAGGACACTCACAAGTTCATCACAAATGTGATGCTTGCCAAAGGATGGGGAATATCACAAGGAAGAATGAGATGCCTCAAAATCCAATTCTTGAAGTTGAGATATTTGATGTGTGGGGAATTGATTTCATGGGACCCTTTAATCCCCCTTCAAATGGGAATGCCTACATCTTAGTAGCAGTGGACTATGTCTCCAAATGGGTGGAAGCCATTGCTAGCCCCACTAATGATCACAAGGTAGTTCTTAAACTCTTTAAGAACATAATCTTCAAGGTATGGAATCCCAAGAGTTGTGATAAGTGATGGAGGATCACACTTCATCAATAAGATCTTTGAAGGAATGCTAAGGAAGTATGGAGTCAAGCACAAGGTGTCTACAGCATCCCCTCAGACAAGTGGGCAAGTTGAGGTGTCAAACAAACAGATCAAGGCCATTCTATCAAGAATAGTAGGAGCAACAAGGAAGGATTGGTCTAGTAAACTTGATGAAACACTTTGGGCTTATAGAACAGCTTTCAAAACACCTATAGGAAGAACCCCATTCCAGCTTGTGTATGGAAAGTCTTGTCACCTTCAGTTGAAGTTGAATACAAGGCTCTATGGGCAATCAAACTTCTGAACCTGGATCTTGAAACAGCACAAGCTAAGAGAAGCCTTGATTTGCATGAACTTGAGGAGATCAGATTGGAGGCATGAAAACTCCAAAATCTACAAGGAAAGGACTAAGGCTTTCCATGATAAGAAGATTCTCATAAAGGACCTTAGACCTGGAGACCAAGCCTTGCTTTACAATTCAAAACTCAAGTTATTCCCTGGGAAGTTGAAAAGTAGATGGGGAGGTCCTTTTGAAATAAAAGAGGTTTTACCATATGGAGCTGTCACACTTCTCAACAAGGATGGTAGTGAGTTCACAGTTAATGGTCAGAGGGTTAAGAAGTATTTGGGAGAGAAGAAGACACATGAGAAGTGCTCAATACTTCTCATGGATGCCCCTCAAGCTTGAAGAGTCATAGAAGTCAAGCTTAGTGACTCTAAACAAGCTCACTAGGGAGGAAGTCCCTAAGGTATCTCTGTATATATTGCTTAGGATTTTGGTATTTTGACTTTTGTTTTGGTGTTTTCATGGTCAGGAAACAAGGGAGTCTAAACAGAAGAAGAGAGGAGATCCGCAGTCCAGCTCGACCCCCCCACTCGGACATGCACTCGACCGAGTCACGGTCGTTCGCCATCGTCGAGCTGCCCCAATCTCCATCTCCAAGTCACCAACAAGACCCAATTACACCTTTGATAGCATGCAGAGGATGTGGATAACTTCTTCTCAATCCTTGAGGTACCACTATCACCTTCACTTGTAAATATCATTGCATTTCATATTTGTGTTTTGTTTTTAGTCTTGAATCCTCAAACAAATTTCTTTTCAACAGGACTGTGATTTAAGTTGGGGAGGGTTTGAGATAGCATTTGACATTGTGTTTTGTGATCTTATTTCAAAATTTTAGCATCCTCATATTAGTATTTGCATAAGCATCTAAGGCATAGAAAAACCATAAAAATTTGAAAATTTTGAAAAATCTTTATAAAAAAAAAAAAAGTGTTCATGTAGTTTGCATTGCATATTAAGTATCTTGACATGTTTCATGTAGGATTGTATAATATTTGCATTAGGGATCTATGATGAGTATTTCCTTGTTAGCTTGCTCATTCACTAGACTAGGATCAATGCCCAAGTTAATAGTACTTTGATGCTAGTTGAGTGGTAAAGCATAAGATTGAACCAAGCCTTGAATTCCTGCATTGTATTGGTCTATATTGAAGCATGTTGTGATTTGACACCATTTCCTATCTATAAGAACCTAATATTGACTTTCAATTATCAATGTGTGCATTGCTTTAAACTCATGGATACCATATACATATTTGGATCATCTTCTCCTTTTTACCACTCTTGTTGATCCAAGTAGCTGATTTCCTCATTAAGAATCAGTTTCCCTACCCTTAACCAACCCTTCTTTCAAGCCTTGTTTATTCTTGTGTGTGTGAGGCTATTTTGGGGATTGAGCTTGGTAGAAAGTGTTAGGTTTGAACTGACAAGTAAAGCCTTGTGTAGTTCTAGTTGCACTTTTCAAACTAGATAGGACTAGGTGGTTCACTTGGGTTTGGGACTTGGCTGTTAAAGAAAAGAAAAAAAAAAGAGAAAAGAAATAAAAAAGGGTAGAGTCTTTAAGAGGAGATTGTGTTTAAGCAAGGTCTAGTGAAAGGATGGGAAGAAAAAAAAATTGTTGAAGATGGTTCTAGTTGAAAAGAAAAGAAAGAAAAGAAAAGTCTAGCAAAAAGCTTGTATGTAAGAATAAGAAGAAAAGAGAACCATAGCAAATAAGTAAGAATCCCCCATCCACTAGAAAGATCAAATAAGAAACCTCTCCTAAGACTTGAAAACCAAGAAAAGGGTGAAAGAGAAAGAGAAGAAGTTAAAGGGTAGCACTAGGATCATTTGGGTTTAGATTGCTAGGATAAACACTTTGGGTGCCTTTGGGTAGACAAGGTTTTATTCTTGTATGTGTCTAGGTGTTCTTACCTTTAGCATTCTTCTAGCTCAATCCATTTTATGAGAGAACCTTGATATTGATAAGCCCCACTCTAAAGAGACCATCATTGTCTCAAGCCTTTACCTCCAACCAAATGAGTTTAAGCATTGCATAGAATTGATTCATGTTCTTGATTAATGAATGTTAAAGAAATGGTTGATTTGAATGCATGTGGATATCTAAGGCTCAAATCAGTAAAGGTTGTGATATGCTTGTCTAAAATCTTTAAGTACAGCTCATTCAACTTGCATCATAGTACTAGTAACTTGGACATTGATTTAGATGGTCTAGTTGCAAGCTTTAGGAGCTGAGATCACTTTCAAACCTCACTTACCTTCTTATGTCTTGCTTATTTGCTTGAGAGCAAGCAAAGACTAAGTTTGGGTGTTGATGTTCATATATTTTACCCTGTTTTCCCTTAGTATATTCACATCTTTTGCATCTTTTGCTATCCATTTTCACCATTATTGCATAGCTTTAGGACTAATCATGCATTAGAGTTTAGTTGCATTGCATTTGCATCTTTTCATGCATAAACAGGTGATTTTGGAGCTTAAGGAGCATGGAAGCAATGTTGAGGAAGGAGTGAAGCAATCATGAAGGGAAAGCAAGAGAGTTAAGGCTGAAATAACAAGCTCAGTCCGAGCTACGACCGCACATGTTCATATATTTTACCCTGTTTTCCCTTAGTATATTCACATCTTTTGCATCTTTTGCTATCCATTTTCACCATTATTGCATAGCTTTAGGACTAATCATGCATTAGAGTTTAGTTGCATTGCATTTGCATCTTTTCATGCATAAACAGGTGATTTTGGAGCTTAAGGAGCATGGAAGCAATGCTGAGGAAGAAGTGAAGCAATCATGAAGGGAAAGCAAGAGAGTTAAGGCTGAAATAACAAGGTCCGGAGTCCAACTCGACCGCACACTCGACCAGACACTCGACCGTGTGCTGAGGAGGACTCGACCGAGTGGACAATGCACGAGAGAAGCCAGCTCGACCTGCCACTCGACCGAGCACAGGTCGAGTTGACCGAGCCGTTGACTATTTTGTCTTTTAGCATTTTTAGGGCTTCCACTCCCCTCCTATATAAAGCCTTGTACCTGCAGCCACAAAAGAGCTTTTTAGATATTCTCTAAACCTAGTATTTACCCTTTTTGGGATTTATTCTTTTTGCTTTTTATTTTCCTAGATCTTGTACTGAAAAAGTAAATTCAATATTGTTAGTTTAATAACTTTCTTAATATTGAGAATTTAAGTTTCATTTCTTTTTCAATATTGTAGATCTTTGTTTTATCTTTCTAATGATGCAAGTTTCAATCTTTTCTGGGTTTATGATTTTGATGTTTATCATGTGTTCTTGTGAGTAGTAGCTTAGGATCTTGAGGATGGGTTAGGCTGGGCTGTGAATGAGGTTTGTTTGGCTTGATCAAGCTTGATTGTTGTAGATCTCTTCTAGGGTAGATGTTCTTAATGCTGATCCTATATCTGAGAGGGTAGGATCTGATTTCAAGCATCTTAGCATCACACCAATGTTTAAGAGGCATAGATAAGGCTAGATCTAGAGCTTACCATCTTGCTTGCTAAGAGATTAGAGGTTTTGTTTGGTATGAGACATATTTCTTACTGCTGCTTGTGTAGATTCTTTACTATGTGAGAGCAAGTCTAGAAATGCATAGGTTTGATTGTTTCTTGACCATGAGAGTGGGAGAAACTTGTCTTAGATACATATGTCTAGAGATTAGCTCATGTTGTTTGAGATTTGTTGATCAAGTTAGATAGCCTCAATCATTAGTCCAGCCCATGAATCCCTCCTCAGTCCTTCCTTGTTTATTGATTTTACAGTCTTAATCCTGTTGCTTGATTGTAGTTTGATTCGTCTTTGCATTACTCTGTTTTATTGCATTGCTCTGTTTCTGCGTTTAGTCTAGCTCGACCACTCACTCGACCTACACTCGGTCGAGTGCTGGCTCGAGTTCATCCCAGAACTCTTGTTTATGCTTTGTGATTGTCTTGTTTCATTCTATTTGCATTCTGTTGCATTCATTTAGTATCTTGTTCATTACTTGTCTTGCATTAGTTCTTTAGCATAGTTTCTACTTCTGTTGGTTGCATCATTACTTTCATAATCATCTTGTTCATTTGCATTTAGTTCATAGTTCTTATAGTTTACTTTCTGCATTTTGCATCATTAGGATTGTTAGTAATGAACATCATCTTACATCGCTTAAATTAGATCTTTATGCATATCTTGACTGTTCACAAACACTCAGTTGGATTGACACCTCTTATCTACTTTTAAGTGCATGTGAATATACATGGAATTCAACTTATTATATCCATCATTTCATTGCATACATTCAATCATCATCCATTCCATCTTCTTTCCTGCAGCCCTTCCATTCTGAATGGCGCCGTTGCCTATTTGAGTGTGTTTTTGTGACAATTAGGATCCATAAAAGTCTAAGATTAAGTTCGTTTATCAACTTGTTCACTACTGATCTTGTTTCTTCTTACGGTTTGTGGGGTGGTTTCAGGTACCAACTCACCACTCAGCTCGACCACCATCGACCGAGTGTGTGCTCGAGCACTGATCAGTCGAAGCCGGATACAAATAGACATCAGTTCCCGCGGTCTGGCGACTCGAATCTCGAGCCATGCTCGACCGAGTGCCTGTTCAGTCAGTCATCATGTTTCACAATAATATGTTCCATTTTGTACCATGGCAACATCAACCAGGATTCCAGGCTCAATGGTGTCACCCTCAGGTGTTTCAACTTCACAAGCCCAAGAACTGACTTAAGAGCTATGATGCAGCAACTTTTACTTGGGCCAGCAACTGGGCAGATTGAGGTAGCAAAGCAATTTGCTGAGCTGAATAAACGTTGAATTCCTATTATGACATAAACTCCAAGGTCAAGTCATGAAACAGATGGTCTCTTTTTTAATTTCCTACAAACCAATTTCTTGAAGAAGCTATTCGAAACCCAAGAAATTTACAGCTAAAGCTCTTAATCTCTATGAAGATGCGTCATGCAGGACAGTGAGATTCAAGGTGGGGAGGATTGGTCATTTATTGAAGCCCAGGGTGAAGCTTGTGCACAGCAGACTGAAACCGTCAAAGCACTCGACCAAGTGCTCGAACACACTCGACCGAGTGCTGATCAGTGGTCGATCAAGGTGAAGGACCAGAAACTGTCAAACCTGCTAGATACATTCCTCCTGCTTACAAACCTCTACCATTCCCAGGACGTTTCAAGGCACGAAACTGAAAGAACTAAGGAAATATTGAGGAAAAGGGAAAGTTGGCTTTGCAACAAGAGAATGAGTTAGCTTTACAACAACAAGAAGTCATTGAGAAGGAAGAAGTGATGGCTTTGAAGGAAGAAGTTGTGATTGAAAGAAAGGAAGTAATGGCCATACAACAGGAGGTTTTCATTGAGAAGAAGGAGGAAGTAATGGCTATACAAGAGATTACCATTGCTTACAAGGAAGAGGAGAGAGGGCCTGACTTGAGCAAATTTGTTCAGAATCCTTCCTACAAGGACATGCTGCTTGAATTATCCAAGATGAAAGCTCAGGAACAAGACATGAAGGACTTAAGAGAAATTGGGGAAGCTGTTATACCAACAAAACTTGAAGACCCTAGATCATTTGATCTACCTTGCTCCATCAGCTACATGCATGACAAGTGCTATGTGATTAGGAGCTTCAGTGAGCCTAATGCCATACTAGGTGGCTGAGAAGTTGGGATATGAATATTTTAAGCCTTGCAATCTCTATATTGGCCTAGCAGATGGATCAAAGAGGGATGTGCTTGGAGTGATTGAAGATTTCCCAGTAAAGATAGGGAAGGCAAGAATCCCAACTGACTTTGTGATCATGAACATGGATCAAGAGCCAGAAGATCCTCTCATCTTGGGGAGACCATTCTTAGCCACAGTAGGAGCTGTAATAGATGTTAAGATGGGAACCATCAACCTTCACCTTGCTAAAAACTTCACTATGAAGTTTGACATCAAAGAATACTACTCATCAGCCTACTATTGAAGGTCAACACTTTATGATAGGGAAAAAAGGCTAGTTGTGAAGTTTTTGAGGAAGGAGGGAACCCTAGGATTAAAGGTTCAGCCCAAGCTAAGACTGTCCAAGAACTAAAGGGGTCAGTTCAAGTGCTAGCTGGTTTAGTGAAGGAACTTCAAGTTCAGCTCAAGGTCTTTGAAGAAGGCAAGACCAAAACTCAAGTTTAAGAAGAAACATGGTTCAAGTGCTAAGGAAGTAGTGATCAAGAAGGAACACATGGGTTATCAAGTAGAACCAGGGGGGATTTCATCACCTCATTGGTCTCCAAATCAAGCTTGAAGAGCTAGAAGAAGTCAAGCTTAGTGACTTTAAACAAGCTCACTAGGGAGGAAGTCCCTAAGGTATCATTGTACATATGCTTTATTTTCCTTGTAGTTTTGATATTTTTGTTTTATGTTTGTGTTGGGCAGGCTGTTTAATGAGAGTGTAGATGGGTTTGGAGAGAATTGGACTTGGAAAAATAGACTCGCAAGCCAGCTCGACCACCCCACTCGGACATGCACTCGACCGAGTCACGGTCGATCGCCATCGTCGAGCTGCCCCAATCCCCATCTCCAAGTCACCAACAAGACCCCAGCTACACCTTTGATAGCATGCAGGAGGATGTGGATAGTTTCTTCTCCAATCCTTGAGGTAACACTATCACCTTTACATTGTAAATACCATTGCATTTCATATTGTGTGTTTTGTTTTAAGTCTTGAATCCTCAAACAAATTTCTTTCACACAAGGGACTGTGTGATTTAAGTTTGGGGGAGGGTTTGAGATAGCATTTGACATTGTGTTTTGTTTTCTTATTTCAAATTTTTAGCATCATCATGTTAGTATTTGCATAGCATCTAAGGCATAGAAAAACCCTAAAAATTTGAAAATTTTTTGCAAAAATCTTTTAAAAAAAGAGTGTTCATGTAGTTTGCTTTGCATATTCAAGTATTTTGTTTATCATATAGGACTGCTTGCATTAGGGATCTATGATGAGTATTTCCTTGTTAGCTTGCTCATTCACTAGACTAGGATCAATGCCCAAGTTAATAGTACTTTGATGCTAGTTGAGTGGTTAGAAGCATAAGATTGAACCAAGCATTGAATTCCTGCATTGCATTTGGTCTAAATTGAAGCATGTTGTGATTTGATGCCATTTCCTATCTATAAGAACCTAATATTGACTTTCAATTATCAATGTGTGCATTGCTTTAAACTCATGGATACCATATACATATTTGGATCATCTTTCTCCTTTTTACCACTCTTGTTGATCCAAGTAGCTGATTTCCTCATTAAGAATCAGTTTCCCCTACCCTTAACCAACCCTTCTTTCAAGCCATGTTTATTCTTGAGTGTGTGAGGCCTATTTTGGGATTGAGCTTGGTAGAAAGTGTTAGGTTTGAACTGACAAGTAAAGCCTTGTGTAGTTCTAGTTTGCACTTTTCAAACTAGATAGGACTAGGTGGTTCACTTGTTGGGTTTGGGACTTGGCTGTTTTTGAAAAGAAAAAAAAAAAAAAAAAAAAAAAAAGAGAAAAGAAAGAAAAAGGGTAGAGTCTTTAAGAGGAGATTGTGTTTAAGCAAGGTCTAGTGAAAGGATGGGAAGCAAAAAAATGTTGAAGATGGTTCTAGTTAAAGAAAGAAAAGAAAAGTCTAGCAAAAAGCTTGTATGTCTTAAGAATAAGAAGAAAAGAGAACCATAGCAAATAAGTAAGAATCCCCCATCCCACTAGAAAGATCAAATAAGAAACCTCTCCTAAGACTTGAAAACCAAAAGAGAAAGGGTGAAAGAGAAAAGAAGAAGTTAAAGGGTAGCACTAGGATCATTTAGATTGCTAGGATAAACACTTTGGGTACCTTTGGGTAGACAAGGTTTTATTCTTGTATGTGTCTAGGTGTTCTTACCTTTAGCATTCTTCTAAAGCTCAATCCATTTTTTATGAGAGAACCTTGATATTGATAAGCCCCACTCTAAAAAGAGACCATCATTGTCTCAAAGCCTTTACCTCCAAGCCAAATGAGTTTAAGCATTGCATAGAATTGATTCATGTTCTTGATTAATGAATGTTAAAGGAAATGGTTGATTTGAATGCATGTGGATATCTAAGGCTCAAATCAGTAAAGGTTGTGACATGCTTGTCTAAAGTCTTTAAGTACAGCTCAACTTGCATCATAGTACTAGTAACTTGGACATTGATTCTAGATGGTCTGTTTGCAAGCTTTAGGAGCTGAGATCCCACTTTCAAACCTCACCTACATTCTTATGTCTTGCTTATTTGCTTGAGGGCAAGCAAAGACTAAGTTTGGGGGTGTTGATGTTCATATATTTTACCCTGTTTTCCCTTAGTATATTCACATCTTTTGCATCTTTTGCTATCCATTTTCACCATTATTGCATAGCTTTAGGACTAATCATGCATTAGAGTTTAGTTGCATTGCATTTGCATCTTTTCATGCATAAACAGGTGATTTTGAAGCTTAAGGAGCATGGAAGCAATGAGGAAGGAGTGAAGCAATCATGAAGGGAAAGCAAGAGAGTTAAGGCTGAAATAACAAGGTCCGGTCCAACTCGACCGCACACTCGACCAGACACTCGACCGTGTCTGAGGAGGACTCGACCGAGTGGACAATGCACGAGAGAAGCCAGCTCGACCTGCCACTCGACCGAGCACAGGTCGAGTTGACCGAGCCGTTGACTATTTCTTTTAGCATTTTTAGGGCTTCCACTCCCCTCCTATATAAAGCCTTGTACCTGCAGCCACAAAAGGAGTCAGCTTTTTAGATATTCTCTAAACCTAGTATTTACCCTTTTTGGGATTTATTCTTTTGTTTTTATTTTCCTAGATCTTGTACTTGAAAAAGACTAAATTCTTCAATATTGTTAGTTTAATAACTTTCTTAATATTGAGAATTTAAGTTTCATTTCTTTTTCAATATTGTAGATCTTTGTTTTATCTTTCTAATGATGCAAGTTTCAATCTCTGGGTTTATGATTTTGATGTTTATCATGTGTTCTTGTGAGTAGTAGCTTAGGATCTTGAGGATGGGTTAGGCTGGGCTGTGAATGAGGTTTGTTTGGCTTGATCAAGCTTGATTGTTGTAGATCTCTTCTAGGGTAGATGTTCTTAATGCTGATCCTATATCTGAGAGGGTAGGATCTGATTTCAAGCATCTTAGCATCACACCAATGTTTAAGAGAGCATAGATAAGGCTAGATCTAGAGCTTACCATCTTGCTTGCTAAGAGATTAGAGGTTTGTTTGGTATGAGACATATTTCTTACTGCCTGCTTGTGTAGATTCTTTACTATGTGAGAGCAAGTCTAGAAATGCATAGGTTTGATTGTTTCTTGACCATGAGAGTGGGAGAAGCTTGTCTTAGATACATATGTCTAGAGATTAGCTCATGTTGTTTGAGATTTGATCAAGTTAGATAGCCTCAATCATTAGTCCAGCCCATGAATCCTCCTCAAGTCCTTCCTTGTTTATTGATTTTACAGTCTTAATCCTGTTGCTTGATTGTAGTTTGATTCGTCTTTGCATTACTCTGTTTTTATTGCATTGCTCTGTTTTTGCGTTTAGTCTAGCTCGACCACTCACTCGACCTACACTCGGTCGAGTGCTGGCTCGAGTTCATCCCTAGAACTCTTGTTTATGCTTTGTGATTGTCTTGTTTCATTCTATTTGCATTCTGTTGCATTCGTTTAGTATCTTGTTCATTACTTGTCTTGCATTAGTTCTTTATAGTTTCTACTTCTGTTGGTTGCATCATTACTGTCATAATCATCTTGCTTCATTTCATTTAGTCCATAGTTCTTATAGTTTACTTTCTGCATTTGCATCATAGGATTGTTAGTGACAAACACATCTTTTACATCTGGCTTAAATTAGATCTTTATGCATATCTTACTGTTCACAAACACTCAGATTGGATTGACACCTCTTATACTGCAACTGCATAAGGGGATTGAAACACCTTACCATCCATCATTTCATTGCATACATTCATCATCATCCATTACATCTTAACCTTTCCTATAAATACCATGTTTCACACACCGATCAGACACTCGGCCGTGTGCTGAAGAGGACTCGACCGAGTGAAGAACACACGAGAGAAGCCAGCAACCTGCCACTCGACCGAGCACAGGTCGAGTTGACCGAGCCGTTGACTATTTTGTCTTTTAGTATTTTTAGGGCTTCCACTCCCCTCCTATATAAAGCCTTGTACCTGCAGCCACAAAAGTGTGCAGCTTTTTAGATATTCTCTAAACCTAGTATTTTACCCTTTTGGGAATTATTCTTTTTGCTTTTTATATTTCTTAGATCTTGTACTTGAAAAAGACTAAATTTTCAATATTGTTGGTTTCATAACTCTCTTATATGATCGAGTTTTATTTCTTTTTCAATATTGAAGATCTGTTTTATCTTTCTAGTGATGCAAGTTTCATTATTTTGGGTTTTTGACTTTGTTCACCATGTGTTCTTGTGAGTAGTTTGCTTAGGATCTTGAGGATGGGTTAGGCTGGGTTGATCTTGTGGTTTGTTTGATTTGGTCAAGCTTGATTGTTGTAGATCTCTTCTAGGCTAGATGATCTTATTGCTGATCCTATATCTGAGAAGGTAGGGTTTGATTTCAAGCATCTTAGCATCACACCAATGTCTAAGGAGCATAGATAAGGCTAGATCTAGAGCTTACCATTAGGCTTGCTAAGAGATTAGAGGTCTTGTTTGGTTTGAGATGTATTGCTTAATGCCTGCTTGTGTAGATTCTTTACTATGTGAGAGCAAGTCTAGAATGCATAGGTTTGATTGTTTCTTGCCATGAGAGTGGATTAAACATGTCTTAGAATAGTATGTCAGAGATTAGCTCAAAGTTTGTTTGAGGTTTTTGACCAAGTTAAATAACCACAATGATTAGTCAGCCCATGAATCCCTCCTCAGGACCTTCTTTGTTTATTGATATCTTAGTCTTAATCATGTTGCTTGATTGTTGTTTGATTCGTTTTTGCATTGCTCTTTATTTTTGTGTGTTGCTCTGTTTTCACGTTTAGTAGCTCGACCACAATGCCGACCTACACTCGGTCGAGTGCTTGCTCGAGTTCTCCCCCAAACTTGTGTTTATGATTTGTAATTGTCCTGTTTCATTTCTGCTGCATTCATTTAGTTTTATGTTCATTGCTTGTCTTGTAGGTTTATTTCTTGCATTATAGTAGTTTCTATTTCTGTTTTAGCTTCATTCTGTTACAATCATTCTGTTCATTTACATTCAGCATCTAGTTCTTGTAGTTTTATTTTCTGCACTTTGCATTTAATCATAGGATTGTTAGTGACAAACATCCTTTACATCTGGCTTAAATTAGATCTTTATGCACATCTTGACTGTTCACAAACCTTCAGATTGGATTGACACCTCTTATACTGCAACTGCATAAGGGAATAAAACACCTTACCATCCATCCATTCATTGCATACATTCATCATCATTCACACTAACCACCACCACCATCAGATACCTGTTTCAGTAGTTTTATTTTCTGCACTTTGCATTTTAATCATAGGATTGTTGGTAGTGAACATCCTTTACATCGCTTAAATTAATCTTTATGCACATCTTGACTGCTCACAAACACTCAGTTGGATTGACACCTCTTATACGCAACTGCAAATTGAAACACCTTACCATCCATCCATTCATTGCATACATTCATCATTCACATTCACCTTAAATAAAACCTTGTTTCAAGGATCTTAGGATGTAGAGTGTTTAAGCTTTGATTGTATGATTCCCTTCTGAACTAGAGTTAGGATTACTAGTTTTCTCTGATCAATTGGAACTAGGTTCAAGACATTCCACACCCAAAAAGGTGTTTGATGAAATGTCTGACCAACTAGTGCCAGAGACTTACGTTCCTAGCCTAAGAGATTAGTTGTCTAGGATGTTTGTTGCGTGAATGAACTTGTTTGTCATGCCTGCTCAACCACGTTTCTCTAGCGAGAGCTAGGTATGGAAGTGGTTGAGTCGAGTAGCTTTTGCCAAGAGATTGGATTAGCTAAGTTGTGATGTTCATTGTTTAGGGATAGTTTGCTTGTGGTATGTTAAACACTCTATAGACTAGGATACTCCATGACATCAATTACCCCATCCTTAGGACTTCTTTCTTTCGATTTTTATTACATTCCTGGAACAGTTTCGTTTCTTGCTTTTAGTTCATGCTTAGACTCGTTTATGTTTTTTATTCATTTTCGCTTCGTGTCATGCATTCTCGTTTTAGTTCGGTGACTCATTTCGGTTTTGCATTTTAATCAATCTAGGATTTTTAGAAAAAAACACACTTTTTTGAATTGGCTTAACTTGTGACTTCTTGATTGCATCTTGAGTGATAGTGAACCTTCCCAACTGGATTGACACCTTAAGTATTACAACGCATAAGGTTAATTGAGACCTACTAGGAGACACAAAAACCTAGTATCAATAGGACTCAAGTGGGTCTTTAAAATCAAACGAAATTCTGATGGAAGCATTAATAAGTACAAGGCAAGGTTAGTGGCTAAGGGTTATGTTCAGAGGTACGGTATTGATTCGATGAAGTCTTTGCTCCTATAGCACGTATTGAGACTATTCGACTCATCACTGCATTAGCTGCTTCTCGAGGATGGGAAGTGCATCATCTTGATGTTAAGACTGCGTTCTTTCACGGCGATCTCAAAGAAGAAGTCTATGTTGCTCAGCCGGATGGTTTTGTTGTTGGAGGAAGTGAAGGTAAAGTATACAAGCTTCACAAAGCTTTGTATGGATTGAAGCAGGCTCCTAGAGCCTGGAATGCTAAGCTCAATCAAACTCTTAAGGATTTGAGTTTTGAGAAGTGCTCAAAAGAAGCCTCTTTGTATCGCAAGATAGTAGCAGGACATCTACTTTTGGTTGCAGTCTATGTAGATGATCTACTTGTCACGGGTTCATGCTTGGAAGTGATTCGATAGTTCAAAAGTGGTATGGCTAACAGGTTCGAGATGAGTGATCTCGGTAGATTAACATACTACTTGGGAATTGAAGTGATTCAGTATAATGGTGGTATAATCTTTGAAACAAGGGGGTAAGATTCTTGGGGAAGCAGGTTTGAAAGAGTGTAATGCGGGACTTACACCTATGGAGTCTGGTTTAACAATGTCAAAGGCTCAAGGAGAAGATGGTGTTGATGAGAGAGTATACAGACGAAATAGTGGTTGTCTCAGGTATCTGCTACACACGCGGACCGGATCTTTCGTTTTGTGTAGGCGTTTTGAGCAGGTACATGCGTGAGCCTAAGGTGTCACATGGACTGCATTAAAATAGATACTCAGGTATCAGCGAGGAACACTATCGTTCGGACTTAACTTTACTCGAGCAGAAGGAGCAGAGCTGGTTGGCTATAGCGAGATCAGTCGTACTCGGTTCGACGAAACAGAATTGGTTGGTTTCAGCGATAGTAGCCACAATGTAGATGAGGATGATGGGAAAAGCACCACTGGTCATATCTTTTTACTTTAACCACTGTCCTATTACATGGTGTTCGCAGAAGCAAGAAACGGTAGCAATGTCTTCTTGTGAGGCAGAATTCATGGCAGCTACGGAGGCAGCGAAACAGGCTATATGGCTTCAGGAGCTTCTTGGTGAGATTATTGGACAAGATTGCAAGAAGGTGCTAATACGAATAGACAATAAGTCTACCATAGCTCTCATGAAGAACCCTGTCTTTCACAGTAGAAGTAAACACATACATCGAAGATATCATTTTATCCGAGTGTGTTGAAAATGGTTTGGTGGAAGTGGAGCACTAGGGAGCAAGCAGAATGCTGATATACTTACAAAAGCACTTGGGAGGTTAAGTTCTTGGAGATGAGAGATTTAGTTGGAGTCAAGGACATATCAAGAAGTTCAAGCTTAAAGGGGTGAATGTTGGCTTAAGCTTGAAGAATAAGTAATGCTAGAAGATTCTAGAGATAATCACAGGTTTAATGGAATAGGATTATGCCAAGGTTTATTTAGGAATTATCTAAATAAAGTATTCCTAATCAGTTTAGGAATTGGTTTTGTGTAAACTTCTCTCTATATATAAGGAGGTGTCAATGTGTGACACAACTTGTGAGAGAGATAGAGTTTGATAAAGGCTTTAGTTGAATTAGTTTTCTAAAGCAATAAAGTTTTTGTTTGAGAGAGCTGTGTTCTTAAGATTCTTTGTTGCCTAAATTCAATAATTAAGGTCCAAGCAACCATTAGTGGTTAAGGAACCAACTGAACCATTAAATGTAACCCGAAGAAGAACCTAGTAATTGGACCGGTTTGGAAACTAAACCACTAATTGAATTGAGAAGTTGGATTAATCGTCGAAGAGCAGGACAGTGAAGATGATAGAACCCTAGCCACGAGAAACCAAATGAAAGATTCTTGTAACCAAAGCTAGCTGATTTCTGAAGCTGTCGAAAAGCCCTGTCTTTACGATGCTATTGATCTGATACAAGGTGATCTCACCCTAGGGCTTTTCCTTTCTTCAGTCACAAGTTTCTTCCTTTTTTTAGGTCTAATTCCTGCAGTGACGATGATCTGCAATGAGTGCGATAACGATGCCTTTGACGATGGAGGAGATGGGTTTATTTACTGCCGAAAATGCTCTACTCAGGCGAAGTGGTTTCTCAAACCGGTGACGACCCCGATGATTATCAACGAAAACACACTCGTCTGACATAGAACCAAACGACGTCGATAAGCTAATCAGTTACGAGGATTATTACAAGGCGACAAGAGAGAGAAAAGTCAAAGGTTTACTGATGATGATAACTTATCAGTGCGATGCATTGATTGAGAAATTCAATGTGACGCCGTTGATTATGGTTTGGTCGGACCTATCTTCTTACGGTTCGTGTCTCTCTCTGGCGTCTTCGATGATGGTTGGGCTGATAAGCCATTGAAGACTCCGAGCTTCAATCAAATGGTTGCTTTTTGTTTTTGCTTCTTCTCTACTGATCTTTAAAGTTTCTACGGTACTGTTTGTAAATTTGGTTTGTTCCTAACTCTTCACTCTTTTTGGTGTTCAGGAGAAGTAAGGAATCGAGAGGTTAAGAGGTATAAAGCTGAAGAACCTCGCAACTTAGGTAAAGAGCAGTAACGATATGGTTAAGTCAGCTTAAAAAGTTTCTGCCTGTATCGGCTTCTCAAGCGATATTTTTCCTTGCTTGTCACAAAGCTGGATCACCGGTTCTACCCACAGATATAGTGAGATGGGCGCGAAGGAAAGATTCCGTACCTTTCTTGTTTTCTCAAGATTCGTAAACAAATGGGAGAGCGATCAGCTGCGTGTCCTGTATCAGCTAGTGTAATGTTTAGACCTATTCAGATTCTATCTGCTCAGAGATTAGAAGCTCGAGCCGCTTCCATTGCTGACATTATTGGTTTGCCTTTACCTCCTGTGAATTTCTATGGTATAGCTTCAAACTATCTTAAGCGGTTATCTATCCCCGAGGATAACGTTCTTGAACTGGTGTGTCTCGTTAAGAACTGGTCGATGCCTTCGGGTTTATATTTGTCGACGAACGAGCTTAGGCTTCCCACTCGTGTCTATGTCATGTCTATAATTCTTGTATCTATAAGGATGCTTTATAATATCAATGGTTTTGGTGTTTGGGAACGGAGTTTGGGTTTTGTTGATGCTAGTGAAGTGGAAGCAGAGTTTTCAGATGTTACGAAAGAAACTGAATATGACACTGCGGAGCTTTTCAAGAATCTTGAAATGAGATATTACTGAAAGCAATCTCAAAACAAGATAGAGTAATGCTCTTAAAGAGCTTATTGAAATAGAAATCTAAAACTGAAAATGAGATAGCTCAAAGAGCTTTATTCAAGTGCATAAAGAAAAGAGAAGATGAATAAACTAGATTGTCACCAAGAGATTATGATTTGATTGAACTTCATACAATGATTAAAGAGGAGAGTTACCACAAGAGGCATGGTAAGAGAGGTATCTTTGAGAGTTGCCTCTTGTGGTATCTTTCCTCTTTAATCATTGTATGAAGTTCAATCAAATCATAATCTCTTGGTGACAATCTAGTTTATTCATCTTCTCTTTTCTTTATGCACTTGAATAAAGCTCTTTGAGCTATCTCATTTTCAGTTTTAGATTTCTATTTCAATAAGCTCTTTAAAGCATTACTCTATCTTGTTTTGAGATTGCTTTCAATTCGAGTTGCAGCTGAGACAGTTGAGTATGAAAATGGTCTCTTGTCATATTACACGGGAAAGACGAGTTCTTCGCTGGTTTAGAAGAAGCATCAGCTGATGACATATACAGAATTGTTGATAACTTGTGGAATAGTTACAAAGACGAGGTATATATAACATAGCTTATTTATCTATGTTCTAAGATATGTGAAAAATTAGATCTTATAAACTATCTCTTTTACGTGCATTTTGTAGGATTTTGAACGGTTTCAGACTCCAGCCAAGAGGGGAAGAGACTGGGAAGATGATTTATCACTTAACCAACTGTCCTTGAACGATGACAAGTTGAGGGATGGAAACACTTGTAGTAGTTATATAAGAAAAGGGAAACTAAGTCAATGGAATGTGTTTCTTCGCCACATAATTATAATCACGAGGAGATATCCAAGGAGAGAGCGATACAAGACTAATAACAGACATGGGGAGAATTTGTTCTGTTACATACCGCCTCGCGAGAAAGTAAAGAGAAGAGATTATCTTCAATATGGGAGGAAAAAAAGATGGTGGAGGATTGATATACGCGGCTCATGCAGATTACTATATTCTTTGGGTTTGCGCTCAGGTCGCTGAGATTGATGCGAGGAATATGCATAGAGCTGTGTTGAGCTTTGAGAAGATTGGCTTGGATTGAGAAAAGGATAAATCGTGTTTTGCAACTAGATACACCTTCTATCCTTAGTAGAGACACAAATACACATTTGGATAAGCCGAGCCTAGAGAGTACATCTTTTCAGATTTGGATGTTTCGAGTTATTGTAAGGATATCCACATTGATTTAGCCAAAGGATAACTCATTCGAAGTTATAGATGGTTATACTAATTTTGTCAATGTCACTGTCACTGATGCAGCTGCGTTTCAGGTGACAACTAGTTATATTTGCCAATGCATAAACTGTTCTGCTGAGGCTGCCCTCCTATTACAGTAAAAGAACCATAGTCCGACCCATGTTACAAGTAAGGGTGTCAAGTGACCCGGTTGACAATTTTGAACTGTTTTCTCTAGCAAACTAGCTTAAATTGATGTTGTAGCACCTCTTAAAATTTGAATAAGATAGCACCGTCAGATAACTCGGGTTACATCGTGCAATCTTTGAGGTTGAAAGGGAACTCCAACAACAATAATTATCCCAAGGTGAAGGTGACAACTGAGGTGAAGCTTATATTTGATCAGCTTACTGAGGATGTCTACAAGTATGATGTCCTCCATTTGTTAACATTAGTTCCTATTTTTATGTTTTCCAATGTAACACATTAGAGGCTAGTAATGCTTTTTCTTTTCCATTGTTGCTGCAACTAAAATTTCATCTGCTTTATGATACTTTCGTATTCACAACATTAAGCAACAATAGGCTTTACTTTGTATATATATCAAAATTTCCTTGGTTCTTCCATTGGTATGTAGAGCTATAACTTCCCCTACCTGCAACTATCAAGAGAGAGGCAATGCACATAGTCGTCACGACAGCCGACAAATATCCGGCCACCGATCATCACTGGTGAGGAGAAAATGTCTGCCTGTAACTCGAGCCTCGCGATTTCTTCTACTTTTGAGTCATGTGAATCTCTGATGAGTATGGGACTCACACGAAGGACATGAACTCTTCCCAAGCTCGAGCATACAGTCACCAACCTGGAAAATGGAAACACAAGGAGGAGGTATCATCATACATCAGTGAACCATGATAATTACATGCATTCATATATGCTTATTCCTGTAATTAATACCTGTCGGATGCAAGCAGTTGATACGATTCAAAATGCAGATTCTCATCGATGTATGCAGATGCTGTGATCGGTTCCCCGATACTGTATTCCACACAAGCCACCCGGATCCTGAAGTGAATTCCACTGAACAGTCATGACTCATTATACTGAAGTTTTGAGACTAGCGCCACAACAACTAATCCTCATGAACGTCCCTATTAACGTCAAACCTATTATAAAGGTGATTAACACAAAACTAAAACTGATTTCCTTGGAATAAATTTGATTCGACTGATTTTGCTACAGATACAAGTATATCTTTAGTGCATTCAGCTGTAATTTCAAGAGAGTATCTTCCTTTTAATCTAAACGCAGATATCATAAGCCAATGAAGGCAAGAGACTCTTATAAAAATGATGTCTCCTTGAAGATGCATAGGAAGAGATATGGTTTAGACTATGCATAGACATGATAACGTTGTACTTGCATGCACATAAGTCTACTTGGAATAAATATCGGTAGACAGCATAAGTGAACTGTACACGACCGATGTCCAAGTGATATAAGAACGTACCGGTTCTAGTGAATAAACACTTCCATTTCTACAGCACACTAGTACCTGAAGCAAAATAGACGTGTAATCAGCCTTAACGAGAAATCTCTAGACAAAAACGGTGGACTACAGATGTACTGGGAATCAAGAGCACCTGAAGGAAGCATATGTGACATACAAGGCCCAGCAAATATTGGTCCACCAGTCCTATACTGCATCAATGTAACAACCGACTAAGTTTGAGCACTATGAGATGGCAACAATCTGACAGGAACAAAGATGTGGAAAGCCATATGGACTTTATGATATCATTCAAGTGAACTGGGATCAACTCATACACATACCCTCCACATAATAGTTCCAGATGGACTCATTGCGATAACGTGGCCATCAACTAAGCAGCAAATAACTGTGACAGAAAATAGAGATTAACAATGATAATGAAATCAAGGAAACAGAAAGAAAATAGTAAGGAGGAAGAAAAAACCGCTTCGGCTTGTCGGGCTAATGCATAGGGAACCAAAAATCGGTGCCTCTAGTTCAAGTAACCACAAGGTGTGGAATGAATCCTGCATTTGCAAAACTAACCGAATAAAAAAGGTCTATCTCCAATATTAATCTATAAGACCAAATCTCCCTCTGGAGCCAAAAAGAATGTAAGTCTGATTAGTTAAGCTAAACATCTCTATAGGGTAAGGCAGACCATACATGACCAAATTGGGCCCAAATATTAGTAATGAACCATTACTTCCAAGGACTATTCTGCTGCTTAATTTATGTAGAGCAGAAAAATTTACTTTCTACATCTGACATGGCCTATACATAGCATGACGGGCGACTGGAATGCAAAAAATGGGGCAAAACCGGAATACGAAAGATATAGAAGAAAACACATACCTCTATTGATACAGCTAGCACGCGACCACTTGTAGAAGCCACGTAAAGTGAACTATGACCCTGGGTGAAGCATCAAAGATGAATAAGGTGATATCAAGAGACTTCAGTAATCAAAAAAATATTTGACCACAGACGACATTGTTTTAGCTGTGGACAAGCAAGTATGCCTTGGATATCTGCACCTCATCAATTACAGGTGAAGCAAATATGCTCCCACCACATTGCAGCTTATAAACACATCGTTGACTCCTATAGTCAAGGGCATAAAGATTGTGGTCATGTGATCCGCACCTGCATGAATGATGCAAAATTAAGCTTAATGGTTGGTGACTTTACAAGAACTCTAGGAAAAATCTAGTCTATAGAATCAAAGAAAAACTTTAAGTAAACACAAAGGGAGCTAAAACAGTAACACTATTTTACTTCAGTCACTGCTCCTAAATTTCTCTTGAAACTTCTTTGTCAGTTGCTATTTATCTTTCTAAGGTAAATCCTTTCACAGACCCAGTTCAATTGGTTGTCATAACAATTTTTCAAGGACCTCACGTATTTTCTATGGAAAAACAAAATAAATAATGAGCAGTTCAATGTGAAGAAAACCATAAAAGTAACTATTGGTAACTATGAAAGTATGAATGTAAGGCCCACTCCAACAAAAGCAAGATTGGAAAGGAATTTAACATGTGGCACAAATATTATGACTATGATCACAGAACCCCTCCTCTTCAACTCAGTAAAGTGACTTGGTGGGATATGATAGAAGAAAAAGTCACAGTGTATTACCATATTAGTTGCGAAGATTTATCCATAACAGGTTGGCACTTTATCTTCATCCGAAAAAGAAACAAATTGTCTTAAGTCAGCTAGCCATCTGAGAACAATTTCTAGGGATGAACGAATATATGACACAGAAATTAAATGCGGCAATAAGGTAGACAAACAGAGTACAAAGCTATGAACGATCAATTTTCCTTCAGAGCATACCTCGCCACATGCTTGGAATGTCCAACATAAGCTTCCAGTTGAGAAATCTAAAAAATATAATTTTCCTTTGTAGCATCCAATAACGACCTAGCATTGGAGATGTCCCTAAAACTGTTTAAGTATATTAGAAAAGATACAGTGATCTATACAAATTGATGGAGAAGACTAACCTGACTAAAATCACCAACTACCATGGCTGAACCTTCTATCCTTCCCTCTAGAATAGTCTCCCAATATATAGAGCCACTAATTAGCACAGTAAAGTGTATCATTTGTTAAAAGTCCAGCCTATTTCGTAAAAATAAAATAAACACAAACCTCTCATTTCATATTAGATGCAAATCCAATGATCAGCAAAAACTTAAAACTTTCATATGCTAGATAGTGATTTCAATTTAACCATAACGATGATGACACCTCTTTGATTATGATAACTTACATCTTTCAACATCTGTTACAGCAGATTAATAATGATGCATACCTTTCGGCGTCAATGCACGAAAATTTGCGTGAGTGAGACCCAATGAATAGGTAAGTTTTTGAATGCTTCAATACAACTAGGGGCGAGGCATCTACACAAGACTCCATATGAACTTTCCAAATTTCATGCAGAGAGACCATTTGGTTCCTTGGAGACTCCACCGACCAGGTTTCTTGGTTTGCCTCTTCATTACTACATGAGTTTGAAGAATATACCTTATTGCACCGACTGAATGCACATTGTATTTGAGAAAATCCTGAATCCCATGATTTATCTTCTTTCATTCTTTTGGGAGAAAAATGTTCAGAATCAATTTTCAATCGCTTTGGGGAATTATTCTTCTTACACTGCATTCCTGAAGGTTCTGGGCCTGCTGAAACACCAGAATGAAGTGAAACAGTTCTACTAACCAACACATTGCCATTCTGACTCTCTGTCTTGAGGTCTAGCTTCTGAGTGGTGTTGTGATGCATATCTTCTCTTAATTTACCTTCCTTCTTTGACAGAAAGATGAAAAGTCTAGATGGACTTCGAAGTTGATAAATCAATCTCATATCAATACCAAGACTATGTGAAAGATGCGCTGCAGCTAAGGAGTCTCCACCAATCGCAAAGAAATCATCATCGTCTGAAACTTCTTTGACCAGTAATGCATCACAGACAGCCTGTATCAAAAGTTAACGAAATGATATAACTCCTTTTCTATCATCAATAAGATTCTGAAGATTAAAAAATAAACAAACAATGTTCTCTACATTTTTCATAAGCATAATTACTCAACCAAAAACTAAGATTCTAAACTTCTCTCTTTCCAAAGAGATTTAGATTAGTATCCTAACACAAGTATTGCATTTGCTTTTAAATTCCTTGCACCTCATGTTCATGTTCTCTACTCCGTGTTCCTTTACTCCAGGCTCAATCATTATGATCACAAATCTGACAGAAAAATACCCTTACACCCTAAACAGTCACCTTTATGACCAGATCCCTTTGCAAAACTCTAGTTTCTCATTCCAACTATATCTCCCACCCAGAATGGCAACCGTCCAAAGGTTACCCAAAGAAAATGATCAAAGATTTCATTTTTAATATGATTTAGAGAGAGAAAGAAGCAATCAGATACCAAAAAGGCTTACTCATAAGGAGAAAATAAAACGTGTATGCAAGAACAGGAAATTGTCAGACCTTTTTAATAGTTTGCAGTAAACTATTAGTTACATTGCTATGCATCATATTTTGAGCAAGGGTTGTAGGACAATTCAACCTTGCTAGTGCTTCATAATCAACTTTTCCACTTGAAGTAAGTGGCAGTGACTCCACCAAAAAAAATTGGTTTGGAACCATCACCGAAGGAAGTTTTTCGCTCATCCATTTTCTGATAGCAAATATGATACCATCACTGGAATTGCTTTCCTTGTTCAGCACTAAAAAAGCCTTAAGTGAAGCAAGCTGCTTCTCATCTCTGCTAAGTAGTACAACAGCTTCAGAAACATCTGGATTTAGTTCGAGAGTTGTTTCAATCTCTTCAAGGGCCATGCGTTTTCCATTGAGTTTAACAGTTCGATCCCTTCTCCCAATAAAAACCAAATCACCACTAGGAAGCTGTCGTCCATAATCACCAGTTCTATAATAAAGCTGGCTTCCACAATCATTCTTTAGATGATTACCGAGCGAGTTCTTATGTAACTTTACGTAGCTTTGGGACTCCATCGAGGAATGCATGTACCCTTGTGAAAGACAGAGACCACCAACACATATTTCTCCCTCATCAGGTTTATCTTCGTCCCCAAGAAGTACAACTTTGCAATTGGAAATTGGCTTGCCAATAGGAACACTACTAATCTCGTCGGTCTTCAAGAGTCTTGGCAACCCACTGCAGTCAAAATAAGTGCAGTCCCCTGATACCTACTGACAAAACAAAAGGCTAATTCATACACTTTCAATTTCAACAAACTACTGTATAAGTAAAGAGAATGCATAAAGGATATATTATTACTCTGACCAGCTACAACAAGTTAGACAATGCCTAAGTATCAAATAAAGTGAAATTAAGAAGTCTTCAAGGTATTTACATCTTTCAAATCAAAAGAAGATAGTAATTCTCGACATCTTTTAAAACATAAACAATAGCTGGTACCAACCAGCTGATGCTGCTACAAACTTTTTAAATACACCCCCGTAAGAAGATTTTGTAATATTAAATTATGGTACGCATAATTTTCTCACCTCTGTACTTCCATATAGATTCAGAAAACATGTTTCAGGAAGTAGGTTGTGAAGTGAATCCCACAAGCTCACAGGAAAGGGTTCACCACTTAAAACTACCAGCTTCAGGCACATTTGAAGCTTATTGTGTCCACGATGTTGTAAAGTTGGTAGAATAGCTCTCATCATCGATGGGACAGCTAGGAGCCTACTGATAGAATACACCTAAAGATGGATAAACTTTCATGACCATTACTTAAATGCAAAGTAAAGTAATACAATGAAAGATAAAGCAGTTTTCCTCTAATGATAGGAACCTTAACTCAAGCAACCAACAAGAAAAGCTATGTCTGTTCTTGATGACGACTTAATTAGTTACATTATTCATGATCCAACAAAATATTCTAGTCGCACCATATGCTGTTCTTGAAGATAAATTATAAGTAGAGTGAAGTTACATAAAAGAAACTAAAAAACTATCATTATGCAACATGGCATCCAATCGACTATAAGATATGATACAATACCACTTTAAGCATTGGTTATTGCTATAAGTTACGTATTTGATCCCAATATGCAGCCTAATGAAGATGCTTAAACCAATTTTCAGATTTTAAAATGAATAGTTAAGAACAGAAAAACGAGAAACGGCTGATGAAAAAAATATGTTGGCAACAAAAATAATTTGGTTAGGAAATATTACAGAGTTCTCAAACAACATGACACCTATAGAAGGTGGTTGTTTTTTCTTTCCAAACTATAATAGAAAACACAACTCTCACCTCCAAAAAATCAATGATGGATATCATGTTCTCTTGTAGTAGAGTAAATGGAGGGATGACTAATGGGGTGGAATTAAGAATAGCACCAAGAAACTCCTGCAGATGATCAACAAAACCAACTGAAGTCTTAAACGCCAATCGCTGCTCTCCGACAACAGGATAGAACTCTTGCATCCACAAGAAGCGATTTAAAAGTCCTAGGGACAGGAATTTAAGATGTTATCATCTTGTATGAAAAGGAAGTGCAAAGACAAAAAAAAACTATAGATGGATTCATTTCCATCAGCTACAAAAAAAAAAAGCTACCTACCATTAGATACACCATGTCACTTACAATGGATAGAAAATAAATCATTAAATAATCAATCAATACAAAGATTGAAATTATGAAAACAGCTAGGGAAAAACCTTGGACAAACTAAATGTATAAGATAAGCTACAGATATGCTATATAGCATATCTATTCCAACAAGATATGCAAATATCACAAAGGGTCTAAGTTGGGAAAACTGCCAAAATATACCCCAACAATTTATCGTTAGCTTTTTCATATCCCAACTTTGATACCCTGCAAATTACAGCCCCAACTCAAAATTAATTCAAATTTTCTATCTAAACTCCATCAATGTATCGGTTTCGACATCCGTCCAACGGTGTTAAGCAAAATGTTAACGGTTGATTAGTCAGCTTTGACGTGACACTTCGGCTTGACAAAACGCCGTCGTTTTGTCATTTTGGCGTGTGTTGAGCACTGAAACAAAACGACGTCATCTTACAATTGGGGGATTAAAATCGATTTATTCCCCAAATCGATTTTAGGGTTCATATCGTTTGCTCGAAGGAAAGAAAGAGTGATATTGATTTCGATCACTCTACACTTAATCACTCTCTCATTTCTACACTCTACGCTCAATCACTCTCTCTTTTCTTTCGAACAAACGATATGAACCCTAAAATCGATTTGGGGAAGAAATCGATTTGAATCCTCCAATTGTAAGACGACGTCATTTTGTTTCAGTGCTCAACACACGCCAAAATGTCAAAACGACGTTGTTTTGTCAAGCCGAAGTGCCACGTCAATGTTGACTAATCAACCGTTAAGCTTTCGCTTAACACTGTTTGGACGGATGTCGAAACCGAAACATTTGATGGAGTTTAGATAGGAAATTTGAATTAACTTTGAGTTGGGGCTGTAATTTGCAGGGTATCAAAGTTGGGATATGAAAAAGCTAACGATAAATTGTTGGGGTATATTTTGGCCGTTTTCCCGGTCTAAGTTTCTATGCAAGTCCAGAAAGTTATAGGTACCATCTTCACAAAGAACCAATAGCAATCCAACAGCTACACCATGTCACTTACAATGATAGAAAATAAATCATAGAATAATCAATCATTACAAAGATTGAAATATATGAAAACAGCTAGGGGAAAACCCAGAACTCCCATCCATTTTAAGGTCAAACAAGTGATCTATTATAGATAAATGCCGAATGCTATAAGCACATCTCTTTATCAAACTAATAAGAACATCATACCTAACAATTTATTTGCATTTACAGAAGTAGCAGAAACAGGTTCAAGCAGTTGTATGATGAAAAGAAACAAATGCTAACCTTGCTCAGTGCCACAAACTCCTTTTGGCTTCCCAGTAGATCCTGAAGTATACATGAGATAACAAAATATTCTTTGCCTCTCTTTCTTGCAAGGCCAAACAAAGCTTGAGCAACCGTTTTCCACATCCAATTTCTCATCCATTGAAAACAATAATACAGGGCAGACGTCGCTCTCCACAAGCCAATGTGATTTCTCAGAAGAAGAGCCGCAAGCAATAACAAGAGAAACATTTGAAGAGGAAATAAGAGACAAAACCCTTTCTCTAGGCCATGAAGGATCTAAAGGTAAAAAAGCTTCCCCACACCTCAGAACAGAGAACACACTGACTATGTATTCAACTGAAGGTGGCATATATAAAGCCACTACCTTTGGCATATACACAGCTGAACCAGCCTCTGCAATGTCAAAAAGGTTAAAACTTTATGAGATAAGTAAAGAGCTTTATTGCTCAGAGAACCTTAAAAATATTAAAAGAGCCTAAATGGGTAACCTCGAGAATCATCGTCACCGAGGAAACGACGGAGACGAGAGGTGAGGGAATCGATGGATGAGGAAAGCTCGGCGAACGTGAAACATTTGTCTCCGTCGTAAACAGGCGGAGAAGTAGAAGGTTCAGCTGATTCCGAGCTAATCCTCCTCGCTGTCAAGCCTGAAGCTTGAATCACGGCGATTTTATGAGGGTTTTTGGAGGCTGCATCGAGGAATTCATGAGAAATGCAGCAATTCTCCGACTTGCCTCCGTTGCTTTCACTCATCTGCCGCCGCTTTCACCAGAAAGCTGTTTACTTTTTTTTGGTGTAGAAATAAAAAAATAAGATGGTAAATGACAAAAATGTCCTTCGAAGCATCAGTGACCTCAGGCCTGTTGGTCAGCTAGTTCTGTCGACGTTCTTAACATCCAAATTCCAAACACGTTTGCTCTTGGAGGAAAAAACATGTGCTTGTTTTCTATAAATGGCAGAAAATAACTAAATTTACATAAGATATTTAAGGATACCTTGAAGATAGCTTCAGAAAAGACAGGAACCAAACAGACTTTTGATGTTTATTTCAGTCAAAAACCATTGGAACAAGTCAATGGCTGTAAACAAAATTCTGAAATGTTACAGTGTGAAATGGCACATTGTCTTTACCAGTATGTCTCCCGTGCTAACGCACGGATACCGTTTCCTTTTATAAAATAAAATATTTTACAAAACTAAAATGTAATTTCACTGAATTTATAAATTAATGACAAAATTTAAGGTACAAATTCTTATAAGACAATATTAGGAAGAGTTACAAATACTTTTCTATAACCATATAAAGGTTTTAGTTTGACTTAAATACTTCCGACTGGTTTTGCATTGTTCACATTTCTAGTTGCATCTTTCATTTTAAAATTTGAAGTTACAAAAGTAAAGTAAGAGAAGATTTAGTGTACGTAATAGATCGTATTATTCACAGGTTTCAAACATTTAATATTTAAAATGTGTTTTAGTTTGAATTGAACAGTATAGAATTAGATATCGAACTTGTCTGCTTTATTCATACTTTTCAATGTTGTTTATATACACACGACGTTAGGTTACAACACAAGAGACTAGGGTTTACAAACTACCGTCATTAACAAGTAATGGACTTTAGCCCAATAGAAATAACACCCCAATAACTACAGCCCAATACTCCCCCTCACGTTGGAGCATGAGGATTCGAAATGCTCAACGTGGACATTATAGTTTCAAACTGAATCCGACCAAGCGCTTTTGTCAAAATATTGGCAAGTTGATCCGAGGTTCCAATATGATGTGTGACAATGGTTCCATCGGAGACAGCATCGCGCACGGCATGACAATCAGTCTCAATGTGTTTTGTGCTCATGGAAGACGGGATTTGATGCTATATGGATAGCAGCTTTACTGTCACAGAAGAAACGTGTGGGAGACGTTTGTTCGATGCCCAACTCTTTTAACAACCGACGAAGCCATTTGATTTCACGAAGTCCCGCTGCCATGGCACGATACTCAGCTTCAGCGGAGGAATGTGAGACCGTCTTTTGTTTCTTCGTCTTCCAAGAAATAGGAGAACCCCCAAGCATAACCACAAAAGCACTAAGCGAACGATGGGTTAACGGACAAGAAGACCAGTCGGAGTCACAATAAATAGTGAGGGTGAGATCAGAATCGGCTTTAAGGAGAATACCTTATCCAGGACATCCTTTCAAGAAACTGACAACACGAAGCGCAGCATCCCAATGAGCCGCACGAGGTTTCTGCATGAACTGAGCCAACACATGAACCGAATAACTCAACTCTGGACGCGTATGTGTAAGGTAAATAAGACGACCAATGAGACGACGATAGGGCTTCGGATCAAGCAGAAGCGGACCATCATTAGTAGCAAGATGATGATTTTTCGGTAAAGGTGTAGCTGCGGCGGGCGTAGCAATGTCACAACAATCAGAAATAACATCCAAAGCATACTTACGTTGAGATAAAAAAATTCCTTCGGTGCCACGACTGACTTCAATACCAAGAAAGTATTTTAATTTGCCCAAATCCTTCATAGCAAAACATCGAGACAAATAATCCTTAAATTTTTGAAGCATGTAAGCATCATTCCCACATATAAGGAGATCATCGACGTAGACCAAAACGCGAAGCTCAATCCCCGCACGAGTGTATGAAAAGAGAGAGTAATCTTCATATGACTGAACAAAACCAAACCGAAGCAAAGCATCCGACAACTTCTTGAACCAACAACGAGGTGCTTGTTAAAGTCCGTAAAGTGACTTTTTGAGACGACAAACTTTACCAGGATGGGAATGACGGAAACCAGGGGGAAGTTGCATGTAAACCTCCTCTTCTAAATCACCATGGAGAAAGGCATTATTGACATCCATTTGATACACTTCCCATTCTTTAGCAGCCACTAACTGGAGAACGGAGCGGATTGTAGTCATCTTGATGACTGGTGCAAACGTTTCATTATAATCCTCCCCTTCAACCTGATGATTACCAAGAATAACGAGACGAGCCTTGTGTCTCTCAAGCGTGCCATCAGCATTATATTTGGTTTTGTACACCCATTGGCACCCAAGAGCTACTTTACCTTCGGGTAGCGTTGTGACATCCCATGTGTCCTTATCTTCAAGAGCCACAACCTCCGTAGTCATCGCATTGTTCCATATTTTGATGCGAATAGCCTCTTTAAAATTCTTTGGTTCCTTGGACTGGGTAATGACAGCTAAGAATGCCCGATGCCCTGGAGATAATTGTTCATCAAAGACATAATCCGCCAAGGAGGGAAAAGACGTACCTTGGACTGTTTGGAAGACTCGAGTGGATGAGCGGGTGAAGCGTGAGGGGTGTTCGTAGACGGAGACAACACATGATGATTAACCACATAATCACTCAAACGAACATTATCTTTGCGTACTCTGTCACTACGACGTAAAGGAACAGATGCGAGAGTCTCGGTAACTGGAACAACAACCGAAGGTTGAACAATATCGACAGCCGGGGACACCGAAGACACAGGTGACGTGGAAGGTGACAAGGGTACAGTCAGTGTGACTGGAATGATAACCTCATCATCGCGACTCCCCCTTACGGGAGTATCTGGTGGAACAACAACCTCATTAGGACTCCCCCTTACGCAAGTAACCGGTGGAAGAAGCCAAACTCCATCAACGTCACTACCAATCGAAGAGACAGACGACAAAGTGTTTGTATGATCAGCATACGGAAAAACCATTTCTTGAAAAACAAAGTTGCTAGAGACAAAAAAAAACATTGTTTTCAATGTCGTAAACCTTCCACCCTTTCTTGCCAATAGCATAACCAACAAAAATACAAAGACGACTACGCTCCCCAAATTTATCTTTATCCCGAGAAACGCGATGTACATAACAAGCAGAACCAAATACTCGCAATTGATCATAAGCCGGCTTGCAACCATGAAGAATCTCGTACGGTGAAACACCTTTGTGTATTGAAGATGGTGTGCGATTGATCAGGTAAGCTGCAGTAAGAACCGCTTCTCCTCAAAACTTGATCGGCAAATGGCCTTGAAAGAGTAATGCGCGAGCCACATTAAGAATATGTCGATGCTTGCGTTCGACTCTTCCATTTTGTTGCGGAGTACCAACGCAAGACGTCTGGTGGAGAATGCCTTGTTCCCGAAAGTGCGAAGACAGACACATGAACTCGGTACCGTTATCGCTTCGCACTATCTTGACAGCTTTACCGAACTATTTTTCAGCATATACAAGAAAATTCTGTAAAATACCACGGACCTCTGATTTTTCCAACATTAAGGTCCAAACGGCTCTCGAGAAATCATCAACAATAGTAAAAAAATAAACACCACCAAAAGAAGCCGGAACCCGATACGGTCCCCAAACATCGCAATGAATCAAAGAAATACAGTCGTCTGCTTTATTATAACTATCATAAAAAAACTTCTCTTGTCTACTTGGCTCTAAAACAAATGTCACAAGAACTAGAGCCAGCCAATTTATTTGAACTAGAAAACACAGGTAAATCGGAAAGCACAGAAAACGAAGGATGCCCAAGACGTCGATGCCATAATGTGTCGTCAACGGTGGCTTTAACACTGTGTATCTTAGCTGAAACGACCTCGGTCAAGTGATAAACCCCATCATGCTCTTCACCGCTTTCAATCAAAGTCTTCAAAGAATGGTCCTGCAAAGCACAATACTCATCAGTAAACCATGCGACACACTTAGTTTGCTTGAGGATTTTTGAAACAGAAATGAGTGTGCAATTCAAACTCAGCACATAAAGAACATTGTCTAAAGAGACTGTGTTTGACAAAGGCAAACGGCCAACACACAATGCGAAGGTCTTGCTTCCATCCGTAAAGCCAACCGAACAAGGAGAAATCTTCTCAATGTGTTGGAGAGAAGAAAGATTGCCTGACATATGGTGAGAAGCTCCTGTATCAAGAATAATATCACCTAGAGCCTTCTTACCAGATAATCGATCACCACTGGTTCCTTGCTTTTCTTTGCTTGCTTTCTCATCAAGTAACTGCTGCAATAACTTCAGCTGATCTTGTGAAAATTCAGGGAAAGTCGAGTGATTTGAAGATGTAGCATGAGCTGTGACTGTCCCCCGACCACGACCTGCTCCCGTACCTCTTCCTCTCATCCCCCTTCCATTGCCACGACCTTGAGGATGCTCTTCCCACCAGTCAGGAAAACCGACAAGTTGCCAACAATCACGTTTGTCATGTCCTGTTCTTCCACAGTGAGAACAGAGTGTTCCGCCTCCTGGTTTGAGAATGGAGGAGGAGCCAATCTTTTGACTGACTTGATGATCAGACCGTCCCAAATACGCAACTGACTCAGGCGTTGCTTCCTTGACTAGAGACGGCTCATGAGTTTCTCGGCTGGCGACGAAACCAACGGCATCACGTAGCTGTTCACGACTACGAGCTGATGACAACCGTTGTTCTTCACGAATGACCTTCAAATATGCTTCACCAAGAGAAGGCAAGGGTGTTGTGCCAACCAAGTTCGTACATAATCCACCGAACCGTGCATCATCGACTCCTAACAAGAATTGATGAACCTTCTCTTTCTCTGTTTCTTTGGCAAACTTGGCTGTGACACCACACGAACAGCCGTCGCAAGAACACACCAGAGGGGGACAATAGTTACGCAACTCATCCCACAAAGTACACAATTTTCCATAATAATCCAAGACACTCTGGCCATCTTGTCCACACGAAACAAGTTGAGCCTTGATCTGATGAACACGAACTTCGTTTCCAACAGAGAAACGCTGCTTCAAATCTTCCCATAGTTGATGTGCGTTAGAAACAAAAGTCACAGTAGACTTTACCTTTGACGCAATTGACGAGCGAATCCAGCCCACAATCATCGAGTTAACTGTTTTCCAGTTATCATAGTCAGGATCATCCGGAGGAGGTTGCAGAATCGTTCCGTTAATGAACCCTGTCTTCCGTTTGGCCTGAAGGGCGTTCATCATATCCTCAGACCACTCATTGTAATTATCTCCGTTCAAGGTAACAAAGGAGATAGACATTCCGGGATTGTCAGAACTGGACAACAAATACGGCGATACCACCACCGTCTTTTGCGCAACAGGAGCCGTAGTAGCTGTTTTACTCTCTTCGCTTGTCATCTTCGAAGAACACCAAATTCTCAACTAGAGAAAGAAGACAATTATCGGAACTATCAATTAACAAAGGAAAAACGTTTTATGCTTGAGAAATTTTGATCTTAAGCTCTGATACCATATAGAATTGGATATTGAACTTGTCTGCTTTATTCATACTTTTCAATGTTGTTTATATACACACGACGTTAGGTTACAACACAAGAGACTAGGGTTTACAAACTATTGTCATTAACAAGTAATGGACTTTAGCCCAATAGAAATAACACCCCAATAAATACAGCCCAATAAACAGTAGATTAAAAAACTTAGCTCATGGATAATAGATTACATCATTAACATGATGAACGCATAACGCATGCGTGCTTTCCAGAATGAACATTTTGCTTCGTTATGACTTGTGAGATAATCAGAGAGGGTTGATTTCCTTCAAATTACATTTTCTCTGCGACTGTTTCTTAAGTAAACAGAAGAGCATGTGCCTTGGCTTTGCTTTCTCATCAGAGTAGTGCATCTTTTCCGGTGATAAATACTTTTGGTGTTGTCTTCAAGTGTTATGAACTGTACGTACCCAAAAAAGAGACAGGAAATCTTATCTTCCCAAAACTTTTGGTGAAAAGAGTAAAAGTTGTGAGAGTTGAGTAACAGTTGCAAAAGGATGAAACAAAAAGATTACAGATATTGATCAAAAATGAAAAATAAGATGAAAAATATCTGTAAAGATGAAAAATAAGATATTATTTTAAAAGAGTAATATATATTGATCAAAGATATTATTGCAGCTTCATAAAGATTACAGATATTGATCAATGCTAGTTTAGATGTATCAAAGTTATATATGAACTGAAAAAAAAAATCAAATATATATATATATAACATAAACAAATGACAGAAAATTACTGAAAAATTAAGAAATTAAGAAAATTACTAAAAAATCACAAATATACTAACTGGATTTTCTCTTAAATTTTAAAAGAGTAATGCATTTAATTACATATCACCTACATATGTAAATCGAAACAAAAATATTTGGTTGCCAAACTATAAAAGCTCAAGGAAGTTGTTGCTAACCTTTTCTTCCACGACATGAGTAGTTCTCTATTCTTTTTTTGTGTAGAAAGATTTCTCGAGCACTTGTTGCTCCTTACTCTTTTCCTAAATGCATTTAGGATTATATTTTAACTATTAAAATTTAATAATAAAAAAGGTTTCATGGCATTTTTAACCTGTACACACCAAAGAAGAGACTGTTAGTCACGATTCACCAAAAGTGTGAGATTTTATATAAAGATTGAGAAATCAGTTTGAAGATAAACATAATCTGTCAGTATTTTTCACCTTCATACTTGAAAGAACGAAATTATGATAGGATGCTCTTTTGACGGATAAGAAATTTGTAGAAAACTATAAACTGCATTTATGATTTAAGAAAAAAAAAAAGCGTAAGAGCAAGAAATGAAGAGCAAACAGTTCATCGTCATTTATATTAATAGAGAGATATTAAACAGTTTAAAAAATATAGGAATCGTGATGAGAAAATTTTGGGATTTTTTAGCATTTTGTTTTTTTTTTCACTAAAAGGTAATTTTAAACCATCCACATAACAATAAATGAAAAAAAAATATATAAGACGTAAAATATTTGCTTTTCTTTATTTTTTCCATTTAATTTGATTATTTTTTTAATTTTAATTAAATTGCCATGTGTCAGATTTTTATTTGTCAAGTGACTTATGCTTTACAAAATAAAGGATAATATGAGGTAATAAAATAAATATAGGAAGAAGAGAATAATATTTAATTACTTTGAATAGGCGGAGAGCTTTGTAGTTCTCAATTGATAGCAAAATATTCAACATTATTTAATTACATTCATAGTCTTTTTTTTTTTTTTTTCTTTTTGGCAACAGTTTACAAGAATGGCTCAAACGAGCCAAAACGAAGGAACATTGTTTACATAGGTAACTAAATGCGGAACTGAACGAACTCGTCGAGCTAGATTGTCCGCTTTACCATTCTGAGAGCGAGGTACATAGACCAATGCAAACGAATCAAACTCCTCTCTATCCGCCTGGATGTCCTCCAGATAAGACGTAAAAGCTGGCCACTCAGCAGGTGAAGACACCATCTTCACCAAGTCAGAGCAGTCGGTGAGAAATACAACAGATTGGTTATCCGCCCCAATCATACAGCGCATAGCCCAAATAAGGGCCTCGATCTCAGCATGAAGAGGGGATAGACTCCGACGCAGGTTGGCAGCACCCATAGTGGTGATATCTCCCTCGGGTGATGTACAGTACCATCCGCGGCCCGCATAGCGATCTGTTGCTTTCCAAGAGCCATCAACAAAACACATATAACTCGGTAAAGACCTAGCAACACTCAAAACCCCGTTTCTACCTGGTGGAACCACATCATGAGCATGCAATGTGAGATCCATATCGTCGACTTGGGCGAGAGCCCATGCCTTTGCCTCATCCTCTGCTATTCGTAAAATAGCAAGGGGATTTGAGTCCAAATTACTAAAAAGTTTATCGTTGCGGGCTTTCCAAATATACCACAAAATCCAGGGGAAAAACTCATGGTTTGGAATATTATTGAATCGCCAAAAAAGGAAATCCATATTCGTGAAGATCGACTCCGATGGGAAACAGCCCAGTGCTGTCGGGAATTGGGACAAAGCCCAGACCTGTCTAGCTGGTGGGCATTCAAAGAGGGTATGATTAATTGTCTCTTCCTGGCAACCACAAAGACTACATGTGGCGTCTCCACAAATACCACGACGCCTTAGATTAGCCGCAACTGCCATACACCCCGATAACACTTGCCACATAAAGTGCCTAAGCTTCGGAGGGCATCTAATTTTCCATACAAAAGCCTGAAGAGGAACAATGTTCGGCCCATAGACACTTAATTCAGTAGAAACTGTGTGTTTTGGACGGAGACTATGATACCCTGATTTAACCGTATACTTACCAGCCTTAGTAAAATGCCATCCCCACAAATCCGGTTTATCCGGTTGTCGCAACGGTAATGCAGAGATTAGAGCAACATCTTCCGGTACAAAAGTAGCCAAAAGCTGAGCCATATCCCAGGAGTTTGAACTCCTATCAATAAAATTTGAAACTCGGATCACAGGGTCAGCAGGAACCCCCATGCTCAATGCTGGTCTCGGGAATTGGGCAGGAATCCAGGGATCAGTCCATACTGAAATGGAGTCACCGGATCCTACCCGTTTAATTAGTCCTTTGTTAACCAGAGAGCGAGCGGAAACTATACTTCGCCACCCATAAGAAGGCGAATAAGACTTAATAGGATCTAAAGGATCCGAATGTCGATAGTAACGACCCTTAAAAACCCGTGCAAAAAGACAATCTGGAACCGTAATTAGCCGCCAAAGCTGTCTGGCAAGTAAAGCAGTGTTATAGTCATCCAAACATCGAAAACCTAACCCCCCCCCCCCGCATCTTTCCCGCAGCATAGTTTATCCCATGCGATCCAGTGTAGTCCCCGTGATTGCTCAGACGAACTCCACCAGAAGTTCGAAATGGCGCTTGTCAGCTTCTTCGTGACCGTCTTTGGGAGACGAAAACACGACATTACAAAGGTAGGAACCGCCGTAGCAACCGATTTAATCATAACCTCCTTCCCACCTTTGGACAACAATCTCGCTGGCCACCCACTAGCCTGTGCTTGTAGCTTGTGTTGGACAAACGAAAAAATTTTCGTCTTAGATCCACCTAAACTTTCCGGGATTCCCAGATAAGAACTCATCCCGCCCAAATTTGTTATGCCCAAAACTCCCTTTAATTCCTCCCTGAGATCAAAATCCACCGTATGTCCAAATTGAACAGAGGACTTCTGGAAGTTGATTTGCTGGCCAGAAACCCGTTCATATTGTTTCAAAATCCCCAGAACCACATTCATAGTCATTTATATTAGTAGAGGGAGAGAAAGCAGTTTTAAAAGTAGTGAGATCGTAAAATATATTTTTTTGGTAAGACAAAGGGAGACAAAATCTCCCTAAAGAAATAAAAGAAAAATTACGAACAAACCCATATGGCAATCACATCCCCTCGAGCATCCTCCATCAAAACAGAAAGAAGATCCTTCGGGCAAGCATCAAACAATTGTAAGCCGGATGGATGAGTAAAAACATAGTTTGCTAACCCGTCTGCAAGACGATTAGCTTCACGGTACACATGCGTGACCCGGACTGTCCAGTCCTTTGAAAGAAAGCCATAACACAGACGTACTAGGAAGGACAAGAGATGAGAATCCAAAATCCCTGTCTTTAGGAACCCAACTACCAACTCAGAATCTATCTCCAGATCCACATGAGTGATCTGCCGCTCCCACACAAGATAGAGACCATAATACACCCCCCATAACTCCACCAACGGGGCCGTGCAGTAGCCTATGTTCAACACAAACCCATGAATCCATCGCCCCTCACTAACTCGAATAACTCCTCCAGCTGCAGCATAGCCTGGATTACCCCGCAGGCACCATCCGTATTCAGTTTAAACCAGTGCTCCCAAGGTGGAACCCACGTGATCTGTGTCTCCACTCTTACTGTTTCGTTGGACATCCCTCGGCAAGCCAAGTTTGCACGATAAACTTCCTTTGCCATGTCCTTCACAAACTGAACCCTGTCTCTACATTTGCCCACCACACCAAAAACATTACCAGACCTCCATTTCCATGCCCACCACACACAAATACCAAACAGGATAGCCCAAGGGATATCAAACCGAACTGACATATCCCCTAAGTTCCCTGACACCCACTCTAACAGGGCCTGACCAAAGAACTGGCCCCTTCTCTCTGGACTAACAATACGACTCCAAAGCCCCGACATCGATGGAAAGTCTCTCAAGACATGGATAATAGTTTCAACCCCTCCATGACACACTTGACACACACCTGAATCACACAAATGCCTCTGATGCCTCTCTGAACTGGTCATGATAACTTGGTTAACAACCAACCAGAAAAAAGCTCGCACCCTTTCTGGAACCTTAAGTGTCCAAACTTTGCCAAACAACCCCCCAAGGTCTGCTCGCGGAACCCAATTCCGTGTCAACCAAGAATACGCCGATTTCACAGTGAATGTACCATCGGTACTAGAACCCCAGGAAGGCCTATCCCTCGCTCCCGTTACTGTATCCACCACCACCGTTACTAAACAAGACAAAGTAAACTCGGACACAAAAGGTACAATACATGTCATGTCCAAACCAGAACCATCAATCCATAAGTCTCGGACTCGTAAGTCCCTTAGTTCCCCTGGTATATCCACTAAAGCAACCTCCACCAGTGGTGTGTTAGAAAGCCATTTATCTTGCCAAAACCTGATCGACCTGCCATCCCCAATCACCCAACTCATCCCCGGAATCACCACATCCCTCAAACCTGTCCCCATACTACGCCATGTGGAAGACCAATTACACCGCACTGCAGACCAAGAGGTGTCTTGAAGATGTCCTACCTTGTATTTGCTTCGCAGAACACGTGCCCATAGACTCTGACTATCATGAACTAGTCTCCACCCAACCCTTGCAAGCAAAGCAATATTGGTAGCTGTTGCAGTTCTGATGCCAAGTCCCCCCTCACACTTCGGTTTACAGACTCTGTCCCATGCTATAAGATGTTGTTTCTCCTTCTCCGGGGTACTGCCCCATAAAAAGTTCCTGGTGATCTTATCCAACTGAGCCAACGTTGACTTAGGTAGCAGTATGGTGCTCACTGAGTGAATTTGTATGGAAGATAAGACTGCCTTAGATAAAGGAATCCGACCCGCCAAACTCAGTGCTCGTCCCTTCCACCCTGATAGCCTAGAGGCGACCCTCTCCACCACATCCCCCAAGGTGTTTTTATTAATCCGCTTATGTAAAACCGGCATGCCAAGATACTTTCCCAAATTAGTCATCGAGCTAATGCCACTCTCCTAACTTATCAGTTGAGCTAGATCGCGACTAACATTACTAGAGAAGAAAATCTTGGATTTCTCCAGGCTCACCTTCTGACACGCAGTTGCACAAAACTGCTCAAGAACACGCCTGATAACTCGCACTTGGGCCACAGAAGCCTCTGCAAACAAAATAAGCTCATCAGGGAAGCATATATGAGATAGCTTCGGACCCCCTCTTGACAAACTGATAGGTTTCCAATCCTTCAACCCGATGGACCTTTCAATCTGATGGCATCCCCTATATATTAAAGGAGAAACATTTTGGTGAAAAAGCTGATGTGTCAGCATTATAGAGCTCAGTGCACCATTTAGCAAAGTCTCCTCAATTATTCTAATTAATTACATCTTTGTGCCATTGTATTTATTGGCAATTGCTTTTTTAAAAAAGTCCATAAACAAAAACTCTACCCATCCATGCCTATCACCTATAAATACATTCTTTCAGCGTTATAGCCAGAGCAAAAAAAAATCCATCTTCAATAATCAAATGCTTCTTTCGCCAAGCTTTACGTGAATCATTATTCATCATGGTTCTGACGTAATAGCCTAAACCCCTTGCTGTTATGCATTTCATACTTTCATGTAAATTCACCCTATCATAGTAATCTCCGGAACTATATACTAATTAGTTCTAGGACGGAAAAATCTCTATTTTAATGATTTTGTAAATCAACTGTTATCCATTTCATACTTTCATGTAAATTAACAATAATTCTTTAATTACAAATATTAAAAAGAGAGACGATATATATTATCTTATTTGAACTAATCGAATGTTCAAAAACGAAAATACATCTATTTTGATAATTTAGAAAATCAATAGTTATGCATTGCATACTTTCATCAAAATAAACACTAATTCTTTAATTAAAAAATATTAAAATGAAAAATATGATATATATTATCTAATTTTAACTTATAGGCTATTTAATATTTAAGGAAAATTTCGCCTAAAATATATGTGAATAATCAATCAATCAGAAAAAGAATATTCGTTACCTACTTAACACCTACATAAATCCCTTTCAAAATACTACATAATTATCACGTCTCTCAATTGTATATTAATATTTAGATATCAATTAAGATTTCATTTATGAGTCCTAAATAAGTGCGAGTCCTCTAAATGAATTCATAGTCTTTCCAAAAAAATCAGCACATAATAAAATCAAATATACACCAAAACGAGAAATTTTGCCTAATTTTTTTTAAAAAAAGGAATTACTTATTAAGAGCCTCACAACAAGCAAACTAATTGCATCTTAAACTCCGAAATCATTTACCTAAACCAAGATGTTGTGATCCATGACAAAACTTAATTAGTGGGAATTGTATTTTCAAAACTTTAATACGAAAACCCTTACTGACATTACAAAAGTACTATATATACGACCTTCCTATCATCATCATTTCCATCAGTTCACCATCAAACTTATTCAAAGTTTCAAAACATTCTACCTATTATTTTTTCATGGCTTCTTTCAACAACGTTGCTGATTTGAAATGAAACGACCAACCTTTTTTTTTTTTAATAAATAAATAATAAATATAATATATTAAAACAACTACAGCTAGTGGTCCCATACCCACTAGCCACCTATCCATAATCACAACCAACAGCGGAAAAACATAATTAATATCCAACAATAACCCAATAATAAACCAATATTATAGCAAGGCAATATCTCAATACCAAACAACAAGAAACATGAAACCAGCAACCTAGCAATGTTTCTAATGACTCAACTCTAGCACCCTAGCAAATGCCAGACAACATCCAATCGAGTCCCTAGAACATCCTCCTCTTCATTGCCTTGATTCCACGGTCACACTTTGCCTTTACCTGCACCACAAACACAATTGAGATGCATGAGTATTTGATAAACACTCAGTGAGGCAATCCTCCCATCTACTGGGCTATACACACAAGCAATAAGATCTCTACAAGCCACAAACAACAATCAATAAAACAAACCAGGCAATATACAACGCATGCAACATCCATCGCAACTGAACAAGGGGTGTCGACCGACACCAGATGGTGTCGATCGTCACTGACTATCTGGTGTCGACCGACGCCAAACTGGTGTCGACCGACACCCTGCCCGACACTCCCGAAAACCCTAGTTTGCGTCGACCGACGCCTCCACATGGCATCGAACGACACTCGCCAAAGTCCCGAGCCGTCCTCGCGTTGGTGTCGACCGACACCCCAACTAGTGTCGACCGACACCGTTCCGAGCAGCGATTTCCCTCGATCAGAAACTCCGAATCTCGCCTCCAATCTTCTCCAATCCGCTCCTTGCACTCCCAGAAGCCAAACCCAGCCCAGATAGCAACGAAATAACATAGGGAACTCAAGGAAACAACCACATAAGCACCAAATCACATAGAAACTAGAAATCTTAGCTTAGATAAGCCATGGTCATGCACTCACCTCTTTGCAGGAAGTTTCTGACCAATAAGAACGAATCCCTCACTCCTAGCAAGCTTCTAGCACCTTCCCAGCCTTAGATCTCCCAAGAACAGCAAGGAATCTCTCAAACTCTTCCCAAAAGCTCAAGAACACTCTCTCTTTGTGTTTTTTCTAAAAAACGGCGAAAACACCAAAATAACACGACCCTAGGTCGTTTTCTACCCCTAATAACTCGATTTAGGGATTCCCTAAACCAACCACACAAACCGGACAATTAAAATTGAACCGACCAAACCGGCCACAACTGGTGTCGATCGACACTCCCTCTGTGGTGTCGATCGACACCCTCACCAAAATTCCCAGAAAATGGTTTGCGGGTGTTACAATTCTCCCCCACCAATCTAGATTCGTCCTCGAATCTCGAACAACCATCAGTCAAGGACTCCCGTGCAACCGTCTCCACGGCCCGCACTCCTCCGACCGATCTACAGAAGGTCACCTCTAGGCGATAGACTCACGCTCCAGGCGTCATTTGCTCTTGACTTTTTGGACTTTCCTTTACTCATAGGCCTAAACCTTGAGTTTTTATTGGCTCCTCATCAGACCTAAGTCTGCATGCCAAATGTTGGCTCCTCATCAGGCCGAAGCCCGCATGCCATAATATATAAGGAAAAGTCCAAACTCGTCTCTCGGGTTGCCACCCTACAGCGCGCCCCCGGATCGTCATCCGAAGTCGATATACCAACCATTCTCCCGAGCCACAAAGTCTCTGAAAATGGCAGTACTAGGAGAACCTAAGTCCCCCAAGAGTCGCGAGCAAACGATTCTGAACACGTCCGAGTCCTATCCCTATCCAGGTTTCCTTCCCGTGGCTCGCGTAAAACATCTCAATGTCCTACCAACCACATATTCCCTCACTGGAATACCTCATGACCACACAAGGGTCATATACGCCACAAGGGCCGCCACAAAGGCCAAACAAAATGTCCTAAAGAGGACCGCCACCAAGGCCAAAAAAATGTCCTAAAGAGGACCGCCACCAAGGCCAAACAAATGTCCTAAAGAGGACCGCCACCAAGGCCAAACAAATGTCCTAAAAAGGACCGCCACCAAGGCACTCTGGCTAAACAGCCCGCCACAAAGGCCATCTGTCCCGAAGGACCGTCACAAAGACCATCTGTCCCGAAGGACCGTCACAAAGACACTTTGGCTAAACAGCCCGCCACAAAGGCCAAACAAACGTCCTAAAAAGGACCGCCACCAAGGCCACACAAATGTCCTAAAGAGGACCGTCACAAAGACACTCTGGCTAAACAGCCCGCCACAAAGGCCAAACAAACGTCCTACAAAGGACCGCCACCAAGGCCACACAAATGTCCTAACGAGGACCGTCACAAAGACACTCTGGCTAAAAGCCCGTCACAAAGACCCCACAATGTCTAAAAAAACCGCCACACACGGGCACACTGACTCAAAAGTCCGCCACTAAGGCCACACCCAAGCCCCCTTTAAGGCTCTCCACCGCTAAAATGGACAAATTCTAACTCCCATAAAACTTTCCATATTTAGCACCTTCCATTTTGGAAACTTTCCACTTTTGGAAACTTCTCTTCACAACCCCGCCTCACGGAAACTTTGTACCCCAAACACCACCTCATCTTGTTACTGAGTCGCACAACCAACCACCCCAAGCGACCGAGTAACAAGAGAGATGGGCTGGAATACTCCATTCCCGCTCCAGCCACGGATTACAGATGGGACCCGGCTAAACAAGCTCAAGTCGCGGCTTGCTTCTCATACCACTTCTTGAACCTTGCCTTCATCTTTGCCTCAGGCTCCCAAGTCTGCTCCTCAACACCATCACAGTCCCAAAGGACTCTCATCAAAGGAATCTTCTTCTTCCGAAGTTCCTTGATCCTCCTCTCGAGAACCCTCACTGGTCTCGCCTCCAAAGTCATGTTAGGCTGAAGATCCTCAGGAATCTTAGCCAACACCTCCTCTCCCTCACGGAGACACTTCCGCAACATAGACACATGGAAAACCTTATGGAATGCACGCATCACCTCAGGTAACTCCAATCTATATGCCACTGGTCCAATCCGCTCAATCACTCTGAATGGACCCATATACCTCGGACTCAACTTAGTCTCTGACAATGACCTGTTCGGACCCCGCAACATGGCCATCTTGAGGTACACTCTGTCTCCTACCTGAAACTCAAGATCTCTCCTCCTCCTATCTGCATAACTCCTCTGCCTATCCTGAGCCTCCTTCATGTTCAGCTTGAGAACCCGAATCTTCTCTGAGGTCTCCTGAACAAAACTAGCACCAAACATGCTCCTCTCCCCCACCTGAGTCCAGCATAATGGTGTACGACATGGCCTCCCATACAAAGCCTCATAAGGAGCCATCTTAATACTTGCCTGATAGCTGTTGTTGTAAGCAAACTCTACCAGGTTCAGATGATCTGCCCAATGGCCACCCCAATCCAACACACACATCCTCAGCAAATCCTCCAGCGTCTGGATCGTCCTCTCTGACTGTCCATCAGTCTGGGGATGATAAGCTGTACTCATATGCACCTTAGTGCCCATCTCTGCCTGAAATGCCTTCCAGAACACCGAAGTGAACTTAGAATCCCTATCAGACACAATGCTCGCTGGCACCCCATGCAACCTGACTATCTCCCTCACATACTTCTTAGCCAAGACCGCTGCTCCATCAGTCTTCTTAATGGCCAGAAAATGTGCTGACTTAGTCAACCGGTCCACAATGACCCAAATAGCATCAAAGGTCCGTGACACTGGCAATCCTACCACGAAATCCATAGTGATCATATCCCACTTCCACTCAGGAATGGGTAAACTCTTCAGTAACCCGCCAGGAACCTGATGCTCAGCCTTCACTAGCTGACACACCTCGCACCTCGAAACCCAACTAGCCACGTCCTTCTTCATCCCGACCCAATGATAGTACCTCTTGAGGTCACGGTACATCTTGGTCGCTCCTGGATGAATGGATAACTTGCTCGCATGAGCCTCTCTCAGAATCTCCTGTCTCAACTCCTCATCCTTGGGCACACACACACGACCGTGCACCAAGATAGTACCATTATCTGAGACCTGATACTCTGAACCCACATCCTTAGAGGCATTCACTAGCCCCAAATCCTTCTCCTGAGCCAACCGCACTCTACTCAGAAGATCTGCTCTATCTACTGCTTCCAAACCCAACGGTTCTCGTGAAACAGCACATAAGCTCAAAGCACTGATCTCCCCTACCAGAGACTCCATCTCCTGCTCCTGAGCCGAAGCTACCCTCTTCCGACTCAGAGCATCTGCAACCGTGTTAGCCTTACCAGGATGATAGGCTATCTCCAAATCATAATCTGCCACAAGCTCCATCCACCGCCTCTGTCTCAAATTCAGCTCAGGCTGAGTGAATATATACTTCAGGCTCTTATGATCTGTAAACACCTGTACCTTTGCACCATAAAGATAAGATCTCCAAATCTTCAGGGCAAAAACTACAGCACCCATCTCCAAATCATGAGTAGGATAGTTGCCTTCATGCACCCGCAACTGCCGCGAAGCATAAGCAATCACCTTCCCATGCTGCATCAGAACACAACCCAACCCAACTCTAGATGCATCTGTATAAACCACATAGGGTTCTCCCTGCTCAGGCAAAGCCAACACTGGCGCAGTAGTCTCCTTCAGGCTTGCAAAGCCTTCCTCACACTCTTCTGACCAGACAAAAGGAACATCCTTCCCTGTCAACTTAGTCATAGGACGTGCTCTGCTTGCAAACCCTTGCACAAATCTCCTGTAGTAACCTGCCAATCCAAGGAAACTCCTGATCTCTGTGGCATTCTGCGGTCTAGGCCAATCTCTGATAGCCTGAATCTTCTCTGGATCTACTGAAACCCCCTCAACAGAAACAATGTGACCCAGAAAGCCCATCTCACGCTGCCAGAAACTACACTTGCTCAACTTGGCAAACAGCTTCTGCTCCCGCAGCTTCTCCATAACTGCCCTCAAATGCACTGCATGCTCCTCAGGACTCTTAGAGTAAACCAGGATATCGTCGATGAAAATGATGACAGATACATCCAGAAACTCCTGAAATACACTGTTCATCAATCTCATAAACGCTGCTGGTGCGTTAGTCAACCCGAAAGGCATCACCACAAACTCATAATGCCCATACCTCGTCCTGAAAGCAGTCTTCCTCACATCTGCCTCATCTATCGGTATCTGATGATAACCCGATGCCAGATCCACCTTGGAGAACCAAGTAGCACCCCTCAACTGATCCAACAACTCGTCAATCCTCGGGAGAGGGTACTTGTTCTTCACAGTGACCCGGTTCAAACCCCTGTAATCAATACACAACCGGAAACTCCCATCCTTTTTCTTGACAAACAACACCGGCGCTCCCCACGGTGACACACTAGGACGGATGAATCCCTTACTCAATAAATCCTCTAGCTGCTTCTTCAGCTCTGCCATCTCTGCTGGAGCCATCCTGTAAGGAGCCTTGGATAACGGTGTCGTCCCCGGTTCCAGTTCAATGGTAAAAGGATCCGACCGAGATGGTGGTAATCCTTGCAGAGACTGAAACACATCCTCAAACTCCTCCACTACTGGAATACCGCTAACCGTAGACTTCCCCACTGACTCTGGCATAGATATAGTGACCAAATAAGCCTCACGGCCCTTCTCGATCATCTTCCCAGCCTGAATGGCTGAGATCACGAGACTCCCTGAAGTCGGTCTAATACCCTGAAAAACCAACTTCCCTCCTGGTCGCTCAAACTCCACTCTACCCCGATAGCAATCTAAATGCACCATATGCCGATGCATCCAATCCATCCCGAGAATAACATCATACAGCTCCACGGGACTGATAAGCAAATCCGCTGGCCATGACTCTCCTGCGATCTGAATATCAATTCCTCTAGCTCGTCCAATAACTCTCAGGAACTTGCCTCCCGCAACTCTAACAACTCCTGTGCGCTCTCCAGGATCCCCGCTGATCCCCGCACACTCTGCACACTCTGGAGTAATGAAGCTATGCGAAGCTCCAGAATCAAACATAACGTGGGACTTAAACCCGCCCACCAACAAGGTCCCTACACAAACCTCATGTGTTGAGAACCTAACACTTTATCACAGGAACATAAAATCTGACCCTACTAAAATTCACAAAGATTAAGTACCAGAAATTATACCTGTGATCGCCCCGGCACTGGTTCCACCAGTCTCCACTGTCGTGTAAACCCGAGGCCCCTGCTCAATCCGTGCCACCTGCTGACCCCCAGGCTGCACCTGCTGCAACGCTGCCACTGCTGCCGGCTGCAGCTTGGGACAAAAAGGCTTGATGTGCCCTGTCTCCCTACAATGATAACACACCCGAGGTCCTGCCGTCGGAACACTCCTCTTGGGACAACTAGCAACCCTGTGATCCCTGCTCCCACAACCGAAGCAACCCGCACCACTCGGCTTCTGCGTAGCCTCCCACTTCCTCTTGGTTCCCTGAGCATGCCTACCGCCCCTGCTAGAACCACCCTGCTGCTGAGCCTTACTAGGCTGAACTGCTGGAGCTACCACCACTGACTGTGCCCGGATATCCTCCTCAATCTCTGCTGCAGTCTCAACCAGCTCTGCACGCGTAGCATAACTCCTCCCTCTACAGTGAACTCTCAAGTCATCACGTAGAGCCCTCAAGAACCTCCTGATCTGAGCCTCCTCAGGCTCCATAGCCCGACCTCCATAACAAAGAAGTCGACTGAACTCCAAGTCCAACTCCCGCACTGACCGTGTCCCCTGAGACAACTGAAGGAACTGCACCTCCAAACGATCCAATGCCTCTCTAGGAAAATACTTGCGGTTGAACTCCAAAACGAAGTCAGCCCAAGTCATCTCCCGCTGCACCCTCCTAGCAGCCACAGATCTCCACCACAACTCAGCATCACCACTCAAAAAGTAGACCCCTATGTCCACCCAAAACTCCTCAGGACATCTCAGAGTGTGGAAGTTACGTTCCACTCTCGTCCTCCACGCATCCGCAGCAGTAGGATCTACACCTCCTGAAAACTGCTCAGTACGCAACCGACCCATCTCTGTCAACATGCTGAGATAACGAGCATGGACCCCCGCATCCGCAGCCACTGGCTGCCGCTCCTCCGCCACCACTGGTGGCACTACCTGAGCCTGAGCCGGTACCACTGGTGGTAACCGCTCTAACACCTGTGCTAGCAAAGCCGCAAGGTCAACACCAGGGACTCCACCCGCTGGGACCCCCACACCCGGGACCCTAGCATCACCGGCCACTGGAGCATCAACACCGCCCCCTCCTGCCACACTCACGGAATCCCCCGGAACACCCTGCGACTCGCCAACACCCTCAGCTGTCACACTCTGGTCCTCGGTCTCACTAACCACTGGGACTCTGCCCCTACCACGACCACGTCCGCGTCCACGACCACGTCCGCGTCCACGACCTCGACCAGCCACAGCACCCTCTCTAACCATCTGCACTACCATGAACAGAAGGCTAAGCAAACAATTTCTATTATTACACAGAAACATAAACTCACCGTGGAATCACACACTCGGCTCGAAGAGGATGTTCTAAGACTCCATGCCACACACAATTGACTAACTCACATAATCAATCAAGACATGCAATCCCAAACATCTACAACAGAAACCTAGCGAACCCAAACCTAGAACCGTAAGGGCTCTGATACCAAAATGAAACGACCAACCTTTTTTTTTTTTTAATAAATAAATAATAAATATAATATATTAAAACAACTACAGCTAGTGGTCCCATACCCACTAGCCACCTATCCATAATCACAACCAACAGCGGAAAAACATAATTAATATCCAACAATAACCCAATAATAAACCAATATTATAGCAAGGCAATATCTCAATACCAAACAACAAGAAACATGAAACCAGCAACCTAGCAATGTTTCTAATGACTCAACTCTAGCACCCTAGCAAATGCCAGACAACATCCAATCGAGTCCCTAGAACATCCTCCTCTTCATTGCCTTGATTCCACGGTCACACTTTGCCTTTACCTGCACCACAAACACAATTGAGATGCATGAGTATTTGATAAACACTCAGTGAGGCAATCCTCCCATCTACTGGGCTATACACACAAGCAATAAGATCTCTACAAGCCACAAACAACAATCAATAAAACAAACCAGGCAATATACAACGCATGCAACATCCATCGCAACTGAACAAGGGGTGTCGACCGACACCAGATGGTGTCGATCGTCACTGACTATCTGGTGTCGACCGACGCCAAACTGGTGTCGACCGACACCCTGCCCGACACTCCCGAAAACCCTAGTTTGTGTCGACCGACGCCTCCACATGGCATCGAACGACACTCGCCAAAGTCCCGAGCCGTCCTCGCGTTGGTGTCGACCGACACCCCAACTGGTGTCGACCGACACCGTTCCGAGCAGCGATTTCCCTCGATCAGAAACTCCGAATCTCGCCTCCAATCTTCTCCAATCCGCTCCTTGCACTCCCAGAAGCCAAACCCAGCCCAGATAGCAACGAAATAACATAGGGAACTCAAGGAAACAACCACATAAGCACCAAATCACATAGAAACTAGAAATCTTAGCTTAGATAAGCCATGGTCATGCACTCACCTCTTTGCAGGAAGTTTCTGACCAATAAGAACGAATCCCTCACTCCTAGCAAGCTTCTAGCACCTTCCCAGCCTTAGATCTCCCAAGAAAAGCAAGGAATCTCTCAAACTCTTCCCAAAAGCTCAAGAACACTCTCTCTTTGTGTTTTTTCTCAAAAACGGCAAAAACACCAAAATAACACGACCCTAGGTCGTTTTCTACCCCTAATAACTCGATTTAGGGATTCCCTAAACCAACCACACAAACCGGACAATTAAAATTGAACCGACCAAACCGGCCACAACTGGTGTCGATCGACACTCCCTCTGTGGTGTCGATCGACACCCTCACCAAAATTCCCAGAAAATGGTTTGCGGGTGTTACATGAAACTATTCAAATATATGTGGAAGAAGAGAAGTGAAAAGTGCAAAATTTTGGTTTGTTAAAACAGAAGCATTCTCTAAAAAAAACTGACGTGTCTCGCTAGAGAGCTCTATCCCCAATTAATTATTTGTCCTTACTATTCTATAAAATTACATAAAACTGCCACTACTATTCATTTTATTTATATACACAATATTTTGCTCCTATAAATTCCAAAATTGGTAAATATTATTCAAAAATTGATAAATATTATCTCCTACATATTATGAGATATATAAAAATATATTTAAAATCATATATTCAGAAATATAAATAGTTTTACCTTCAATAATTCTATAAAGCTCTAATGGTGAAAGAATCGAAGATCATTTGAAACTTGCTCAACATTTATTCTTTTGCTAAAAACAATACCTATATTTGCCCAAAAAAAATGTATGATCACCAATTGAAATGACATGAATATATATTTTAATTTGGATAACTATGTAGTTAAACATTATATATAAATCTGTTGTTATAATGTTTTTACAGAAATCTTAAAATTTAGAAAATCCAGTCCAATAAAAATGAAAAAAGTAATAATATTATACCAATAGCTGAAACACATTTAGTTAGTTTAGCCCCATTTTGATTTATTATTTACAGCTATATGCCATTGTGTTTTTAACAAACAAAAAAAAAAACAAATGTGTTATTCTTAAAAACTTTATCGCATAACTTTATTAATACTCCCTCTGTTTCACAAAGAGTGTCATTTTGACACAATGCACACAAATTAAGAAAATTATTTAAATTTCTATTTTACCCTTTATAAATGTACTAAAATTTTTCTCTTTCTAATTAATTAGCTTAAATTATAGGGATAAAAAAGAGAATTTTATCTTTAAAACTGCATTGAAAACATAAAATGACACTCTTTTTGTAACAATGAAGATGTGTCAAAATGACACTCTTTATGAAACAGAGGGAGTATAAATTAAGTTTAAGCTTTAAATATATTTTATATATTAGAAAAATGAGTTATTAAAATGCATGAGAGTTACCGCGGATTTCACAAATTCAAGCGGAATAGATGCAAAGATATTTTGTGGCTCAAAATATTTAAATCTGTTGCGGGATGGCTTAACGGACGGGTTTGACCAGGTTAACAATTTTATCTAAATAATTTAGTTTACGAAATTTAGTTTTACTGTGGTTTTTATCTGATTTGATAGTTCAAGATTTTGATAAAATCTAACTCATCACTAATTCGGTCCTCATTCGATTCAGATCCGCCATCATGTCAATCTAAAATATGGTGAAATAATTAATATTTTAAACTTTCATTAACTTGATGAATTCAAACCAATATAAGTTTGTATTATAAATGTTATACTAAATAAATATATTTACAAATGTAATATCTGAAACAAAAAATTTAGGCCGTGCAACAGCACGGGTTATTACCTAGTAACCTCTCTAAAACCAGTACAAAGAGATATGGTGAGAGGGGATCCCCCTGTCGAAGACCTCGAGAGGGGGTAAATGCTTCAGTCTTCTCCCCATTCCACAACAGGTTCATGGATGGACCCTTAACACACGTCATAATCCATGTGATCCAATCCTCTGGTAGACGAGCTGCTTGCAGTGTATCCTCCAAGAAATCCCATTGTACCCAATCATATGCTTTCTCAAGATCGAGTTTGAGTAGCATCCAACCCTTCCGACCTTTCTTTCTCCTCATTAAATGCACAACCTCCTGAACAATCACTATGTTATCCGTACTTAACCGTCCTGGTATGAAACTAGCCTGTGCTGGGCCTATCAACCATGGCATAACTCTTTTCAATCGCAAAACCATGACCTTAGTGATAATCTTGAACAAGACGTTGCACAGACTTATTGGCCGGATCTGATTCACTCTCTATGGTTTTGCAACTTTGACGATCAACACAATCAGAGCATCATTCATTGCCTCTGGTAGTACACCAGAGTTAAAAAAAATCCAGAACACAACGTACCACAGACTCTCCCACAATTGACCAACAGTCCTGGTAAAAAAACCGGTTGGAACCCGTCAGGTCCCGATGCCTTATACTTCCCCATGCTCTGCAAAGACACCTCAACCTCTTTAGCTGCAAAAGGCTTCCCCAACTCCGTCAAATCCGACCCAGAGAGGACTAGAAACCCTTCCTGTTGCAGCTTCGCCACGTCCTGCTCCACATCCTCCATAAAGGAAATGCGTTTATAGTAGTTAACCGCCAACAACTCCAACTCATGTGCATTAGAGATCCAGCCACCATCATCTCCTCGCAACATCTCTATACGATTCCGTCTCCTTCGAATAATAGTTGAGGTGTGGAAATAAGTAGTATTCCGGTCCCCAAAAGCAATAAACTTCTCCCGTGACTTTTGGAACCAAACCATCTCCTCCTGTTCCAAGATCACATTCTTTAAGCAGATCTGCCTCTTCACCTAATAGGACATCTGACGGATTCAAATCAATCTGCTCTTGAATCACTCGAAGTTCACTTATCAACTTCTCCTTCTTTCGATTAATATCACCAAAGACTTCCTTATTCCATCTCTTTAGCTTTACTCGGAGCTCCTTCAAGGCCTCAGGAGTGGAGAGCTCGTGGTTCCAGGAAGTCTCCAACATCGCTTTGAAGCTCTCATGCTGTAACCAGGCAGCTTCAAAACGAAAGGGACGGCATCGTGGATCCACACTCACTTGTGGCTTTAACTGGACATACAATGGTGCGTGATATGAGGAAACGAAGGGCAAGTGAGTAACAGACGCTTCCTGCCACTTCAAGCGTGCATTCGCACAACACAACACCCTGTCAAGTCGCTTGGCTATATAGTTCCTCTCGACCCGACCCCTCTTCCATGTGAACTGACTACCCTTGAATCCCATATCAATCAAGGACATATCATGAATCCAATCACCAAAGCTCAGGGAATCTAGAGAGAGACAACCATTCCCACCGGTCCTCTCATCTAGCATGACAATAGTATTAAAATCTCCACCAATAATGACCGGACCGACATTACTCTGCAGCATACTCCGCAGTTCATCCCACAAACCCTCCCGATGATTTACAGATGGCGCAGCATAAACCACAACCAAATGTAAGATTTCTCCATCCTTCCTCAAAGTTGCATAAACAAACTGATGAGAAGATTTTTCAATAATCACCTCACCAACTTCTAACCTCCATAAAAGCCATATCCCACCACTCTGCCCAGTTGAGTCCACCTAGAACGTATTATCAAACCTCAGACCTTGGTAGATACACTGTGCTCTATCCTCACTCGAGTGTGTCTCAAACAAGGCTAACACATCAGACGGAAACTTTTTCATAATATAACGAATAAACCGTCGAAAGTTAGGCTTATTCGTAAAATATTTGTTTCGATTTTATTTTCTTTGATTTTTTTTAAAAAAATTTAGTTTAAAATACCATGTGTCAAATTTTTATTTGCCAAATAACATCTATATTAACAGTTTTGAAGTACATTTTGTGTTGTGCCCTTTTAGTTTTCCTTATTTAAATTTTTATTTACAACATTAACCCCTCAAAAACTTCCAAAAATAGCATTACTTCAGATTTTGTTTCCTAAATTTTTTTGCATTCTATTCTAACTAAAAAAATTACAGCAAAATAATTATGGAAACAAAATGATATATTTAACCACACCTTCTATCTCTGAATCATTTGCAAACACAGAAAACAATCATTTGATTCCCATTTTGTTTTCCAATATCTATGAGATTTGATTCTTAACGCAAGAAGAACTTTGATTCACATTTATTAAAATATTATAATTAACATATATAAACTTAATAAAATTTTAAAATATTATGAATATATAAAATTAAAAAGTTTTAAATACAATATGATATGGTTATATAGTAGATGAGTTGTAAAGAGGACATGTTTGAATTAATAAAATATCATTAAATTTGTGCTAACACGGGTTAAATCCTCATTTAATTATTTTTCAACACTATTAATATTAGAATGTTTGACATATAAAATAAAGTTGATTTAACGAAGATTGTGTAAAAGAATTATATAGTTAGGAACAATGTGACTTATTCATAGCGTATAATAATTTATTATGTATTTAGATCCCTTATTTTTTGTTATAATAATTAAAAATCAAAATAAAATCTCAAACACTAAACAAAACAAACTAAATAAAACAAACACATGGTGATGAAGTATATTGCGGGTTAAAAAATTAGTATAAATATTTTGCCGTACAAACAGCCGGAAAAATTAGTTATTGCTCTATTTATAAAACATCCAATATTAACAAACAAATACAACATAAAATATAAATAATAATAAAATTATATGCACGCGGTGTACCGCGGGTTTATATCTAGTGTGCTTTATAAGATAAGGGATGAGTCTCTCTATAAGTAACTACAATGTGCTCTACATAACTACATTAGTCAAAAAAAAGTTAAAATATTCAATTTAAGATATTTGTTCCACAATATTTTTCTAAAAATTTTAATTGGGGCAATTTTTGTATTTTCATATATACTAGGAAGTTGCTGAACATGCTATGACAGATACCCAAGAAGAGTCTCGCCGTCCATCGCCATACATTCAAAGGTACTATACTATCATTTGTTCAATATAACAATTAGAACATCCTTTAGATCTATATCATCTCTATTTTTCTCCAACTGTATTCCAAATCCACATTAAATTCTACTGGAACCTATTTCTGGAGGGTTTAAAGCTTTAAATGTCAAAGTATTCACAAAACACATAAATGCAACTAAGTTTTAATGGTAAAGCAAGCAGCCCCAAAAGCTTTGTGTTGTATTGTTTGAAATAACTTTTGTTGAATTTCTATTATAAAAGTTGCTCAACTCTCTCAATATGAGTAACAAGTCAGCAGTGAAGAGAGTGTCATCTATCAACCCAAATTAAAAGTACCTAAATTAAAACTAAACATATTTAAAATTAAAGAGGAATTTGAAACATCTTACATGTCTTTTATTCTTTTTCATATCACAAACAATTTCAATATTTATATAAGAAATCTATAGCTTAGAAAATGTTGATGTATTTTTTAAGTAAATAGATGCATCACCAAAAGATAAAAATGTATCCAGAGTAAAACCAAAGATTTGCTTCGTTCTCTTAGGATAAACCATGAAGATACGAACATATGGTTTAGGTGTTAGAATTTTCTAAACAATTTGAAGGGTTGCAGTAGTGACTGGGATTTTGATTAATATTGCAGAAAATTCATGAAAGTGTGTCCTTAGAGAAATAATTTTTTATATATGAAAAAAGTCAGAGTTTTGTTCACTATCAAATGAAAGATAGTTAAATCAATGATATAATGTTGGTTGAGAAAAATAAAGAGAGAGAGAAAAAAAAAGAAATTAAATTAAATTCTAGAGTTATATTCAAGAAATTGAATAGCTAGCAGGAAGAGAAGTTGTCTATCTTAATTATAACTATTAAAGAGTTAACCAAACTGCATAAAAATCTTTTTGATAAAAGAGAATTTGAGAGTCCCATGGTATTTAGTTGAGAAGCCTAAATACAAATATAGTTTTAGACAAGAATTGTAGGATGTTTAGATGTTTTTAGGGAGAAAAACTAGATTGACCCAAATTAAGAAGTTAATTATTAAAGTAACTCATAAAATGTGAGGGTTAGATGAGTTATTTTTTGCCTAAAATACCCTTTTTTGTTTTGTTAGGAAAAAAATAAAGTCAAATTTACCCTTCCAGAACTTTTTTTAAAAAATTAAAATATTTTCAAAAGTCTGCTGGACTAGTTGTGACAGATTTATTTGTGTATGACAGATTTATTTTTGCACAACCGATTTATTTTTGTATGACAGACTTATTTTGGCTGACAGATTTTTTAACTACAGTTATGACAGATTTATAATTGATGACAGATTTATTTTTCACGACAGACTTATTTATAAAGACACCACAAATTTTCACAATATATGACAGATTTGATATAATGTTTAGCAGATTTATTTTCCACAATTATTTCAGATTTATTTTTATGATTAAAAATCTGTCGTAACATGACAGATTTTTTTACAGAAAAATACTTAGGATGACCTCTAGTGATAATAGAATTGTTTTAAGTTACGACAGATTTTTTTAATTTAACCAAAAAACTGTCATTTGATAACAGATTTATAACGTTGTTAAAAAATTGCTAAAATGACCTATGTGAATACCATATGTTATGGCAGATTTGTTTACGTTATGACAGTTTTTTTTTTTGCTTCCAAAAAACTGGTGTTTGATAACCGATTTATTAGATGTAAAATGTAAATATAGTGACAACAGATTTATTTTAAGTTATATTTTTTTCAGTCATAATTTTTTATTAAATTTAATTTTTATAAATTACACTATGAATCATATTTTTATACTCATAATTTTAAAGCATATTTTATACATTTTAATTTTCCTAAATCATATTTAAAAAATTAACATCATATTTAAAATCATGTTTTTATATATTATATTATATTAAATCCTATTTTAATATTTTTTAGTTACACTTTTATACATTATATTATTATAAAAAATTTTAAACTATATAATCTTAAACTTCATATTTTTAAATCATATCTTTATATAAAATATTTTTATAAAACTCATTTAAACTATATAATCTTAAATTTTATATTTTTAAATCATACTTTATATAATAAGATATTTTTATAAACAATTTTTTGAATATTATTTTTATACATTATATTTTAAATCATATTTTATTTTCATAAATTATATTAAAAATTAAACATCATATTTTTAATCATTTTATATTTTAAATTAATCATATTTTTTAATCAAAATATTAAATACTATAATTTTTTGGTTTTTCGTTTTGAAAAAAAAAATTCAAGAAAAAAAAAATTCCTTGGTTTTTTTTGTCTTTTTACCTAAAAATTGTGTCATTCTAGTTATTGGTTAGGAAGAAGTGTTAATCTTGCAATTAATTGCCAAATTTGTGTCAAACTTGTATATTTTCACATGTTTTTATCTACCAATCAAATGAGCAAATGCTATGATTATTTTACTTCCTAAAAAAAATATACTAGTAGTTTTTTTCTACGAAAATCACTTTACAATAAGATTTAGTTTTAAACAAATTTAATATTCTTTGCCTCCTCACTAGAAAATCTTAGTTTTTATTGTTAATATATAATTTTTAATCTTTCAAATATGAAAATATAAGAAGCAAAGAAGGTATTGCAATAAATGTATATTTAGATATAAACAAACCCGCACGTAGTGCGGGTACTCATCTAGTTATATTTAAAATACAACACATATGTTACCTCTAATTGCTTAAAATATGGTACTGAATGCAAGTTTTTTTTTTTTTTTTTTTTTAAAAAAAGAGTTTAATCAATTGTTTTGTGTTGAAAGCATTGACCAATTGGAATTTTGTGTTCAAAAAATTACTGAAATCAAAACAATGTTTTTTTCTGGGAATAAAATACCAGTTAGATAATCGATATATCATGATATATATGAAAAAGCATGGTTAGCCAACCCATCTGCGGTTTTCCAAAAAAAAAAAAAAAAAAAAAAAAAAATACCATCCCATTCTGCTAGACGATTAGTTTTCCGGTAAATATGAGTAACACAAACTGACCAGTCCTTTTTAATAGAGGCATGACACAAACGTACCAGGAATGACAGGAGATGTGCATCATTAATCCTTGTACCAGGAATGTAGCAAATTTATATCTAGTTTTAGGGGCATCAATTAGTAGAAAGTTCTTTAGTATAGTGGTTAGGTAATGTGCTCTTTTTTTTAGTACAGGGTCATGCCATTGGCATTTAACTTTTGGTTAACAAAATTCTAAAATCAATTCTAGATAATATTTTAAAAGATAAAAAAAATCTTTCAATCTAATTAAAACATAAATATGTGATTCTCATTTCCCTTTTATTCGATTTATCTATAAATTATTTTAAATTATTATATAATAAATTTAGTTAATAAAATCTGTAATTATTTTCTACATTTAATATTATAATCTATATATATCTTTTTGAAGTATATTTATATAAAAAAAAACCTTGGAATTTCAACTTATTAACATAGCGATGTCATTGACATATAAATATATAGTTACCAAAATTCTAAAATCAATTCTAGGTAATATTTAAAAGATAATGAAATCTCTCAACCTAATTAAAACATAAATATTTATAATTTTATTTGATTTTATATTTAGCCAAATACTAGGTTGTATATGGAAAAGCCCCAAACCTATGTACAAAAATTTGTGGTCTTTGGGGGTTTGTTTCATGTACGTTTTGGGGATTTCTAGATCCGAAGTGTTTAGCGATGGCGGAATTTTTGTCTTCATTCTTCACTTGTATATATGAGGTTGTGAACGATCATATTGCGGATAGATACGAGTTGTGTGTTGTGTTTATCTTCTCCTAACTTGATAAGGACTTGTTGTCCTCTGTTTTCGGATCTCATGTTTATCTTGTGTACAAAGTCTCTTGTATAAATACCCTAGTTGGGAAATCATAAAAGTTAAGTTGGTTCGATATCTAATTTTACATGGTATCAGAGCAAAGATCACAAAAGTTTCTCTAAATTCTTCTAAATTCTCTTGTTTGATCAATAGTTTTGATCTCTCTTTTCATAAACAACTGTTTCTTGCGTGACAAGTATTCATGTCTTCGGTCGAAGATGCTTCTTCTGCAACTAAGAAGAACGATGGTCAACAGTCAGGGACTCCTGTGGTGTCTCCTTACACTTTGTCTAGCTCCGACAATCCTGGTTCCATGATTTCGTCGGTGCTGCTTAACGGTGAAAACTATAATGAATGGGCAACGGAGATGTTAAACGCACTCCAAGCCAAACGCAAAATTGGTTTCATCAATGGATCGATTCCTAAACCAGCTGGTGAAGATCCTAATTTGGAGAATTGGTTGACGGTGAATTCTATGATCGTCGGGTGGATAAGGACGTCGATAGAACCAAAGGTGAAATCTACTGTAACCTTTATTGCAAACGCTTGTCAACTTTGGTCGGACTTGAAACAGACATTCTCGGTTGGGAATAAGGTTCGTGTTCATCAAATCAAGAGTCAGCTCAGCGCATGTAGTCAAGAATGTCAAGCTGTTGTTCATTATTATGGCAAGTTGTCTACTTTGTGGGAGGAATACCAAATTAACAATCCTCTCACTATCTGTTCTTGTGGTTTGTGCACCTGTGGAGCTACATCTGCACCAGCAAAAGACAGAGAAGAAGAAAAGATTCATCAATTTGTTTTGGGTCTTGATGAGTCCAGGTTTGGGGGTCTTTGTGCTTCTCTTATCGCCATGGATCCTCTTCCTTCCCTCGGTAAAATCTACAGCAGAGTGGTACGAGAGGAACAGCGTTTGTCTTCCTCCCGTCTCCGAGAACAACGAGAGGAAGCAGTTGGTTTTCTCTCTCGGTATGATGCTTCTAGTGGAAGCAAAACAGAGTCTATCGTGAGTAAATCTCGTTTCTCTTGCTCCCATTGTGGTCGTAGTGGCCATGAGAAACGAGACTGTTGGCAGCTCATCGGCTTTCCAGACTGGTGGACGGAGAGGTCTGAGAAGAGCACTGCTGGTCGTGGCAGAGGGATAGGTCGTGGTTCTAGCTACAACGTCGACGGTCGAGGATGTGGACAGCCTGTTGTGGCACACGCTACTAGCTCCACCCCGTCTGCTTTCCTTGAATTTACACAAGAACAATTGAAGGCTTTCACTCAGTTCCTTCAAGAAAAATCCAACAATGGCACTGCTCCTTCTGATTCCTCCGACAAGTTGTCTGGTAAGATAAAATTTGGCAATGTTATTTTGGATACCGGTGCATCTCACCACATGACAGGGACTCTCTCCTTGTTGACTGATGTGGTCTCTATTCCACCAAGTCCAGTTGGATTTGCTGATGGAAGTAAAGCTTTTGCTATAAGCATAGGAGCTTTTCCATTCTCCAAAGATGTCAAGTTGACAAATGTTCTTTTTGTGCCTACACTTAACTGCACATTGATCTCTGTTTATAAGATCTTGAAACAAACAAAGTGTCTAGCCATGTTTTCTGACACTCTTTGTGTTTTGCAGGACCGATTTTTGAAGACTTTGATTGGAAGCGGTGAAGAGCGTGATGGTGTGTATTATCTTACGGATGTGGCTACAACAAAGATTCACATGGCATGTGCGACTACTGATCATGCCCTGTGGCATCGGCGTTTAGGACACCCTAGTTTTTCAGTTATTTCGGCTTTACCTTTGTTTTCTCATTCTTCGTCTCCTGTTAGCTCTACGTCTTGTGACGTGTGTTTTAGAGCTAAACAAACAAGAGCGGTTTTTCCGGATAGTCTTAATAAAACAACAGATTGTTTTTCAATGATTCACTGTGATGTTTGGGGACCATACCTCGTTCCTTCTTCTTGTGGTGCAATATATATTTTGACTATTGTTGATGTCTTCTCTCGCGCAGTTTGGACGTTTCTTTTACTTGAGAAGTCTGAAGTACGAAACGTACTCACAAATTTCTTACAATACACGGAAAAACAGTTTGGTAAAGCTGTCAAGGTGGTTCGAACTGATAATGGGACAGAATTTATGTGTCTTTCTTCTCATTTTCGGGCCAATGGTATAGTTCATCAAACATCATGTGTTGGCACGCCTCAACAGAATGGGCGTGTTGAAAGAAAGCATCGGCACATTCTTAATGTTGCTCGAGCATTGTTGTTTCAGGCAAGCTTGCCTATCAAGTTTTGTGGGGAAGCCATTCTAACTGCGGCATACTTGATTAATCGTACACCATCTTCTCTTCATTCCGGTTGCAGTCCCTTTGACTTGCTTCATGGTTTCAAACCATCTTATGACCAGATTCGTGTTTTTGGTTCTTCTTGTTACGTTCATCGTCTTGGTCGTGACAAAGACAAATTTGGCCAGCGTAGTCTTTTGGGCGTATTTGTTGGATATTCTTCTGGCAAAAAAGGTTGGAAGGTGTTTGATATTGAGAGGAATGAATTTCTTGTGTCTCAAGATGTGGTTTTTCAGGAAGATGTTTTTCCTTATGCGACTCCGGTCCTTTCGTTGCCTCTTGTATTGGATTCTCCCTCATCGGGTGATGATGATTGGTTAGTCTCTACTTCGGATGTAAGGGGGAGCTCTGTTGCGAGTCCTCAAGTTACCACCATACAAGAGGTTGCTAGGGATAGTTCTTCACCGGATAATGTCATTGTTGCTGCAGATACCTAACTCTGTTCCCATTGTCACGGAGCCTGTTGTTCCCGTTGCTGCACCTTCTACTGTTGCTTCTCCTCCGATTGTTCCAGTTACTGATGTTTCTTTTGAACGTCCTCCCTCTGTCGAAGCTGTGCCTGCTTCATTACCGGCTGTGCCGATTCTTCCTCTGCAACGTCAAAGTCAGCGTTCTTCTAAGCCTCCTGCTCGGCTTAGTGATTACATCCTGTATAACGTTAATTACACACCATCATCATCACATGCTCTTCTCGACTCCTCTTCTTTGTCTTCGGCATCGGTCTCAGGTAACTCTTTGTCTTTGACTCCTTTCACAGAGTTTGTATCTGATGATGAGTTTACACCAGTTCATCGTGTTTTTCTTGCGGCCATCACTGCCAATGATGAGCCTAAACATTTTAAAGAAGCGGTTCAGATCAAAGTATGGAATGATGCAATGTCTAAGGAGGTTGATGCTCTTGAAGTCAACAAAACAGGGGAGTTGGTTGATCTTCCTCCTCATAAAGTGGCTATTGGTTGTCAGTGGATTTACAAGACAAAGTATAATGCCGATGGTACTGTGGAATGTTACAAGGCTACACTTGTTTCTCTTGGTAACAATCAGATTGAGGGGGAGGATTACAAAGAAACTTTTGCTCCAATTGTTCGTATGACAACAGTGCGTACTCTACTTCGTCTTGTTGCGGCGAAGAATTGGGAGGTTTATCAGATGGATGTACACAATGCGTTCTTACATGGTGATCTTGATGAGGAGGTCTATATGAAACTTCCTCCGGATTTCCGACATTCTCATCCGGGAAAGGTGTGGTGGCTCCGCAAATCCTTGTATGGCCTAAAACAGGCTCCTCGGTGTTGGTTCAAAAAGTTATATGATTCTCTTTTGCGTTTTGGTTTCTTCCAGTCGTATGAAGATTACTCACTCTTCTCTTATACTCGCAATAATATCGAGCTTCGGGTGTTGATATATGTTGACGATCTTATCATTTGTGGGAATGATACATGCTTCAGAAATTAAGGATTATCTCTGATGTGATCACAGGACGGGAGCTCGTCCAAGACGACCAAGACACGCCGGACGCGAGCGAGACGCCTGACCAAGACACATCGGACGCAGCCAAGACGCCTACTTCTGAAGCGGCCAATGTACCAACGATCCTCCCGGGAGCCACCACACGATCAAGGAGCTCAGCAAAGGCGGCCAAGCAACGGCTCAACCTATTCGTCCGGTCATTTACCCAACGCCCACCAATCCATGAAGACCTTGAAGACTCACTCTGTTTGGTCTTCTCTCTTACCCAAGAGTGAAGACATCAAAGTCACTTAAGCAAGAGTGTGTACTCTTTTTCCTTACTCCGGTTTTTTCCCATTGGGTTTACTGGAGAAGGTTTTAACGAGGCATTGAGCTTGGTGCAAAACGTCTAAGGCCAAGTCGCTTCCCGCGTCAAGGCCAAAGGCGGTTATCTCTCTTCCCTCTTATATTTTGGTTTAAATTGAACATTGGAATATTCCTTTTGGACCGTTAAGAGAGTTTTGTGGCTAAGCTTGTTAGTCAAAGGAGGCAACGTGTTCTCATTGCAAACAGAACACGTCAAAGGACGATGTCTGGACCAAGATGAGTCTGTGTGTCCTTAAGCCCTTTCCTTAACCTAGCTATTTAAACTCCTCTTAGCTCTTTTTTTCTCCTTAGACTTGAATGAAAATAAAACTTTTCTCAAAAAGAGATTCTTTGATCTTGTCTCACTCTTCTCTTTCTTCAATCCGGGATTGAACATCGAGAAAACCTTAACAAGCTTCGAACCGGGTTCGAACTTGTTAGAGACTGTATCAAGAGGAGAGCCAAACCTCTTGTGTCGTCATTCAATCCATCCTCTTTTCCATCATTCCATCTCTTATCGCTTCCACCTTCGCATCTTACCAACACCACACTTAGTTGTTCCGCATCCGTACCGCATCTGTCCATCCGTTCGATCCGATAGAGGCTACACGACCGTATTCACAAACGGCTTGTTGGAATCTCGCCATTTCTCGTTTCCCTCGTTTGAATCTTCCCAAGATTCGAAACCTCAAACCTCGTCCGAGGAAAGTCTCACGTGCTGAGTTCTGTCCGAAGACGTTTCCTCCGTCCGTTCCGCATCCGCGACCCTCGGTCACATCAGCTTGGTATCAGAGCTTCAAAAGCTCCTGTCAGGTTGTTTCGTTCTAAAACTCTCTCTTTTTGTATAAAGTTTCGATCTTTAGGTTGTTTGATAGTCTAGTATGCATCATCTTGTTCCGTTTGTGTTGTTTGGTCATTTGGTTTAAATTTGGTGCATGCGTTGTGTAGTTAAGCTTTTGTCTAGGGTGTTAGCGATTTTTTCTGTTCATCTTGTTCATCCTTGTGTTCATCTTTGTTCTTGCATAAACACTTTTAGATCGATAAAGTTAGGATTGCATTTTGTTTCCGCGTTTTTGCTCTTGACCATAAAGCATTTCTTGTCGCGTAGTACTTTTGCTTTTGTTTTTTGTTTTGGTCATAGGTTTAATTTGTGTGAGCTGTCCTCAATCATTTGGTGACGAAATAAATATCTTGTGTGGTCCTCTTAAATGTGTGATGCGCACGCGTGTGTGCTTTTGTGTTTGTCTTGCGAGGTTTAAATTCAAACCAAAAACCGTGAAGCCTCAACACGTCAGCATTGACCAGTCCGCACGGTGGCCGACGAAGTACCACCAGCAACACCCGAGATAGGAATCACCCTCGTCGCGTTACAAACCGGATTAGATCGGCTCGCGGAGCGCATGGCGAGGATTGAGCTGATAAACCCTCCTTGTGAAGATCCTCAACCCGCGAGACGACATCGACAGTCCGAAGAGGATTACGAGCCGAGGCCTAGACTACGCGACCGGCGAGACGACCGTTATGACAACGCTCCAAGGTTTCACGAACCGGCCCACAAGATGACCGCACCCACGTTCGCAGGTAAATCCAACCCAGAAGCTTACCTCGAATGGGAAACCACATGGAGCACTTGTATTCGTGTCACGCCTACCCGAATATACGCAAGGTGCAATACGCCGTGGCTCAGTTCACCGATCACGCCCTCACTTGGTGGGATCGCCTCAAAGCCGAACATCACCGCAACCGAGAACGACCTATTACCGTTTGGGAGGTTCTCAAGGTTGAAAGACGAAGACGTTTTGTGCCTCCGTTCTATCACCGAGAAAAGCAAAAGAAGTTCCGAGACTCATGCAAGGCACACGATCGGTTGAAGAGTTTTATGAGGAGTTTGAGCCCTTGCGCAACCGATTGCAAGTCGACGACTCCGAAGTGTCTCTCATGGCTTAATTCTTGGAAGGCTTTCAAGAACACATTGCACGCAAGGTCGAGCGCCAGCCCTATCAAACTTTTGAAGAGCTGTTACACCTCTCGATGCAAATAGAGAGCCAAATCAAGAAGAAGAGCGCCTCCGTGCCTCATGTCCAAACTCAAGGAGCTTCACTTTGGACTCCTAATGCATCGCCATCGAACCATTTCCAATAGAAGCCAAATGCGACTAGTGCTGACTCGAGATTCAAACCAAGGGAGCCGGCCACCAATGAGCGCCAAGACCCGCGACGCAACACCACTGATGTCCGGAGCCGCGACATTGTATGCTTCAAGTGTCAAGGGAGAGGATACTAACTCGTGATTGCCCGAATGCCCGCACAATGATTCTTACTGAAGCCGGCGAGATAGAGTCTGACGATGAGGCGACCGAGGAGAACGTTAGAGGAGAGGCTGAACTGGAAGAAGCCGTAGCTGAGCCCGAAGTCGGAGGACTGTTGATGATACACCGCATCTTGAACACAAGCGTAGCTGCCGCCGATGCCAATCAACGCGATAACATCTTCCACACTAGGTGCACTGTAAGTGGTAAAGTGTGTGGCTTGATTATAGACGGTGGTTATTGCACAAATGTTGCAAGTTCCAGTCTTGTCAAGATATTATCTTTAGAAACCACACACCACCCTCGTCCTTATCGTTTGAAATGGTTAAATGACAAGACCGTGATCCACGTTAAAGAACAGGTCATGGTCTCGTTTAGTGTCGGTCCGTATAAGGACCAAGACCTATGCGACGTGGTGCCTATGCAAGCTAGCCACCTCTTATTGGGGAGACCATGGTAGTTTGATAAGCGAACCACGCATTGCGGCCACACAAACCAATACTATTTTGTCCATGACAACAAGCGTATTTGCTTGAAACCCTTGAGCCCCACGCAAGTATATGAAATGCAAAACAAGTTGTCTAAAGACTCGGACGATAAAAAGAACTTTTTATTTCAATATGGTGATGTTAGAAAGTCCATTAGGGACTCTGGCCAAGTGTTGTTGATGGTTTTTCGAGATGTGCTGCTTTCAGGTCTCGAAGGTCCGATCGACGCCTTACCGGAGGTGATCCGCAACGTCCTTAAGCCTTTCGCCGACGTGTTTCCGGAGGAGCTTCCCGAAGGTCTACCACCGATCAGAGGCATTGAACACCAAATCGACCTTGTCCCGGGAGCACAACTACCAAACCGGCCAGCCTACCGAGTCAACCCCGAAGAGGCGAAGGAGCTTGAGCGACAAGTCAAGGAGTTAATGGCGCAAGGATATGTTCGAGAGAGCTTGAGTCCGTGCGCTGTTCCTGTTCTCCTAGTGCCCAAAAAGGACGGGTCGTGGCGCATGTGTGTTGACTGTCGAGCCGTCAACAACATCACCATCAAGTATCGACATCCCATTCCGAGGCTTGATGATATGCTCGACGAACTAAGTGGCGCCAGCGTCTTCTCAAAGATCGACTTAAAGAGTGGGTATCACCAAGTTCGCATGAAGGAGGGCGATGAATGGAAGACAGCCTTCAAAACAAAACAGGATTTGTATGAATGGTTGGTAATGCCATTCGGTCTTTCTAACGCCCCTTCTACATTTATGCGTCTCATGAACCACGTTTTAAGAGCATTCATCAATAAGTTTGTAGTGGTTTACTTTGATTACATCCTTGTGTATAGTGCTAGTCTGTCCGATCATGTTAAACATTTAGAATCAGTCTTGTTTACTCTCCGCGAAGAGCAATTAAACGCAAACTTGAAAAAGTGTGTTTTTGTTGCTGATGAATTGGTCTTCCTAGGCTTTGTTGTGAGTTCGCAGGGCCTCAAAGTCAATGGAGAGAAGATACGCGTGATAGAGGAGTGGCCCACGCCAACATGCATCACACAAGTCCGATCGTTCCACGGCCTCGTGAGCTTTTACCGGAGGTTCGTGAGAGATTTCAGTGAACTCAAAGTCGATGGAGAGAAGATACGCGTGATAGAGGAGTGGCCCGCGCCTCTCACCACCGTTATCAAAAAAAACAGCGAGTTTCATTGGGGAGAAGAACAAGAACAGGCGTTCACCGAACTCAAGAGACGCCTCACGCAAGCCCCCTTGCTCACCTTGCCTGACTTCAACAGAACCTTCGAGGTTGAATGCGATGCTTCGGGAGTCGGGATCGGAACCGTTTTGACCCAAGGAGGTAAACCCGTGGCGTATTTAAGTGAGACGCTTAGTGGAGCAGCGCTCAACTACCCAACGTATGACAAGGAGTTATACGCACTCGTTCGCGCAATGGAGGTCTGCAACACTACCTGCTGGCGAGAGAGTTCATGATTCACACCGATCACGAAACATTGAAGCATCTCCGCGGCCAAACCAATCTCAAGAGACGCCATGCGAAGTGGTTGGAGTTCATAGAATCGTTTCCTTACGTCATCAAATACAAGAAGGGCAAGGAAAATGTGGTGGCCAATGCTTTGTTAAGGAGACACGCTCTCATTACCACCATGGACGCTCGTGTGTTGGGTTTTGAAGGCATCAAGGATGCATATGCTGGAGACGCTGAGTTTGGAGATTGTTTCCAGAACCATGGGAAGGGAATTTACACCGAATTCTACCTTCATGAGGGGTTCGTGTTCAGAGGGCGATGGCTGTGCATACCAAATGGCTCTCCTTTGCCTCTGATTTCGTTCGTTTTGTTGTATGTTGGGGTCATCGTTGAGCATGGTGTCGTCGGGTACAGGGTTTCGTGGTGCGCGACCTCCGGCGTTGTTTGCTCTCATGCCCCTCGGTTCTTGCTCCACTCGTTCCAGTCGTTCTCCAAATGTGTTGAACTGGTTCTGCAAGTTGGTGAGGATGTTCATCATTGCGGTCAAGTTTGGTTGTTTGTCTGCTTCACCCATGATCGTCTACAAAAACTTTTAGAGACAAGTATCAAATATTTTTTTTTTTTTAAATAAAAAAGAAACCTCGTCTAATGAACTCAAATATAATTTTTTTTTTAAAATAATAATATAAAAAAGAAAACTACGACTAATGAAACACAAATATAACTTTTTTTTTTTAAAGGGTTTTGAAATGAAGGCAACACAAAACTAGAATGAAAATAATTGAAACAAGACTGATTTAATTTTTTTTTTTAAACTAACTGTAAAAGATGAAACTAGATTCTACGGTTCTTCCAAGCTAACAAGGCAGAACACAACTGATTTTTTTTTTTTTTAATGAAGAATTGAAGAGATGAAAAGATACAACCTGTGGTGTGAGGAACTTCAGCTCTGATACCAAAAATGATACAAGCTCGAGCTAACTCGGCTGGTACGATCCGGTTTTGTCACCAAACTTCTCGAACCAAGGAAGGAGTGGTTAAGGGACATGCTGCTTAAGCCTCCAAACCACGAACAACACGTAACCTGGGGAAGACGAGGTGCACCACACGAGCTGCGAGATTCTCGTGATAAAACACAAAGGTTCTCTAGCTATGGAGTATCTCACTACAAGAAAACATGAATTTACCGACTGCAAAAACAGTAACTATACAGTCGCTAACTACTTAGTCACGACTGCTTGGCGACTGAAATACGTAGTCGCTAAACAGTGCGTCGCTAAAAAAATCAGTCGCTAAAAAGTCGTTATGGAGCTACTAATTGGCGACTGATAATAGGGGTCGCTCTTCCCTCGCCAAACAGTCGCTAAAGTTGCGACTGAATTGCAACGCGTTAGCGACTGATATGGTTACTAATTTGCGACTGTTTGAGTACTGTTTTGTTTACGTTTTGGTTACTGTTTTGCGACTGTTTAATTATCATGTTTTTTAAAAAATTATGGTAAAAATGCATAATTTGATTTTGTAATACCAAAACTAATTAAGAAAACATGTACTAAAACATAACAAACATGAAATTAAACAACGACATAAGTACCATGTTTTTACAAAAGTTGCAAAAGGTCCAAAACACATCTAAATATCCAAGAGTGTTGCAAATATTACATGAAGGAACCTAACTTTGAAAATCATCAGGGTTTGGGTCATTGGTTTGAGACTCAACGAAGGCGACATAGTTCGGGTTGGTCTTGAGGAAGCTCACCAAGCGTGAGATCTCTGCTTGTTGCTCAGATGCAACCCGCAAAGCCTCAGCTGCAACCCGTGAAGCCTCTGCGTCACGCTGTGCTTGTAGAGCTGCTTGTTCCTCTATCTTGCGGTTAGCGTCTTCAAGTTGTTGTTGCAGGGTTGTGAAAGTAGAAGAGCTTCCAGGGTACTTCCGCTTCCCGTTGATGTAACTTCCTAGACTTCCAACTCCAAAGTATGTTCCTCTATCATTGACGTAAGTAGACTCCATACACAAAACAGAGAGAAAAAGTTATTATAATTACTTAACAATGAAAAACTTAATAGCTTATTAGAAAGAAGCAAATTACCTGAAGAAAGAGTTCATCATCCTCCTCGTGAGATAGCTCTGATCGACGTGAAGTACCATCTGAAGACTCATCATTATCCTGAGCAGCCAACTTAGCTTCCCTTCTTTTCTTGTATGCCTCATGAACTGCTTGCGCTTTCTTATCCACAAAAGTACCATCTTTTTTGGTATGAGTCCTGAGAAAAACTTCAGGAATAGTTGGCGGCCTTCCCAATTCTACTTCCTGGAATGTTAGACAATGAAAAGGTTAGGAACCATTTGATGTCAAGTAATTAAACAATGAAAAGGTTATGATGTAACTCACCATCTCTTGTTCGATTTGTAAGTAAGACTTCGGCCCTGCTACATGTTTGTTAGGGCCAAGACCATTACGGTCAGACATTCGAGCTGCTGAAGTGGTTGCACTCTTTGCCATGGCTTCTTCGGTGTCCCAATAGTCACACATTTCTTTCCAAAGAGTTTTCTCAATCCACCTCGGTTTCACTTCCTCTCGCTGAGCTGCTGCCTTGGAAACCATGTCTTTCATACGGTTTTGACAAATGCTATTGAACTTTGCTTGAACCACACCGGTTAGAGAGGGATCCCAGGTGTGTGTTTTCTACAAAAGAAGACTAGTGTTAGTGATAAAAAAATCAAGACAAAAAGCTATAAATACAGAAATCAAATTGAAAGGAGTAGAAGTTTACCGCAAATTCCAAGAAGTAACCTTCTCTTCTTGAATTCGGAACACAACCCCAACTGTAAAATGGACCATCAAACTTGTTTGTAAACACTTTTGTAATCTGTCGGGTAAGTGATGACTTGTCTTTACCAAACCTTCAAACACAAACAAATCATTAGACAAATTCCAATCAAACACAAATAAATCGATCAATCCAAGTAAAATTCTAATCACAAACAAACACAAAAAAATCCAAAATTCTAATAATTCTAATCACAAACAATCCAAAATACAAAATTCTAATCCAAATTCTAGTCACAAACAAACAAACACAATCAAATTATAATCCAAACAAACAAACACAATCAAATTCTAATCCAAAATACAAAATTCTAATCCAAATTCTTACCAAGTGGTTCCACGCTCTAATGAGGGAGAGAGGACAGTGGTATACTTCTCACGGCCTGGTTGGACAAGCATGTCATGTAAAGAAGCGAGTACATCAGCTGGGAGATTCGATGGTCTTGCACCGTCATCCTCCGAATTAGCTTCTTCCTCATGTGAGTTTTGCGCTTGAGAACTGTGAAGCGATGCAGAAGCTGCTCGAGGTTGACCAGGTTGAGAAGAGGGTGGTCGATGAGACTGTCGAGGTAGAGGAGACTCTCGTGGTAGATTCGAGACTTGAGGAGACTGTCGATGACGATTCGTGACTGACGGTTGAGGAGACTCTCGAAGTTGACTCGAGAATTCTGGTGGATTTGTCGCGGAGGCCAGAGGTTGAGGAAAAGGACGCCTGGTTGGATCTTCGCCGGAAGGGGATGTTCCGGGAAAGGTCCTCGAGTGCTGGAAAAGATTTGTTGGAGGTGGATAGTCTCGGTAAGAAGGTGTAGGTCTCGCTGGAGGCTGGAGGTTTGGGACACGAGTTCCCTGAGAATCAGTCTCTAGAACTCGATGGTTCGCCGGCGTGAAGGTATACTGGGGAGGAAGATTGTCGGGTCTGTGATTCGCCGTTTGTGAGGTTCCAGAGGTTCGATTAGAGGGGTTTCTTCTTCCTACGCCTCTTTTCTTTTGTCCAGCCATCAAGGGTTTACGGTTTCGTCGAGTGAGAGAAATTTAGATCTAGGGTTTGTGAGGTTCGCCGTTTTGTCTCGAAGAAGAAGAAGAAGAATAAATGAGAAAAGAAATGAGAAAAGATTAGGGTTTGTTCGGGGAAGAAAACGAAATTAATGGGTTTTCGTGTTTTTTCACGGCCCAAATTTTGTTAAGGCCCAAATTTATTAAATCAGTCGCTAAATAGTAGCTCTTTAGTCGCAATATTTTAGCGACTGTCAAACTGGTCTCCAAATTAGTCGCAAATTGGCGACTACACTACGAAAATATGCATCGGTCTCTAATTAGCGTCTACTAGGCGACTGATTTATTTTAGTAGCCATTCAGTAGCTAAACAATCGCAAATCAGTCGCTAAATTTAGCGACTGTGTTTTTAGTCGCAAATTGCAGTAACCAATTACATGTTTTCTTGTAGTGTCTAGTCTCGACGAAGCTGAGAACGAAGCGGCTGCGCGCACTAGGGCAAGCTTAAAAGAAAGTTCTTATTTTATTTCATCGTGAAAATAATGATACACACGGTGGCCTTTATAGGCAATTACAAGAAAGAGAAAAAATAAAGAAAAAATACAAAAATTAAAATAAAATAAAAAATACTCTAGACTCTAGAGTTTATTGTGCAACAGTCTTAATTGAAATAACTAAATATGGCTAATTTAATCCTGCAAAATCAAAGTATTAAACTCGTTAAAGTAAAAATGGAAATGATTCAAAAACTTACCTTCACAGATCGGTAACGAAGGAAAGTCTTGAGCTTGTTCACCAAGCCTTGGTTCTAGACGTTCTCCTAGTCTTCATGCATCCTCTATGTTGATCACAAGGAAGTTGTGGGCTTGGGCCTGCGAGCCCACCAGTGGCCAAAAGTCACTCCGAACTGAATCCAAGTCACGACTCACGGTGGAAGGTGGTGCAACGTCTTCTTCATGTTGGTCTTGATTTGTAGAGAAAATAGCTCGACCCAATGGCTCATGTGGAGGTGGTGATGAGCTGACTTGTTCCATGAGTTTTTCCACGTACTTGTTGAACTTGTGTTGAAGCACTTTAGCTCGTTGTCTTGTTATGGCTCCATCAAAGACTTGTGGTGCTTCCGGTTTAGATTCTTTGTCCGGTTTTGTTGGACCATCCGGTTCAGTTGGGATGTCCTCATCATTTGGTCTCAGTTGCAGCCCCATATTCAACAGTCCCACATATATATATCGCATTATAGCCATGTAGACGACAATATCGAGCATGCCGCATATACATCAGGCGCTTAGAACACCTGTCAGAAAACACAGACACAAACCATAATCAGTCTGTGTGTCGCACAATCGGCCACAGAATTAAGCGTGTTTGAGCTGAAGTAGTCTTAGGATCGGTAACTTTTCGGGAAGTGATTGTCGGAACTGTGCGAGTGAGGAAAAAATACAGGAAAATATCATGTGGTGATTGTAGGGACGGTAACAAGTCTTTAAAATCTCTCAGACGTAGCAAACCGGCTGTCGAATATGGATGGTCTCACGGGTCTAGAGAGAGGACGTGAGTCGCATTAAAAAATGTGGGACAATGGATTAGGAGTGAACATTGAGCCCACTAAGAAGTGGCGATCGGAGCATTACAACCACAAAACCAAATAGGGTTTTCGAGAAGACTCAGAACGTGATTAGACCAGAATCCAAATAGCTTTGCATTTTAGGTCAAACTAAAGTAAAGCAACTACGCCATATTAATTAGGAAATTACCATTATCCAAAACGGATCTACAACATGACCACGATTAATCTAACATCTGCTCTACCTTGAGTACTTTTATCATGTTTTTAGATGATTTAGGAAAAAAATTCTGAATGCATAAAATAAGATAATTTTTCTTAAATCCACTTTTTGGTGTCTTTTGCATTTTAGTATATGAGAGAATCAGAGAAGAAAATCAATTCAGTAGATAATTAAGTTACTGAGCCATCAATCTTATATAATAGAATAAAATTCCATCAAAAGACACAAAAGAAAAACCCCTTTTTTTCTCCCGAGACGAGAGTTCGCCCTAGCCGCCGAAGAAGCCAAATTCTGATCTCCGCCTACCCTCTCCGGTAGCTGGCGCTCCTCGCCGGTGCCGTGAGAGGGTCCCTTTGTCTCTTATGTTTAGCTTTGTTTTTTGTCTCCGATTCAGCTAGATCTAGTTTGGTTGGGTGAAGAAGTTGGCTTGTCTGGTTTCTTCTTTGATCTACTAGATTTGGTAATCGGGTTAGTTTGTTATTTTGCTGGGTTTGTTCTGTTAAGTCTTGGGTGCAGAGGTTTGGTCCATCGTTTGTGAATTCGTTTGGTTTGCTTCGAGGTTTGATTTCGAGGGTCGTGGATGCGGTCGGAGTGGCCAGATTATTGGAGTTTGTAGTTCTAGTGAAAATGTTGGATCCGGATCTGTTTGGTCAACGGTTTGCTCTAAGAATAAGTCAATGTTTTTGCTGGATCCGGTCCTTGATCTTGTAGCCATTCCTGTGCTCATCGTTCTAAGCCGTCAGTGTGTAGTGGTTGTTGGATTTTAGCTCCTGTCCAGCCTGTGCACATTCTTTCGCTCTTTGTCTCCTCATCTCAGCCTTCGAATTCTTTGGGTTGTTTCCTTTCTAAGCAGAAGTTTCGTTTTGGTTGTATGTTGCGATAGTCCTCTTAGTTCGCAGTTGTTTCTTCTCCTTGGTGTTGCTCGCTGTGTTTGATAATTGTCTTGATTAGTCGTTCTCGATTGTGAGATTGATGTTATTTGGGGGGTTTAGCCTCTCTCCTTGTCTCCGCTTCCTGATCTGTTTAGATAGGATCGCATTTGAAGGGCTCTAACTAGACGTTAATGGGTAATTGGTGCTTTGGTCGCCCTCGTCGTATCCGGAAGTGTGTTCTTTGTGACAGCAAGAGGTTCTCTTAACTTAGTTGTCTTTCTTGCCGGGTTATAAAGTCCTTGGTTCACAGAGATCAGCTCTCATTGTGATAGGAGGTGGTTGATGTTACTTTTGGGTTGGCCGTGGGCACCCTTAGTAAATCTCATCGCAAGTGCTTCAGAAGAAGAGGTTCTTTGCTTCTTGGTTCTTTTGCTTCTCTTAAGATTTTAACTTGGTTTCTTCTGTTCTTAGTAAAGGTTTTGCTCTCTTGCGATTTGGGTTTAAATCATCTGTTTTGTTGTATTTTCTTAGTTTCCCTTGTTTGGGTTTAGTTTCCGGAGAAATCTCTTTTCCTTCGGCTGTTGACTCCGGGGACATTATGTCGTCCGCCGGCTTTAGTTTCCCTCTTTTGGGCGTTTGTATCTTTCTTGTTTTGTTGAAAACAAGCTTATCAATATATTTTCAGTGAAAAAAAAAAGAATAAAATTCCACAAAATCAAATTTAGGAGTAGGGTCATGTGTTTCATAATTTTCTGACATATCTCAGTCTATTAAACTTTATTATATAAAATCTATTTATTTTATTAAGTTATTAATTGAAAATTTGCTAAAAATCTATTTTAGAGACATAGAAAACAATATAGAGTGTATATCAACACTAATACATTGGATATTATCGCTCAAAAGCTACGATCACAAATTGGACATTGTCTCTTCCACCTATATAAGCATTTGAGGTGATATGCATGCCCTCATGCGGTATATGCGAGAACATCTCCGAAGTGGTTAAATTCGACCAAACATATCGGTTAGTCGGTGTTATACTGAAAATAAAAATCATCTGAAAGAATAGGTTGAAGCTCCACATCAACAATGTCTTCAACCGAACTACAAAACAGTTTTATAACAAAATAGAAGAAAATCAAAATTAGAAGAAGAACAAGGAGTAGAATCATAAAAATGAAACCGCCGCCATGGATCACGCTTACATTGAGTTGTGTCATTCTATTAAATTTTAATGTATAAAATCTAATAATTTTATTAAGTTATTAATTAAAAATTCATTAAAGATCTATTTTAGAGACATAAAAACCAATTATACAGTATCGAATATGAATTTTTTTTGTCAAACAAGTGAATTTCATTCAAATCAAAGCTTCATAAAGAGGTGGGTTCTTACAAGATACAACAAGATAAGCATAAGAAAGAAAGGCTCCATGAGTTCTTCAAAGGGATTCTCAACTCTTGGAAGTTTTACAATGTTTGAAGAATCTATTGGGACCAAAGTGGATTTGACCATGAAGACGGGCTTCGCGAAATCCTTGATCAACAAGTGATCATAAATGGCTCTAGCGGCTGACGCAATCGAGCTTTGAAAGGAGTGTTCCACAAGGATAACATTAGACGGGTGTCTCACCAACATGAGAGGTAAAGTAATTGGAACCAAGTCCTTCAGCATTTTAAGACCGAATCTCATGTCTCTAGAAGGATCTTCAACCGGGGATCGCAAGAGTTGAGTGTCAAACCGTAGCAAAGCAGGTGAGTCCTCCCTCACATAAAGCTCATGGCCATGGAGGTTAAGGAGTTTCACACAAAGCTTGCAGCCGGTTTGGCTCTGAGTTATGATAACAAACCCGAGCTTCCTAGCGTTTGGCGAGAGGTGGCAATTGAGAACAATGGATGTAAGCTTCAGTTTCTTGGATCAGATTCCAAAATAAAGCTCAGCAATGAAGGCATCCGAACAATACTAATAGGCTGGCCTCGATAAGGATATAGCTCAGACCATTCTGAAGAACACAATATACTGCTACCGAGGAGTCCTCGACTTGACCAAGCAGATATGATTGGAACCAGAGAAGTTGAGCTGTATCAAATATGAATACAATTTCATATTTCTTCTTTTATTTCTATTAAGAGAGTATTATATAATGTATTAGATATTTAAAGGAAGACGAAAAACTATATGAAACTTGAAAATCTGTACTAAAATTTTATACGGAAAGACATTTTTAGTGAACAAAATACTAACATGAAAATAAAAAAAAGATGGTATTCTATTTTATTTGGTGTAAAAACACATATGTAAAAGTATGTTACGTAAATCTGTATTGTATGCTATTTTTTCCCCCCAATAAGCTAGTTAGTTCCATATAAGTAAATATGATTTGTTATTTTTGCGTAGTTTTGACATTGTGAGTAATGATATTTGGGTTCCTAGTAGTGATTATGTGTTTGCACGTAATCACTAACTAGAAACACATAATCACTACTAGGAACCCAAATATCCGTATTCCTAGTGTCAAGCAACTATCCAAAAATCTTGTGAACCAATAGATGCTCGGGTTCCTAGTAGTGATTATGTGTTTGCATGTAATCACTAACTAGAAACACATAATCACTAGTAGGAACCCAAATATCTGTACTCCTAGTGTCAAGCAACTATCCAAAAATCTTGTGAACCAATAGATGCTCTACTAATGAACTGTTTGTTTTCTTTGTTTGTAAGAGGGATTGAAAATCCAACGACCATTTTTTTTCTATATGAATCTAATGTTATGTGAGAATCTGAACTTGGTATGAGGTATGAATATATGGAAAACGTTGAAACTAAAGAGAGGGGGCAATAAAAAAACATAATTTCTTCATGTATGTGTCATATCAATTAATGTTGGTACGATGTATATACTATCAATATAAATACCATTACACAAACAAACTAAATTGAAAATAACCAATCAAAACTAAACACACAATCAAACTGAATGCAAACACACCAATTAAAACTAAACACACAATCAAACTAAATTTAAACACACAATATTTTTGATATATAAAAGGAAGAACGGCTTTAACGCGGGTTTGATGGAGGTGACGAAGTGTGATAGATTTATGCAGAAACGACAAATCCAATATTTCTTTCCACTGAATTAAATATTGTTTTGGTATTTCATCAGAAGCAGCAATCTGATCGTCCTAAATTGAAAAACATACATGTGGTTACTTATATTTTTTATTAAACAACATGTGGTCATTAGCCGAAGTCTTGAAGACGTAGCTAACTTCCTCGTTGTTGTCTTTTACTTCATACTTTTAAACAAAATTCAAAAATGTTGAAATTTAAGAGAGAGGCAATACGAAAACATAATTTCTTCATGTCTCATTTCAGTTAATGCTGGTACGATGTATAAATAACATACTGTCATTATAAATAATCTTACACAAACAAACTAAATTCAAATACCACCGACTAAAACTAAACACACAATCAAACTGAATTCAAACACACCAATTAAACCTAAATACACAATCAAACTCATTTCAAACCCACAATATTCTTGGTACAAATCATGAAAAATGGGATAGAGCTTGTTGCAAATGAAGAACGGGTAGATCTTTTTGCAACTGAAGAGCATGGTTGATTTCCGCAGCAATGACAAATTCAATTTTTCTTTGACCGAAAATAAATACATTGTGGTATAACATACTGTCATTATAAATAACATTACAAAACAAATTAATTTCAAAGACACCAATTAAAACTAAATACACAATCAAACAGAATTCAAACACACAATATTCTTGGTAAAAAGTATGAAGAGTGGAATAGATCTTGTTGCAAATGAAGAGCAGGTAGATTTTCGCAGCGACAGTAAATCCAATTTTCTTTTTACGGAATTAAATATTGTTGGTATTTCATCAGAACCGGCAATCCGATTGTCCTAAATTAAAAAATTATTAGGCAATTTTTTTTTTTGTTATGATATGTAAAATGTATAATTTGACTAACATGTGGTCATTAGCTGAAGTCTTAAAGACGTAGCTAACTTCTCTTTTGTCATCTTTTACTTCATACATACTATTAAACAAAAATCAAACGGTTAATTAAAGAACATATGAAGCAATTACAAATTTTAAAAATAAGACCATATCTCAACTAGAGATAAAGACAGCTCTACTTCTTGACATGTAAATGTGATATTTGATTTTTTATTACTTTGAGCAGCTTCAATCAATCTGATTAAATATTCAGTATAATTCTACACATAAAAACACAAAACAAAACAGACGAAAACAAAACAAGTTAGAATTTCGTTGTTTATAATTAAGGAAATGACATTGAAAATTAGAAATTACTCACCCTTGGAGCAAGGATTAATGATATACCATAATTTCCTACCAAAAAAAAATGATATACCATAATCTATTTAAGCTCATTTACAATCCGCTTGTACGACTAATAAAAAAAAGATTTAACACAAATAACATAATCTACTAAATCATAATTAAAATTTTAATTATTACTACATGTTGTATCTATTGTTACATAATACAAGGGAACCATCTATTTCTCGTCATTAACAATGTGAACGCAGTTATGGTAATCGGTGTGATGTCCCAAATATATATAACCAAACGTTAGGAAACCTCTCTTATCTGTTAAACTATTTTCTACACCAAGTTGATTGCGCTTAAATTAACGATAAAGAAAAATATGGGTTCTCCAAACAACCTTCATCATGCATCTTTTGCTTGAAATGTTTGAGGAATGTTATTTGATAACTCTACATGCATATATTAGTAATTAATAAACATTAGTATTTGGAAATTTCTACTTATATATGAAATAAAATAATTCTCTATCTATAAAAAGAGAAACACTCTCTCGAAAAATCTGATGTTTCGCCGCCAAAGAGTTCGATACATATTTAACTATTTAGCCTAATTTAGATTTACTATTTACAATTATACTAGGTACCAACCCGCACATAGTGCGGAATAAATCGATTCAAATAAAATATTATGAATAATATTATTATTTGAGATTTAAGATTTGTTTGTGTAAAAGAAAATTTGTAAGTAAGTTTTTTTTTTTTTTTATTCAAGTTTACGATTATTTTGTGTAATATGTTTCATCCGTGAACTATTTAAACGTGAAAAAGAATTTCAACGTGGTGGAAAAAGTTTTGATGTCTTTTTGTGTTTCTAAAATCAAATTCACATCTTTTATATTTCATATTGTTATCTACATCATTATGCCAATAAATAGATAAAACAATATTTTTTAGACTAATTGAAATAATTTAAACTAATCCTAAGTGTAAAAATACAATGAGAAAAATGTATAAAAAGTGGTAAATAATCAAAAAGTGTAGTTCTGGTGAAAACTTATAGGAAAAATGATTGTTCTAGGGTTTTTAAAAAATTTAATAACTGAGTCACATATATTTTAAATAGTCATTAGAATTTTTATATAGAAGACAAAGTTTTTGTTTTTCAAAAATTTAAATTGGTGAATAGATTGAAAATTGTTTGTGAAATGTTATTTATTTTTAAGATTATATTGTGATAATTAATTTTTACTACTTGAAACCGGAGAATAAGTTTTGCGTTTCAAAAATTTTAATAGGTGAATAAGTTTAAATCTTTTGTGGTATGTAACTTAATTTTATGATTATTGTGATAATTTATTCATTTATTTTTTAAAATATAGTGAATAGTCATCAGACTTTTTCAAAATAGGAGAATACCTTTAGCATTTCAAAAAAAATATGGTTTATAATTTTTTTTGTGAAATGTAATTTAATTTTAATAATTAAATAGGTTATGTAAGTGATAATTAAATACATTTTTTGATTTTAAAAGTTGATTAAATCTTTCATTTTTAAAAACTAATAGAAAAAACATTAACTCATATATTTCAATGGCATATATATGTAAATAGTAATGAGAAGTAAGGGTATTTATTAAAATAATACATGAGTTTTGTGAGCGCGACATCTCATTTTTTTAGTGAGAGTGTTTCTCTATTAATATATAGGGGATGCCATTGTATTTTTGACAAAAAAAAACAAATTTGTTATTCTAAAAAACTTTATCACATAACTTTATTAATGTTAATTAAGTTTAAGCTTTAAATATATTTTATATATTAGAAAAAAATATCTTCTATATATTATTAAATTATTAATAGAGAATCACTCTCTTGAAAAAGCTGATGTCTCGTCGCCTGAGAGCTCGAGAAACATTTAGCTATTTAGCCTCATTTAGATTTATTATTTACAACTATATGCCATTGTATTTTTGACAAAAAAATAAATGTGCATGTTATTCTTAAAAACTTTACCACATAACTTTATTAATATTAGTTAAGTTTAAGCTTTAAATATATTTTATATATTAGAAAAAATATTTTATTGAAATGCATGTGTAACCGATGTGGATCTCACGAATTCAAGCACGATGGATGCAAAGACATTTTGCGACTCAAAATATTTAAACCCGTTGCAAGATGGCTTAACGGACGGGTTTGACTGGGTTAACAATTTTATTTAAATTATCCGATTCATGAAACTTTAGTTTTTTGTGATTTTTATCTGATTTGATAGTTCAAGGTTTTGATAAAATTTAACGATCCTAATTGGGTTCACATTCTATCCAAATCCGTCATCATGTCAATCTAAAATTTATGGTGAAACGATTACTATTTTAAATTTTCATAAACTTGATGAATTCAAATTAATATAAATTTGTATTATAAATATTATACTAAATAAATAGATTTACAAACGTAATATCTCAAACAAAAATTTCACTCCGTGCAACAGCACAGGTTATTACCTAGTAATAATTAATACCAAATTGGTTTGTTAGATGCAACAGAGCAACCCTTTAAAAATTGTTCAAAGAGATCTATAGTTTTAATTTTCTAGGTGTAGATATTTTTTATTTTTCCCAATTTATCCTTCATAATATTTCTTATTTTAAAATAACACTTGTGTAAAATTTAAGAAAGCAAAGTTACAATTATCATTTTACTATTCTTTTCAATATGTGTGAAAACCCTAGAAAATAAACTAAGTAACATAAAGAATAGGAAATAGGTGTTTGTTAATGCAAACAAGAATATGGATGTAAAAGACCAAAAAATCAAATGCAAAGAAATAAATAAACCATACATTGCACATTAGGAAACTTTTAAGAGGTTCATGGAATTTTTTAATTGAAATATTAAATTCTTACATATATTTTTTCTTGATTCGAAATATTATTTTTTTGTTATAATTATTTTAATCTTAAAATAATAAAATGAGAAAATATTAATTAATAAAATATCTAATTGGATTGGACTGTTTTCGATGTGCTAAAACGACTATTTATCCTTATTTATTACTTACTGTTATAAATTTATAATCAATGCATGCGTATCACGTTTTTTTTCTAAAACAAACTATTGTAATTTCCAGATCTACTCTTTTTTGTTTGACTTACAAATGAAAGACTACTGTTCCTATATATTTATTCTTTTACTAGATTTGTTTTTCCAACTAACTTTTACTATTTAATAATGGATATTTTAAGATTAAAAAAGAGTTTTATAGTATCCAACATGGTCGAGGATAATGGATTCTTTAAATTCATCATATATATATGACATGTACGTATGTACATTTTTCATCTATAATCGTTCTGTGTTCCTTTTATATATTCGCATTACACTGTTAATTTTTTTTTTGGACAAATATATTGTTAATTAAGTAGTACTAGACTACTAGCATTATATTCTACAGTTGATTTTTTTTCATGAACATACTAAACCTTATAATCCGATATATAAATCCTGGACAATTGGAAATAAACCCTCACCTATTACTTACCTTTTTTTTTTTTTTTGAACGAAAACCTCTCCTATTACTTTCTATACCAGTGTTTCACTGCTTATCACGTTTATAAACCATCTTCTATTACTATACCGGTTTGCAACGATACGTCTTTTGTTTATCGCAAAACCCATAAACTACTTATAAGACTCGCTGAACTCTTCTTCTATAACCAGCCCTATCATTAATTACTCATTAGAACATAAAAAATTGTTCATTCACTATCAAAAATAATTATTAGAATTTGAAGTAGCCATTTTTTTGTTTATTATTGTCATGTTTTTAGCAGATTTGTGAGTAAGTATAGAAAGATATTTATAGGTGGAGCACTGTATTTTTTTCAAGGGATTTTGCGACGATTGTTTATGTTCTAATGGCTATAATAAAGATCATACAAATAATTTCATTTTTTACAAAATATTGAATTACTTTATTTATGTCGGAAAATAATTTGAAATTCTGATTTTAACAAACATATTAATCATTGGAAATTTCCAACTAATTTAGTAGAATAGTATTTTTGGAAATTTGTTAGAAATTCATTGGACATTTAACATTTTTGATACGTCTGACTGAAATTTAAATGCTTTACAAGATCGTTGCAAGAGGGGAAACATTAATTATCTAAAAAGTATTAAAACTGCGAATAAAAATGCTCTTTCAGCGCTTGCACGTTTTCGTATAACTCGTAATAAAAGAGTTTTGATGTATTCGAAATTAATATGGCATCATATCTACTACGTACGGTAGATGATCTACCACGAAGAAAAATAAAAATAATAACTTAGGATAATTACTATTGTAGATCTTCTCGTTTGTACAAGTCCTATGGTTAAAATTTATTCATAAATATAATTAATATAAATTAATGCTTATAAAATCTTTACAAGAGGGAGTAAATTAATTAATAAAAGAAGTAGGAGTATTAAAAATGCGAATAAAAATGCCCTTTCACGGCCTGCACGTTATCGTGAGATCATAAAAAACTCGATGTATTTCAAATGATTATGGCATTGGCTACTACGAGGAAACAAGAAAATACTAATAATTTATGGCATCGTGTACCACGAGGAAACAAGAAAATGACTCACCAGATCGTAATTAGGATAACTCCTCGTTTGTAGCTTCTCGTTTGTAATTAAAATAAATATAAGGGGGGTGTATTCAACTTGACATTTTAAGTGATTTGTGTAAGAGTTACAAATCCTATGTTATTCAATCATGTATTTTAAAAAGTCTTCTGAAATTCACTGTTATTGAACTGATGATTTAAAAATCTACTTTAAAATCCCTTGTTATTGAACTGATGATTTAAAAATCTACTTTAAAATCCACTGTTATTCAAAACAGTTTTGTGGATTAGGATTTTAATAATTTTTAGGATTCTGGAGGATTCTGGAGGATTTGTTTAGTTAAAAATACAGAAATCCAAATCTCATGGTTTTAGGTGGGATTTGAAAGAATTTTACACAAAATTATATGAACTTCCCTAAAATCTATCAAAATTCTAAATTTCCTAAATTCCATCAAATTCTCCAAAATCATGGTTTGAATACAGCCCCCTAAAACTGTGTATAAAAGGGCACCTTCAGTATCATCATCACTCCACAAAGCCACATTGGTTCATCGTAACCGCAGCATAAGAGGTAATAGTTATAACTTATACATACATAGTATTAGTACTAGTAGTTAAAATTGTTTAATTTAAACCCAAGTACGAGATGCTTATATAGTTTGTTTCTAAAAATGCGTAATGATTTAAATTAATTATTGATTATAAGAAACAATATCTCTAGATTTGAATTGCAACGCGATGGCCCTATTGGTGAAAGCTAAAGGTGGAAATGGAGGGAATGAATGGGATGATGGATTTGATTATGAGGGTGTAACAAAGATACATGTACGAGCTGGTTCTGATGGCATTCAGTACATCAAGTTTGACTATGTCAAGGCCGGAAAAACAATTTCTGGACCAATCCATGGTGTCTCTGGTCTTGGTATGACACAAACGGTATGTATTGTGTCTTAACTTAATTTATATATCTTAACTAAGAATGTGGTAGTCTAGTGGTTAGCACTTGGAGTTGGTTCCATTATGTCCTAGTTTGATTTTACTTTGGGAGGAGCCGAGGAGGGGTATTTCGAAAAAGAGATCAATTAAGGTCTACGTCCAATCTTGGAGGTTAAACAGAAAAAACTTTATAAATCATAATTTTTGGTGTTTTTTCTTTGGCAGCTTGAGATTAACCATTTGCAAAAGGAATATCTGGTATCCGTTGAGGGTTATTACGACAAAACTACGGGAGTGATTCAATCAATCCAATTCAAAACTAACGAGCAAACTTCTGATTTGATGGGGTTCAACAAGGGTACTAAGTTTTCACTAGGTTCCATGAGGAGAAAAATCATTGGGTTCCATGGCTTTTCTGACAAGAATGTGCACTCTCTTGGAGCATATTTCATCAGGATTCCTGCAACCAAATCGGCAATGCAAGGTGGTCAAACCACGGGGAGAAGTTATGATCATGGTGGTGACTATGATGGCATAAGAAAAGTGTACGTTACACATGATGGCACTTCAATAAGGAATATGAGGGTGGACTATGACAAAGGCGGTCAAGTGGAATGCTATGAGTACGGTGACAAGATCGGATTAGGAGATGAGGTTATTCTAATTTCCAAAGCTCTAATTAAATATTGGTTTACTATTGATATGTTAATTTGTTTAAACATGCACAAAACTCTTATTATATCAGGATTTCCTGAACCTTTTTAATTGTTGTTATTATTACAGTATCTCCGAATGAAATTATCCACGATTACGGTGAATTTTCCATACGAATGTATCTTATCCGTAGAAGGAAGCTACGCAAACACCCAACCTTACGGATGTATTGTCCTTAGGTCTTTAACTTTCAAAACATCAAATGGGAGAACCTTAGTAGTGGGAACAGTGGCTGGTACCAAGTTCTCGCTGCAGAGCGAAGGCAATGCTATTGTTGGATTCCATGGACGGGTAGGTTCTTGTGTTGATAGTATCGGGGCATATTACGCTCCCTTTACTCCTTCTCCTCCTCCTACAGAGAAACTAGAGGGACAAGGTGGTGCTGGAGGAGAGTCTTGGGACGATGGTGCTTTCCAAAATGTGAAGAAGGTATACATAGGACAAGGCGAGTATGGTATCGTCTCTGTTAAGTTTGAGTACGAGAACGACACTGGTGAGGTGGTTGTTGGAGGTGAACATGGAAAGACGACTTTGCTTGGATATGAAGAGGTGATGATTACTCCTTAATTAATTTACTTGTTTTTGTTTAAAATTATACTATATATATAGATAAAGTTCTTGAGTTATATATATTTTTCCTAATCTCAAAAACGATTAAGTTTAATTAATAGTTTACACTTCATAGTTTGAGCTGGATTATCCAAGTGAATACATCACGTCAGTAGAGGCTTGCCACGACAAGGTTATGGGAGCTGAAACAGGAGTTATAACGATGGTTAGGTTCAAGACAAACAAACGCACCTCTCCACCCTTTGGACTTGAAGCTGGTGTCAACTTTGTCCTCAAGAAGGAAGGTCACAAGATCAATGGGTTCCATGGAAAATCTAGTACTATACTTCATCAGATTGGGGTTCATGTCGTTCCCATCACTGAGTGACCATATCCACAGCTACCTTCATTATCGATTGAACAATCCTCTGTCAAAGTTTGGTTTTTGTTGCTTTTATATATGAATCTGTATTAATTATTCTCCTCGTCTGCTTGTTGTTTGTGTTCCATATTATGCATCGTTAACCTATTTTCACTTTTCAGATAATAGTAAGACAATCATGTCATCCATGTCGTTGTTGAAAATTTTATAACTAGTATTATTATAATTTATATACTGTCCTACAATAAAACATAATGAAATCCCTATTATATTTTCGACACAAATCTTAGTAGAAAAAAATTTCTATTTTGAAAAATAGAGATGATAAAAAATTCTAGAAATTTTTTCATACAAAGTCAGTAGAAATTTAAAAAGAGTTCGGTTGGAAAAAAAAAAAAAAAAAAGGAAAAACCAAAGACGGATAATTTGAAGGTTATAGTCTGAGATTGGTGAGAGATTAATTCTCTTGGTTTTGGCTGGTTAAGTCAGATAACTGAAGACTTATCAAAGTCTGGTTTAGGTTGAGTGATCCGCTAAGGTTGTGACAAGCGTCTTCTCTCCTCTTGGTTATTCTACACGCTTTGTACGTGAGAAGGGTTGTTACACCTATACGTATATCGACTCTTCTTCTTCCTTTACTTGTTATCGTATTCTGTAACAGAAGAGAGAGAGTATTGTAGAGAGAAAGAGAGATTAGATCGGAGTGATCTTGTAACAGACGTTGTGAGCTCAAGTTCGAGCAAGTTAGTGGATTCCGGAGAGAAACCTCCGGCGAGACGTAGGTTAACAACATCGGTTAACCGAACTCATTAAATCGTGTGTGTTCTTCTTTTGTTCTTTCTTTTACTCTTCTCGATCTCAAATCGGATCTGTTAATACTTCAATCGACGAAATCGATTACAACAAATTGGTATCAGAGCAAGGTTTACTTTCCGGCTGTTAGATCTGATAAGTAAGATGACGAATACGAAGCTCAAGATGGAAGTGTTTGATGGATCCGGTGACTTCTCTCTTTGGAAGACACGAATGTTGGCTCACCTGAGGATTCTAGGTCTCAAGGGAGTTTTAACGGAGCAAGAACCATTTGCTCCTCTGACGGAGGCGGAAGAAGCAGATCCGGAGAAGAAAAAGAAGCGGATCGAAGATGAAAGGTCAAGAAGAGAGTTGTGCAAGAAGGCGTTAGATATTATCTTTCTAAACGTCGGTGACAAGGTTCTAAGGAAGATCGATCAATGTTCTACGGCAGCTGAGGCATGGTCGATGCTTGAACGTTTGTGTCTGGTAAAGTCTTTACCAAATCGGGTGTATCTACAACTCAAGGTTTACAACTATAGGATGCAGGACTCGAAGACACTGGATGACAATATAGACGAGTTCCTGAAGATGATATCAGATCTGAATAATCTTCAAATTCAAGTTCTGGACGAGGTTCAAGCAATCTTGATCTTGAGTTCCCTGCCAGAGAAGTACGACATGCTGTAAGAAATTTTGAAGTATGGTAGAGATGGGATCAAGATGGAGGATGTCATCAGTGCTGCGAAGTCCAAAGAGTTGGAGCTTCGTGATGAGTCTGGAGTTTCTAGTCAGATTGGTGTAAGGTCTGTACGTTCGTGGGAAAGGTTTTCAAAGGAGTTCGGCGTATCAGGCAGATCAAGGTAACAGTATGGGTGGATCTAGATTTGAATCAAAGGAAGGTAAGAAAGTTTTCTGAATCTGCGGTAAAGAGGGACATTTCAAGAAGCAGTGCTATAAGTGGATTGAGAGAAACAAGACTAGAGGTCAGTCTAATGATCCGGGTGAAGCAGCTATGGTTAAGGATGATGCCAAGGATCTCGTTGGTTTGGTGGCGTCTGAGGTCAATCTCACCATGGGAGAAATTACAGAAGACGAATGGATCATGGATACTGCTTCTTCTTTTCATATGACTTCGAGAAGGGATGTGTTTGTCGAGTTGAGAGAAGTCTCCTATGGTAAGGTTCGAATGGCAAATAACACTTACTGTGAGGTAAAGGGAATTGGTTCAGTTAGGTTTAAAAACTCGGATGGAACTACTTTTCTGCTTCATGAGGTCAGGTATATGCCGGATATCTCACGGAATCTGATCTCAGTTGGCACACTCGAAGCCAAAGGCTGTGAGTTCAGAGGTGGGAATGGAGTTATGATGGTCGTGAAAGATAGTACTGTTTTCATGAAAGGAGTGAGACGTCAGTTACTCTATATCTTCCAAGGTAATGCTAAGGTTTCAGAGGCTTGTGCTGTTGAGCCAAAGGAGGTCAAGGGTGATGATAAAGCAGTGCTATGGCACAGTAGACTCGGACATATCGGACAGACGGGTCTTCAAGTTCTGGGCAAGAAGGGTTGTCTAGAGGGTTGCGTGTCTATGGAGATAGGTTTCTGTGAGGACTGTGTTATTGGAAAAACACACAAAGTCAGTTTCAGTTCAGCTCAGCATGTTACTAAGGAAAAACTAGACTACATTCATTCAGATCTTTGGGTTCTCCCAATGTTCCTATGAGTTTAGGGAAGTGTCAGTACTTCATATCTTTTACTGATGACTTCTCATGAAAGGTGTGGATATATTTCTTGTGTTTTAAGGATGAGGCATTCAAGAGTTTTGTTAACTGGAAGAAGATGGTTGAGACTCAATCAGAGAGAAAGGTGAAAAGACTTCGAACAGATAATGGTCTGGAATTCTGTAACCAGCAGTTTGACAGTTTCTGTAAAGATGAGGGTATAGTGAGGCATAGGACATGTACTTATACTCCGCAGCAAAATGGAGTGACTGAGAGGCTCAATCGAACGATTATGAATAAGGTTCGAAGTATGTTGAGTGAGAGTGGTCTTGGTCAGAGGTTCTGGGCTGAAGCAGCTTCCACAACAGTCTATCTGATAAATAGGTCTCCGTCATCTGCATTGGACTTCAAGGTTCCAGAGGAAGTGTGGACTTCAGTGATGCCGTCTTTAAGTGGTTTGAGGAGATTCGGGTGCTTGGCTTATGTTCATTCCAGTGAGGGAAAGCTTGAACCACGGGCAAAGAAAGGAATATTTACTAGATATCCAGAAGGAGTTAAGGGTTTTAAAGTTTGGCTTCTGGAAGATAAGAAGTGTATCGTCAGTAGGAATATGGTGTTTCGAGAGGATGTCATGTACAGAGAAATCAAATGCGAACAACAGTCAGGTAATGAACAAATTATTTTTGGTACTGATGATGTTTCTAGTTTGATTTTGCAGGTGCTAATAGGGATACACGTAGTGTGGATCAAGGTGGAGACTTGACAGAGACTCTCACTCGGGTCAGCAGTCAGTCAGTTCTCGACGGATTCAGGAAACTGGGATACCAGAGAATGCTTCTAAGGGTCTTCGTGATTATCAACTGGCTCGTGATAGGCCCAGGAGACAAACTAATCCTCCAGTCAGGTTTCGTGATTATGATGTGGGGACAGAGGAAGAGGATTTAACTGCCTATGTCTGTTGCATAGCAGAAGATGGAGGAGGCTCAGAACCCTCCAGTTCTGAAGAAGCTATAGTGATAAATGGTTGGGGGCTGCGAATGAGGAAATGGATTCTCAGAGGAAAAATGGAACCTGGGAACTGGTTGATAGACCTGCAGGACAGAGTGTTATCAGTTGCAAATGGATTTTTAAAAGGAAAGCTGGAATTCCTGGGGTTGAGTATCCGCGGTTTAAGGCCAGGCTGGTGGCAAGAGGTTTTTCTCAGAAGGAGGGTATAGATTATCAGGAGATCTTTGCTCCGGTTGTGAAACATGTCTTGATAAGGTACATTCTATCTGCAGTTGTTCACTTTAATATGGAGCTACATCAGTTAGATGTGAAGACTGCTTTTCTTCACGGTTACTTGGATGAGTACATACTGATGGAGCAGCCTGAAGGCTTTGTTGATCCGAAACATCCAGAAAAGGTGTGTTTGCTCAAGAAGTCATTATACGGTTTGAAACAGGCTCCAAGGCAGTGGAACAAGAGATTTGATGAGTTTATGGTTAAAAAGGGTTTCATTAGGAGCGAATATGACTAATGTGTCTACTTCAAGATGTTTCCAGATGATGTCTATGTGTATCTTTTGTTGTATGTGGATGACATACTGGTGGCTTCTACTGATTTGAGTTAGATCATGTCTCTTAAGGCCATGTTGAGTTTGGAGTTCGAGATGAAGGACCTTGGAGAAGCAAATATAATACTGGGAATAGAAATAATCAGGGACAGATCTAGCGGAAGCTTAAAGATTTCTCAGGAAGGTTATTTGATGAAGGTTTTGGGCAACTTTCGTATGGATCAAGCCAAATCTGTGGACACTCCTATGGGAGCTCATTTCAATTTGAAGTCAGCCACAGAAGATGAATTGAAGAAGGATGCTAGTTTCATGAAGAAGATGCCATATCAGAGTGCGGTAGGAAGCATTATGTATGCTGTGCTTGGTACTAGACCTGATCTAGCATATTCAGTAGGTCTGATAAGCAGATTCATGAGCAAACCTATCAAGGATCACTGGCATGCAGTTAAATGGGTTCTCAGGTACATTCGAGGTTCAGTAAAGACTTGTCTGGAGTTTCGTAGAAAACGAGACTTTGTTGTTATGGGTTATTGCGATTCAGACTATGCTGCTGACCTTGATCATAGGAGGTCAACTTCTGGAATAGTTTACACTATAGGAGGTAATCCGGTGAGTTGGAGATCATCTTTGCACAAGGTGGTTGCTCAGTCTTCCACTGAAGCTGAGTATGTTGCTTTGTCAGCGGCGGTAAAGGAATCCGTCTGGTTAAAAGGGTTAGCAAAGGAGCTTGGTTTTCCACAGAAGACCGTGGAGGTTCATTGTGATTCTCAGAGTGCAATTGCACTTGCCAAAAATGCTGTGTTTCATGAACGCACGAAGCACATTTTTGTCAAGTATCATTTCATCAGAGACCTGATTAAAAAAGAAGAGATTGCAGTTGTGAAGATTCCTACCGAGTACAACCCTGCTAACATTCTTACCAAGGTTCTGCCTATTGCTAAGTTTCAAGAAGCATTGCAGATGCTTCGAGTTTCCAGGAATTGAGTTCGTCGTATTGGACATCAAACAGGTATCCGGGTTTGGGTACAAGGATTTCCATCAAGTTTATTAATCTCAGACTAAGGTGGAGATTTGAAGGTTATAGTCTGAGATTGGTGAGTGATTAATTCTCTTGGTTTTGGCTGGTTAAGTCAGATAACCGAAGACATATCAAAGTCTGGTTTAGGTTGAGTGATCCGCTAAGGTTGTGACACGCGGCTTCTCTCCTCTCGGTTATTCTACACGCTTTGCACGTGAGAAGGGTTGTTACACCTATACGTATATCGACTCTTCTTCTTCCTTTACTTGTTATCGTATTCTGTAACAGAAGAGAGAGAGTATTGTAGAGAGAAAGAGAGATTAGATCGGAGTGATCTTGTAACAGACGTTGTGAGCTCAAGTTCGAGCAAGTTAGTGGATTCCGGAGAGAAACCTCCGGCGAGACGTAGGTTAACCACATCGGTTAACCGAACTCGTTAAATCGTGTGGGTTCTTCTTTTGGTCTTTCTTTTACTCTTCTCGATCTCAAATCGGATCTGTTAATACTTCAATCGGCGAAATCGATTACAACAGTCACTAGAAATTTGAAAAGAGTTCGGTTGGAAAAAAAAAAAAAAAAAAGGAAAAAACCAATTAGTACGTTAGGAATTCTGTACGGAAAAAACCAATTAGTACGTTAGGGAATTCTGTAATAAAAAAACTTCGAAAACGAGTTTGTAAAATGAAAGACATGAACCACTTTTAAGAGCTCATAAAATAAATCTTCAACAATAAAAAAAAAAAAAAATTATTAGTCCCACTAATGTGATTTAAACATTATAAATACATAATTTTATTGAATGCTCTGTTTGTCCTCCCCTCCTAGGGAGACTTGTACTTTTTTAACTGGGATATGGCCTTTGCTTTTGAATACACTAGATTAAACCCGCGCTATGCCCGGGATATTTTTATAACTATTTTTAGATATGTTGAAAAATATAATTGTGTTTGAATTCTAATTTAAATTAATATAATATCATTTTAAAAAAGTTAATTATATATAATTTGAACTCTAAAGTCATGCTCCATTAAAGATGCTTCTCTTTTTTTAAAAAAGTCTACATGATTAGTGTATAATCATATAGCATACATTAATCACTCAATTCTAATTTATTCGACCCAAATGTCTTTGATTTAGGACGTCAGCCAGGAAGAAGTGAGAAGATTGAGAAGAGAAAGTCTTTTTATTCTTAAATTTGCTTATCCATTTTTTTAGGAGAAAATCTCCTTAAAAAAAATTAAAAGTGGCATTTGGACTTTAAACCTTCAAAGTTTTCAACTCCAATAATAAACTACTAAATGATTTTGTCACTTAAAGTCTTGAAAATAGCTTATGTTTTAACAGTTTAAGAAGAAAAATAAACTTAATGTTCCACACAATGGGCGTTTGTCCATAGCTTGTCATCTCCTATCATAGATAACTAGGTACTAACCCGCGGTTCTCCGCGGGTGGAACGTTTTTTAATAAAAATTTGTAATAACTTATTTTATTATTATGCTATTTATAATAGCTTGTTGAAAATTTTGGTTTGCTTATATTATAATTTTTGTATTTTAAAAATATTTATTGAAAACCTGTCAATAAAACATTTGCATGTAATGAATAAAATTGTTTAAACTTTTGTCAATTAAACACAATCTTTACTAACATGTAAAAAAGAACAACTAAATATAGCTAGTAAAAGTTTTGAAAAGTCTTTCTGAAAACAACATTCATTGTTTTTTTTATGTGGTTTCATTTTTTTGTCTGTAATAATTTCAACCTTTAGTGGAAATTTTTTTGATAAAATTTGTAACTGTATATTTATTCGATTTGGTTTTTAAAATCTTACCTTTTATTTTTTTTAAGTATGAATTAATTTTGATTCTAATAGATTTTTTTTTTTACTTTTCTACAATTTATTTTATTTGATGTGTCCCCGATTTTCATTTTTTAATTAATTATATTTATTTAATTAATTAATTAATCTTAATTTTTTTTAATGGTAATGGAATATAATTTTTACACATTTTAATGTTAGTTTCATATTTGTACTTCCCAATTAATATAGTAGGATAAAATTTGAAGTTGTAGATTTTGTTCAATTAGATTTTTAAAATCTTAGCTTTTTTTAATACGGATTAGTTTTGATTCTAATAGATTTTTTTTACTTTTCTACAATATATTTTATTTCACATGTCCCCAATTTTTGTTTTTTAATTAATTATATATATTTAATTATTAATTAATCTTAATTAAATTTTTTTAATGGCAATTGAATGTAATTTTTTACATATTTAAAGTCAGTTTCATATTTGTACTTCTCAATTAATATAGTAGGATAATCCATTTTGTATAGGAAAAAAACTACTTGTAATTGAAGTAACGTATTTGAGCTGATTCATCATTCTGAAAGCACAAAACATACCTCTCTCTTCTCTAACCAAATCATCTCGACTTCTCAAACCATAACCAAATCATTTTTAATTATTTTTAATAAACTTTTTATGTTTTGTATTTTTTGAAATAATTATTTTTATATTGTTTAGAATAAAATATAGTCAATTTTCATAAATACTATTAAAATATATATTTTTCTAAAAACACAATTCTTAGTTTTATTTTCTAAAAAAAATAAAATGTATTTTTCAAAATACCACAAAATTAAAAATTAACGTTTTAATATTCAAAACTAAACCTTAAATCCTAAATGCTATTAAATCCTATCCCTTAAAAACTCTATACTAAATCTACCCAAACCTTTTTACACCTTAAAAATAGTTTTTTGTGTGTATGTTATTTTTAGGAAAAAAGAATTGTGATTTTTTTTGAAAAATAAATTAATAATTGTGTTTTTTAAAAAAGAACTTGAATTGTGATATTTTAAAGAATCTATCATAAGATTTAATGTGTTCAATGGTTTTTTCTTCTTTTGTTGCGTCAATATTTTAAATTACTCTAATCAAACCATAGAAAAACAACAAAAATCCTTTTTTTTATACAGAATTGGGCAGCAAGACGAGAGAGAAATATGCAACTTGAAGAATCATGGAACATATGACAAAAAAAATTGATCTGGACCATGGAGTCTATGTTGGCGGCGAGAGTGGATTGTCAAGTTTTTGAGACGGATTGTGCAGAGTTACTTGCAATGGTGCAGAAGCCCCACGATTGGCCCGCTTTTTCGATTTTGCTGGAGGATTTTTCTATTCTCAGATCATTCTTTCCTTCCTTCACTCTGAACAGGTTCTCTCGTGAGTCTAACGTGAGAGCAGATTGTTTAGCCCGATCTTCAAGGACTTTAGATTCAGAAATTTCTTTTGTAAACTCTTTCCCTCCGGTTTGGACAACCAACCTCGGAGTTCTCTTTTAATTTATTAATGTTTGGTTGAAAAAAAATTGCATTTATATAGCATACATTAATCACACAAGTCTGATTTCTTGTACCATGACTTAAAAACCTAAAAATCCCAATTTACTAAATCAACAAAATTGCATTTTAAAATTTCAGGAATCATCAGACAATTTATCTTTATGAACAAGTTTATGAATACAAAAGATTGATCAATACACAAATGAATACAAAACCCATGATTCAAATGACAAAGCACCACACACATGATACATTAATACAACAAACAAAGTTTATCATCTATCTCAAATTGGAGAAGATGATGTAGCAAAGAAGACAATTTATTCCCGTGAATCCGGCGGTGAGCAACTGCTGAAGATCCGGTGCTAGAATCTAGAAGCCATTGTAAGAGATAAAGAAACCCGAAAAAGCAAAATCGATTTTTGGCTTTTTTTTTTTAATTTTAGAACAAATGGGAAAAAGAAGAAGAAGATATCATGATTTTCTTTTTGGGTTTCTGAATATTATATTTGACAATGAGCATTGAAGAGAAGATAATTATGTGTCCACCTAAGCAAAAAAAAACTGATCGGTATTAATGTTATAATTTGATAGGGTAAAGATTTTAACTGAGGTGTCAACACCTGCTTCAATATTGAAGTTGATGTGTTAGTACTAGAGAGATTCTTCGGGAAAATACCAAAAAAAACCCGAAGTTATTTTTATTTGGAAGTTTAATACCCAATGGTTTTGGATTAGAATAAAAATACACCAAATAATAAAAACGTGTCATTTAAAACCCGAAATAATTAGTGTTGTTATTTTTATACCCACAATTTTTCAACAAAATCAAAATTCCAATTTTACCCCGATTATCTAATTAATTATTGATTTTTAATATAAAAACACTTGGTTTTCTGCTAACCATATCAAACCGGCTTCTCTGGAATTGCTTGAGAGAGTCTCAACGGCTTGTCGACTCGGAGTTAGAGCTGTCCATGAACCCAGGGAATCCTACCTTGTCTTGGTTGCCATCGAGTATATCGGAACTCGTTTCTCCGGTTCACAACAGCACCCTACCGACCGTGGAGGAGCCACGAAACGTCGAAGGCGGACAACTTGCCGAAGGCGGCGGCGGGGATGATGGTGAAGACGCGACCATTGGCACGGCACTTGGGGACAAAGGAAAGAGCCTTGTCGAGTATCTGCTTGGTGTCATCGATGATGCAGCGGAAATTAAATGAGGGGGTTTGTTTTACAGAGAAATAGATGGGATCGTCGTGAGAGAGGAGGAAGAATTGAAAAAGAAGTGATAAAAAAGTAGATAACCGGGTCCCGGTTTAATATGGTTAACAGCAAACTAAGTGTTTTTATATTAAAAATTAATAATTATTTAGATAACCGGGGTAAAACTGGAATTTTGATTTTGTTGAAAAATTATAGGTATAAAAATAACAACACTAATTATTTCGGGTTTTAAATGACATATTTTTATTAGTTAGTGTATTTTTATTCTAATCCAAAATCATTAGGTATTAAACTTCCAAATAAGTATAATTTCGGGTTTCTTTAGGCATTTTTCCCGAGATTCTTCTATTGTATTGATGTAATGTATAGACCTCTAATAAATTACACAAAATTCACAACGAATACTAATTATACGCGATACCACAGCCATTAACATCTTATTGTTGACGAGAGATCCATGATACTTATTTATCACCAACAAAAATGATAAGAGGCTTAGTGATCTCTTTCCTCTAGTTTCTTTCCCCTTTGTTGTGCTTGAAGATATCTATTTTTTTTCTTTATAGCAAAAAATACGTTACACGTGGGAGAGCTTCGTAGATTTTTTACTAAACTCTCTTGCCAGTTTCATTTCTGAAAGCTTTCCTATAAAAGGGAACTTTGCATTTCATGATGCACTTGAGATCGTTCAAGTTTCCTTTGAGGATCTCAACAACCTAATGAAGACAAAATATATCATAACCAATGTGGTTTCTTACTTGTTCAACAAGAAAATTGGGCCAGGTTAGGTACCTGACTCATCCCTGGCCTCTCTATTGATGATTGTTGGATTGATAATGCAGCAGCCAAAAGTACAAGTTTTAACTGCCTCCACTCGTACTCACCCGCCAGTGATGGATCTATTAGCTCTCTTATTTTGTTCTTCTTCATCAATGGTTTTGCCTAAGTAACAAAAAGGGAAGGAACTAAGAACAAATGTGCAATTTCAACCCGGCCATGGTGGCACAGTTTGCTTTAACCATGCTAGCTTGCGTGAAACTATTTCTCAAGGGTTTGCTCATCCTGACATTAGTCAGGTGCTTTTGTCTGAAAAATAAAAGGAAGAACTTACCCATAGAACAAGACTTTGCTTGGAGTAATCAAGAGCTCGTCGTCCAGTAACTAGTTCCAGTAAAAGTACACCCAAGGCGAATACATCAGTCTTTTCATCTACTATCCCGTGTGTTAAGTACTCCGGAGCAAGATATCTGAAACAAAGGACACAAAATCTATCTCTAAGACCTCCTTGCTAAAAACCAATATCCAAGAAAGAAAGAATATGCTTAAAGCCTAGACTCACCCGAATGTACCCTCAAACTTTGAAACAATATGGTGTGTCCAGTGTTCAGGTAGCCACTTCGCAAGGCCAAAGTCACATATCTATAACCCCAAGACATTTTCATTACAAGGAAATAATTGAAAGTGTATGTTTTTACTGTCAGAACATCATTTAGGGTAATAGGTATCATACCTGAGGTGAAAAATCATGTGTGAGAAGAATGTTTGCGGCTTTAATATCTCTATGTATAATTCTCCTGTGGCATCCTTTATGAAGATACACTAGTCCCTCTGTAATTCCCAATGCTATCTTGTACCTAATGCTCCATTTCATCTTCTCCTTGGAACCTATAATATCATCAAACAATTGATAAATACAATAACAATTAAGAATGTAAGTAATTAGAGAGAAAGAAGGTAATTAAAAAAGAGGACATACTATAAAGCATTGAAGCTAAGCTGCCATGAGGTGATAACTCAAGAACAAGATGCATTCCTCCTTCGACCCCATAGCCTAAAAGCTTAGCTATATTTGGATGGTTAACATGTGCCATAATACCCATCTCCGTTAGAAAATCCACAATGATCTCTTCGCTATTTCCTCGCATCAGCCGTTTTATCGCTACCATTTGTCCATTTGGTAACGTCCCCTTGTAAACTTCAGCATAACCCCCTTTCCCAATTAGATTTTCTGCTCACAAAATATTTCAACAAAATTAAATGAAAAATTTTCCACCTATCCTTAACAACACATTCATGACCCAAATTTACTTCAAAACAATACAAAATTCACCTAAAATGGATTGCTAATGTTTACAGTCCAAAATTGGATTCAGAATACGAATGGCAACAAAAACATTCAAACCTATGGAGACAAATGAGATTTGGTACGAACCTAAAGCGAAATTGTTTGTAGCAGACTTGAGGTCAGAGAAGGTGAAGATTCTTTTAGGAGAGTGTAGAAGAAAGTGAGAATCATTGGAGCCAAATCTGAAACTCTCCCTCATGCTATTGCATCTTCTCAAAGAGCTCTGGATAACGCCATTGTTGTGAAACGGAATCTTGAGATTTTCAAGAGACTTCTTGGATCTGCTTCTGAGAAGCTGAACCATCTTGCGGAAACGAGAAGAAGAAGAAGGGTTCTTTACCGTCTCCGAGGAGCTACCAAACTCTTCCGTTCTGAAGAACTCTTCGAGAACTCCGCTCGGTGAAGAAGAATCTGGAACTTTCATTGCAATGCTCTGAAGAAGAAGAAAGACAAAACTGGTTTGAATTTGGACAGACACATTTTAGCATCTAATTTTGAACTTGAAGCGGCGCATTTTTTTTTTAATTTTCCGCGAAAAAGGTAAAATTATTAATTCTTCCTTTTCCCCTTTCTAATTAAAAAATTCTTTTTTGTTGTTGTTGTTGTTGTAAAAGACATAGAAATTTTGCAAGCAAAGTTAAGCAAAAAACATCAAAGGAGAGAGAAGAATGTCCGAAGCGATAGTGAATGTTTAAGGCAACAACCGTAGCTAGTGCACCGACAAATGTTTATTCGTTTATGAAACTATTTTCTATAAACCATTTTTGGTATGGAAGTGACACGTACACATTGTGCATGAGAAATTAAACAACATATCTCTTGTTTATTAAATTCAAAAAAATGATGGACAATATCTAAGAAACACATATTTTAGAGAAAGGAAAATGTCCGAACATTAACCAATTCAAAAATGTTTTTTACCCATATCAAACCAATTTTATTTCGATCATTGAATTAATATCAAATGTAGCCAAGAACTGATGAAGAGTAACCAAGAAATAAATTATTAAGAAAATAAAAAATTCAATTCGACATAAAAAGAAGATGATGAGGAAGAAAATAAGAAAAGCAGAAAAAACATCTTAAATTAGAAAATATACCATGAAAAAAGAGAAACTAAGTATATCTGAAACTCAATATATTCTGCTGGATGAAGTGAGCTAGAGAGAGTTAATTGTGAAGAGTGGAGACTATCACTTCAGGTGTGATAAACCATCGCTTTCTTAAAACCAAAATATATAGGACAGTCAAATTAATGTCAGTCCTCTTTCAATGATCACGATGAAAGAAATGTTTGGATTAAGCTTCAAATAGCTTTAGGCCCAAAAAGAGTATATATAGGAGAAAAGCTAAATATACATATTTGAGTATTAGGAGTTATCTAAGATAAGTTAGTTTTCCAGTTTCTGAATTAAGAGAATATTGTCTAAGGTCTTATATAAAAGGAGATGCAGAGTTATTGCATATTCTAAGAGTTTAAGAGAGAACAAGAGAGCTTTAGGTTTTGAGAGATTTTCCTAAAGATTAATAAAAGAGAGTAATTCTTTTAGCTTTGTGTTCTTAAACTTAAAGAGTGTTCTTGATACAAATTCTATATTTGGTATCAGAGCTTGTCAAACGATACTATGGGAGAGATCATGGAGTCATCAAGTACGGCGCTAGCAAACGTAAAAGAAGGAGGCTCCTCTTCCTCTTCGATCAAGTGCCCCATGCTGACTGCGACCAACTACACTGTCTGGTCTATGAAGATGAGAATTCTCCTTAGGGTGCATAAGGTCTGGGATATCATCGAAGAACCTACTGATGATGATGAGAAAAACGACATGGCCATGGCCTTGTTATTTCAATCGATCCCTGAGACACTTATCTTGCAAGTTGGAGAATTGGACACGGCGAAGAAGGTGTGGGAAGCCATAAAGACAAGACATGTAGGAGCAGAAAGAGTCAAAGAAGCAAGGTTGCAGACATTGATGGCCGAATTTGATCGTCTGAAGATGAAGGACACAGAATCAATCGATGACTTCTCTGGCAAGCTATCTGAAATCTCCTCCAAATCATCTGCTTTAGGAGAAGAGATCGAGGAATCCAAGCTTTTCAAGAAGTTCCTTAAGAGTCTCCCACGGAAAAAGTTTATTCATATCGTTGCCTCACTAGAACAGGTACTCGATCTGAAAAACACAAGCTTTGAAGATATTATTGGCCGCTTGAAAACATATGAAGAGCGCATCATTGAAGAAGAAGCAGAAGTCCAGGGCGACCAAGGCAAGCTGATGTTTGCGAACATGGAGTCTCAACCATACTATGACTCATCTGGAGATTTCAGAAGTCGAGGACGTGGAGGACGTTTTGGTAGAGGTAGAGGTCGTGGAGGAAGATTCAACAGTGGACGTGGCAGTGGTGGACGAGATACGTCAAGGGTGATCTGTTATCGTTGCGACAAACCAGGACACTTTGCCTCAAACTGTCCTGATCGTCTACTTAAGTTACAGGAGGTGCAGGAAAGTGACAATAAAAGTACAGCGGAAGCAGATGAACTTATGATACATGAGATCGTGAATTTAAACGAAGAAAAGGTTGTGCCAAGTCGATATGAAACAAACACTGGAGAGGATGTTTGGTACCTTGACAATGGCGCCAGCAACCATATGACTGGAGACCGCAGATACTTTGCAAGTCTTGATAATGCTGTTACTGGGAAGGTACGGTTTGGTGATGACTCTCGAATATACATCAAAGGGAAGGGGACAATTGAATTCATAGACAGGAACGGCGAATCCAGAACAATGGCTGATGTGTACTTCATACCAGGACTTAAAAGCAATATCATTAGCTTAGGACAAGCTACAGAAGCAGGCTGTGATGTCAGGATGAAAGGAGATAACCTGATAATGCGAGATTGTGATGGCAAGTTGCTAGCTAAAGCAACCAGGTCGAAGAACAGGCTATACAAAGTACACATGGGAATTAAGGACTCGGCGTGTTTGTTCTCTGCAACAACAAGTGACACTACCAGATGGCATGCTCGTTTGGGTCATCTGAACTTAGGATCAATGAAAGCCATGATACAAGGAGAACTTGTACTAGGAGTCCCACGAATCAATTTGGAGAAGGAGACTTGCGGCTCTTGCCTACTTGGCAAGCAAACACGTCAAATGTTCCCACAAGCCACTGCGTATCGAGCAACTAAACCTCTAGAGCTAATTCATGGCGATCTTTGTGGTCCCATAACTCCTAATACAATGGCTGGAAACAAGTATGTCTTTGTACTAATCGATGATTATTCAAGATATATGTGGACTTCTTTGTTGAAAGAAAAGAGTGAGGCATTTGACAAGTTCAAGCGGTTCAAAGTTTTGGTGGAACAAGAAACAAAAGAGCATATCAAGACATTTAGAACAGATCGTGGAGGAGAATTTGTGTCGCAGGAGTTTAATGATTTTTGCGCTAATGCGGGAATAATTAGACACCTTACAGCCCCATACACTCCTCAACAGAATGGGGTTGTTGAAAGGCGTAATAGGACTATGATGGAGATGACTCGTAGCATACTCAAGCATATGAGGGTTCCTAACTTTATGTGGGGAGAAGCAATTAGGCATACAACATATCTCCTTAACCGTGTTGCCACAAGAGCACTTAAAGATAAGACCCCTTACGAGATGTTTCGAGATAGAAGACCTAATCTTAGTCATCTTCGAGTGTTTGGGTGCTTAGGATATGCAAAGACAGAGGCTCCTCATTTACGGAAACTGGATGATAGGTCGAGAGTATTAGTTCACCTTGGTACGGAACCAGGGTCAAAAGCTTACCGGTTATATGATCCAGTCACTCGAAAGGTAACAGTAAGCCGTGATGTTGAGTTCGATGAAACAAAGGGTTGGAACTGGAGTCAGAATATTGCAGAGGAAGATAAAATTGGAGAGTTTACAATTCAGTTCGGAGTGTTTGGAAATCATGGTATACATGATATAGAACATGGCACTGAAGAACAGAGGAGACTTGTAGAACAGAGGAGACTCGAAGAACAAAGGAGACTTGTAGAACAGAGGAGACTCGAAGAACAGAGGAGACTTGAGCATAACTCGAGTAATACCCAAATTCCAGAGGAAACCATAACGTCTGATACAGATAGCGACAATGATAATAGAGGAGAGACTGGTGGTGATGCGGATCACACACAATTGGTGCTCAGGAGATCACAAAGAGCAACTGTGAAATCTAAATATCTTAATGACTACGTGTTGATAGCTGAAGTATGTGATGAAGAATTGCTGATGTTTTTGAACGAAGAACCTAGAGATTTCGAAGAAGCACAGGAGTCAAAACATTGGATGCTTGCGTGTGAGGATGAGATCAGCTCCATCACAAAGAACCATACTTGGGATCTGGTTGATCTTCCGATAGAAGCAAAACCAATAGGCTTGAAGTGGGTGTTCAAGCTTAAGAAAAACTCTGATGGAAGCATAAATAAATACAAGGCCAGACTAGTTGCTAAGGGGTATGTGCAGAGACTGGGAATTGATTTCGAAGAAGTATTTGCTCCAGTGGCAAGGATGGAAACAATCCGTCTTCTTATCAGTCTCGCAGCGTCCAATGGTTGGGAGATTCACCACCTTGATGTCAAGACAGCATTTCTTCACGGGGAACTGAAGGAAACAGTTTATGTGTCACAACCTGAAGGTTTTATTGTCGAAGGGTGCGAGGAAAAGGTGTACAAGCTTAATAAAGCCTTGTATGGTCTTAGACAAGCTCCAAGAGCTTGGAATGAGAAGTTGAATGAAGCTCTCAGGAAGTTGTGATTCAAGAAGTGCTCTAAAGAACCCTCGGTCTATCGGAAAAAGGTGAATCAAGAAATTTTGGTCGTTGCAGTGTATGTTGATGATTTATTCATCTCAGGTTCAAGTGTGGAGGTCATAAGAGGGTTTAAAGGTGAAATGGCGTCCATGTTCGAAATGAGTGATCTTGGTAAACTGACCTACTATCTAGGAATTGAAGTATGTCAACACAAGGATGGGATAACTTTAAGCCAGACACGTTATGCATTAAAGATATTGGAGGAGGCTAGAATGTCTAAGTGTAATCCTGTTCAAACACCAATGGAAGCTGGACTGAAGTTATCTAAGGCACCAAAGGAGAGAGATATTGACGCCACAGAGTATAGAAAACTCGTGGGGTGTCTCCGTTACTTACTTCACACAAGACCTGACCTATCGTTTTGTGTAGGAGTCCTGAGTCGATACATGCAGAACCCGAAGGAGTCGCACGGAGCGGCTATGAAGCAGTGTTTGAGGTACCTGCGAGGAACCACTACACTAGGACTAACTTTCAATAGATTGATTTCAGGGAGTTCGAGCTTGATCGGGTACAGTGACAGCAGTCACAATGTAGATCCGGATGATGGGAAAAGCACAACTGGTCATGTTTTTTATCTTGGAGGAAACTTGATCACTTGGTGTTCTCAGAAGCAGGAGACAGTAGCTCTCTCGTCGTGTGAGGCAGAGTTTATGGCTGCTACGGAGGCGGCAAGACAAGCAATATGGTTACAGGATTTGCTTAGCGAGATCTCGGAGATACAATGTGAGAAAGCTGTTATCAGAATTGTAAATCAGTCGGCGATAGCTCTTACCAAAAACCCTGTTTTTCACGGCCGAAGCAAACACATACACACCAGATATCATTTTATACGTGAGTGTGTCGAAAATGGACAAGTTGAAGTTGAGCATGTTCCTGGAGAAGCACAGAAGGCGGATATTTTGACTAAAGCTCTTGGAAGGACCAAGTTCAAGGAAATGAGAGAACTTATTGGTATGAAGAATGTTGGTGATGAAGATTTCAAGCTTAAGAGGGAGAATGTTGGATTAAGCTTGAAATAGCTTTAGGCCCAAGAAGAGTATATTTAGGAGAAAAGCTAAATATACATATTTGAGTCTTAGGAGTTATCTAAGATAAGTTAGTTTTCCTGTTTCTGAATTAAGAGAATATTGTCTAAGGTCTTATATAAAAGGAGATGCAGAGTTATTGCATATTGTAAGAGTTTAAGAGAGAACAAGAGAGCTTTAGGTTTTGAGAGATTTTCCTAATGATTAATAAAAGAGAGTAATTCTTTTAACTTTGTGTTCTTAAACTTAAAGAGTGTTCTTGATACAAATTCTATAAGAAATAGGAGGAAATAGCAATTGAAATAGACAAAAAAAAAAAAAAATTACGATATGTGAATTAGATATATATTTTACAGGAGACCTGAAAATTAAACTTAAAGAAAAAAAAATCTTCTGTGTTAGAAGGATTTGAACTTGCAAAAACAAGAAAAAAATAATTTTTTTTTATAACTATTTTTTATATTGACGTTTTTTTCTCTAATGTGTAATGCACAATGTTGTAGATAATTTTTTTTTTTTTTTTTTGGTGTGAAGTAGATAAATTTATATAGTAATTAGCACACATTAACTAAAAATTTTAAAACACATATAAACTTTAAACTCTAAAAATCCTTATATAATATTGACAAAATTATAAAACGTTTGAAACACTTTAAACCAATCCTCCTAATAGAGTCAAAATGAGAAATTCTTTCGTGTATTGCTATGGGTACACTGGTAAATATGAAAAAGCCATGAATGATAAATATATCTTTGAATTAGAGTGTTCTCCTCAAGACACGTTAGTAATTTACCCAAGAGAATGTGAAGGTTTGTGTCTAATTCCATGAAAGAATTGACAAAATTTTATGATGGTTCACCGAAAGAGTGCAAATGCTATTTCCAATCAATAATTTATCAATCGGGTAGATAAAATCTTAGAAAGGTGGTGATTGAACTAGATGTTTGGGCTGAATTTCACAAAACTTCAAGATGGTGCAAATAATCTATTAGAACTCCAAAAGAGTCGTTTAGATATCTCGTCACTCAATATTGGACTACACACTACTCCCTCCTATCTAATTTAGTTATCGTTCTAGGATTTAATTTTTATTTTATATTAGTTGTCGTTTCAGATTTTCAATGCAGATGTTTGATGAATATTCCAATATCTCTGCTGTTTAAAAATTTCAACCAATAAAAAAATTATAAAATATATTAACGAAGAACAAAAACATAAAATTTAATAGTTTCTTTAATTTGTGTAAAAATCTTATAGGACAGTTAAACTAGAACGGAGGGAGTATATGCAATGCTTTTACTTTCTAGACAATGCATTGTCGTATTAGACACGTACATGTATAGATATAGATAATGATGAGGCTATAGTAGATCCACCAATCTCCTAATAAGTAGTATAAATTACTTATAACGTATCTACCAAACTGCATTCATTTCAGAGTAATTAAGGGATTTTTCTTCCAGGAGAAGTTACATTAATATAATACTAAATAATCATTTGATTGTCATTAGTTGTTGTTACGTCTTACGTGGTACAAATAATACCGAAGCTAGCATACTTTACGAGCAAATCAAGGCATAGTTATTATGACCATCACTTGTTAATCGTTTTTTTTTTGCTTTCTTGTTTCTTTTCAGTACGATCGACTTACATTTTCAATAATTTACTAAGCTATTAGTTACTAAATCTTGAAATTTATGTGGAGATTCAAATCAAACCAAGACATTGTAGTTAGCTTAATATACTAGTATATATATATATATATATATATATTTTTTTTTTCTTTCTAGTTTCTATATCAACTTAGAAATACTAGTATATTTTTTTTCTTTCTTTCTAGTTTCTATATCAACTTAACGTGAACTTTTAATTTATATTTTAGGCGTCGTTTTATAGGGTCACGAACTCAGTTCTAATAAGTTATTTTCTCTCATTTGGTTTTTGTTTTTTCTCTTACAAGCTTGTTTTTCTCTAATACATATTTTTGCATATCAAATTGATAAATATATAAAAATACTGGATACAATTTCAACAGTGTTACCACTTACCAATGGCCCCCTCTGAAGACATATGTTGTACACAATATGTCTTCCTACTGCAAAGTTTTATAATGTGAATTCAACTTTGAACTTTTTTTTTTTTTGAACAAAGATTTGATTTCATTTTTTCATAAAGCCAAGTATAGAGAAAATGATTCAAAGATCCAAAGTTTTAAAGTACAACATAAACACTACAACACAAATGCGTATTGATAGCACCACGAAAACACTATTATATGCATAAGATAGCGTTTCCATAAACGCTATATTTGTCGCTGCTATCTTAGACCCTCCATTTAATATAGTGTTAATTTTCGTGTTATCTTTAAATCAGTAAATGATAGCACAAATATAAGATGCTATAATATTATTTATGCTAGCGTCTATTATGTGTCATGTTATGGATTATTATCGCAATGCTTTTGTGCAATTATAAATTTGATGATAATTATCTTTTACCGCTATTTTATAGTTTATATAAGCGTGAATGTCGCGCTATAATAATGTTAGTAGTACGCTTTTATAATTTAATTATATAATATTACTAGGTGCTTCCCTACGCAACGCATGGGTTGTGGTGTAGTTGGCACTTTCTTGTTTTTTTTTTGGTCTTTTTCGTTTTCTCTTTTGTATGATTTCGTTTTAATTAGGCATATATGGACTTCGCAGTCACTTGTATTAATACACTATATGTTTATACCATTTCGTTTTGATGTGTACAATTGTGGCGTTTATTTTTTATGAATTATGAGGATGTTGTTTCTTGCTTTTGAGGATTCAATCTTATCATTGACTGATATTGTTCCCAATACATTTATTATATTTTAGATTTCTAATTAACTGCTTATGTAAACCCTTCATACGTTGATGTTGCAATAATAAGTTATTTTTTAAAAGTAATTATTTCCGCGTAAGTGATTATGTTTGTATGCCCATGTTTTGGTCTAATATCAATAAGTTTGTTTCTGTTTTTCTTTAGTTGACTTTGAAACCAATTTTGAGTTAAGCAAATAATGGGTCGAATTATGATGTTAATAAGTAATATAGATTCTTATGTATATATATTGTATATATGTGACTATAAGTTCAGCTAACTAAAAAATTCTGTACTATTTAAATATAATATTGAACATATATATATATATATATATTTATTTGTGGGAGGAATGTATGGAATTATTGGATAGAAGTTATTTTTGAGTTAAATGACATTTTATGCCTTTAAAGTGAGTTTAATATTATTAAATTTTCATAAATGTCTTGAATTTTTTTTAAAAGGAATACCAAGTGTTTCCTTCCAAATTTGAAGTGACATAGTATTTTAGTTTTCTTATATGATTTTATGAACTTCAACGTAAAGGTTTTTCAAAGTAATAAGTACACTCACATTGATTGAATTATAAATTTTGGAGAAATGTTTCTTTCGATTAATCATCTGCTCTTTTAAATATATTAAATAAGTATGTTATTGTTCCTACAAATAGGACAACATATATTATAGTTTAACCATGGAGTTAAGCAATGGAAATGAAACTTGTGATTGCAAGACAAAATGTTTATATATATTATGTTACAAATTGATCGTTTAAAATGAATAGGAACATCTAATTCTCAAATAAAGTTGATTTTTTTTTGTTAAAACCAACATATGTGAATTTAAATTTAACAATGAAAATTTATAAAATAAATATAAATAGATTAGAAAGGCAATAAATATAAAAGAAATATTTTATTTTTATTTAAATAAAATAAAAAATTGAAAACAATGTTAAATATATAATACTTTCTAAATTAAAATATAGAATCAAACTCTTACAAGTTAGAACACATATGAGATATAACAACATTTGATATTGGTGGAAGAGGAGGAGAGAATGATTAATATAAGATGGTAATTCAAATTAGATAATGGAGATGAATCTATAAAAAATAGAACAATGCAAAATATATATATATATATATAACACTTTCTAAATTAAAATATAGAATCAAATTCTTAAAACACATATAAGATATAACAACATTTGATATTGGTGGGAAAGGAGGGGAGAATGATTACTTATAAGATAATCATTCAAATTAGATAATGGAGATGAATCTTTTAAAATAAGAACAATGTAAATATATCATGTAGTCTCTAAAATTAAAATTTAGCATTAAAAATTTACAATGATATTTCATTTGTTTTTTACAATCCATACAACAAAAATAAGAAATCAAAAAAAAAAAAAAAAGATTTGAGGTATTGTAGAAGAGAATGAGAGAACGCGAAAATGAGATAGGAAAAGAATGCCAATATGAGAGAATGAGAGATTGAGAGAATGCTTATTTATATGATAAGAAATGATGGAAGTTACATTTAGAATTATGAAGTTACAATAGTAATTTATTGTGTTTGAATAAAATTGAGTTGTAGAATATGATTAATGCATAATTTATTTTATTTTCAGTTATAATTTTATTTTAATGTGTGAGTTAAATGTTTTGTGTTTATTGGGTCTTAAATATTGTTTAAAGCAATTAGAAAGCAAATAAAAAAATAAAAAATTACAAAACATTAGATGAAAATCAACCAATAAAGAGAGACCAAAACCTTACTTTTATATATATGATATATTGCTTTAAACTTTGAAATGAGAAAGATATTATAAACAATAATTTTACATGAGAAATATATTAATTTAGCCAACCAAAATATGAATATAAGTTTAACCAACCAAAATAATTTAAAAATATTAAAATTTAACCAAAAATATTTTATCTTGAAAGATAAAGAAGTTAGTAGGAGGAAAGAATTAATGTACAATTATTGGATAGAAGTTACATTTGAGTTAAATGGAGTTACATGCCTTTAATTATAAATAAATATTTTAATTTTTTTATAACCTAAATAAAAGGAATACCAAGTGGCCGAATCAAAATTCACATGATTTGGTTGTTTGTTGATATAAACTCAACACCTACACATTCAAAATAAAAAAATATTACTTTTGAAGTGACAAACTAAATTAGTTTTCTCATAAAATTATATAAATTCTTCAATCTCAATAATTTTTAAAACCCAAGGATAACTTATATATATATATATATATATATATATATATATATTTCACTCATCAATTTAATTTATAGTGCTAGATTTCATACTAATAGTTTCATCTTTACAGAATTTAGTTAAATGGTATTTTTAAAATTAGAATTTATTTTTATATTTAAGTTCCAGCTGAATATGATTTCTTTCTTGGATCATTTTTTATTTTGATTAAACACACAAAAACCTATTGTTTAATTATGTTCTTTTTGTTTTCAAAAACTTCAAATCATTAAAAAAAATATATAATATTGATCTTTGCAGATTTATCAATTGGATCACAAAACAAAATAGTCTTTATAAATAGAGTTGATAGACTTTACAAAACAAAATAGACTTTATAAATGGATAATTATATTGATCTTTATAAATTATTAAAAATGATACATGAATATGTGAGATAACCATAGACATAATAGATAATTAGATATGGATCATTTCAACTTAATGATCTTATTGTGTGGTGAATGTTGTAAGAAAGTATGAAAATAATGACTTATAAGATGTTAATATAAAATAGAAAATGGAGATAAACTTTTTAAAAGATTAAAAAATATATATATAAGATATAAATGTCATACAAACTCTAAAACTAAGCTTTTACAATGATATTTGATTTGATTTTTTATAACCATACAACAACTATAACAAAAAAAAATACAAAACAAAACAAAACAAAAAAAAGAGATTTGAGAGTAGTGAAAGAAGATGAGAGAATGAAAGAGTGATAGACTAAGAGAATAAGATAATGAGTATTTATAGGAAGAGAAATGATGAAAATTTACATTTAATGAGAGATTTATTGTTTTGTTTTAATACAATTGATTAATACAACTTAGTGGAGAAATAAAGTTAATGCATAATTTATAGGGGAAATTCATATGATTTCAATTTTATATTATGTGAGATAAATGTGAAAATTAATTGTTTCTAAATTTATGTTTTAATATAAATATTTTTTTGTTAAAATTGCATTGCATGCCAAGTGGACCAATAAGAAGAGAGTGAAACCTTACTTTTATATATATCGTTACTAATTAATATTTATATCCTATAGCAAATTGTAGAAATAATTCAGACATAGTACTTAAAATATCTTGACAAACACAAGTTCAAACTCTTAGATAAACATTCATAATTAAGTAAATAGGGAGAGAAGGAGAGTAAAAAGTAGGAAAGTTTCAGATGACTTCAATCCTGGGAGCACATAACAACTCTGTTCTCCGGCCATGCAATAGAAGTACCAAGCGCCTCTTCCATTGTCTCGATTTCAGAAGTTGTCCTCCACACTGCTGCATTGTTGATCTTCACAACATCTAACCAAACTCGAACTGCATTTGGATCCAAGGGTACGAAGTGGACAGTGTGGTATGGATCATTTGAAGCCCATCGTCCTTCAGCAACAACCCTGTTACTTCCGCTAATATCCATAAGCTTGCATTTCTCATTATCTTTGACGACATTCTGCTGCGGAGTAGAGAAATAACCAACCAATACAACTTAACATTTCAGAGTTTCAACATTGGATTATAGATAACCAAGGAATATCAAACAACAGTTCAATGAAATATTGATAGAGTTCAAGGAAATTACCTTTGATTTTCGTAGAGGAGACTGTGGAGGTTGTTTAGTTTCCTTTACAGGAGCTTTTGGAGTTGGTTGAGATGTTTAAGTAGTAATTGGTCCAACTGTAGAAATCTTTGGAGTTTCTGGAGATTTCTCAAGAGAAGGTGATGGACCTGATGACGACTTATTCATGGAAGTACTCTTGGCAGGAGACTTTCGACCTTGTGGAAATTTATGAGTAGATGCTTATGTGTGTGTTTCATTCACCACTATGTTGGCAGGCCAAGCTAAGAAAGCATGTAACGTCTTCTCCATGTTTGTCATGTCCGGTGTAGACCTCCATGGAAATGCATGAGGTGATAGTACCACATGCACATAAATTTTTACAGCAACTGGTCTGATGGGAATACCATTAACCATAGCTTGAGGATCTCTCGACTGCCAACGGCCTTCAGCAACAGGATTGTCACCTGTAACCCAATCCATCAGAGTGCATCTGTTCTTCGAATTTACATATGGGCTTTGTGAAACACAAAAACATTAACAACCCAGTCTCAGAGGCAAAAAAACCATTATCAATAAACTAATACCATCAAGATTTCAAAGATAAGTCAAAAGAACGAAATAGTTAAGAAACCATTACCTTTGGCACAGCCTCGTCTTCACTGACCTTTTCATCTCCAGCAACACAACTATCTGCCTCCCATGCAATAATATGACCAACAGCCTCCTCCATAATTTTCATGTTTGTTGTAGGTCTCCAAAAAAATGCATCTGGGATGATGGCAGATTCCACCAACACTTTCACAGTGTTAGGTCCTAATGGAATTTCATTCACATACTCCTCAGGATCAGCCGAAAGAAGACGGCCCTCAGCGACAGTTTCCTCAGTTCCAGTCCAATCAACCAAGAGACACTTAGGTGGTACTGATTTGTTAACACTGTACGAAATGGAAATAGTACTTAGTCATTTGATTGAGTATTTAAAGGGAACAAAGAAGAGATATTAGTGACTTACTCTTGGATATGAGGTTTAACCTTGCTCATCTTCTCCCTGTTACAAAATGGCAGTGTAAATGTTAAACAAATATTTTATCTTACTCAAATCAGAAGTTAAGCATAATAAGATATTTGTGATAAATGCTTACCGGGTTATTCATTCTCAGTATAATTTCCTCTAACTCTTGAACCTTCTTTTGTAAGTGAGCTTGGTTGTCTTGCATTTGATTCATATATGCAGACTTGACTTGGTAACAAGCTAGCTTTGTCGTAGACATACCACGACCCATGTCCCTTAACCGACCTGGATTATCAGGTCCTAATATTTGAGTGAGTGTATCGTTCTTACCAAGAGTTGATGTTGATGCGGAAGGAGCGCCACTATCAACATCCTTTGTTGTTCTCTGAACAACAATAATATAAATTCGTAAATGTAATCATAACCGACTTTATATAACTGAAAGATATTGAAAGCAAACTTCTACACTTACTATCTTTTCAGCAGCCTGGTTATTAACCGGAGTCCCATCTTTTTTTGTCTGTGACTTGACCCACACTTTCAGCCTTGCTACTTGATTGGGTTCAGATGAGCTCTTTTTTCTATAGAAAAAATAGAATCAATCATATACCATTCATTTATAAATCACAATAGAATAAAAAGAATTATACTTACCATTTCTTCAGTCAGTCGAACCATTCCTTTACGGCTAACAGTGTGAGGAATCTGTTTCTGCCATCTCTCCTTGTATGAATCACTCAGAACCTTAAAAGCTGAGCTAGTTTTATGGTTGACAAATTTACGCCATCTCACGGGTGAATGTTCTTCGGTTTCAGCTGCATCATATCCTTCATGGTCTTGGCCTTCCTGATCTGTGTTACTACACGTGATTTGGAAGCTCTCCAAAGACATCCCATTTGCCTGAAAACAGCAGTCTTTTGATACTCCTCATCTAATTCAAATATTGCCTGCATTTAGTAACCATATAAAAAACCATTGTTAGAATCTTTAGATAAAGACTTAGAATATTTAGCAAACGCAAACACATTTTGAAGAAACATTAACCTGAATAGATTTCCAGAGGACTGTTTTGATGTTTTCGCCAACCTTTCTCCAATCATCGATTATTATAGCAACGTGTTCCCTTACCAATGGACCCAGGTATGATGACAGCTTCACTGAACCTGGTCCACATGGTTCACCAAATTCAGTGAAATCAATTGGTTCTCGTCTAGCTGGATTCGTGGCTATATGTTTCATCCTAGTAGGTCCACGCCTTCTCTTAGATGGAGGCTGCACCTCTCTCATACGCAGGATCATCTCTATATTTGAAGTAGTATGAAAGCAAACTAACATAAACACATCTTATATAATCCAAGAGAACCAAGTTAAACACAACCTACATATATATACTCCATACCTTCGAAGATGAACCCATGCCTTGTCCAACATTTTATGTTTAAACCTTATGAAAAGGTTTAACATGTTTATTAAACTCACATCCAAAAGCAATCAAACAAGCACACAAGAAGAACATCTTAATCGCATAGACATAACAATCGTAACAAACAGAAGAATAACAACTTAAACTCAAAGCCACAAGCAGTTAAACAAACACACAAGAACAAGTGCCTCAACGAGATGATTCTTACCTCTACAAACAAATGCCTCAACGAGATGATTCTCTTTGTTATAGATCCTCTTCGTTATCCCTTGATTGAAAACATAAACAAATTTAGTAGTAAAAATGAGACCAACTCAAGCAGATGGAAAATCTAATCGAGGTATATATTGGTGAAATATGTACCTTCTGACTTGCTGCATAGTGAACCCTAATCTGAACGGCGGAGCAGATAACTGAAGCCTTCGAACCTTGAAATCAGATACAAATTAAGTAAGTACAAAAGAAAATAACTGAAGCTGAATGAAAAGCTAATCGACTTATCGAAGAGTGAACCCTAATTTGAACGGCGGAGATGACGAGTAAAGCCGTCAAGGTCGAGGTTATTGCCGGCAACAATTTTGTGACGAAATGAATTGGATCTGTCAGAGAAATCGAAGAGACAGAGAGATGAGAGATGTCGGAGACAACGAAGAGTGTCGTGTTTTTTTTTTCTCAAATCTGATTTTTCTTTCTAGCAAAAAAAATAAAGCTATCTTTTATCACTAAGTAAGGCGGAAAAATGTCACTAAAACGATGAACTTTCAAATTTTGACTATTTAAATCATGAACTTTGTTGTATGCCATTTAAAACATCAACTTTTTAATACATAAAGTTTTGTTGACCAAGCCAAAAAAGACATGACGTTAAATCCGATAATTGACCTACTAACAGACGTTACTATGCCGTTTATCACTCCGTTACTGACAAAACGACGTTGTTTTAATGGAAGTTTTAGTTCGAAAAGTGTTATTTAAACCATGAACTTTTAAATATAGGCCATTTAAATCATGAACTTGTAAATGTATGTCATTTAAACCAAGAACTTTCAAATTTATGTCATTTAAACAATAATACATGAAAAAAGTGATCAATCATTCGAACTCTAGTGTAGTGTCCTAAAACAAGATGATTAATCCTTCAAGCTCTAGTGTAGTGTCCTAAAACAAGATGATTAATCCTTCAAGCTCTAGTGTAGTGTCCTAATAAATGAAAAAGACTCAAGACAAAAAAAAAGACATATAATACATGACAAAGATCGAAAAAGAATGATGAATTGATGTTCTTCTTTCTCTTTCTCAGAATCGCATTATCTGGCAGAGTCAAAGACAAGAAAAAAACTAAACTAGGGTTAAACGGGTTTGCCGGTTAGGTTTATATACTTATGCGATTTCTAATAAACCAATCGGTCCGATTACCGAACTAAACCGAACTGAAATCCAATTATCCAAATCAATTGTGCTGAACAGTTAGGCTTTCTCTCTTCGGTTTGCTCCGATAACCGAAATTTTCAGGTTGTCTGGTTTTCAGCGAACGCCCAGGGCGAGTTCATGGTTTTTTTTTTTTTTTTTTTTTTTTTTTTTTTTTTTTTGGCGAGTTCATGGTTTAAATGACATAAATTTGAAAGTTCATAGTTTTAATGACATACATTTACAAGTTCATGGTTTAAATGACCTACATTTAAAAGTTCATGGTTTAAATGACATTTTTTCGAACTAAAACCTCCATTAAAACGACGTCGTTTTGTCAGTAACGGAGTGACTAACGACATAGTAACGTCTGTTAGTAGGTCAATTTTCGGATTTAACGTCATCTTTTTTTTGGCTTGGTCAACGAAACTTTATGTATTAAAAAGATAGTCAACAAAAGTTGATGTTTTAAATGGCCTACAACAAAGTTCATGGTTTAAATGGCCAAAATTTAAAAGTTTATGGTTTTAATGACATTTTTCCCCTAACTAAGGCGCTCAAATCTGCCAAATATTACTAAGTATAGGCGCCTATACCGGCATAGAAGAATTTTGGGCTCCAAAAATTAATTTTGGTTTCCCGCATAGTGAAAATAAGGTTTAGCACTAACTTAATGCTGTAATATAGTACTCCAACAAAGCTAACCATCTATAATAACAATATCCTAACTCGTGCTATCCTCATGTGCTATCAATACCCATTTGTGTTGTAGTGAAATAAAGGGCATTCACCAATGCCAAAAAAAAATAGATAAAAGTGATCAACATAGAGACCAAGAGAGCTTTAAGGCAAAGGCTAAGAAGCAGTTTGACATATGTGAGATCAAGGTTTGTCGAACAGTCTTCCATGAGTAAATCACTGGTAGACAAGTTGGTCATTGTCACAAGACTAAATGACGTTGATAATGTAGTCATGGTCGTGAGTCTCGCCGGCACGAGAAGTGCTACTTGAAGTAGAGCATAGGCCAAACCATGGGAGATTATTATTTTATAATCCGGTGGAGCATGTTTTGTAACACTAACTAAAGAATATGAACCTTCCTTAAGGCAAGCTAATGCTTATGGGATCCAGATCGTAGAAGTGATGGCAACAAGGTGCAAGATATATAGCAGCCTTACTATCACAGTAGAGATCAACAAGTGCCAAATAATTTATGTGGAGACTAAGAAGAAGACCTTGAGCCACATAATTTCCCAAACCGTGTATTGCATAAGATGATATTCTGCTTCGCTTTTTCCAGTTTTATTTTTTGTTTTCCAAGAAATTGAAGACTGACCAAGTTGAATGAAATAGCTTGTGAGAGGACAATGATTCCAGTCAGAGTAGCACCATGCTGTCAACGTTAGAGGAGAATTAATCTGGAGTAAAATCCCTTGACCCAGATTATCTTTAAGCAATCGGACCACCCGAAGTGCCGCGTTCCAATGATATATCTATGGTTGCTTCACAAACCGTGTAAAGATATGAATAATATATGAGATATCAGGTCGAGTAACTACAAGAAAACTTAACCTTCCAACTAGTCGGCGAAAACGAGCTGGTTCTGGAAAATCAGCGATTTTGGAAAGACCAAGCCGATGATTTTGATCTAGAGGGAACACTAGTGGCCTTGCTCCAAGAAGACCAACTTCAAAGATAACGTCAAGTGCATACTTTAATTTCTTTGACACATGTAAATCTTAAACGGACTGCAGGCAACCTCAATACCTAAGAAGTACTTGCAAACACCAACTCTTTCATAAAAAAGAAAGAACTGAAGTAATTCTTAAATGTTTATATTAACTCCGGCAAACTCCAAGTAATCATTAGATGGTCAACATATACCAGAACAGTGTAAGTTGAGTTTTATCTCAATGCAAAATAAAAAAAGTGAGTAGTCAGAGATGCATTGAGTAAAGCTGTAATCAACAAAAGCAGATGCAAGTTTCGCATATCAATAATGAGGTGACTGTCGAGGATCATATAATGATTTGTGAAGACGACATACCTTGGAACTCTTTGAACCAATGAAGCATTTATTGTAAACACGATTTTTTGGGTTAAATATAATATTACATTCATTCAAAAAAAGAAGACGACATACCTTGTTTCATCATAATCTTCACCCTTAATCTGTTTATTCCCAGGAGTCTTCAAAAGTTCATATTGTAAATCATTATGGGGATAATAAAATTGAAATTCATCAACTCATCTTCAGATGGTTTTATAACGTCTACTATATATAACTGGTATTGATAAATGAAATTTCATATATATCATTTACTTAGACATTGAATTCTTTTTAACGGTTATTTAAATATTCTATAAGAAACAAATGTTACGACAATCTAACAATGAATTATTGTGTATATATATAAAGACCTTAGTTTTGGATTAGCTCTCAAATATGGTATATTTTAGTTTGTATGAAACAATGCATATTTTTTAATGTTTCTAAGATGGTTAGTTGAGTTTTAATTACATGTTTTTCTTTGTTCTCAATGTAATTGAGGAATTTTAGCATTTTCTCTAGATTTCTCCAAAGACAATTTTTAAAGATAGAACGGGATTTCTCACAATATGGCAGTGAAGACATTATTGAATGAGTATGAAGAAACGAGTGGACTATGTTAAGTAAAGTGAAATGTAAATTGGAGCAAGGATCAAAGAAATGTCTTACTATCTGATGCAGCGAGGAAAGTAAGGTTTATAAGGTTCAAATTGTGGCAAAATTGAGGTAACTCTTTTGAATTACCTCAAAGATATAGTGTTGATATGATGATATGTGTGATGAAATGGGTTAACTTCATAAATTACTTGTCTTTCCAAATGAAATGTTTCAATTTAATTTTAAATAAATTTTGTATTGCTTTTTGTTAATTGAAATTAAAATTAAAATTATATATATAGCCACTATTTATATTCCTTTACATTTTGAAACGAGAATTATTGTTCGTATTTACAAAATAGTTAATAATATTTTTCGGAATATACTCTCTTTACTACAAAATTTTTGATATTTTTGTTTACTACAATTTTACTATACTATAATCGTACATTCACAATGGTATTGACAAAAACTCTAAAGATCTTTTCGTACATATGTAAAAACATGATTCTTTTCTCAAATACAAAATTTCAAAGAAAGGTGAATAAAGTTGTTTTAAAAATAATTGCAAAATTTTCGAAACAATATCTTAAGTTTTTTTTCAAGTGCTTTATCTTGAAGCTACTATGTAACGTTATGGTTAGGTTTTGATCAGGAGGTTATTGCTACAAAATGAAGTTAATTTCATTGCTTTTCTTTTTTTTGTTTAAACAGCTGCTTGCATTGATTAATTTGGACAGTGATCCTCATGGAGGATGTTTACAAGGAAACTTGGAACATAAGAATGAGAAATATGAGTCAAATGATTTTAAAAAATTGATTTGGCTAATAGATCTGCTGCTTTGTTGTTATTACGCCTTGTCCATTGAAACTTGACTTCTTCAAAATTCTGCTTGAGATGGTTAATTTCTCTTATCCATGTGTGCCATCTAAAACTGTGTTGTTCGCCGTTTATTAATCTCATGACTTTGAGATTATCACCTTCAAAAATTATCCGTGTGAATCCTTGTCTCAATGTCTCCTTTATTGCTATAACAAGCGCTTGAAGTTCTGCTTCTATTGGTGCATAGCATCTCGATCCTATGCTGCATCCTGCATTTATATAAAAGCCTTCTGAATCTCTAAATATCCAGCCTGCTTGTGAAGCTGTTTCGTTCTGACCAAATTTGCAGTCCACATTGCATTTAATGAATCCTTCTTGTGGTTTTCTCCATTGTGAGGAATGTGATCTTGCATTCTGTCCTCTTGAACTTTAAGTTGTCTGTTCTAAAGACCATATGTCCACCCAATCTATTGCTTCTTTTAGCGCAAACTGAAAATCCTCTTGCCAACTGTAGGCTTTTTGTTGGTACAGCCACATATTTCTACTTTTCCATAATCTCCATAGCAACCAAAATGGAAGTTGTCGTTCCAGCTTTGTATACTCATCCTTATTGTGACGGTCGATAATAATCTTTATCCTCTCAGCCATAGAGTAATCTTGTGCATACATCTCGGTATAGAGAGCTTGTTGTGTCTGCCAGAGGTCTCGTGCATGTTGGCATTCGAACAGAAGATGCGAAATAGTTTCTTCAGCCTGTAAATATCTTGGACAAGTGGAGTTATTTGTTATCCTGCGACGATTTAGTTCAACTCTCACTGCCAAAGCATTTTTAGGATTCTCCAGAGAAAATGTTTTAATTTCGGAGCAGTCTTGGTTTTCCACATTGCAGTCTTCAGATCATGATGAAGTAAAGGCACACCATCTTGGTTTCCATATTCTTCCAGGTGAGTTGCTAACCAGTAACCCGATTTAACCGTATAAATTCCAGAATCATTGTAATGCCAACCCAAAAGATCTGGTTGTTCTGTTGGTATTACCTTGATTTGTTGTATAAGATGTATATCCTCTGGAACCACATATCTTTGTAGTGCTTCTAAATTCCAGCCAGTTTGTGTGTCATTCATTAAGTCACTGACTGTTCTGAAGTTCTTTTCAATACCCTCAATTTTCCTTGGAGCTCTTGGTGGATGGGTTAATAGCCAAGGATCAGCCCAAACATGTGTATTCCTACCATTGTCAATCAAGAGTCTCATTCCTTTTCTCAACAGATCTCTTCCTTCCAGCAGGGACTTCCAGATAAAAGACGACTTATAACCATTTCTGGCGTTAAAAATATTTGAATCCGGAAAATATCTGCCTTTCAAAAGTCGAGCTACCAAGCTTTCAGGGTTTTGCAGGATACGCCATACTTGTTTGCCAAGGAGGCTGAGATTAAACTGTTCTATATCTCTGAAACCTAATCCTCCTTCTTTCTTTGGTGTGCTCATTCTCCTCCATGATACCCAATGCATTGGTTTTTTCCTTGGATCTTTCTCCCACCAATATTTAGCGATCATTTTGTTGATCTCATCACAGGTTCCTTTGGGTAGTTTAAAACAGTTCATCGTGTATATTGGTGTAGCCAAGGCCACCGTCTTTATTAGCACCTCTTTACCAGCCTCTGACAGGTATCGATTCTTCCAACTCTTAGTTCGCTTCTGTACTTTATCCACCACAAATTTGAAGATTTCTTTTTTCTTTTGACCAACCTGCTCCGGTAAACCCAGATATTTTCCACAGCCTCCGTCATTGTGTTAATTAAGTATCCTTCTTAGCTTCGTTTTAATATGAGGTCTTACTCTTGAGCCAAAGGTGATTGCTGATTTATTGAGATTGACTGCCTGCCCAGAAACCTTCTCATATGTTGACAAAATCTTCATAACTGTGTTGCATGATTTTCGATGCGCGTGACAAAAGAAGAGTGCATCATCCGCAAACAATAAAATATTGATCGATGGTCCTGTATTGCTGATCTTCATACCCTTTAGCTTACCTTCTCTTGCAGCTTTTGATAGTAGATGACTTAGAACATCAGCACATAGGATAAATAGATAAGGGGATAAAGGATCTCCTTGTCTGATGCCTCTTTCAGGTGTGATATGTCCTCGTGGGGTTCCATTTACCAGGACAGAGTAGCTAACTGTTTCAACACATTTCATTATCCAATTGATCCAAACTGTATCAAAACCCATGTGCTGCATTGTCTCCGTTAGAAATTGCCACTCTAATCTGTCATAGGCTTTAGATATATCTGTCTTCACTGTCATATAACTGTTCGCCCAACGTTTTCTTCTTTTCAGAGAGTGGATCATCTCATGAGCTATGATAACATTGTCCATTATGTTTCGTCCTTTGATAAACGCAGCTTGGTTCTCTGACACTATAGATGATAAATGGCCTTGCAGTCGTTCCACTAAGATTTTTGAGATGATTTTGTAGCTTACATTGCAGAGGGCAATTGGTTGGAACTCATTCATGGCTGTCGAGACTTCCACTTTTGGGATGAGGCATATATTTGTGTGGTTCAAGTTTTCTTTCATTCTGCCTTCTCTGAAAAAGTACGTGATTTCTGCAATGACTTCTTCTTTTATTTCTGGCCAAAGTTGTTGATAGAAAGCAGCTGTGATTCTATCCGGGCCTGGTGCTCTATCAGCCCCTATACTGAAAACAGCTTTTGTTATCTCCTCCTCTGTAACCATGCGCTGTAGATCATTATTCATTGCAGTAGTCACCTTTGGCTCCATACCCTGAAACATCTCTGTGTAATCTTGATTCTGAGTTCTTGTCAATTGATAGAGGTTTGTGAAAAAGCTTTAAGCGATATCCCCTATCTCATCATCACCTCTGTAAACTCTTCCTGAATCCTCTATCGCCAAGCTTCTGTTTCTTGCAACCCGTTCTTTAGCTGCAGCGTGAAAATATTTTGTGTTTGATCCCCTAGGGTAAGCCAAGTATTCCTGCTTTTTAGTTTCCAATGATGTTCTTCATCTCGATTGGCTTGAGCCAACTGATGTCTTACTCTGTTGATTTCTTGTGTCGAGTATGTGCCAGTGGTCATAGCCCGGTCTAACTCTTTTTTCAACATACTGATCCTGATAGTTGCATTCAGTCTATTATCTCTTTTCCAGTTAGCAATCAAGCAACGAATTCCTCTTATTCTGTCGTTGAGAGAATAAGTATTGTCTTGATTTTTCCAATCAGTAATCACCATGTCTTTGAATCCATCTTGCTTGATCAAACGACTATCGTATCGAAAATGTTTTTTACGCGTGTATAGCAGAAGTTTGTAACAAGGGGTTTATGATCTGATCCTTCAAAAGGTAGAAATTCTGTTTGAGCTGATGGGAAGAGGGCTAGCCACTCAGAATTGGCCATTGTTCTATCCAAACAACACTACACATCATGAGTATGTCGTTTCCCTGTCCAAGAGAAACGATCATCGCTTTAAAACTATTAGCTGAAACTCATACTTTTATATCTTGTGTGATGAGGTTTTGAGAGATTTGTACATTTGCAAAAGTGTTATCTATGAAAATTTGGGATCTATTTTGTACATTTATATTGGATCCAACTGGTAATACAAAGCGTTATGAGTAATTAATGGTATATAAAAAATATAAACAATGCATAATTAGAAGCGGTTAAACATATCCATATAAAATAACTCCAATTAATTCTAACATACATATTATATACATTATTTTCTTATTAAATGTAAGAATTTGAATATTTACAAATGAGAAATTTTCTTATTAAGATTTAAAATTTTATAATTATGATAAAATAACTTGTGAAGTCAATCATATAGATCTATTTTTTCATCATCTATGTTTGAAAACTGAATTTTAGTATCGCCGTTTCTTTTAATGAATTGATAATAATGAATAAGCAATATCACTACTTTTCAATATTACCATCTACAACCAAAACCAAAATTCTCTTAAGAATTAAAATGAGAAAATATATTTCTATGATTTAAAATTTTATGATTATGATAAAATAACTAGTAAAAGCAATCGTAATAGATCTATTTTTTCATCATCTTTGTTTGAAAACTTAATTTTTAGTATCGTCAAATCTTCTAATGAATTGACAATACTATTGTGAATAACCAATATCACTACTTCTCATTATTATCATCTACAACCAAAACCAAAAATTCTCTTATATTTTGAAAAGGTACACAAAAATATTAATATACCATCTTGCTGCTTTCTTTCCTATATTTTCTCAAGAATTGTTGTTGCACTATCTGATGATTAAAAAATGAAAGAATCTCAATAGTTTGGCATGATGATATTCTCGTTCAAAGCTGTTTGAGTAGCTTTCGAGATTATCGATCGTGATTTGCGGGTATATTCCACGACAAGAATCACAAAGTGTGGCCAAAGATTGTACCTGAAACTTTTTTGGATCTTCGAGTTCTCTGAGTAGGGTCGTCTTGACTCTTCCCAACAACATTGTGGAGATGAGGAATGATGCAATGTAACCAAAATCTTCAGAGATGCTTGGCAGATCGATCTGGTTCACTGATGAGATCAGGCTAAGGTTATAAAACTACACCAAGTGTGGATTCAAGCAATCGCACCCATAGGTTGGAATAGTGTGTTTTCATGAGATGTTTTTTGTTTAGGGATTAGCTCTGATTGAGTTTGTTAAACATTCTAAGTAGATTAAAAGGATTCACGAATCAATTACCCCACCCTTACGAGCTTCCTTGATTGTTTCAGAATTAATTGCTTTATAACCCTATTGATTTTGTTTGTTCTTTAACTTCATGTTAGTTGTTCTTAGATAAATGAGAAAATCCAAAAGAAAAAAAGCAGATTTTGCCAGAAGACATGTGTTTGTGTTTTGTTCTTTCTTCTTTATGTTCCGTAGATATGCAACATATTCATCTACATACTAAAAATACATGAAAGAAAAAACATAAAAACTCGGAAATACTCTTACTAAGAAATCTTTGAATTTTGATTTTTTTTTTTTTTAATAAAAAATAGATTTATCGAGTTTTGCTGTTTTAGATTTAAAAATTTTGTAGATAAAGTTCACATTATGTAGGGAATATTCTTATCTAGAAAATTTCAAACAAAAAGGTAAAGTTCATCCCATTTGAATTCATATTCTTTACACAATAGCGGCTAAATAAATTGTTTAAATTGTCTCTCGGTAATATGGCTTTTTTCGAATGTTGTTGTGATAATCGGTGTACCCAGAAAGGAAGATTTTACCCTTAATTTCTGTTATTTTTTTAGAAATATAAATTATGAAAATTGTAAAACAATTTGACTTTACGCATTTGTTAATGTTTGAGCTTCAAGTTGTATTTCAATATTTTGAATACATTTCCCTAGATATTTGACAATTGTCCCGTGTATTTTAAAATTAAAAGAAAGGCTAAGGATATTGTATTTTTGTCGTAAATATGGTTCTGGCATATAAAATGATTATGCTTTCAAATCCTTTTTGTATTAAAAAAATCTTTGAATTTTTTTTAATAAGTTTTAATCACAACAAGCGATCGAGCAAAAACATAAATTATTTGGAGATTGCCGCAAGTGTTGGATATGAGCTTCGCTCCCAATATTTTAGAAGGTCCAAACAGAAGATTTTTAAGAAGTTTAAGGCCTGAAGTTATGGATCTGGCCCATCTGGCCGCAGGAGCAAAATCGTCATTTTACGGAGAGACAGAATAAGCCCTAGATCACTGGCTCACTATATATACCATATGTCATTGTCAGAGCTGGGGATCCAAAATCTGGGCAATTAGAAAGAGAAAAGCTATTATTTTTGTAACTGCGCTTAGCTCTTTAATTGTCATTTTCTGTAAACCCTTCTATTGAATTCTACGTTAAATAAAAGGACCAGATCCGATTCATCCCCATTTATACTCGTATTATTTATGTCGATTTCATACATCAACAATTTGGCGCCCACCGTGGGACTGTACGAAATCCTTTTCATTTGACAAATAGAATTTGAAAGCAGGCGTTTTCGGAAAACCAAAAGCATGTCTCACACCGATCTCTCCAGCAACGAAGGCGTCGACTCTTCCGCGGACCGCGTCGTGTCTCCCAGGCTCACCATATGGGGGAAAACTCGTGCAAGAACGAACCAGCTCCAAGGCGTCAACAGGACCGAAGCAGCTGCGGTCAAGGACGCAACACTCACTGACCGCGCAGCCGTAGGCGCTATGCACGTCACTCCAACCAATAGTGTAGCCGTAGGCGCTACGTCCCCTGCTCGTATAACTACTGGCGTCAATCCAACCGACCGCGAAGCCGTAGGCGCTACGCGCGTCGCTCCGACAAATGGCAGAGCCAATGGCGTTATCCCTCCTGATCGGGTAGCTGTTGGCGACGCTACGAACAACCGCAAAGCTATGGGCACTACGCACGACACTCAACCCCGTCAAGCATCCGGACGTGTGATTATCAATCAAGCCGCACTCGACGAAGCTGTACGAAGAACCCTGGATCGGATGAGCGGTCAAGTGGCGCAGATGGCATCTCAAGGACGAAGTGACCACGCAAGGCGTCATAGGCGACAATCTGAGCCTCGACACAAACAAAATGAAGATGCATTGGTGCCACGCACTCTGCGAGCTGAGCACAACACTCCTCGAAATGAGAACAACGCCGCAACCATTCAGCGCGCTGAGCACCACGTTAATGGAAGGCCCCGACTCCCATCGATCATCGTCGGACCTAATGGCGAGCAGCCAAGGGTACATTTCTGGACCGACCAAACGCCCGCAGATCAACATGCTGGGACGAATCAATTCGAGAACGCTGAAAATCGCGCTTTACAGAGGGAACTTCAACAGATGCAAGTTCAGCTAAAGAAGGTTACGTCTCAGATGCACCGAGCAACGAGTGCAGCTTGATGTGTCTGTCTTTTATAGGTTTAACTATAGTTTTACACTTGTTTTGAGTATTTTATTAGGTCCAAGTGTGCTTTTAGAGTCCTTTTAGTCTTTTGTGAGTTTGTACAGGTTCTAGGCTACTTTGGAAGGAAACTGAGTATTTTGGGGATGAAAACCTGCATCTGAAGTCACTTTTGTGAAGACTGATCGGACTAGCAATCAGATGGAGCAAACGCAAAAAAGCATCCGAGATCGGCTGATCCACATTCGGGATCGACCAGTCCCGTACCCGAAGCAAGTTTTTTTTCCGATTTAAACCGACTTTTAGGGTTTTATTTTGATATTTAAGTTAAAGGCTCCAGAGACATAAGCTTTATTTTTCTGAGACTATTTTGTATTGAGAGCTGAAGGGAGAAGATCTCTAATCCTTCTTGACACTTTCGAGAAGATTTCTAAACCTGATTTTCTATTCTTTTGCAATTCAATTATGTTATCTTCATCATTGATTTGTTGTTTCTGTTTCTCTATGGCTGAGTAGTTTCATTGTTAGGTTTAGGGTTTCAGAAAGGGTTTTTATGATTTATTGATGCTAGATTTGTTAGATTAGGGATCGATCTTATTGTTCTTCATCTATTGTTGTTCTTAATGCTTAAGCTAGATTGATCACCTTGATTAAGATCTTAGGTTTAATTCATCGGGGCACCAAAAGTGTTGTTGAGTTGCTTGAAAAGAACATAGGTGAGCAAGGTGATCTTTAGCCAACGAAAGTTGAAGTTAAGGCACCTTGTGAACTTATCAAACCTGAACTTATTGCTTGCTAGGATTGCTAGATTCAAACGACGGTTTAGAGTTTAATCAATTCCTTGCATAGATAACTAACGCAGCGATAGTAGGTTAGTTTTACATTCGAGATTTGAATTCAAAAATTGTGTTTAATGCATCCATATCTAATCATCTAAATTTGTGATCATAGTCCCTAATGATTCTCTGCGCCCAATGTTTCCCTTTGATTTAAAACACTTATTTACTTTCTGTTTTGATAGTTACTTGTTACACAAACTTTCTCTTTTGTCTTAGCTATATTTGATCTATACAATTTCATAGTGCATCGCTTGGTCTCTGTGGATTCGATCCTAAAGTGTTACAACGATACCACTAGATCGTGGTGGAGTACACATTGGGTTTTAATTAACCTATTGATCACAACTCCAGAGCTAGAAACCGTGCTGGCGTAAGCGAGACGCTCACCGTACAAGGGTCTCAGGAGTTAGAGTCCGGCACAATCCAGACAACAACAAGAACAGGCCAATTCCATACGATGGAAAGGGAGATCCCACCGTCTTCCTCAAATCAATGACGATCCATATCAATCGGTCGTATCTCTCACCTGAGGAAGAAGACGGGGGAAGCTGTCAGCTGTTCGTCGAGAGTCTCTCCGGCGAGGCACTCAATTGGTTTTCCAGACTTGAGGCCAACTCGATCGATGGATACGTGACATTAACAAGCGCTTTCCTTCAGCATCACCAGTGCTTCATGCGCGCACTTGCGTCGAATGCCGATTTGTGGAGAATGTATCAGAAGCCTAACGAGTCATTACGAACTTTCATGGAAAGGTTTAAGGGTGTCGTATCTCAACTCGCCATAAGTGAAGATGCCACCATCGGTGCGCTAAAAAACGCACTCGCTCGTGGCACTAGATTCAAGGATGACCTAACAATCCTGCCCATCACAAGCTTAGGCGAAGTACTTGCACGTGCTAATCGATACATCCAAGTGGGGGAGGATAAAGATAAAAGGAACCCAGACCAACCGAATGTGGCAGAAAAAGTTCCCGAAAAAGTTCCGAGCTCAAAAGCTAAGACTGTAGACGAACACTACGAGCTACGCCAGCATTACAACAGGGACTACGCCAGAAACGAGAAAGGAAGGAAGGCGACGATGTTCGCTATCGATAGAAATGAGCAACAGCAAGGCAAGCGTTGGAACAAATACAATCGTGAGTCTGATGCTCCTACCTACAAAGGCCAATGCGGTTACTGCGAATTCAACAAATTTGGCGGACATTCCACGGAAGATTGCAAAACACTTCAATTCCTTCTTCTTCACAAATACAAGAGAGGAGACATCGATGTGGAATGAGAACGGAGAAAGGTTAACACCCACAAAGATAACCCATACTGTCTAGAAGACGAGCAGCAACACGACAGGAAACACGAAGAGGAGGTTGTGGCACAAAATGACCGAGCACGGGAAATCACTCGCCTACCTCCTCCCCCGAAACGAAGCCATGACGCGGATGAGCACGATGAACCACCAGCTCCACGCCGGAGGATTAACATGATCATAGGCGGCTTGTCAACATGTCGCGACTCTGTTCGATCGATCCAACCCTACTGCCGCGAAACAGAAACAAAGCGAAACCTGCCCTCCCACAGCAACATGTTCAAAACATCCTCCGATCCTATTACGTTTACTGAAGAGGACGCACGCAACGCAAGTCCAAACAACGACCCGCTTGTTGTAGAAATGGTGATTGGGGAAAGCTCGGTGACGCGAATTCTTATTGACACTGGGAGCTCGGTCAATGTAATATTCAAGGATGTACTGATACAGATGGAGATCGATCTGCGCAACACGGCCCATGAAATGCAGCCCCTGACGGGATTCGACGGAGATACCATCATGACTGTCGGAACCATAACACTTCCAATCTAAGTCGGTGGCACGATGCAGTGCTTTAATTTCGCAATTGTGGACAAACCCATCGTCTACAATGTCATTTTGGGAACATCGTGGCTTCACAAGATGCGCGCTGTTGCTTCTAGTTCCCAAACGCATACAGAATCTATACGCTGTGTGGAGAACCTCTGATGGCGCGAACTTGCTTCATCATCGAGAAAAAGATGCAGAATGCAAGGTCCGTCGTAATTGCCAAATCAACACCACCGCGAGATCCACCCATACCTCCACCGAAAGAATCTGTAATCCAAGTAAACCTCGATTTGTCTGATCCCAAGCGTTGCGTTGGAATAGGTGTCGAGCTACCAATCACTCTGAGGGACGAACTCGTTTAGTTCTTGCGTAAGAACGCAACCACGTTCGCCTGGTCGATATATCATATGATTGATTCCAGCATTACCAGCCATGAGCTCAACGTCGATCCAACCTACAAACCCGTTAAACAAGAGCGTCGAAAGCTCGGTGCGGAGCGCACGACTACGGTCAATGACGAGGTACGAAAGCTACTTGATGCGGGATCAATCATTGAAGTTTGCTATCCAGATTGGTTAAGTAACCCTGTCATGGTTAAGAAGAAAAATGGTACGTGGAGAGTGTGCGTCGACTTCACAGACCTCAACAAAGCTTGTCTGAAAGACAGTTTTTCTCTTCAGCGCATTGACATGCTATCTTTCATGGATGCGTTCTCGGGCTACAACCTGATAATGATGACCGTGAGAAAACCGCGTTCATTGCCGAACAACTCACTTTCTATTACAGAGTCATGCCTTTTGGGCTGAAAAATGCAGGAGCAACGTATCAGCGCTTGGTAAACCGGATGTTTGCAAGTCAACTCGGGCGAACCATGGAAGTCTACATTGATGATATGCTCGTCAAGTCAGCTCAAGCAGCAGACCACGTCTCGCACCTGAAACAATGTTGTGATATTCTCAACAAGTATAGCGTGAAACTGAATCCAGCGAAATGCACGTTAGGCGTTACTTCCGGCGAATTCTTGGGATACCTCGTTACAAAGCGCGGTATAGAGGCGAATCCAAAGCAGATCTCCACAATCATCAATCTTCCGTCACCAAGAAACACCCGCGAGGTACAACGTCTTACGGGGCGCATCGCTGCATTGAATCGCTTCATCTCTTGCTCAACGTCTTCTCGTTGAACTCTCTCCCGAACTCAAAGCTGACACCCCTCCACTCGAGATATGGTCACTTCACGTAGACGGCGCTTCATCAAAGATGGGCTCAGGAGCAGGCGTACGCCTTACCTCGCCAACAGGTGAAATCTTGGAGCAGTCATTCCGCCTTGCTTTCTCTGCTTCTAACTACGACGCTAAGTATGAAGCACTAATCGCTGGACTGCGTCTCGCGCACGGAATCAGAGTCAAGAAGATCCAGGCTTATTGTGATTCTCAGCCGGTAACGCTTCAGTGCAGTGGAGATTATGCCACAAGACACGCACGCATGGATGCCTACCTCAAAGTCGTTCGTGACTTGTCCCAAAAGTTTGAGTTTTTTGAGCTCATCAAGATTCCACGAAGCGACAATGCTCCGGCCGATGCACTCGCGACGCTCGCTTCTACATCAGATCCTGATCTTCACCGAGTAATACCTGTAGAGAGCATTGATCAACCAAGCATCGACTTCAATTTGTTGCCTCCCGCTCCAGCTACGTTTCTTGAAGCCGCGCCCTCAGCACACGCACTAGTAAGCCCGAGCAACATCTTAGCAGTTTCCACAGCAGCCCCCGCGGCACCAGCGGCCACCCCAGCCCCAGCTCCGGCAGTAGCAGCATCTGCCTCAACAGCACCATCTACTCCCGCTAACGACGACTGGCAAGCTGAAATCATCCAATACATAGCTAACGGGATAAGTCCAAAAGATAAGTGGGAAACTAGACGATTACGTGGCAAGTGTGCGCAATACACAATGTTGGACGGCAACCTGTTTCGTAGGGATCCAAATGGTACTCTTCTCATCTGCATCGACACAAAGGACGTCAACGACATCATGCGTGAGGTCCGCGAAGGCGCAGGTGGCAACCACTCAAGCGGACGTGCTCTAGCACTTCAAATCCGTTGCAATGGACATTTCTGGCCAACCATGGTCGCAGATTGTACCGCATTCGCTGCAAGTGCGAAAAGTGTCAACGCCACGCACCATTCATCCATTCTCTGATCGAACTTCTGCGAATGACGTCACCACCTTACCCCTTCATGCGATGGGCGATGGATATTGTTGGCCCATTAACTCCGTCTAATCAAAAGAAGTATCTCCCAATAATGACAGACTACTTTACCAAGTGGGTTGAAGCAGAATCTTATGTATCGCTCGAAGCAAATGAAGTCCAGAATTTTGTTTGGAAAGATATCATATGTAGACATGGACTCCCGTACGAAATCGTATGCGACAACAGACCACAATTCATCTCCTTAAGCTTTCAAGGATTTTGCGCTAGCTGGGAAATACGCCTGAGCAAGTCAACTCCGAGATACCCGCAGGGCAACTGACAAGCGGAAGCGACTAACAAGACAATACTCGCTGGAATCAAGAAACACCTCGATGCTCAGAAGGGTCTATGGGCCGTCGAACTCGACGGCGTCCTGTGGTCTCACCGAACTTCACCGCGCACATCCACTGGACGAACCCTGTTCTCACTCGCATACAACATGGAAGCACTCGCGCCAGCCGAAGTCAGAATCCCAACTCTCCGACAATCTATGCTCGTTCACAATCCAGAGCTGAATAACAAAATGCTATGTGACAGACTCCTTTTCATCGAAGAAGAGCGCGATCAAGCGTTGCTACGCGTCTAGAACTAATAACAAGCTGCTGCAAAGTTTTACAATAAGAAAGTCAAATCTCGCTAATTTTCCTAGGGTGATCTCGTGCTCCGCAAAGTCTACGAGAATACAAGAGAGAAAAAAGTTGGAAAACTCGGTGCGCATTGGGAAGGTCCTTACTTAATCTCCATGGTCGTCAAACCAGTGTCTATCAGCCACTCGAGATGAACGGCAACCTCAAGCGATACTACTACCAGCTCGCCATCGAGCACTCAGAACTACGAATGGTTTGATCCCTCTCAAGGGTACGTAGGCAGCCTTTCACGAGGTGCAACTATAACTAAAAAAAAAGGTTTATCGAGCATTCGATTTTTACGCTGGCGCCCTGGCCAGGCGCATAGTTCTACGTTCCGCATGAATGTAATGGTGAAATAATCCATACTTTACATTGATAAAGAATAAAAGCCGAGTCCATACTCGCAAGCGCTCCAAATGGGTGCAGTGGTGAAATAATCCACATCCTTACCAAAGTAAGGACTTATAAGTCGAGCCCAGACTCGCAAAGCTAGCAGGGAGCAGAGTGAATAAGCCAAAGACCCCGAATCGCACACTCTCGCAACTCTTGCAGCACCCAAAGGTAAGCCGGTCACGACTGAACGCACCTAACTAGTACGACAAGTCCATCTTGTCTGCTCTCAGCGTTACGGGGAATAACATATCCAGGATAAACCAGGAGACGTCCTCCACCGCAAAATATGCCCCACAACGACAAAAACAAAAAAAATTCAAAGCAACTTCATCATAATGAAGAAAACAAACAAAAGTCGGCAATAATCAACATTTGCGCAATAAGAAGCAAATAACCAAGTTCATAAGGCAAAAGTTACCAAGTTTTTAAATATCCAAAAGAAAAGTACAGAAGCAATCAGTAATCGAATTCACAATAATAAAACGAGAAATCAAAAAGCAAGAACAACAAGCAATAATACGAGGACATATCACTCGTTAGCGGCATCATCGGCACCTCCATTAGCAGCCCCCCGGGAACGGCTCGACATCATCATCATGAAGCGGTGGCACCACGACTCCGTTCACCTTCGCCTGGAACTCCTCTTCGCTAGCAGCAAGACGCACCATCCTATCTTCGGGAATAGCAACACCCCTCTTCATCATCGTCTGTAGACACTGCCTAGTCCCGGTCACTGTCTCTCGCGTGTTGCAATCACGTGCGTCCTCAGATGATTGATGCGCTCCTGGTGTGCCCCGATCACAATAACGGCCTTGGCACGCTCCTACTCTCCGCGCTCATCTCTCGCTCTCCTGAGTCGCTCCGACACGGAAGTGAGCTTTCTCTCGGACTGCTTAAGAGAAGCCTGAACAAATGCATCCTGAGCAAGCGCGGCCTCCCTCCTAGCAGCACGCACCTTGTCCTCGTAGTCACCAACAAGACGGTTCGTCCAGCGCATCGCCTAAGAGATCAAGGAAAATAATTCGATTAGGACTAAGTAAAATGCACATTAAAGCGAACTGAAGGATTGGATTCTAACCTAAATCTGTTGACGAACGGCTTCCTCGTACGTAGTCTGACAAGCCAAATCACCAGGAGCAGGAAGCGGAACGAAGTCACCATGAATCTTGCTGGCGAGGTCTGCACAAGCTCGTAAATCGTCAGGGAACGCGTGGTCCTTCACATCTTAGCGGAAGGAAAACGAGTGGTCAACTCTCACGCGACCATCCTCCGCGTGATGAGGACGCCTAGAGCTTCCTCCAGCATCACTCCAAGGACTCGAGCATCACGACCTCTTCCGGGAACGATCACCAGCACCAGCTGCTGGAGCACTCCCACGGAACACCAAAGAAGGCTTCTTCACAGCACGAGCTGCAGCAACCTCGGCAGAACGAGTCCTCGTGCTCCAGCACAACGATCTCCGCGCCGGCCTCGGCGTTTGGTGCAACAACCTCGGTTGCAACAGCTGGCGCGTCCTCGGCATCGAACAAGTTAGCGTAGCACGGTATCGGGCAGTCTCCCATTTGCAATCCAGTCCGAGAACCTGAAAAATAAATAGGAGCCTTAGACACGAAAGCACATAAATCTCGAAGACGAAGATAAGCCAACAAAAACTTACAAGTCTTGAGGTGTGAAAGAACGTCCGGTCACCGCAAAGTCCTACTCGTAAGAAATACAGCAGCTTTGTCAATAGTTCCCAAGTCACACGCAGCTGAAGGTGGCGGATTACCTGCAAAAATAAAACATACGGTCAGAAAACAGAGTTAAGATAACCAAAAGGACACGAATGCAACCCAGCAACGGCTACCGGGAGTGAAGCTCCAAGCAGGAGGGCAGGTCGTGTCGGAATCTTCGACCGAGATGTCATTTATTTTAACGAAGAGAAACCACCTCCGCCAATCGTGAATATGACTCTTGTGACCGCGCGTAATCGTGAGACCTGGCGTACATCAAGCACAGCATAGCCCCGAACTGTCATGCGTAAATCGAGTGACCAGCTCGAAGAGGTCTGCGCTCATCTTGATATCCATATAGGGGAAAAACGGCTTTTTCATACATGAACAATTCCAATATGTTCGATTCATACATTGAACTATTGAGTATGCAGAAACATACATTGACTTTTAAAATATTTGAATTACATACATGAACTTATGATTTTGTGCTTAATTATACAAAAACGTGATTAACTAGTCTGTTAATTTTGCCGTTAGGCTAATCTGACGTGGAATCCACGTGTGAAGAAAATACCAAAACGACGTCGTTTTAGTCGTTCAAACAAAACAAAAAAAAATGGGCTTTGACTAGACTCGAACCTGCAAACAATGACGATTAAAGGAACAACTTAACCGCTAGGATAATAACTAGATTAATGTATTGACAAACAAAAAAACTAATAACGACCTTTATGTTTTAATGAACAAATAAATATTTTCTTTTGTTTCTTCTTCCTTTTCAATCGATTTAGATCCAGTTTTTTTATTTTTTCTTTTTACTCTTGGGTTTTCCCAGATCTTCGTGGAGGGCCTGAGTTATTGATGGAGCAGCGCTTGGCTTCTCTGCCGTGGTTGCTAGTTGTATTTATTTGCGAATCAAATCTGTCAAAGAAATTGATGACTGGGTATTTGGGAATTTGTTTTCTTCTAAAATCTGGAAATTAAATTGGAAACAAAAACAAGCTTGATCATATGGATTTAGTAGCCCTAATTCATTTTCACCCTCCGTCTCTATCTTCATTTTACTAGTTCTCAGTGCAGCCACCTCTGATAATTAAAGTGAGGAAGGTCACAGTCGGCCATGGAGAAATAGGGAAAGGAGAAGAAGAAACACAAAATACGATATATTAAAAGTGTGTTTACTAAAAGACAGTAAATGGTTAACGTCATAGTGGTTAAATATCTCGTTAGATACTGAGCGAAAGCAAGTTCGAGTCCAGGGAATTACAATTTTTTTTTGTTCGAACGACTAAAACGACGTCGTTTTGGTATTTTCTTCACACGTAGATTCCACATTAGATTGGTCTAATGGTGAAATTAACAGAGTTGATAATTAATCACGTTTTTGTATAATTAAGCACAAAATCATAAGTTCAGGTATGTAATTCAAATATTTGAATAGTCAATGTATGTTTCCGCATACCCAATAGTCTGATGTATGAATCGAACATATTGGAATTGTCCAGGTATGTAAAAACCGTTTTTCCTCCATATAGGCGCCAACTATCGTATGCCCCACCGCGTTACGGATGGTGGAGATCAACAGTTGCGAGAATGCAATCTTCCGACGCGCACAGTAACTCGTTAGAAATTCTGGAATGGGGAACCATAATCCACACTCGGTAAAAAAGTCCACATAGACATAGAGGTGACCTGCCGGGCAGTCCCACGGACGTTCGTCAAAACTCGGTAACACAAGCTGCAGGTTGTGTGGCATTCCGAAGAGGTCCAAAATGCGAGCTATGGACCTCTCATCGCATAAGGTCCTTCCTGCATCATGGGGAATGCGTTCCTTATCTCCTGTATGATCTCTGCGACGTCTCGGAACTCCGTTACCTACAGCTGAGCCAGCGACCAGAGACCTAGGAGCACACTCCAAGCCAGTGCGTTCTTTGTACTCGAGCACCTTCCCGCGCCGCTGACTTGAAGGATGTGGAATCAGACTAAGGTCCTGAGCATCTATAGGAAACATGACGTCAAGGTCCTGGACATCTCCTCCATAAGATCTCCCAAGACACCTCATCCCTCTGACGGATTCCACCAGGAAGGATGACCCGCTCTAGTGTCGTTGAGACCTCTTTCTAGCACGCGATACTGATCATCTCCAAGCTCTTCCGGAACATCACCAAAGACATCATCTCCTGAAGCCATTGCGCGAGACCTTGCAAAACCAACCAAGCAATCGGTCAGTATTGGAGCGATAAACCGCATCAAAAATGCCGTATTATTCAAAACAGATCGATCACAACCGAATTACAGCTACCAACGTACTGCGTACCACGCACAATCCTGCGTACTGTCCTATTCCGCGAACTGCACCATGTTGCGTACTGTCCCGTGTCATCCCGCACAATACGTACAACATCCACTCCCTATCTCGCAAGTCATGCTCGCCGGCGTACAATATCCACCCTCTCGCTACACGCACACGTCTCAACTAGAGCAAGTTCGTCAGCTTCTCCGCAAGCAGTGATCTCGTCAACGTGTCTCGAATGGTGACCCCGCCAACTTAATCTCGCCAAGACAAGACAACGTTGCGAACTTGAGCTCGCCAAGGTCTCGTATGCTGCAGCCTCGACCTCACAACGACCCTTGGGCTTAACGGAAGTTCGATCAAGCCACGATCTCGACCTCATCAGCCCTCAAACACGCCAAGTGTTAAATGCAACACCATCCTGCAGGACTCTCGATTGTATCTCGCAAACACGTGCACGTCAACACGCGCATTGGCGCACCCCCGAACACGTGCGCCAAAGTCTTGGTCTCGCCACTGCGCTACCTCGCCACCTTGTCACCCATAAACCTTGATCTCGTCAGGATCTTGAACACACCGATTGGACAAGCATCGAAAGCACTCTTACGCGGACTTCCGCTGCGTCACCTCGCCAAGAACCGCCACGCGAACAAATCGCTCCTTTTTTGACAAGCACCAGAAAGATAAGGACGCCACCATCACAGCCTAGATGGCGTCATGCTACCTCCTGCGTATCCACGCCCACCACGCTATAACCAAAATCCAGGTTGTCTCCGTATCAAGAAGCACGCTGTCAACTTCGACGAACACGTTAGCCAATCATGCATCACGACCTCGGCACCACGTCGACATAGTCATCTCACAAACCTCCGCGCCAACTCCCCAACATCAGCGTGCCCCAGTACAACGTCCACTGCGCCACCAAGCATACCAAAAATCTCGATCTTGCAAACACGCCACAAGCTCGCCACAACCACATCACGAGCACGCAGTCCCCTTCAAAACAAGCGCGTCGTCACTCCACCATCGCCACACTAACACGATCCGGGAGGAAGCTGGACCAAGACGCCTAACGGTCTCAGCCAGATCTGGCGAGCAAGGGGACGCGGCGCGTCAAGACGTCCGGACGGATCCACCACGGGCAACAAAGCGGGTTGAATGGAGAGGCACCATGGCGGTCCAGTCTCGACCAAAGTTTTGCATCACGACAGTACTGGTGGAAGCCTTTGGACGGTGCTCTCGCCGGATCTGTTCAACGAAATCGGGCAATGACGCTGCAACGAGACATTGGTCTCGCATGGAGAATGAAGCGGCGGAAGGGGAACTGAACGCCACGATGGAGTCGCCGGCAGCGGACTAGCTTGGCGTCGGTCGTGCTTGGCGGAATCAAGGTCTACACAATCACAAAAAAAAAAAAATCTAAAGTAAAGAGAGAAGGAAGGAGAAAGAAATTTACCTTTTGGAGAAGAGAGTAGAAAGTAAGAAGAGGAGAAAGTCAAGGAGAAATATTTATATGGGGGGATCAGCGCGTTGACCGAGGTAAAAAGGAAAACTCTAGTTTTGGAGTTATCTCTACTTCCCGCGCCTCGGGAAATGTGTTGATTGGACAAAATTTCCGTTTAAAGCCTGATAGTCCTCGAAAAACGTGCATAGGGCACTATTCATCCCGGAATCTCTCGGATGTCTCGAAAAACGTGCGTAAGGATTCATCCCGGATGTCTCGAAAAACGTGAGCAAGGCACTATTCATCCCGGAATCTCCTGGATGTCTTGGGAAACATGCGCAACGCACTATTCATCCTGGAATCTTCCGGAAGGACTTTAAGCACTTTAAATCTTCTGTTTTTTTAGCAGGACGGACCTAGAGAAGCATAATTGTACCCGACGAGCTCAAGCAAGCCATCAATCATCGGACTAGGGGGGATCATTTTTGGATATGGACTTCGCCCCCAACATTCTAGAAGGCCCAAACAGAAGATTCTTAAGAAGTTTAGGGCCTGAAGTCATGGATCTGGCCCATTTGGCCGCAGGGGCAAAATCGTCATTTTACGGAAAGACAGAAGAAGCCTAGGTCACTGGCCCACTATATATATCATATGTCATTGTCAGAGCTGGGGATCCGAAATCTGGGCAATTAGAGAGAGAAGAGCTATTATTTTCGTATTAACTGCGCTTAGCTCTTTAATTTTCATTTTCTGTAAACCCTTCTATTTAATTCTACGTTAAATAAAATGACCAGATCTGATTCATCCCCATTTATATTTGTATTATTTATATTATCAATTTCATACATAAACAGCAAGAACAAGATGATGGCAAACTTTGACAAAAAAACAATCAGAACTTTATGACTCAATTTTAGAAAGAAAAAAAAGAAGAAAAAGAAGAAAAAGAAGATATGCATTAAAACTTTGAGCAAATATATTTTTAAGATTTAAAATTTTAGCTTTTTAGCTTTTGACCTTTTTCTATTAGAAAATATAAAATTCAACTGCTAAATAGTGTTTTAATAATGTTTTCAAAGATGTCGGGCATGTATGTTTTTCAAATTAGCGAAAATCTTAAATTAATATCACCATTCATCTTTCTCTGCATAATGAGTAGTGACATTTATATAATAGATTTATTCACATGCAAAAACCAAAGAGAGCACTAAAATTAATATAGAAAAACAAAACATTATGAAGCTTTTAAGATAAGCCCAATTACGACCCCATTAAAAAATAGAACTTGAAAAAGTGTATGAAAAACGAGTTTTCGTCTCAGAACTCCCTAAAACATTTCTAACAATCTCATAAGTCCCTCTCTTTTCTGGCTTTTGTTTTTGATTTTTTTTTAAATCGAGAATGTGTTGTTTTACATTCTTGTCCAAAGAAAACTTAGATATTTACAAAAAATATCTGGGTAGTATCCACCCAAAAAAACTGAATCGGATCTAAGACCCAAAATCAAAAAACTGAATCGGTTTTTTTTTTTTAAAAAAAAACTGTAAATTAAAACTGCTCTCTCTCTCACTCTTCTCTTTCTTCGGGAAATTCGAATCGATTTGGGTGAAACTGTAGAACTAGGGTTTTCTCGTTTTCATTCAATCAACCAAAAATCGAGTAAGAAGATGGTGAAAACAAGGGGGGTCGTGTGAGGAGGAGTGAGCGTTTGAAAGAGAAGAAGATCTCAGAAGGAGATGGTGGTTCGAAAGCAAAATCCGATTCGCCGGAAGTAGGTGTGTCGGGTTTGAGTCCGGCGATAGTAGGAGGAGAGAGAGCTTTGAGTACGGTGGCGGAAGAAAGTGAAAGTCGAGTTTCGGAGGAACCCAATCCGGTGGTCGGAAGAGAAAATGCGAACGAAGTAGAGAAAGCTAAATTCGCTACTCCGGAATCAAGTAATGGAGAAGAAGATGATGAAGAAGGAGGAGATAACGAGAGATCTACTTCTGTGGAATCAAGCGATGGAGAAGAAGAAGGAAACAATGAAGAGGAAGAAGGAAACGATGAAGGGGAAGAAGAAAAAGATGAAGTGGAAGAAGGAAACGATGAAGGGAAGAAGAAAAAGATGAAGTGGAAGAAGGAAACGATGAAGGGGAAGAAGAAAAAGATGAAGTGGAAGAAGAAAACGGTGAAGAAGGGGAAGAAGAAGACGATGAAGGGGAAGAAGAAAACGATGAAGGAGAAGAAGGTGAAGAAGGGGAAGAAAAAGACGATGAAGGGGAAGAAGAAAACGATGCAAGTGTAAGTACAACAAGTCTGTGTCATTCGTTCGGAATTTGAAAACTCATTGGAATTTGAAATCGATCAAGTAGAACCGGTAGAACTGGTGCAACTATTGGGTGTAGAACTAGTAGAACTGGTGCAACTATTGGATGTAGAACTGGTACAACTAGGTGGTGTAGAACTAGTAGAACTGGTACAACTAGTTGTTGTATAATTTTTTATAACTCATGTAAACCTGTTATTGTTGCAGGAATCAGAGGAAATAGAAGCGATGCAACCTTTAGGAATGCACTTCGAGCCTAGTCAGTAAAACAAGAAAATCAAGCTATCGACAAGGTGTCATATTTTTGAAACCTTGAAAACGCTGGATAATTTAGAGTATCCACTGACTAGTTAACATCCACAATTCAAGCACATTTTCCACATGCCAAGGGAACGAAACCACAAGCTTATGGGAATATGGTTGCTCTTACTTCGAACAGCTAAAATCGAAAAAAAAGAAGGAAGCATGGTTTGTTGTGAATGGTGTTCCAATCCGGTATGGTCTGAGAGAACATGCTTTGATGTCTGGATTAGATTGTCGGAGCTATCCACTTAATTACAAGGAAGCCGGCGGTATCGAATTTCGAAGGAAGTTTTTTTTACGAAAAAAAAAATATTACACTTGAAGATGTGAGGAGACAGCTAATGGTAATGCAACCAGATCGTACTCGTGATAGGTTGAAGATGGTGGTTCTCTACTTTTTAGGAAGCTTCATTGCAGGCTATACAAAAGACTTGGGGAGAGATGCCATGGGTATTGATGATTTTGTTGTAAGCGCAGTGAATGATCTAGGTTTTTGTGTGTCTTTTCCTTGGGGGAGATTATCATTCGAGAACATGCTAGAAGAAATTTCCCATACAACGAGGCATTTTGATGGGGTCGTGGTTAAAGAGAATGCGTTATGGCCTGTTCCAGGTTTCTGTATTCCATTGGAGGTTAGTTAGTTTAAAATTTGAAGTCTTCTCATTGTTGATATTTCTTATATGTGAAGCTGATTTTAGTTTTTTTCTTTGTGTTGTGTAGTTTTTACTATTTGAGGCAGTTCCAATTTTGGCGAACACTTATGTTGACCAAATTCCTGAGGCGGATGAAAGTTGTCCTAGGATGTGCAGGAGGAAATTTAAGAGTACCGGTCAGAAAGGTTTTCCTCTAAAGAATATTGGTGATACACTTGGTACAACAACGGTTAGTTATCCTAGTAATTGCCATTATTAATCATTTGAATAAATTGGTTTGTAATGTATCTAAAGTATGCTCGTTTACACAGGCAATTGCTAGTGTGATCCCTCATAATGATGAAGAAATTCCTCTTCTCGATTTAATCATGGAAGAAGCTGAGGAAAAGGATACCCATGATGTTGTAGTCGCCAGTTGGATGTGGCGCATTCGTAGAGGACTACCTGTACTTTTGGAGGAGATGTACACAGCCGATGTGGCTACTCGTTCAGGACAAAACGATGCGAATGAGGAAATAGTCACCAATGAACAACCGAGAGAAGATACTATTGAGTTGGTGGATCTTCAGGACCATGAAGCATGATATGAAAACCCAATTCGATAACATTTCGGCGAAGATTGATGGACTTGAAAAAAGGATCGAACCGTTGGAAGTATATGTGAAAGAGCAAGAGAAACCAAAGGTAATACTTCGTAATACTATAGTAATACTTGATAATACTAGAAGGTGTTAACAAAATTTGGTTTCATGTCAGGCGCCTGTAGCTGATGAGCAACCGAGTACTTCGCAAGAAGGAGGGAGAGGGACGAAGAGGAAAAGGTCTAAGAAGTAGTAAAACTATGTTATTTTCTTTGATTTTTCATCGTAGTACTAGTAAAACTATGTAAAACTTCGTTATTTTGTTGGATTTGCGATTGGTACTGGTATTACTAGTAAAACTACGTTATTTTCTTGAATTTTCCGTTCGTATTTTTGGTAAAACTACGTAAAACTAAACAAAAATTAGAGAATTCATATAAAAAAATATAGAACATGATTCAATTCAAGAAGGAGGCATAATCCTAGAAGTCACATAAAAGAGAGATAGAACATCATGATTCAACAAGAGAAGTCACATGAAAGATAAGAAACTGATTCAACAAGAGAATTCAAGGAAAATATAAGAAACAGAAACTGATTAAACAAGTTTTAAACCAACGTAGAATAAGATCGACTCAGATAATATCAATCAAAACACAACCTATCCAGGAGATCGACTCGAGTTGTAAGCAACGCCAACTCCTCCTTTAGTTTGACAATCTCGTCACTCTTCTCCTTAAGCTCCATCTGCAAATTATAGATCTTAGTATGATGGGGTTCAAATTCCCTCAATCTCTCCCAATAGTTATCAACATCTTTCCTTAAGGTTTGGGTTTCTTCTTCAATTGCATCAGCCCAATTTTTCCGCCTGTGCAATCCATCATCCTGCAAAATATATCAACGAACAGACATCATACTCAGGTCTCTCAATTGTATTTGATTAAATTTAATTTATCTTATATTTAACGCAAGTAAACCATCTCTTTTTCTCTGTTTCTGTTGGAGAGATCTCATTGACGATTCGTTTGCCACATGGGCAAATTCGAGGCATGCCCAAATCACCATCGGCTACGGCTTGTCGCCACGCTTCTAACTTCCTCGCCTTCTTCTGATCAGCATAGTACAGGTCGGCCTCAAATTGTTCCATAGTTTAAGAAGGAGAGAAATAGATCTAGAATTCGACTTTGAAGATGAGAGAAGAGATTCTCTCGGTGTACTTTTAGGTTTCGAAGAAAATGAATGAATGGATGAGAATGAGCTGACGTGAAGATAAATAAATAAATCTTCATGCTCTCGTGAAGAAAGAAAGAAAAAACGAAATTCTGGCCACGTGTAAAAGATGTGTGCGTTCACACTGTGTGTTCACACACAGTTTTACCGAGTAATGCGGTTGCACTAAACTTGCAAATAGTTGTACTTTAGAGGTTTCTCAGTTTAATTAGTTTTACTAAACCTTAGCATTACTTTTTTTAGTTTTACAGTTGATTAAACTTAACTAACATACAATTACAAGCTTTTTGCAACTTCATAAGTTAAAACTTATAATTCTATAACTTTTTCATGCTTACTTGGTAATTATTTACAAAGTGACATTAAAAGTGTAAGGAAACACTTGTTGAGATTCTTTCATAAATAAATTAAAATTTGTATATTTTTGAAAATTATTCATTTATAGTAGAAACCTCTGTAGAACATTTATACTATACAATATTTATTATACAATATGTATTGGTTTTAGGTAGTACCAATTTTATTATTTTTACCAATTTTATCTTAGTTCTGCCAGTTCTACGCTCTCATATACACATATTTTGAAAGAAGAAAACATTAATAGACTTCAAATTAAGTTTCAACCCAAGTTTTACATTAAGTTTCAAACCAAACACAATTGATACATGAAGAGGTGAATCAAACATGAACATTATCTCCAAATAACAATCATTGGAGTCCTTGTCTCCGGCGCCTTTTATTCTGCGTCCTAGGTCGAGTTTTTGGTCGTTTTTCCCCAGCAGATGCATACCTTTTTGTTTTCTTTCTTCCCCCTCTTATTTTCCGATTCGGAGGCATGATCTCCATATCTTGGACTTCATCTAGGACATCCCATCGAGACTTATCAGGTACTAAATAAATTGTTCTGCAATATGCAATTGCCCACAGCTCCGTCCAATAATACTTAGAACACAACTCATGTAACTCGAAATCCTTACCTCCATATTTTTGGAATGTAATGAAAGACGCCAATGCATGCACACAAGGATACTTTTGTATATCGAAAAACCTGCAACTGCAACTTCTAAACTTCACCAAAATAAGGCTTTCCGTCACTGTCAATGACATTGTATTCAAGCTCGAAACCATTTAGCTCTATCACCTTTAGTTTCTCAGCAGTTGCCCATAAATCATGTAAGTAGTTCTCCACTAAAGGCACCAATTTATTCGCGACTGATCCAGACACAGCATCTTTCCGATGTTCATTAAACCATTCAGAGAATTTTTTAAGTATTGCATCAAGCATGGGTATCAAGGAGTACCTCCTTGCATCTTTAAATACACTGTTCAACGATTCAACATAGTTGCTTGTGTCTAGGTTGTATCTATCTCCTGGAAAAACACATCCTGCCCATCTTTTTTTCTGGGTAGATTCTTCAAGATACTTGGCAGCAGAAGGATATCTTGTCGTAAAAGATGCGTAAGCAATGTTGAACTCAGCCACTGTGTAAAACCTACTACACTCCATGAATCTCCATGCAACAACGTCTTTGTTCACGTTACGAGCATAACCTTTCACATTTTGGGATAAATGCCATATACAAAAACCATGATGAGCCAGAGGATACACATTAGCTATAGCTTTTATGAGACTTGTATTTATGTCAGTCATAAATACTATTTCAGAAGAATCCCCAACAACAGTTTTCAACATCTCCAAAAACCAATTCCAACTTGCATCATTCTCACCATCAAGAACACCAAACGCCAAGGGATAATGGTGACGGTTAGGATCTTGAGCTGACGCAAAAACAAGAACACCCTTATATCCGTTCTTTAGAAAAGTTGCATCCATAGTTATAACTTTCCTCATGACTTTAAATCCTTCAATGCTAGCTCCCAAAGCTATGAACAAGTACATGAATTTATTATTCTCATTGCAATGAACATATGATCTTGTACCATGATTAACTTTCTCTAACATGTGCAGATAACATCGCAGCATCTTGTAGCTTTCTTCTGGGCTACCTTTCAAATCAGTAACAGCTTGATTTTTCCCTCCCAATGCCGTGGAATATGATATATCAACACCTAGTTTTGTCTTGACAAGATCCATGATAATTTTCGGAGGTGGAGTTTCCATTTGCCCTGGATAATCACCATGTAAAAGAGAAGCAACTAATTGTGGAGTGCCTTGCCTCTTACTATTGCTTGAACTTTGACTAGCCCGAGAGCATGTATGCATCTTGTTGTGCCTTCTAATCGAGAAAATATATGTACCTCGAATCCTACCACCTCGTAAACCCCAGTTACATCCTTCTTTAGGACATTTGACCACATAACGCACCTTGTCCGACTTTACTATTTCAAAACTAAAACAGTTAGCAAATGAAGCTCTATCCACCACATCTTGTAATGCCTTCTTGTTTGGAAATTCTTGAAGTTTAGTCAGATCCAAACCGTCATCCCATGGTTCAATATACTTACACGGTTCTACAACAGGCCGTGGCTCAGTATATTCATCACCTTCATCACGTGATTCAGCTTCACCCTCTTTATTAGAATCACCCACTACATCCTTTTCTTTGCCTACGTAGACAACAATGGCGTTAGGTCCGATTTCACCATCCTTCGCATATTGGTTTTCATAGTTCATACCAACAGAACTTTGGTCCACTATGGGCACTGTGGGCACTGTGGGCACTATGGGCACTATGGGAACTTGCTCAGGCTGAGGCTCAGAAGGGATAATATTCACAAACAACATACATCTTCGCTTCTCATAATTAACGGAGTCTAGATAAACATTAACATCCTCATCATCATTAAGCTCACAATGCTCCAATGTTTCTACCAGTAGTGGCTTGTAGCTCAGCTGCAACTGAACGTTACTTTCAACAAACCTAAGCTTCCTCTGTATCCTTGCTTTTAACATCAACAATGTTATATTCCTCTTGAACATTATACTATACATGCGTCCTTCATATTTAAAATGTAGGCTGACGTTCTCGCATATTATATCCTGCCAAACCAACCAATATAAAAAATTCAAAATTAGTACTACTACTAGTTTTACTATTTTTACTAAAAATACCAGTATTACCAGTTTCACCACCTTCTCTCTCCTATCAAAATCGAATCGAATGGTAGACGAGTTCTAATCGAGTTAATTCACTGAAATTGAAAGCCAAATCCCTTTCTTATCTAAATAGATAGCTCAATCGACCCATAAACCTTTGTAAAACACCCAATGTGCTAAGCTTTCTTCGATCTAAATCCAATTGAATTTCTATATTTACAAATCAAAAACAAATTAAACCAAAAGCAACTCTAAAGTGAAGTAACGCACCTGCATTTTGAAGAACAACTTGATGCAACTTGATTTGGTGAAGAACGATAGCAGTAGGAGCTCCGACGATGGAAGAATCGCCGGCGGCTGGGTTGAGAGAGGTCGGGTGAGTTTCTCGGGTCGAAAGAAGCTGGGTTTGAGAGTTTTTATTTTTTATTTAAAAAATTTAATCTAATTCAGTAAAACAAAAAGGGTAAAATCGTCTCATCGAGTATTATTGAAGAAAGTGGGGGTATGAAGAATAGAGAGGGAGATAGGAGATTTGTCAAATCTTTTTAAGGACTTCTGAGACGATTACTCATGAAAAACCGAATCACTAGACTAAAACTAAAGACTTAAGTGGTTAACGCTCGAGCAACCATTGACCGCCATAGTTCTTGTTCAGAAGCTTCCACCACGGAGACGGAGAACAAGGTGAAGAGTTAACTCTTTATGAATATTGTAATCCGCTAAAGTGCGACCATCTTCGAGTTGTGTTCCGGCAAAGATTAGTCTCTGCTGGTCCGGTGGGATCCCTTCTTTGTCTTGAATCTTGGCCTTCACATTGTCAATCGTATCAGAGCTCTCGACCTCTAGAGTGATGGTCTTTCCTGTCAAAGTCTTGACAAAAATCTGCATCCCACCACGGAGACGCAGCACAAGGTGAAGTGTAGACTCCTTCTGGATGTTGTAATCCGCAAGGGTCCGACCATCCTCAAGTTGCTTGCCTGCAAAGATAAGTCTCTGCTGGTCCGGAGGGATCCCTTCCTTGTCTTGGATCTTGGCCTTGACATTGTCAATGGTGTCTGAGCTTTCAACCTCCAATGTTATGGTTTTTCCGGTAAGGGTCTTGACAAATATCTGCATGCCACCTCTCAGACGAAGAACCAAATGCAGAGTTGACACTTTCTGGATGTTATAATCTGCTAGGGTTCGACCATCCTCAAGTTGCTTGCCAGCAAAGATAAGTCTCTGTTGGTCTGGAGGTATCCCTTCCTTGTCTTGAATCTTCGCCTTGACATTGTCAATGGTGTTAGAGCTTTCAACTTCTAGATTAATGGTTTTTCCGTTGAGGGTTTTCACAAATATCTGCATGCCACCTCTCAACCTAAGAACCAGGTGAAGTGTTGATTCCTTCTGGATATTGTAATCGGCAAGCGTACGACCATCCTCAAGCTGTTTACCGGCAAAGATAAGTCTCTGCTAGTCCGGAGGGATGCCTTCCTTATCTTGGATCTTGGCCTTGACATTGTCAATCGTGTCGGAGCCTTCGACCTCAAGTGTTATAGTCTTTCCCGTAAGAGTCTTTACAAAGATTTGCATGCCACCTCTCAACCTAAGAACCAAGTGGAGTGTTGACTCCTTCTGGATATTGTAGTCCACAAGCGTACGACCATCCTCAAGTTGCTTGCCAGCGAAGATAAGTCTCTGCTGGTCTTGAGGGATACCTTCCTTGTCCTAGATTTTGGCCTTGACGTTATCGATGGTGTCGGAGCTTTCAACCTCAAGGGTTATGGTCTTACTAGTAAGAGTCTTAACAAAGATTTGCATACCTCCTCTCAACCTAAGAGCCAAGTGGAGAATAGACTCTTTCTGGATATTGTAATCAGCCAAAGTAAGGCCATCGTCTAGCAGTTTACCGGAAAAAATAAGTCTTTGCTGGTCTAGGGGAATCCCTTCTCTGTCCTGAATCTGTGCCTTGACATTATTGATGGTGTCGGAACTTTTAACGTCAAGGGTTATGGTTTTCTCTGTAAGAGTCTTTGCGTAGATTTGCATCATCGTATTCATCTGGAAATTAAACACGCAAAAACGAGAAACCCTAATTTATAATCTCAGTTTATAGTAAACAAGTGAATAGAACCAAAAGATCGAACAGAAGAGCTGAAGAGACCAGGGAAACGTAAACCTCGAGAAAGGTATTGAGGAAATTTTTTGCAGAGCGATCTAGGGTTTGCGATTGCGAGAGAGGAATAAGAATAATGATTATACAATGAGAGGAGGATAATGTCTGTTTATATAGAAAATTCACACCGCCTTTGGTTAAACTTAAAAGGAAAATAAACAAAATTCTAGTAGTATTCTAATTGGAAATATCAGCTTTAAAAAAAAAAAAAAAAAAATGGAAAATCTGGTGTCAAAATAAAGGAAAACTTTGCCTTTGTTATTATCTTAAGACGTATGTAAATAAAGCATGTACAATAATGTAAATTTCTTAAGATTGTAGTATAATTTACAAAGTTTATTGATAAGTTTGCGGCACAATACCCACAGAGGGAAAAGGGCCATTTCATACCCGTACACACTCCGAAAGTGCGAATTACTACCTGTACAAACAAGAGGTGCCAATTTAAACAGGTACCATAAGACATTTTACATTTCATACCTGTACACATAAAATCGAGCCAATTACACAGTCAACGTTAACGGATTTAAGTCGACCGTTATAGAAGCTGACTCAGAATCCACGTGTCTTTTGACATGGCAACGAAGATGCGCAACGACGTCGTTTTGATTCGTTTTTCTCGCAAAAAATTGTGGAAATTCCACACTCCGAAGGTTCGAACTCATGACCTCACATGTGACTTGGATAGGAGGTAACCAGTTGATCTAACAACATTATTCGATAATAAGATACAAATTAATCTTTATAAACCTAACGTAACATCGATCGAAATCGAAAATTTTTTTGGAAATTCACAATCTCGTGGGTCGAACCCGCGATCTCAGACCTCAATACCATAAGACGTAACCAATTGATCCCACAACTTCATTCGGTTATATCACACAATTTTATCTTTATAAAGCTTAAAGATATCTAAGTCTCAATTAAATGAAATGTCGTCGTTTTGAATTGGGGGAAAAATCAAAATCTTAGGGTTCCTCTTCTTCTTCTCTCAAATCCCGATTTGTGGTTTATTTGGGTTTTATTTCCTTCTTCTCCTTCTCTGTAATTGGGTTCGATAAACCTACCAAACACTCTTTTTCTTCTTCTCGGATACCGAATTACAGTGATTGAGAATGGGTGAGCGATTCAGAGGGTTTCCTAAGAAGTGTCGGTGTGGAGAAAGTGTAGTGATGAAGACATCAAACACAGTTAGAAACTCTGGAAGACTCTTTCATGCTTGTCCATTTGGAGAACATGTAAGTGTGTTTCAATTTTGGATATTGTTGTGGTTTTTTCTTCTTCGCATATGGTTGTGGTTTTGTCAATGGTTGTGGTTTTGTCAATTTCGCATTTGGTTGTGGTTATGTGTATAAGCTTTAGATAAATGTTACAGGACAATAGGGGTCATGTGTTCAAGTGGACGGATACGTGTATGGTTCAAGAGATTGAAGACTTGATAGAGAAAGTTACTAAGCTTGAAGGAGCTTCGATGAAAATGGAAAAAGACTTCAATGTTTGTGAATCAGAAATTGGCATTTTGACAATGGATACTCGTGTATGTGAGGCTGTGGTTGAGAAGGAGGTTGGAGAGTTGAAAATGCAGCTTCGTAGCTTGAAGAACATTGTAGTGTTTGCTTTGGTGATGATTTTCTTCTTTAGGTTTATCTTTTGAATTTGGTTTTAGTGAATGTATGGTGTATGATGTATGATGTTGTATTGAATGAATGATCATATTGCTTTTTAAAAAAAAAAACTCATAAGACATTCAAAATGATGAAAACATGTTAATAATCTTGTCTTAAACCAAGTCTTAAGAAAACCAAATACATATCATATTGTTTTAAGAAACCTCCATAACAAGGCATACAAAAAGATGTGTTAAGAAACCTCCATAACAAGGCATACAAAAAGAAAAACAGACCTAACAAGCAACAAACTGTAAGTTAGTCTTGTGTTGCTTGACTTCCTTGAGCTTCTTGACTTACTTGACTTCCTTGAACTTCTTGACTTACTTGACTTCCTTCAGCACCTCGAGTTGCATTTGATGACTGCTTCTTCTTCCTTGGTTTCCTTGGTGGTTTGTATCTCTCCACTCCAGCATTAGGACACCTTAATTTGTTGTGTCCAGGGTAATCACATAGACTACAATGCATGATCCTATTCTCTCTACTAAGCTTCTTCTTCTTTTTTGTAGGAGACTCATGCCTTGCTTTCTTCCTCTTCAGCTTTGGTTTCTTACCTTTCCTGTTTTCAATCTGTTCAACTAAAGCAGCAGGTGGCACCACAACAGAACCAGTTCTATGCCAGAACAACATACCATTAACTGGTGCAATCGAATCACTATAAATACATAACTGCCTCGAGTTCAAATACCAGTCGCTAATGTAATCTTCACGATTAAGCTTCTTCTCGGTGATCACACGTAGAGCATGGCGACAAGGAATTCCACTCATATCCCATCTTCTACAAACACATGTCCTCAGCCTAAGATTCACACTATGATTTATACCAGACTCACGAACATCATATCTACCGTCTGCACCTGGGACAAATGAGCAATACTTAATGTACTTAGCTTCTTCTTCTAAGATCTCTTTTGCCCTCTCAGTGATTCGACATGTATACTGACTGGCCGCAGTCTTCCTCAAATCAATACGCACCATGGTTCTTCTCCTAATAGTCTCCAACATCTCAACCATTGGTACATACCTTGCTGGATCGATGGCATTGTTGAACGACTCTGATATGTTGTTGTGAACATCAACACATTTGGCTGTAGGTGAACAGAAAGCTAAACTGCAATTCCTGGGATTTCTCTGCATAATGGCATCATATAAGCGGATATCATAGTTCCTTGCATTTTGCAAGTTTGCTTCATATTCAGCCACCGTATAGCTTTCTGCCACACGCCAAAACAGAGTCTTCACTTCATTTTGATTAGGGAAATCACCCTTCAAGTTACCATAGATATGCCTAGCACACATCCTATGTTCAACATAAGGCAACACCCTGTTTACTGCATTTAACAACCCCTATAAATGAAAAGTAACAAATTAGATCAGATTCAAATATCAAAGGCAAATAAAATGTAAATGAAATTAGAACAATAACATACCTTTTGTCTATCAGAAATGACTGTGAATCCTTGACCCTCTTGCAGATGAAAATCATCTTTCAAATGACTTAAGAACCATGTCCAGTTTTCCTCATCCTCAACATCAACAACAGCCCAAGCTATGGGGTACAAGCCATTATTGGCGTCCCTTCCAACAGCAGCCAACAATTGCCCTTTAAATGTAGACTTGAGAAAACACCCATCAATACCAAATATGGGTCGACACCACATTGGCCATAACTTGCGGAACACATCAAAACAGACATAGAACCTTCGAAATAATTCTGATCCATCATCACCAATGATAGTGTCTAACTCCACAGTGGAGTTAGGATTAGTCCTACAAAAAATATAAAAATGTGTGTTAGAATATAAAAACAATCATAAAAAGTGTTAGAATATGGAAACAATCATTAAAAAAAATAACTTACTCAAGGATTGCATCTTTGTAATCTCTGAGCCTAGAGAACTGCTCTATATGGTCCCGGTGAATCATATCTAATACTTTTTTCTTCGCCTTCTTGCATACATCAGGTGTGATCATAATATTGAACCTCTTTTGGACCTCATATTGTATAGCTTTCGGTGAATAATCAGGATTCGACCTTATCTCATCCATAAACATCTTTGCCACCACAGCCGACTTTAGTAATCTACAATACCCATCAGGTGTGCAATTGTGATCATCTTCAAATGTCTTCAGAACCCACTTCCCAATGGGGTTATGAAACGAACAGTAACACCTCCAATGACAACCATCCACTGAACAAACAGCTCCATTTTTTTCTTTCCCCCATCTATCAAGCTTAATGTTGTATCCTCCCTTCAAAGCATAATCTATCAAACACTCTTTGAAATCTTCTAGAGTGTCAAACACTTGTTTAAACTGCAGTTGACCACTACCTTTTTTTAATCTTACAAACTTCTCTCCACCACCTTCATCATCCGAGTTTGGAGGTGTGTCATGGTAGTCAAAATTCGGGTCTTCATCAAGAAAAGAGGCTACATTCCTCTCAACTCGAATCTCTGCATCACAGGGCTCAGTAATCTCCACATCATGAGGATGCTCTGACAAGTTAACCATAAATACATCAACTACTCCAACCCATATGGCCGCATCACACATCCTTGTAAAACTCATATCCGAATTCATCAACCTCTTCCGCTCCTTATGTTCCTCAAATGGAAACTTATACCACAACATATGCCCATAAATTCCTTCTCTAAACTCATTCGACACCTTAACAAAGAACTCTTCCGGATTACATGTTATAGTTACTGATTTCGAACCTTGAAGATAAAAAACGTCACCTTTGTAATCTTTTGCCCAGTATCCACCATTGTAGACATTGAATTTCACTCTCGAATCACTACAGCATCATGAAATCTAAGATTAAAACCTTAAAATAAAACCTAAATTGAAATCAGACATTGAAATCTACTTCGATTTACCTTATCTCTTCGTTTCGTCCTACTCTTTCCTCTCTCCATTCGAATTGATCACCTTCTTCGTCCATCTTTGTCGGTTCTCTCGTCGCCTATTCCAGAGAAGAAGAAGAAGAAGAAGAAAGAACCACAAATCGGGATTTGAGAGAAGAAGAAGAGGAACCCTAAGATTTCGATTTTTCCCCCAATTCAAAACGACGACATTTCATTTAATTGAGACTTAGATATATTTAAGCTTTATAAAGATAAAATTGTGTGATATAACCGAATGAAGTTGTGGGATCAATTGGTTACGTCTTATGGTATTGAGGTCTGAGATCGCGGGTTCGACCCACGAGATTGTGAATTTCCAAAAAAAATTTCGATTTCGATCGATGTTACGTTAGGTTTATAAAGATTAATTTGTATCTTATTATCGAATAATGTTGTTAGATCAACTGGTTACCTCCTATCCAAGTCACATGTGAGGTCATGAGTTCGAAACCTCCGGAGTGTGGAATTTCCACAATTTTTTGCGAGAAAAACGAATCAAAACGACTTCGTTGCCATGTCAAAAGACACGTGGATTCTGAGTCAGCTTCTATAACGGTTGATTTAAATCCGTTAACGTTGACTGTGTAATTGGCTCGATTTTATGTGTACAGGTATGAAATGTAAAATGTCTTATGGTACATGTTTAAATTGGCACCTCTTGTTTGTACAGGTAGTAATTCGCACTTTCGGAGTGTGTACGGGTATGAAATGGCCCTTTTTTTGTTATTATTTTGTGGTTAGTGCACCAATTCAATATCTATAGACCTCTACCTAAATTTGTATAACCAAAGAAAACATGGTACAACAACGTTCCTAGTAGTGTGAATCGTTGATGTGTTGAGTCATGAGTGTTAACTATTCGAATTCGTACTTGGTAATATACAATACATGTTGAAAGAAACAAAAAATTGTTTTGTCCTTGTACAATGAAGTTTGAGGTGTAACAAAATAATAGTTGGTGAAGAAGTTACCATGAAATTTTGGGAGCTGTTGTTGAATTTTAGAGAAAACTTCTTTTTACCATTTAGTAACAACAACAACAACGTTAATAAGACTATAATTTTTGGACAATCAACCAATTGTAAAAATATACATAAATTATCTTTTGTCATCATATACAGAGACTAGTTTCTGTGGTAACAATTGAAACAGATCTTTTCTGTACAACACAACTCGCCATGGAAACATTTTTATACCCACAGAGAGATAGAGAGGGAGAGGAGTAAGACGAAGAATCTTTTTTTTTTTTTTCTTTTTTTGGTAGTACTTACGGGTGATTTTTAGCCGAGGTAAGGTAGCATTGGGTCCAAGCCTAGTCCTGACCCACCCAAGCTACCTGGGTCAGCATGCTTTACCCTCCCAAAATAGCGTATGTGACGCAACAGTCTTGCAAGGAACGTGTTGTGGCAGATTGTGGAGCTATCGCATACCACTGCCACGTGCTTCCGGGCTCTTGTTATGGCTACGTTCATCCGTCTGCTATCCCCTAGGAATCCTACTGCACCTAGGTTGTTCGACCGTACCTGTAATGGGGTTCAGAACACAGCAAGTACATGAGTCTTATTTGCACTGTGAGTTCTTTGATTAAAAGCATACCAACAATTCAACTAACATATAAATGGATTCATAATCTTGTCTCTGTTTCTTTACTATCCGCTAGAATTTTCATTCATAAAATATCTTCTCCAAAACCATTTGACAGACGCTAATTCTAAACCCAGGTTTCTTATATAGTTAAGGGATCCAGTAGTCAAGTTATGAGCAGAAGAAGATAAGGTATTCATGCCATAGAAGGGGGCAAGAGCAGAATAATGTGTACCATTGAGATGATCACTGCATCAGCCTCCCGCCCTTGAAAGCTGTCAATGGTTGCGACCTCAACTCCGTCAGCCACTGGAAAATCATCCAGCCTTTCCCTGAGAAGTTGAACCTGAGCAACATATGGGGACTGAACAGCTATAGCCATTGGACTAACACCTACAATCATGTCCAACGAGTTGTTCTATTAGGATGTCGAGCTTATATTCAGGAACACAATTAATATGCGCGAATCTTTGATTCTTCAAACTCTGGCAGGTTATTAAGATACAACAACTTGAATATCATAGTCACTGAACTTGAAAATAGATCGCTCACCTGCGTATATCAACGAAATGACGTGATTAACCACAATATCTGCTTCTCCTTCATTGTATAATGACCCTGTACCAGCTGGATCTAGACGCTCCTCGCACCCCACTGATAAACTTCCATATGGCATTCTTGTGTCAAGCAGAAGCAGTGGGCATTGTGTTATCCAAGTATGCTGCAGTTAGTTAAAAAAAGGATGATGTTACATATAAGAGTCATGGGGTTACCAAAATGCTGTAAACATTTGATATTACAACCACAAGCAAAAATATTATCATTAAAGACAAACCAACAGAGTTGCTAAAGAAACCTATAATGCTTTACTGGAAGTTTTCTGAAGAATAGAAGCTTAAAAGGTAAACAGATGTGTGATTGCATTCCAAGTTACCATCAAACAGCAGAAACAGTAAAAATATATACCTTCACAAAAGGAGAATGGATAAGCAGATGAGAGGCCACACTTGGAGCAGATTTCAGCCATCCACCATACATCTCCTTTGATGCCCAACCAGCGATTACATCATTCATACGATATTGAGTTGTTAATTTTGTCGCAAGAGCTCCATCATGCAAAGATGCAGCTCTTTCCAGTAAGGATACACCAAGTCCACCTTCTAAAGCTTTACGAGATAGAACAACAGGTGCTAATTGGCACGGATCACCGGAAAGAATACAACGTTTCCCTTGCAATATTGGGATCCAGCATGAAGGCTCAATAGACTGACCAGCTTCATCTATAACAACCAAATCAAATGTTTCTAGCCTCCTAATCAAAGGATCAGCAGCTCCAATGTTAGTGGCAAAAACAACCTGTGCATTTGATAGTATTTCCTTAACGGTCTCCTTTTCCTTCTTCTTCAACGTCTTTCCAAGCTGTTTCAAGAGCTGCCGAATGCCAGCTGCAAGATTATCATCCCTCAGGCATTGCCGAAGGTCTTTTCTTAAATCTGACTTCTTCCTCTCCATTTCTGCTCGGAAGCTTGCAAGCTTAGAGTTCACAATTTCCCCCAAAGACTTTGAAGCAACAGCGGATGATATTCTTGCAGGATTCCCTACTCGGACAATGTTTAGTCCGAGATGCAAGAGCTTCTCAACCATATTATCAACAGCTGCATTAGTAGGTGCTGTTACAAGTACTCTTTCGCCCCGCTGAACAGCAAGGGTAATGACCTCCTTAAGCATTCCAGTCTTACCCGTGCCAGGAGGTCCTTGAACTATCATAACAGGCCTTTTTTTGTTCACTCCAAGAGCTATGGCTCTCCTTTGGGAATGATCAAATAACTTACCCACTGGCTCATCACTCAACTCTGCTTCACTCCAGTCTACGTAATCATTCTGCTCCAGCCATTCTATATCTTCCCCATCCCCAAATAAAGTTGCCACTACAGAAATTGATGGATTTTTCTTCTGCAGACCATTCTTCTGAAGAAGCATTAAGGCTTCGCAGTTACGCTGTAAAAGAAGATTACAATAAGCGAGTAGCAGAAAAAAAATAGAAATGCAAACAATCAATATTTGAGAAAACACTTGCAATAATGGGACATGGCAAGCATATTAAAGATGGAAGATACTGGGATAAAACAATGCATCTTCAACCAATATGGAACAAAGATTTACCTCGTACGTTAGGGCATCGGCCAACCCATGAATACGATCAATTCTCACACTTTTCCCAAAGAGCTTGGAGAAAGTAGGATCTCCATGACGAGATTCTAGAGCCACACCAATGCTACACCCATCTTCTCCAAGGTTGTGAACAAACCCCTGCGTACAGGCAGTTGCTCCAGCACCCCTACTGTCACAAATTCTTATGCAAACCATGTCACCAGGGGAAAGTGTAGTAGGAGGAAGACGGTGGTTTCCCCCAACCTTAAACAACACCAAGTGCATACCTCCGAGCCCTGCATATTGGTTGCAAATTACAACAAATTTCATCGAAAACTGAAAGAGAAAAAAAATTACAACAAAATAGCATATGAATTATTGACAAACAAATGAAAAAGAGTGTCGCTATGTGGCTAAGTCTAACCTGTGGAGGTACTAACTGCATACAAATTGCAAATCGTATCACAAAGTTCCTGTGGAGCGTCACCGTGCCTAACCAAGAACTCAATCGGTTTTGAGGAATCAGAGCTCTCATCTGGAGTAGGGATGACATCTAGTTCTTCCTGCGTAACTTCCAGTTCTGTATCTCGTTCCACTTGAAGTAACTGCGACATCTGGCTGGTGAACTCATCAATCCTTCCCTGTATAGCCTTCACCTTCTCTGAGTCTAACCCAAAAACTCCTTGAACAGGCTTTGGCTGAGCAGCTTTGCGAGCAACCTCCCGATGCTGAGCTGTACAACACCATATAAGCCAAAACTTCAACTTCACCCAAACCTTAAACCAACAAGTACAAAGAAAAAAATCCATCAACTAGCATATTCATATTAAAACCTGAATTAGCTATCTCCTTAAGCAGCTTCCAAGACTCAGTCTCCTTCCAATTCTCCATTATGTTCTTCCGCTCCAGGTCTTGAAGAACATCACGCAACTCTCTCTGGAAATGATCGAACAAGGTCGGATAGTGTGTACAAGCCTTCAAACAGACGACTTCAGAACCTAATGGCATAGGAACTGCATTGAGATACGGCTGAGCCTGAATCACAAACGTCAAACCAGATCCCACCGTCTGCCTTAACTCCAAAAACTCCCCCTGAACCTCCGCAGTAGCGAAATCAGAAGCCATGGCCTTCATAGCCTGACTAATCCACTTCACTACGTTCCTCCCTAAATCTCTCCGACCCAGCGGATCACCATTTTGATTCAAAGCACGAAGACTCATCTCTTTATCTTTCTTCTTCCTCGGTTTCTCATCCTCCTCCCTAACCTCCTCAACAACAGTTTCACTACTTAACCTCACAGATTCAGCACTATCGTTCCTCTTCTCAATTTTCCTAGACCTAATTTTATCGGAAACAGTACTTTTCCTCCGAGGCTTCTTCTTAGTAGCAGCAGTGGAACTAGACCCACCACTAACACCGCCGCAATAGACCTTCCGCGTCGGGATAACACGAACTCCGCCACCGTTACCGTCACTCTTAACCACACAAACGTAATTCACCGGCGGTCGAGTAAACGTGAAAGCCGCCATCGCCGTCGTAGTCGACGGAATCCTAATACTTCTACACAAGAAACTTGACGCTGCTTCCATCAGATTTTTTCCAGCAGTTGAACACAAAGAAAAGAAAAGAAAAGAAAAACTTGATGAGATTCCCGAGAAAATCTGCAAAAGCTAGAAAGCAGAATCTATTGACATTTTCTGGGAATCGAAAGGAAAAAAAAAAATACAGAGAATACAAAATCTACTGGAGCTTATTTATACAGATTGTTTTTTTTGAGATATTTGAGACGACGAATTTAAATCTAAGCCGTAAGATGAAACTTGAGGCTCTCAAAAATATTATTTATTTATTATTTTATTTTTTTGGGGTTCAGTTTGAAGAAAAGAAAAAAAAAAAACTGTTATTCAAATTTGTTTTTGAGACCTGAGACTGAGAAGAAGAGAGAGTCGTGATGAGAGATCGTAGTGGAGAGATGTGATTGGTTTATATTGATTCTTTGTGAGTAGGTGACGTGTTTAATTACTGTCCTATCCTTATATTCTTGTTTGTTCACTTATAACCCCTTTATTTTCTAATTTGTTCTTTCGAGAACCCAAAGTTTTAGATTCTACAAATGATTCCAGTTTTGCTTTGTAGCTGAGTTCTAACTTCCAACACATGGTTTGGTGGAATACGTGAGAATCTCACAGTGAGATATTAGTTATTACAATTAATTTTTGAAATTTTTTTTAATCAATTAAAAAAGTTATCAAAATTTCTATGGTTGTATATAATTTTTTTTTTTTGTCAACCAAACATTAAATTAGAAAATAACTCAAAGGTTGGTAGTCCAAACCGGAGGATAAGAGTTTACAAAAGAAATTGCAAAAATTAAAATATCGAAGAGCAGGCAAGACAGTCTGCCCGTACATGGTTGTATATAATTTTTATGTTCGACATTCAATGAAGCACATATATAAATATAAAGTTATAGAAACTATATTAATTTATATGTTATGTTATCATATTTTGAGAAATTTAACACTTAAAAGAAAACATACAACCAAATTTAGAGTTAATATGCTATATCAAAGATGAAGTAGTTATAACAATGATCATACATTTGAGTTTTGATTGAAATCTTATTCTCTTCTTTCAAAAGGAATTCCACAACTTGACAAATATTCATAGTTAGTGAAAAGTTTGTCTTCATTATGTTATTACAAAAAGAAAAATTCTTTAGTTTCACTCCTAATGGTAAACTTCTCTTATTCACTTCCTCATAACTATCCAATCAAATTTGCCATGTCAAAATATATATTTTTAAAAAAATTAAAATAAAAATCAGAACAAAAAAATCCAACAAATTAAGGAAATAAAATTTTAAACATCGATTTGAATTTATAAATAAGATTTTGGGTTTAGATTTTCCAATTAAACAAGGTTATATGTCGGTTTCGGTTTATAAAATAGGAGTTATGATTTAGATTTTACAATTAAACGAAGTTCTATATCGTTTTGAATTTATAAAAGAAAACTAGAGTTTATATTTTATAATTAAACAAAATTATATATCAGTTTGGGTTTATAAAAGATGAGTTAAAGTTTAGATTTTACAATTTAACAAAATTATATGTCAGATAGGGTTTATAAAATAAAATTTGGGTTTAAATTTAACAATTAAATGATGTTATATGTCGGTTTGACTTAACAAAATGACAAGTAGAGTTTAGTTTCTACAATTAATTTAAACGAAATTACATGTCAGTTTAAGCTTATAAAAGAGTACTATTGTTTATATTTTATAATACACGAGACTATATGTTGGTTTGGATTTATAAAATAAAATTAGAGTTTAGATTTTACAATTAAATAAATTAATATTTTTAATGATTTTTTAATTAATTTATTAATTTATTTATTATTTCCATTTAAAAATCGTATGACATAGTATACTTGGTGAACTCAAGTATCGCTCTTACAAAAATATATGGGTGCGAATGGGAAACTAAAACTTGGGAAGGTTCAAAATAAATATTAATATATTTTCAACGGAATATATCAATATAGTTATATAAAGAGTATTTGTCATACGTAGAATAATGTGGTGTAGCAGCATGTGGCAGAGAAGACGCTTGAGCAGGACAAGTAAGCATCTCTAGAGGAAAGACCCTACTTGTTCATTTTTCCATCACTAAAAGAAGTCTTAATAATATGTGGTGAAAGAAAAAAAAGAAGTGCTAGAACTGCTTTTCATGAATTGTCAAAGGGTTTGTTTGTGTCATGCAAATTGTCAAAACTGAGTCTACCTTTAGAAAATTTACGCAATGATTAGAGGTGGTGAATCAAAGTATTTTAGTAGGTTTATATAGATTTAAATTTTTTGAAACTCGATTAATCAATGTAAACCTTTTTAAGATATCTTATATAAGATAATATTTTTAAACGTTGTCAAAAAAAAAATAGTATTTTAAAATTTTCTTAAAAAATTTGCCAAGGATAGTATTTCTCAAAATTATTTTCCACTTTCTTACATTTTGAAGGTGAATATATATAGAGAAATACTCTAAAATAACATCATTTTAAGTTTTTTTCCAAAATTAGTACACATATTCAAATGTTCCAAAAGTAGCATTATTATTACTTTATTTTAAATAATAAAATTAATTATAAATTTTACTTAATGATTTTAAGAACTTTAGTGAAGCTTTCGGCAATGCTTGTGTTAAAGCTTCCGTTCTCAGATTTTGAGATTCTTGACATAATTCTTATGGCTTTTAATTTAGGAATCAGGCAATTTTGTGTGAATATGTTCATGATTCTATGGTTGGTCTGTATTTGTTGCCGAAGTAGGGTTTAAAGTTTTTGGTATCTCTTTGTTGGCTTTGCTGATGTAGTTCTTGGATGTGGTTGAGTTTCGTTCTAGGTCTGGGATCAAGAATCTTTGAAATTTAGTTGGTGGATCTCTAAATTAGCTGACAAACTCTTCGTCTTCTTTGTTGTTAAGCAGAAATGGTTTGATTTCTTTCTCGATTGGTTATGATTTGGTCATTGGTTTTGAGAATGGTGATTATTCTCTATAAGAGGTGAAGAAAGCTTGGAACTTGAGGATTTTGTGGTGGTTTTGTTTTTGGATGAGCTTGATTTGGACAGATCTGCTGATTTATTGATCAAAGAATTAATGGGTTTTGTGGAATTTGTGGGTTTTGTTCTGGAATTGAGATTATTGAGCTCAGAGCCGGTCTTAATCGTGTTAGAAGAAGATTTGGTGGAGTTAAGTTTGTGAGACTTACCCATGGAGGTCTTGGCGAGTTTAGTTTGGTTCTTGCTAGTAGAATAAGAGATGGGTTTAACGATATTGGTTTGATTCTGCTTAGTGCCAGATGTTGATGATGAAATAAAACCAGTACGTATCTTCTTCTTAGGTGGAAGAGGAAGATTAGTTTCACCATCGTCACCACCTGGCCGTTTTTTTGTTTTTAATCCTTTTTTACTTTTTTTCATGAAAGTATTCCTGAATTCAAAAAAATTTTCATGAATATTATATAATATTTCCTAAAACATTCTACTTAACAAACATATGGACTAATATTATTGAATCATTCCAAAATATAATTGAAACCTTGATTAATTGTATACAACCATTATGAGATTTATTCAAAATCACGTTAAATATGTAATCCTCTTATAATATTTTGAGATATGATTTTCAAGAAGGTCATCCTAAATTGGTAAAAGTCATTCCTAAGTATTACTGAATCTTTCCTAAATTTTTTAAAATAGAGTGTTTTTACTTGTTTAATCATACTCAGAAATGGCATGAAAAGTCATCCCAACATCAGCAACAGTAGACCCAAAACACCAAATCATATCCAGCAATAATCTAGTAGCAAACTAACACTAACATACCACAAAGGAAGAAAAAACCATGAAGCTAAAAAAAGCTTTAGTGTTATGTGATTATCTATCCTTCCATAAGTTCATCATAAAATCCAAACATTTTTATGAAGGTCATCCTGCAATTCAAGAAATCTTTCATGAACTTCGTGGAATCCTTCCTGAATTAAAGAAAACTTGTAACAAACTCAAACACAGTTACCTGAACAACTATTAACTTGTCAAATAGAAATCTTTGACATTCTTATAGTGCATAAACATCAAACGAGTACCAAAACAATATAAAAATGTTTCACAACCATCATAGACGTCTAACAACATATATAGATGATAGGTCAACCACACTTTTTCATTGATTTCACCATGGCTATAGAATCTTCCAAGTCTTCGGTATGCAAGCATGTTTCATGCAACTTCTCCAAAATGTTGATGCTGAGATTAAGAACATTTGATGCTGCATTTTGGGCGTGATGTTGGATGTAGTAAAACCCCATCTCGGCTAAGCTTTCATTTATCTCCACAAATCTATCAACAATAGATAACTCTTGCATTCTGTAAAGAAAATAGACAAAATTCCCAAATATTTTAGTGTGTCTTAAGTAGCAAAGTAAAACTAGCACACATCGTTAACTCAGAACAATTAAAACAGAATATGCAAACAAACACTTGATATACAACGAAATCAAGCTATTGAGTTTATTTATTTTTGTTGTGTCGAGATAAAATATCAAAGTAGTAGATGTTTGGGAAGCTTAAAAGGAATTTGATAAAAAAAATTAAGATTCACAGGCAATATTCCAAGAGAAGCAAGGTTAACTAACAAAGGAGAATCTTAAATAGACTAATCGATGACTAACTAATCAAAGCATAGTCTATATCTATGCTTATGAAGGTCGTCCTGAAGATCATATAAGCTTTCCTGAATTTCATATATATCTTTTACTCGTTAAATCCAATGAACATAGAAAAGGTGGAAGAGAAGCTTACCGGTCTGAAACTTTCTGAAAATTGAGAGACCCAAATCACAATAATCCAATCTAATGAAAATCTGAAACTTTCTGAAAATTAGAAAGAGAAGTTAATCACAACAGAGGTTTCAATCGGACAAAGCAATGAGATTTAAGAATCGAGCTTCACATCCAAAATCCAAAATATCAATCTTACTGTGTGTTTAAAATCTGAGACTGAAAAAGAAATACAGCGAGAGAGAAGCATCGGTGGCGGCAATAAACATCATCTTTGATTTTATTCGCTGCATCAATCCTCAAAATCAAAGCTTTCTCTCTCTCCTCGCTTCTTTTCCATGTGTACCCTATTTTGCTCTTTCTCCTTCTCCTCCTCTGAACCTCTCGAATTCAACTGAAATTTTTTAGGTTTTTTGCATAGACGGTGACCGCTGCGTTTTCCTTTTTCTTTTAGTTTTATTTAATCTTTTTTTTTAGATAATTTCTCTATAATTAAAATTGTGCTAAATTTGGAATAATTAAGAGTGTGTGCTAGTCTTGGAACAAAAACTTAAATTGGTGCTATATTTGAGAATTGCCCATATATATATATATATAATACTTCTACGTTGGTTTTTTATTTTCATCTTTGAATGTTTGAAGGTATAGTATTTACATCTCAATAAACAAACAAAGATCTTCTTTTTAATTTACAAAACGGTCTTTCACATTTTAACATATTTTATACCTAAACAGATCATGTGTTCTTTTATACAACACATTTTAAAATTTTATGTTTTTGATTTATCCAGTTAATTTTAAAATTAAAAATGAAACTGTAACATCTAATAAAAAATGATAAGTAAAAAATACTAAAAATAAGAAAAGGTAAGATATCAAATTTTAAAAATTTATAAAATATTAAAATTATATTTATATCAAATTAAAAGAAATTCAAAAATATATTTTGGTGTAGTGCAAGCTTGAACCTAGTTATTTTTAAAAGAGGATTTAAAAACATGAATATATCTTTTCTTTTTTTGATAACTCAGAATAAATCTCCATATCTATGGAGGGGTCCGAGATTAAGATTAATCTCTCGAGAGACAGAGTATCCTTAGTTCATACTTCTGATTTATCAAATTTTTGTGTGTTTTGTGCGTCTATTAAATTTATTGCTTAAAAAACTTTAAATAAATTAATTAAGGTTTAATATGGAGTTCATTATCTCCTTGGTTAAGCAATCAAGTTCATATGTTAAGACCAAAAACAATTTGATTAACTTTTTTTGGGATCTTTGTATACATTAGAAAAAAAACATATGCAATCATTATATCCACAATAATAATAATATTATGTGACTCAGTATGCTCTTACGACACAAATATCTCTTTTCTAGTCTATATGTACACATTGTAGCTCAACTTGCACATCAACTAAATAACATTCATCATTGCACATCAACTAAATAACATTTTACTTAATTTTGTTTTTTGTAGTTAGTGATTCTAACTTATATATTTCTATCAGTTTAGTACTATGGCTTTGAATGACAAGACTGATAAAAGACAGGGGACCCGCACCTACAGTTCTTCTGTCTTAAAAACACCATTCAACATTTTCCTTCTTTTTAAAAAGCTTAAAAACACCATTCAACATTTTCCTTCTTTTTAAAAAGCAACTCAGTTCTTCTGTGGACAGTTTAATTTTTTTGTCTTTTAGCCATAAATGCAGGAGAAACATCTTTTAATTCACCCACAGGTTTTTTGATGCTGTCCATCGGCAGATCAAAATTTTGCCCACAGAATCAATATTTTTATCCTATATATAACACATCATTTTTTCTCTTTTACAACCAACACAAAACAAATATTTCAAATTCCTCTCAACTCCTATTTCCATTCATTTTCTTTCCATCAAAGGTATTTCTTTTTATAAATAAACAGATTTCTTATTTTTTTATTTTTTAACTTATTGTAACATCTATTTTCTTTTTACAGAATTCAAAAGACAATCAAATCTTCTACTATATCACTTCTTGTTTCTACATTTTTTTGTTGAAAGGTATGTATTTTTATTTCATAAATAAATGTATTTAGGTTATATAATATGTTAGTAGTTCTATTTATGCTATAAAATATTTGTTGTAACATCAATTTTTTTTTTACAGAATTTAAAAGACAATCAAAATTTCTACCTATCACCTCTTGTTTCCATATTCTTTTATTGAAAGGTATGTATTTTTATTTAATAAATAAATGCATATATTCTTATAATATGTTAGTAATTCCATAAATGTATTTATTCTATATAATATCATCTATATAATATTTATTGTAAATTTTCTTATTTTTCAATCAATTATGTAATAAGGATGCTCACTTTATATTTGTATATATATATATATGGTGGTGCTTAATATTTTTCTTAGTTTTTTTTTTGATTAAAGATTTTCGTAGTTATTAGAAATATTTTCCATGGAATTATGATTACTTTATCATATTTATTCATAATTGTTGGTATATTTTCTCCTAATATTAATATATAATATGAATATATATTGTATAGGATTACATGTTTAGAAAAATTCATATACATAAATCTTTATTTAATCAGATTTAAATATAGATAATTATTCTTATTATAGATTAAAAAATATGCTATGAACTCAATAATTACTATTAGATAATCATTTAGATTATTATAAATCTATTTTCTCAAAAAAATTTAAAACTTATGAATATGTTTAAGTACACACACATATATATATACATATATATATACATATATATACATACATATATATATGTCTCTCTTATACTTAATATATATGCATATGTCTCACATAATTTTGTAGATTATTTATAAATCTCACTTAATTTATACTTGTATATAAGTATATATATATATATATGGTAGTGCTTAAATACTTCTCTTAGTTTTTTTTTTTGGTAAAATATTTTCTTAGTTATTAGATATTTTTCATGGATCTATGATTACTTTATCATGTTTATTCATAATTGTTGGGTATTATTTCTCCTAATATTGTATTATATAATATGAATATATATTGTATAGGATTACATGTTTAGAAAAATTTATATACATAAATCTTTATTTAATCAGATTTAAAGATAAATAATTATTCTTATTATAGATTAAAAAATATACTATGAACTAAATAATTACTATTAGATAATCATTTAGAATATTGTAAAATCTATTTTCTCAAAAGCTTTTAAAGCTTATGAAAAAAAAAATATATATATATATATATATATATATATAAGTCTCACTTAGTAAATTATTTATTTCAATCATAAGTAAAATTTACAATAAGATTTATTGTTAGATATAATAGTTTATCTAAGTTAAGATAAATAAGTTATTATCAACTTTTTGGTGAGAAACTATTAGCTAGTATTTTCTAAATTTTCTCATATATATAATAACTAAAAATTAATTGAAAATTGTATTTTCAGGTATGTCTAACCGCAGACAAAACAGAAATTCGTCCGTGCAAGAAGATACAAATTTTTCTACAGAAACATCAGCACGGGTATACAATTACACATTTTTCTAAGTTTTAGTTAGTATTTATGTACAATAAATTTTTTAAAAAATTATTGTACTTGTAGATCGAAGAAACTTTCAAATGGACTTATAGTCGAGAAAGAATATTTATTTATTTGTACGATCAAGCAATTGCCATGAATGGTTACCGCTTCAAAGATCCTACACCCCTTGGAAGAGAGTTCTTGGTTGAAAAATTCAACAAGGAGTTCAATCTAAATATAAACTATCGGTTTTTCAAAGAAAAACTTGATCAACTAAAAAGAAAATACAAGAAGTACAAGCAACATATGCAAACTTCTACGGAAATTACAGTTGATCCTGTTACATCTGTTATATCTGCATCTGATTCATGGTGGAAAGATCATGAAGTAAGTATTTAAAATATCTTTCACAACCAACATAAATTTAGTAACTTTAGTATACATAAAACTTGTATACTAAAGTGTTGTAATCTTATTAACAGGTATGTAAGATTGTAAAATCGTTTAAACGAAAGCCGCATGACTTTTGGGATGTGATGCAACGTTGTTTCATCTTACATGATGTACAATCACAGTCTCGGTACTCTGTGAACCAAAGAAGAGAGGAGTTAATGAATGAGGGTATAGATGATGATGAAAGTCAAGTTCCTGAGACACAAGAGAATGAAAAGGTTTATCGCGTTAATATCAACGATGAAACACGTCCCTCAAATGAATTCACCCAGGATCATTTACAACATAATTCTCCACATGCTCCTCCAATTCATACTCCTGCTTCAAGAGTTCAACAACAAAGTGGACTAAGACGGGGAAGTAGTTCACAAAGAGGGGCAGGAAGCTCACGAATCTCTATTGGAAGTGGTTCACGAGGAAGTCGTAGAAAACAGTCATTTGAGGCAACCCTAACAGATACAATGAATGGTTTCAGAGAGTTTCAGCGCCAAAGTTTACAACAATTACGTCCAAATTTTTTCGACCAAGATGATTATGAAGAATTTGATAATGCTGTCAAGATATTTGAATCGTTGGAGCTTCCAAGTGACAAAGATTTTTATTGGGCTTGCATTCATGCATTTAAAGAAGAAAGATTTTGGCGTAAGTACTTTATTGATCGAGCTGAAAGAACCACAGAAGATAAGTTGCGCTTTTTACAAGCTTTAACTGGATATACACGGGACAGCAAATTTGTGGGAAAGCGGTTAGTCTCCGGGCAAAATGGTGGAAGTCCTAATCCAAGCAACTTTACTTTTGGTAGTCCATCTGGTAGTAATAATTCATGGGGTCAAAATTCTGGTGGTCAATGGGGTCCGAGTTTTCAACAATGGGGTACACCTCCCAATGGACCACAATGGGGTCCGAATTTTCAAAAATGGGACCCACCCCAAAATGCACCACAATGGGGTTCTAATTTTCAACAATGGAGTACACCTCCAAATGCTCCGCAGTGGGGTACACCTCAAAATGCTCCGCAGTGGGGTACACCTCAAAATGCTCCGCAGTGGGGTACACCTCCAAATGCTCCACAGTGGGGTACACCTCCAAATGTTTCGCAGTGGGGTACACCTCCAACTGGCCAGCAATGGAGAACAGAACAAAATGCGCCTCAATGGACTTCACCACCAAGTACTCAACAATGGGGTTCATCACAAAATGCTTCACAATGTCTTCCTCCGACAAATGTGCAGCATGGATTCTCACTAGGAACAGAAGTAGAGACTACCACAAATGCTCAAGAAGGAGTTTCACATGGAGTAGAAGTACCCTCTTTCGATAACGGTTTTACAGGAGTTTCACCAGAATTCGGTTTCCCGAATTATGCATCAGGAGGGCAAACATCACGATCACGCAGACGAGGAGGATTATTCAACATTTGGGGAAATAAAGAAGGACCAAATTTAAATGAAAATCAGCAAAGTGATTCAGGATCTGATGATTAGTTATAACTTTTGTACTTTGTTGTTAAAAGTTATGTTATGTTTTTATTATTATTGAATAATGTAATTTTCATCAATTTAATTTAGTTTTATGTTATCTTTATAAAATTTCAGGCATTTCGTATATGTCAGTTGCGATCACAAGGTGCCCACAATCTAAACTACGATGAGAGAATTGAGTTGTGGAATCTGGAAAATGAACAATTTGAAGAGTTAATAATTCAACCGTCACTGGGATACTATAATCGATATTTTGCAAGAGGTCCACTGCAAACAGATAACGGTTTAGGATGGAGAAATATATGGCGTCAAGTCCAAGAAGATAATGCTGCATGTCTTCAGTTACTAAGAATGTCACTTGATGTTTTTAGAGCATTGTGTGACAAGTTACAAATGAGTTATGGATTACAACCTACAATGAATGTAAGCATCGAAGAGGGAGTGGCCATGTTTTTACGAATATGTGGTCACAATGAAGTTCAAAGAGATGTTGGGTTGAGATTTGGACGAACGCAAGAGACAGTGCAAAGAAAATTTTTTGAAGTCCTTAGAGCAACTGAGTTACTTGCTTGTGATTATATCAAGACTCCAACGAGACAAGAACTACGTCGAATTCCTGAACGACTACAAATGGATCGAAGATATTGGCCATATTTTAGTGGATTTGTTGGAGCCATGGATGGAGTTCATGTATGTGTAAAAGTTAAACCTAAACTCCAAGGAATGTATTGGAATCGTCATGATAGAACCTCGTTTAATATAATGGGGATATGTGATTTGAATATGCTGTTCACATATGTTTGGAATGGAGCACCGGGATCATGTCACGATACAGCAGTTCTCACGATGGCGCAAGATAGTGATGCTGAATTTCCTTTGCCTCCAGCAGAAAAATATTATGTAGTTGATTCTGGCTATCCAAATAAACAAGGTTTTTTGGCTCTTTATATATCTTCCCGGAATGGGGTTGTTAGGTATCATATGTCACAGTTCTACAATGGTCCTCCTCCTAGAAACAAACAATAACTATTTAATCGTTGTCATGCATCACTACGTTATGTCATTGAGAGGACATTTGGAGTTTGGAAGAAGAAATGGAGGATCCTTTGTGAGTTTCCTAGATATAACACTCATGTTAAAAAAAGAGTGGTGATGGCTACAATGGGACTACATAACTTTATCAGAATTTCAAATTATTTTGATGAAGATTTTGCTGAAGTAATGGAGCATTCTAATATTAGCAACACAAATTCAGAGAATGATGAAGGTGATATGGAGACTACGACTATAGCTGATGGAGATCAAATGGCAAACATTAGAGAAAATATTGCAGATATGTTATGGGAAAATCAAAACAATTTCCGTTAAACTATTCTAAGTTTTATTTTTGTTGTATTTAGATAATTTGTGTTAATGTTTTCAAACTATGAAATTATTTAAAAAATAGTCTATATTAAAAACAAATTATGTTTATTTTACAAAAAACTATCATTTGTATAAATAAATTTGTTGAATTAGATGTGTTTATAAATAATTTACAGTTTAGTATATGATTTACACTGTTTGATCTGCTTTTACCATTCAAGCATATAATTTGGACTGCACAATCAGCATAATCTGCATGATCTACACTTGTTCTGCATGATCTGCATGATCTGCTTGATCTGCAACGCTTGAACTGCTTTTACCATTCAGGGCCTATGATAGAGACATAATAAGATAAATCTCCATTGCGTTTAACAAATGAGACATTATGAAATTCGCAACCAATTTAAACGAAAATGTGTATCGTCCGTTGCGTTAATAGAAATAAAAGTCCATAGAGACACATTTCAATGCATTTGATATTAAATTATTTATATATTTGTGAAAAATACTAATTTTCATATTTATAAGTCTTAAATTTTATTGATTTAATCATAACAATTTTTTTTGTCAACAATTATAATTAAATAGCTCAAATGAGCCAAGACAAAATATATAAAAGTTAATGGTTGCTCTGATCCTATCCGTGCATTTGGGATTTTTTTTTATCAATTTTGAATATCCATTTAATAAATGGCTTAAATATACTTGGTGTATTAGTCTCTTAAAAATAATTGTATTAATCTCTGTGTAGCTTTATGGAACCATTTGTTTGAAGACTGCATTTGGATAATAATCTACCATTGAGGCTAGTGTGGTTGAAGAATTCTTTAGAAAACCTGCTGTTAGAATCATCTAGGGCTCTTGTTTTGGAAACTAGCTATGTGAATGAACTCGGCATTATGATCCAGTTCATGTGTAACTGTGGTTACCGATGTGTCTTCAGGCTCCTTTCATCAACCCGACTGATATATAAACTCGCTCAACTGTCTCTCATCAACTTTTTGAAGTTCCCTCCTAAGAACCTGAAGACAAGTGGCATTATGATCCCAATTCATAGTAGTTGGGGTTACCACACCATCTTCAAGCGTTTCACCCTTGAGATTAAAACCGTAATCAACCTTATACCTCTCCTCAAACAGAGCAATCTTAACCCTGCTCAAACCTTTAGCACAGCTCTCCTTCGGGTCACAGCTGTAGCTTCTTCAACGCCGCTTAGCCTTCATTCTAAGACAGCGGCTACCTTCTCATCCATGGAAGCATTCATGGAAGATTCATTGTTATTTCTTGACCTCACAGGTTCCAAAATCCTTGCAAGGAGTTGGTTCATAGCTCTCAAGTCTACAATTTCAATGACCCTTATCTATCTTTATCTCTTCAGTGTATTGGCTTTGGGGATTGCCCTACTATGTTGTTCTTTAAACTTTGCTCTCTTTGTTGTATGTTGTCTTCTATTTTAATGGAATGAAGCATATGTTTGTTCAAAAAAAAAAAAAATTGTTTTTTGAACATAAAATATATTGCAAAAAATGAATAAGTACAAAATGTTTGGTAAAAGTCATTTTTCCTCTAGTCGAGTCACTTTTCCCTTCAATATCTAAAATGAGACTAATATGATTATATGAATCGAAAATGATTCAATAGTTCATCACGAGTTGTGGAGTTAAAATGAGAGATTACATAAAATAAAATTAGTTGTATTGATAACACATTTAAATTAGAAACAAAAATTAGATTCACATGTATTCAAATTTAGATACAGCTAGAATTTGTACCGGCGCACGCGCAGGATTTTAATTTAAAATATTTATAATCAGTAAAAATTTTTGAGCTCAAATATAATCATTCAACTTTTGAGTATAAATCTATATAAACACTAAACTTACTCTACTAAGTGATATACAACATATATAATGTTGAAGATAATATTTCATTGTTATATCTATTTGCGAGTGATTTTAGTTTAAATTTTTTATTAATAAAAATCATTGAACAAATATAATCATTTAAAGTTTAAAAGATAAATTAATATAAAAGCCATACTTATTTCACCAATCTATATATAACATATATTGTCTATTGTCGCAATAATTTTTTTTTGGCAAATCAACAATATATCACATGGTAACAAAAAATGACTTAAAAACCTCACTGAAAAAGTCTGCAATCTTTTGACCTTTTACCCCTGGAAGAGTTCATTCTATATTCATGTCCTATGAAAACATCTTTTTAAAAGTTCTAACTTCGAATGTCCTTGACCCAAATATAGAGATCATTTAAACATATTGATATCCCACATTAAATATAAATATACAAAGTATCATGAACATTTTTAGTGCTATGTCGCTACAACGGGGTTGTCCAATTGCATCACCTGCTATAATAGAATTAATGACCAAGTCAAGAATGCTTAGATGGTGAAATGGTTAAACCCGACAATAAATATATGTTCACTACTCCAAGTTACATATTTTTCTAAAACCTCATATGCTATTTTCAGATGTTAATTTTGTGATCCAAGCTCAGCTTCGTTTTCTCAAAAAAATATTGTATATTTTAAATATATTGTTTCTCTCAATGTTTTTGGTTAAAAACATCTGATAGAATTAATGAAATCTCAAGCTTGTTTTAAATTTTATTTTTTAACATGTTATAGAATTGTAGCTTCAATTGATAATATGTCTTCTCAGATATGCTACACAAATCACTTGTCACTTTTTGTAACGGTTTACATATCCTTTTTCTATATTTTGTGACCATTGATTTTATTTCTTAGACGGATTATTTTTTCAAAAGTATTTTTCATAGTTTTCCCCATAAAAGTGTGACTCTTACAATGTCTTCATTTTTGATTAAAACTTTTAAATTGAGTTGATTAATTAATCTTTTATTTTTTATTAAATTTACTTGTAGTATATGTTTCTAATTAGAAACTAATGTTTCACTTCAATCTTATTTTTCTGTTTAGAATTTTATAAATACAATTACATAAATTGTTTTTTACTCTACCATGCATTAAAATTTTACTTCTATTCTAAAATTCATTAACCCATTCTAAATTTTGGAATATGATCATTTTTTGGTTAAAATTAGAATAATAATATTATTACTAAAACAAATTCATAGTGTTATTTTTACTTTTTGAAAATTTTCATTTATGTTACTTAATTCATTTTTCTATAGTTATTATTTGATAAAACAAATTTATATTATTGTTTTTACTATTTTAAAATTTAATTAATTTTTGCTTAATTCTTTTTTAATTTATTTTTACTATTATTAATTATAAGTAATAAATATGCAATGGTGAATATTTAAAATATATTTTTTAATAAATATAAAATATAGTATTGTTGATGTGGAGGAAGGAGAAGAGATAAAAGTTAACTTTATATATATAGAATATTGAAAGCTTAATTCTTAAAAATGCTGTTATATTAACACATGCCCTGTTCTTTTTCAAGTCTCTGATCTAGCGACTGCGACAAATAAATGAACAAATGCACTACTGTTGTGAAGGGAAAGTCGCTGCCGTTGTGAAAAAGAGTCACTAATATTGAAATGAGCTGCAACGACGATTGCTAGAAATTCAAGCGATTTTTCTCTTCTCAGCGACATTTTTCTCGCTGGAGTAGACATATTCCGTCATCGTCTTATGTTGTTGTTGTCGTTTTGATTTTTGATTGGCGTTGTCAATGTCGTTTTAATCTATCGCAGTCGCTGGCTGAACGACTTGAAAAAGAACAGGCCATACTAATTGAAACAATATTTATTAAACTAGTAACTGGCGATGAAATAACATGTTAAATTCGAGAAACCCAAAAAAAACAAGATAGCAAATATTGAAATAGAGGAAAACAAAGCTGATGATAAAAGAGGTTGAGACATTGACTTCAACTATTAATTTTTCAATGAGAGAGTGCTATACATCATCTTTGAGGCTAGGATCAGTTTGTTGGCTACTCAAACTATACATGATAGAAAATTATATGTAGTACTAATCTCCAAAAAAAAATTAAGAACAAAGATAATTTAGATGATAGAAAATTTAAGTATTTCATTACAACATATCATATCTTACATATATATATTACACACCTGTTGAACTTCTTATAAACATACTAGCAGATGCTACATATATATTGAAATAAGCTAAGACAATGTTAGTTGAATACCAAAAAATATAGAATTTATAAAATTATTTGATTTGAGATATGAAAGTTATTGAAATGTGGGTCTTGGTATTTATTGTGTAAACTGCAGTTAAGACTATATTATAAATCTATTATTTAATTGGGTAGTAGTTGTTGCACTAATCTTTATATCATTTATTTTTCATTGTAATAACAGTTATAATAACACAATAATTAATTATTAATAGATTTTTTTAATTGTCATTAATAATTCATTGCAATGCTATAAATACAATGGAGGTGACAAAACTGTCAACATAAAAACAAATGAACAATTGCAATTCATTAAAATTTAGTGCCTTAAAACACGGATATGGTTATAAATATGAGAGTTACAAAATATTTGATATAATATGTAAGTTAATAAAATAAGTAAAAAAAATCATAGAAATAAATTTATTATGAATAAAGATTTTTTTTTTTTTGTGTGTTTAAATATAAAAATTCAAAGTTTCTATAAATATAAATATATGACAAGAACTTCAAGCAAATGAAAATATAATTTCAAATACATATTTAATTCTCTCTTTAAACGTGCATTCAGCTATTTCTCTATAAATATTTATAAATTATATATATTAAAATATACATTAGTTTATTATAATTAGAATGTAATTACTAAATAATTTAATAATCAGGCCAATGTGGCTACACGAACAAATATGTATTGATCAGCCTTAATTCAATATAAGAGCTATTTGAGTAAAAATAATAATTTAATAATCATATTATGCATTATTTTGATTCAATTTTTTTGTTCCTTTTTATTATACGATTAGCTAAAAAAAGAAACCATAACAGAAAGGATATATGGCAGATGCACAGATGCCATGTGGTAGTCTTTGAAAGCAAGTTTGTAGTGGTAGACTACTTTATTATATAAGATTATATACTCATTTAAGTTTAACTAAGCATATTCATCAAACAAAATTAGTTGTTTAAAAATTTTATGCAAGAAAACACACTTAATGTAGCCAATAAACAAACCTTTGTAAGAATCATCTATACACTACAAAGAAAAGGTATTTTGTGTAACTTATATAAGTGACATTGTAAGTGGTGATTTTGCATGGATTGAAATAATTATTGGCATCTATTATTGTAATGAATGTTAATATGTATCAATTGCAAAAATATTGTTAATTTTGTGTAAGTTGAATATAAATGATGTTAGGATTTGCATCAATTTATCAAATGACGTTAATGTTGCTAAAATTATAATAAGCAATATTATGTTAATATCAGTTATAGATAATTGATATTGATATGTTTTTAAATATCATAAAAGTTTTTAGCCTAATGGAGAAAAATGCTTATTGAATGTCCAACTTTTAAATTTGAGTGACTTAAACCATCAACCTAGTATATAACTAGGTACTAACCCGCGGAAAACCGCAGGCTGGACTTTTCTTTTGATAAAAATTTGTAATAATTTATTTTGTTATTATGTTATATATAATGGTTTGTGATTAAAAATTCGGTTTGCTTATATTATCTTTTTTTGTATTTTATAAATGTTTATTGAAAACCTGTCAATAAAACATTTGCATGATGAATAAAATTGTTCTAACCTTTGTCAATTAAACACAATTTTTGGTATAGTTGTGAAGTAAGTAAAAAGATATAATTAACATGTAAAAAGAGCAAATAAATATAGCTAGGGAAAGTTCTGAAAAACCTCTTTGAAAACAACATTTATTGTTTTTCTTTCTGTGACTTCCCTTTTTTTTGTTTGTAATAAGCACCTTCAAGCATTGAATATATTTAAATCTCAACTTAGTTTTATTTCCTAAAGAAAGGTGGCTAAAAGAAAAATATAACTTTTTAAAATACATAAAATACTATATCTATATCTTTTATTATTTGTTTCTAAAATCTAAGCAAACTGTTATATATTTTATTTTATTAGAATTTTAATTAAAAAAATTAACCTGTGCTGGAAAAGTATTTTGATAAAATTTGTGGTTATATAGATTTTATTCGATTAGATTTTTAAAATCTTACCTGTTAATTTTTTTTAAGGACAAATTAGTTTTGATTCTAATACATTTTTTTTTTACTTTTCTACAATTTATTTTATTTTATGTGTCCCCAATTTTTGTCTTTAATTAATTATATTTATTTAATTAATTAATTAATCTTAATTAAGTTTTTCAAATCGCAATTGAATGTAATTTTTTACACATTTTAAGGTTAATTTCATATTTGTACTTCTCAATTAATATAGTAGGATGTAACATATAGTATACTTTTTTGACTTTCTGAATTATTTTATATTTTAGTCGACATTTATCACTACCTTCATTAAGATCAGCTTTATAATGTGTATCAATCGATCACCGAAACTCCCAAACGATATCATTACCACTTGCCTCTTGACATTAACCTAGTGTTCATATTAACGCCTCAAGCCAAAGCAGACTACAAGCTTTGTGTGAGACTCCTTAACCTCTATGGCTATGAGCTTTATGTGAGGGAGGACCCACCTGCTATGTTACGGCTTTAGTTACTTCTTACTAGGATGAGCCTTAGAACAATCTTATCCACCAATCTCTTACAACCGCCATTAGTGTGTAAGCTCAAGTTTGTCCTTCTTCTACAATACTTTCTCGGCTACAAGCTTTGTGTGGGACTCCTTAACCTTCATGGCCGAGGGCTTCATGCGAGGGAGGATCCACCTGCTCCGTTACGACATTGCATATACCACTTACGAGTCTCGGTAGCTCTACCACTTGTTAGGAGAATTGTGCCAGAAGCTATAGCAACCCTTGATCAATTGGTTTTGAATTTTCTCCTGTTGACGAGAACACTAACTCCTAGTTCCCTATTGTACCACCTTTTTCAGCGCTCCGCTGCATATTTTGCAAGAGCCATTATCGATCACTTGCTGATCCAGGAAGTTGCGGAGCATGTCTTCAAATGCATTTCCATCTTGGTCTCAACAGATCTTTCAAGTCCTGCTAGCCTTCCAAAGACTTGCATCCCCTTGGAAAACTCATGGAGCCAATATCTATCTATGCTTTGTAACCTTATTAAGTTTGGTAAGCTTTGTAACTTTTTAAGTTTCCCCTTGTATGAGTTATCCTATTTGAGCCCTAAGTTTTAATGAAAACTTGTTTGACAAAAACAAAATTAACAAAAGATATTTTAAATTGATGATAATAATATGGATGAAATGATAATAATAATAATAATTAAAAAAATATCCAGACTTAAAAAGAAGAAATATGCAAGAGGGAAGCAAAAGAAGAAAGAACAAAAATCAGGAGTTGTCATTTTGAAGACGAAACCCATCGACTCATCGTCTTCCTTCCTCAGACCCCCAAACACATAAACAAAACACAACAAAAAAGCTTCACTTTTTCTCTCTCTCTCTCTCTCTCTCTCTCTCTCTCTCTCTCTCTCTCTCTCTCTCAAAATCTCTCTCTCTCTTGGTCCTCGCAACCCCCAACACTTGAGGGGTTCGATTCTTCAATCCTACCTCCGATTTCAATTAATCATCTGAATCATCAAGTTGAAATCGTTCCGGTGTTGTTGGTGTTCCGACGCCATAAAACTGGATTACTTTAATTACATTTTATGTTGATTTATCGATAGATCGATTTTAGGGTTTCGAGTTGGGGCGCTGACTTGAGGTTTGATTGGATGAGCAAAGGGGCATGGGACTTGAGTCAATTGGGTGTCTCCCTACCCTAATCATCGCAAATTCCTGATTTCTGAGCTCTCTCCGAGGAATTAGGATTCGTGATTGTTCTTGTTTCGTATCTAATTTTGATTTCGAGTTCGCCGTGGATGAGAGACTTGGGCTTGGTCAATTGAGGGTTTTTTTTTACTGTTTCGTTTCTGAGATAATGGATGACATTGGTTCCGGCGATGGTGGTTCTATAGGGGTTGTATCAACTCCGTGGAAGCCAATTCAGCTGGTTTTTAAGCGTTATTTGCCACAGAGAGGGTCCGAAAGCAAAGTTCGAGCTGTGGTGAAGAAGCCGGTAAGTATTGATCTTTTGGTTTTGAGATGGACTCTGTCATCTTTGAATGCATCAAATCAAGCTTTGTTTTTGTGTGTGTGTTTTTTTAAATTTTGCAAAGATAGTGAGAATGGATAGAGACTAGTGGCAAGTGATTTCTCTGCTTGTTCTGTTAGCCAATGTTGTTTGTAAAGCTGCCAGTTAGCTCTAGGCCTGTGTGAATTTCAAGTTGAATAGCAGCTTTGGTCCAGTCATGCATGACGGTCTTACAAACATTCTAGTATGTATTCTCTTACGCTACTAGTATAGGAGGCTTAGAAGATCCGCTCTCTAAATCTACCGTTGTTATACTATGCCGTGAGTTACTCTAGGAGGTAACGCACTGGTAAGTGCCTTGGATGTATGGAATATAGGTGATGCATGTGATTCTTTAGAAAGTGGCTGTTTGGCTTCATTGGAGGCTTACATTAAATGATGTGTAATTCTAGTTTATATCTTATCTCAAGTTGCTGAAGACTTATTTAATATCTGTGTACATTGGACAATACTATTTTACTTTGTACATATAGCTCAATGCATGTAAAGTAGTACTTTAGCTGAAGAATATATAGTTCAACCACTATTTCATTGGTAATGCAGCGTCAAGTTAGAGTTATCCACTCCGTCATGTTTTTTTTAGGTGTCATCATTCAACCAAAATCAGCTCATTTCCGATTTCAATCCAAATGCTACTCATTTTTATATTATTGGTTCACGGAGGGTCCTGGTTAAATGGTTGTATATGGTATAACTATGTGGATTTTCACTCTAATAAACAAGTGCGCATTTTCTTGCATTAATCTTAGTTGCAACACAGGCAGTTGATAAATACTGGGTTAAAGTCTGTCATGATCTTTGGGTTTGCGTAGGGAATGGTTGTGCACACTAGTTGACTTGAATAATTTATTTGCTAAGGAAAATTGGCTGGTAGGTTTGTTGGCTCACTTGAATGCATACCAGAGTTCAATTTGCAGAGCTTCTTGTGCGACTGTTTAGCTCAGTATATAGCTAGTCTCTCCCATTAGTTTTCTAGCTGCTGTAATGTGCTGTCATTCTGCTGGGATAGTTGAGCATGGTTTTGGGGTTTACTGATAAATGTTGTTGTCTTCTTGCCTTGGCTTTAAGCAAGGTGATACTTATTATTCATTCTCGATGTACCTTTTTATCTTGTATTGAATCACTATTATAACAAGACAGCAGAATGTTTATCTACTTAAGGATGGTAACAGTCGAAGTTTTTGTCTCTGTTGCACTACTTTCAGAACTCAAGTTAACTTATATATATATGTCTGTTTGCAGGTTGTAGTGAGACTAACTAGGGACTTGGTTGAGACATACAAAATATGTGACCCACAGTTCAAATATAGAGGAGAGTTGAATCCTAAGCGGTACTTGACAACTCCATCAGTTGGTGTGCACAATGATGGCTTTGATAATGTCAACTCTGATCTAATTCTGGCTGTAAATGATGATTTTTGCAGTTCAGATTCACGGCAGAGGTTTGCTATTGTTTTATTTATTTACAATTTTTTGTTTTCTCCGATTTTGTTTCTCCTTTTGTCGTGCTGTCAGAGGCATAAAGTTTAAACCTCTTACTATCTATATTAGCCGTCTTTTTGATGAAGTTTCACTCGTTCTCTTAGATACATTGTCAAAGATCTTCTTGGCCATGGGACTTTTGGTCAGGTTGCTAAATGCTGGGTTCCTGAGACAAACAGCTTTGTTGCTGTGAAAGTAATAAAAAACCAGCCTGCATACTATCAGCAGGCGCTGGTTGAAGTATCTATTTTGACAACGGTATGTAATTATTCTATATTTTAATGATCCTTCGTATTCATATTCTTCGTAGTGAAAATTGTTAGTGGTGTCTGTCTCTTACTTTTCGCTTGGGTGTGTAGCTAAACAAGAAGTATGATCCAGAGGATAAGAACCATATTGTTCGCATATACGACTACTTCTTACATCAACGTCATCTGTGCATATGCTTTGAACTTCTCGACATGAACCTGTAAGTTGTTTAACTGAAGTATCTTCTCCTTCTATCTTACTTATGCTTTTCCTCTAATTTCCTTCATGCGAACTGTATACAGTATTTGTTGATGATAGTTCCATTGTCCTTGGTAATTTATGGTTCTCAGGTATGAGCTCATAAAGATAAATCAGTTTAGAGGCCTGTCATTAAGTATAGTCAAGCTCTTCTCTAAGCAGGTATTTATATTTTCCAGATCTATGTTTTCACTGATTTGTTTCCTTTTTAATTGTTTTCATCTACAGTATCAACTGTTTTCTTATGTGTCCTGTAGATCTTACTTGGTTTGGCTCTTTTGAAAGATGCTGGCATAATCCATTGTGATCTGAAGCCAGAAAATATTCTTCTGTGTGCCAGGTCTACTTTCTAGAACCATTCCGTTAACCCAAAACTGTAATTGATAACTTTAATCAAGTGGATTTTTTTTTTCTTTTTCTTCAATTGCATCAGTGTGAAGCCAACTGAAATTAAGATAATCGACTTTGGATCAGCGTGCATGGAAGATAAAACTGTTTATTCATATATTCAGGTTTTCTTCTTGCTTTCCATATACCTATCTATTAGGTTATATCATACCAAACAAAATAATTAAGCTTGCTGGTCAATCTTCTTACAGAGTCGTTACTACAGATCGCCAGAAGTCTTACTTGGGTACCAGTATCCTTTTAAATTCCAAGATAAGAATCGTTTCTGAACAAAATTTAAAACGTTTTCTCATAGTCACTGGCACTGAAATATCTCATGTCTGTGAGATAGGCTTGTTTGCACTATCATCATCATCAAAAGTTTCTTTGATCTGTGAATCTTATTGATTTATTTCATGAACTTTGTTGCTATAGTTCCAGTAAATTATTACTTTTCTTTCGCTTATTATTTTAACTGCAAACTAATGTTAATTGGTTTTCTTCCTATGGTACATGATATCTAAAACTTTCTTTAGGTTGTATGTTAAAGCTTAACCACCATATAGATACACTACAGCTATTGACATGTGGTCTTTCGGCTGCATTGTTGCCGAGCTGTTTCTTGGATTGCCACTGTTTCCAGGAGGTTCAGAATTTGATATTTTGAGGCGTATGATCAAAATACTTGGGTATGATCCTTTATTATTGAATTGGTAAATGAGAATGCAGTCTATAATTTTTAGGGTTTTATTATAAAATTAGTAAATGAGCAAGCAGTATTATTTTAGGTCTGCTCCCTTGATAGTCAATACTCGTACTATTACATTTTTTTGTTTCATATACTTTCGCTAATTTATGTGTTTATTCGTGGTGCTTTATGGTCAGCCTTTTAGTTCCCTTTGTGTTCAGCAACCCTATTTAGCTTCTCAACGTTTTTGCAACTATGAAGTCCTCGCTTCTTTTTAAGCAACAAGTGTCGAGATTTCTAGCAACAAGGAGCTTTTTTCATTTGTTTTTTGTTGTTTATTGCCTCTTTCTGTTTCTTATGATTGTATAAATTTTCTGTCATATAATTTCCCAGCAAACAACCACCTGATTATGTACTCAAGGAAGCAAAAAATACAAATAAGTTCTTTAAATGTGTTGGGAGTGTCCACACTTCAGGGAATGGTGGAACATATGGTGGCCTCAAAAGTGCTTATATGGCACTGACTGAAGAAGAGTTTGAAGCTGTAAGTAATTCTTGTTTTTCCTCTGAGCTAAACAGTAATATGAAGAGAGAGAGGTGGGAATGAGAGAAGAGAGCAGTTAAAATATGAGTATTTAAAACCAGGAAGACAGTTACATCAGTGAACAAAGAAGATTTAAAATGTTTCGTTAGGGGATTAATTTGATTCTTACATTGCATTAAGATTTGTCCGTTGATATTTTTCTGGATACTGTTCTTTACTCTTAACTTTCCAGAGAGAAAAGAAAAAGCCAGAAATTGGGAAAGAGTACTTCCACCATAAGAACCTTGAAGAAATTGTTAAAAGCTATCCTTACAAGATAAACTTGCCTGAGGACGATGTAGTCAAAGGTAAAGTCAGATTGCTCTGATGTTCTTAAATTTGCTGGAATAATACTGGACTATCTTCCATCGTGACTTTTTTTTTTTTTTTTTTTTGCTGTTCTTCCATGAACTATCACAGAAACTCAAATCCGGTTAGCTCTTATTGATTTTCTGAGAGGACTTGTTGAATTTGATCCAGCCAAACGTTGGTCACCTTTTCAGGTATTGAACTTCCTAGCTAAAGCCATCTATAGATTTAAATTCTTAAGGCTTCCTGTTTTCTTGCTAGCCATAATGGTTAACATCGACTTTTCAATTTTTTTCAGGCAGCAAAGCACCCTTTCATCACTGGGGAACCTTTTACGTGCCCATACAACCCTCCGCCAGAGACACCTCGTGTGGTGAGTCAAATGGAATTCCTTCCCAGGTCTCAAACTTCTTTTGTTTCCTTGTTGTCATACTAATGGTGTTCAAAGCAGTGGGTGTGTTATCCTTGATTCATGTTTATTTCCTAGTGATAATTTGATTTCATAATTTTTCAAACCAAATAATCATGAGATGGATGGAAGATACTTTTCGTTTTAGCGCTTTCTTTCGATGTTTCAACTTTTTTCTGCTTTCGATAGAAATGCTTCAGTTGATAATCTTGCAAGATGATTAGGTGAAAGACAAATGTAATTCTTTCTTGCAGAGTGACATGTGTGAACATTCCTCTATTCACTGAACCGGTTTTTGTTCTCTTTCCCTTTTGTTTGTAGCATGTTGCTCAAAATATCAAAGTGGACCATCATCCAGGTGGAGGGCATTGGTTTGCCGCTGGTCTCTCTCCTCATGTATGGTTCTTTGTCTCTTCAATTGTAACACCTTGAAGCTGTTTGTGCACCTCTTGTTGAAACTTATTTACTTTCTTGACAGGTATCAGGGAGAACCAGAATCCCAATGCACAATAGTCCCCATTTTCAGATGATTCCTTATTCACATGCAAATAGTTATGGGAGTATTGGAAGCTATGGTAGCTACAATGATGGTACTATACAGGAAAATAGCTATGGGAGCTATGGAGGGACAGGAAACATGTTTGCATATTATTCTCCTGTGAATCATTCTGGCTTATACATGCAAAACAAAGGTGGTGTTCCAATGCTTGGAACTAGTCCTGATGCCAGACGCAGGGTTATGCAGTACCCACATGGAAATGGTCTTGGTACAAGTCCATCAGCTGGAAATTTTGCACCATTACCCCTCGGCACTAGTCCATCACAATTTACTCCAAATACAAACAATCAATTTTTAGCTGGGTCTCCTGGACACCATGGCCCAACATCTCCAGTAAGAAACAGTTGTCATGGGTCTCCTCTAGGAAAGATGGCTGCGTTTGGTCAGATTAACAGAAGAATGAGCGTTGGATATTCTGGAGGTTCTCAGTCGCAGGATTCTTCCTTGGCACAAGCGCAAGGACATGGGATGGATAATTTTTATCAAAATGAGGGGTATTCTGGACAATTTTCTGGTTCACCTTCACGGCGGCAATTGGATTCTGGTGTCAAAAACCGTACACAGACACAAGGAAACACGACATTAAATACGGGGTACTCTACTCATAACATTTCCAGCTCATCACTTCGGTCCAATATGTGTAACCCTTCCAATACTGGACCCCATCTTGAAAGTCCGGATATTGCCTCATCGGTACCTGATCCGGGAGATTGGGACCCAAATTACAGGCAAGTAAACAAATTATTCTCAAATTTTACAGGTTATATAGAATGTCAAGGTTCTCTGTCTGAAAGTGTATGCTGTGTGCTTGAACAGATCTTCCAGGCTTGTCTAGAATGAGTGATATTGTGTTTCTGTATTGTCTTCATTTCCAAATATATTAAACCAGGAATGTCACATTCCGTGATAGATGATCACGTTCTTGTTAGGTGGTATATGGATTTCAATCTTGATAGACAAATTTGTGGGCATGAACTGTTCAAAGTCGGTCAGTGGTGTGAGATTGATTTAGAACGAATCACATTAGTGTCAGTCATTATTTGTTACCCGATGTTATTCTCTGTTTTGTTTAACCATCTAGCTGAACTGATAGTTAATCACTTTTCATCCTGGCTATTTTCAGAAGCATAAGATACTTTTTGTATGTCAAAATTCTGTTTTCATTTACATGTTTGCCCCAGTCCTTCAATTGGAAATTTTACTGTGCACAATATTGTTACATGTACAGTGATGAATTGCTTCTAGAAGAAGATAGTGCGGATGAGAGTTCTCTTCCTAATGCATTCAACAGAGGTATGCAACTTGGTTCAACCGATGCCTCCAGTTTTTCCAGAAGGTTCAACAGTAATGCCTCTACCTCATCCTCAAATCCGACAACCCAAAGGTAACCTTGGAGACATCTTGGGGAAACTATGCTGAATCCTTCTTTCTTTTGCGGTTTACATGCTGCTAGATATACCAGACAATTAACTTTGGTGATATCTGGATCTTACATCTTCTATGCATAGTAACTTATCACGACAAACTATGTAGTCGCTTGAGTATCCGAACTATGTTCAATCTGAACCAGGGAATTATACTAGAAAGTCCCATATTGGTGTCTCCCGTATTTGTGATATTAGCTGTGTTAATATAGTCATCTTGATAGGACTTATATTCCTATTAGAAAAGGTAGGCAGGTAGTCTCTTAACAGTATTAATATATGTATAAACTCTGACTCAGTTGATAGGCAGCTTAACGTGTGTTGTTCCAGACATGATGTATTGTTTATCACTTGAACGTCCTCTTATAGGGAACTTTGAACTTCTATTTTTCTCTTGATGTAACTTTGAATCTATATCAGGAGATATGCTCCCAATCAAGCCTTTTCACAAGTAGAGATTGGCAGTCCTCCAAGTAATGATCCTCATGCCAGATTTGGTCAACATATGCCAGGATCACAATTTACTCATGTCTCCCAGAACTCTCCAAGTCGCTTAGGGCAACAACCTCCACAACGGTTCAACCATGGGAGACCAAACGCTGGAAGAGCTGTGGATCGGAATCACATCAACGCTCAGCTTCCTCCTTCCAACACCAATTTAGGAAGTCAACAACGCTCACCCAGAAGTAGCTCATATACCAATGGGGTACCTTGGGGTACTTTCTTTCACTCATCTTAAGATTTCTCTTCAACATTTTTTTGTTTGTTTACGGCCTCTGGTTGGGTGTCTCAAAGTGGAACTTAAGTTCTGTTTCATCTTCTAGGACGTAGGACTAACAATCATGTCCCGAATGTTCCATCGACGTCCCATGGAAGGATGGACTACGGAAGTATTGCTTAACTCTACGGAAGTATTGCTTAACTCCGCAGTCTTATATCTCATTTATTTTGTTCTTTCCCTTGGTGTGCAATCTTATTGTTGGAAGTGTGGGAACAAAGTTGTACTGAGACAAGAAACAAACCTAGTTCATGGCTTGTGGGCTTCTGATCAGAACGTGCTTATTCATTGTGCTTTTTGCACAAATAAACCAAAAAAAAAAAAAAGTATGTTATTATTGATATTGTTATCTCTCGGAATCTCTTATCGACATTTTCTGATGAATGTCTCTTTTGAGAAAGTTGTTGAAGTTAATAACTCAGTAACCTTGAAAATTGAGATCCTTAATCTCCCTAAATTTTCTTCTTTTTCTTTCAATACACATTAATATTCGTAGAAAATAATCTTTAAGATCTCTTATGAAGGTGCAACTGATAATCATACTTTGTGAAGAAAATAGTGTAGAATTAATAAACCAATAACGCAATATTTTAATAAAATGATAAAACGAGGTATCTTCATAATTTCATTTTATTTGAAATGCATGACCATGAGATTTCATTGATTTCATAAAAATCTTGGACCCAATATAACTTTTAACTTTCAAAGATTTTAAATTACTTTTTAAAAATATGTAAGCCTCCACTCTCCAGTGGTCCCTTTATGGTGACGGTGATCTAAGACCTGATTTGATATTGCTTTGCTAGGAGGAAACATTACTTAAAAAGATTTCATGTGACGTGTTCTGTTTCGTTAGTTGCAAAATTACCTAGCAGTCGCATTGTGAATGACATGAACAGTTTATCTTAGGAAGATTGCCAGCAAGAATTTTTTTTGTTTCTTTGTTTTTTCTCATATTAACTTTATCGGAAGTAACAAAGGGGTCAAAGAATGATATTGAATCTAGATGAAAAAAGTAGGAACAATTACATTGAATCTTGATGAAGAAAAGAATGATAGTAAGCAGAGAAATCATCATCACTAAAATTAGTGTTGAATACATTGTTAGATCTCCCTTGGATTCGTCTAACTGATGCAAATCGTTCTCAAATCGATCCCAATTATTGTACCTTCTAGGCTTCAAGTATCTTATTAGGGAATATTATGTGAATATTTAGATATATATTAGTTTTCGTATTATCTTGTGATATTGTATCTTGTAAGCCAAGTCTCCAATATTTTCAGGGCTTGTACTCCTATGTATAAATACTCTTGAGAGGTTGAATGAATAGAACAACTTTCCTGACTACCAATTTTATATTCTCATGGTAGCTATCTAAATATTCACATAATATTCCCTAATATATATCTTTATTTGCTAACAAAAATAGTCTTGTTCAAAAGTCCCCCGCACAAAACTTAAATGATGCTAATTACTTCAGTAAAACAAAAGTTTAGTATGATTATCAAACCCAGAAAGTTCAACATGATGATTGAGTGTATATATTTTACATTTTGTGAATATTATGAATATTGTAAAATTAAACCTTGGCTGAATAATTATGTAACTCAAACTTTTGTAGAAATTTATTAATTGATAATCAAAAAACAATAAAAAAAAAAGTTTAGTTTAGTTTGATGTTCTTGTGCTAGTTTTATGTAAATAACTTGACATAATAGTTTTCTTCATTGTTTACGTTAAAAAAAAACATTTGGTATTGACTTGATTTCGACGTAATATTCTTTTTTTCGACCATCTCTAATAGTTTTTCTTATTTTTTTTCTATAATAGAAAAACTTTATAATAGAGGTGACTTTTATTCCAACTCAACTCTATTCTCATCTCTAAAATAGAAATCTATTATTTTTTCCTAGAAGACAATATAAAATCTTTATTTTAGAAATAAAAATAGAGATGGGTTAGAGCAAAATTGACTCTAAAATAAATTGTTATATTTTTTTACTATTTATAGAAAAAAAATAGAGATAGATTGGAGATGCTATTAAAATTGATATATATTTTACTATTTATAGAAGAAAAAGATAGAGATGGACTGAAGATGGACCCGACGTACTATTTCTCCCTCAAAACTATCGTATAGTACCAGTTCCCCATCGATCTTTGACCTCTTACCAGTTCTCCTTCGGACTTATATCCTCTGCCTATTTCTCCCCGAATCCATACTTCTCCGCCTATTTCTCCATCGAACTTAAACTTCTCATCTAATTTCCCATCGTCTTGATTTTCACGGTTTATTGTTTTGATTAACCAACAACGAACCTTATTAACCAAATTAAACCCTATTAAAACGGATTACAACCCGATTACATAATTATTAATTAACCTAAAAATAAAAAAAATCTCCAACGTTTGAAATGAGCAACCCTTTGCTCTCTTCTTCTCGCTTCTTTTCCAGACCAACATTTCCGGCATCACCATTCCATAAATCTGATGAACTCAATAATTTAATCAATTGTTTCCGGCACCACAAATCTTGAAGAAATAGTGATAGGAACTGTGGAACTCACCACCGAGCAAACCATATCATCATGTAATTGTTTCTTGCTTATTTGTTTCTCACCACCGAGCAAACCGTCGCCTTGTTTCTCACCACCGAGCAAACCTTCATCGTCACTGGATCTCATCATCACCACCATCTCATATGCAGTATCATCTTCTTCGTCACGTCTCCTCATCGTTACCACCAGATCTCGTCATCTTCGTCATTGTCTCGGACCTCTCGGTCACCGGATCTCATCATCACCAGCAGATTTCATAATCGTCACCACCGTCTAGTTTATCGGATCTCATCATCACCATTCACCACCATCTGGTTCGCAAACTCGTTATCATCACCACCGGCTCGTCTCCTCATCGCTATAAGCCTATAACTAGTTTTTTTTTTTTAACTAAACAATGAAGAAAAGATTAAGGTTTCCGGATCAGTCAATACTTGTGGAAAAAGTATCGATCTCATAATTAATATTTTTTTTTCAATTTCGATTTTTAGGATTTTTAGGGTTCTTAGTTGCAAATTTGGAGATTATCGTTTTAAAATAGAAGAAGAAGAAATCGGGTCGGTTGGATATATTACCTGGGTTATAAATTGGTTTTATACCGGTTTAACATGGGTTTCTATCGGATTTAGTCCTAAAACCGTATAAACCCAATTAGATGGGGAAATAGGCGGAGAAGTATGGATTCGGAGAGAAATAGGCGGAGAAGTATGGATTTGGGGAGAAATAGGCGGATAATATTAGTCCGAAAGAGAATTGGTAAGAGGTTAAAGATAGATGAGGAACTGACACGATACGATAGTTCCGAAGGGGAAATAGTACGTTGGTTCTTGAAGATGCTATTAAAGTAGAGATTCTTTTGATCGATTACTTACATATGCGGAGTTAAAATTCTCTGATCAAGAGAGCTAGGAAAGACAAAGAAGAACGCAAAAATAAAAACATGTTGCATACACAAAAAAAAAAACGATCATTCACGATTGTGCAGTTCAAAAGAAGAGTGTTTAAAGCTATACAATAAAATACTATCAAACACTCTATTGCATTCCAATAACGGACATTAGAAAGGAAAGCCCCTCAGTAACTTTTTCAATGTCTTGATTCTCCAACGTCGATGTGGGCATTTCCACACCCGTGAAAATGTAAAGCGCCTTCAATTCTTCTAAATATGTCGTGCTCCTCGCAGCACTATAGCCAACTACCTTCCTTAATGCCTCGATCTTCGTCCATATTTGTTCCTCGCTATACAACGCTTTCACCTTCACCCAAAAATCTAATTTAAGTAGCCAAACAAGAAATACCCCTTTAAGAGAAATCGGAAACTTCAATGCATGATGACAATTATACATGTTGGTAAAGAAAATCAGTAAGAACAAGTCAATCTCACTGTACCATAGAGCATACTGCACAGATACTGTTACAATAAGAGTTATTTAAAGATATCGGGTAATGTATCCACAAGCTTCTTGAATAAGTTCTTATGTACTATGTTCACACTGCACTTAGGTTTGATCCTTAAGCAAATTTCGTGACTTTGACACAGTTCTTTGAGATACTCATTTGAATTAGAGTCAAGTTGAAATGAAAAACATCTGAATTCATCACTAGAGATATAGGTATGTGATCGTTCAAGAAGCTAAGCTATTACACGGACGCTAAGGACTTTCAATAAAACACTATCCAAAATAGAATAGACATACCCTAAACAGCCTCTAAAGAACTGCCGCTTGTCTAAGACATGCCCTACCAAAACACCCTCTTTAAGTGACTGAATGATGAAAAAGTTGTCCTTTCTATTCTTATAATACATAGATATGCAAACAAATTACTTTAAGTTTGACATCACCGGTCTCACGTGCCACTCTCACATCTTTCGCCCACGGCTGACTCGTTAGTCAAGACATTAGAGTGGCTAGGAAAGATCACATTTTCATTAACCACTAAACCAAAAATACGTACCCTAGCTATGTTGTTCTCCTTTCAAGACCTTATTAATACTGATGGCATTTCGTCTAAGCTCTCTACCTTATAGGAGTCGTGATCCTACCATCAACCTAGCCTTTGACTGTGCATTTTACCCACTTATATATAGTGTTGTTACACACTCTTAAGTCTTAACAACTACTGGCCTCAACAACATATAATAATATCAAATCGTCCCTCAAAAAGACCATCTAAAAGGAGCGATTTAAACAACCGCATATTTAGTTCACTTGAGATCATAACGTCATCAAATCAAACAAGAAGCTTCGTAATTAGAGAGGATTGACCCATAAAATATATATATATACACTAACCGCAGTTGAAGAACTTTCCATATCCTTCCTTCTAGATGCTTTAGTTGTAGTGGACTTAAGTTCCCCTGAAAAATAAATAATTAAATTAGAGATTGAAAGATTCATAAGCTAGTTTCAAGCAATTCAACATTATTAAAACCTTAAAGCTGCCATTTATATATAATCACCTTCATGTCTAGTCATAGAAACTTGTTTCGTTCCTAAAAGATCTTCAAGTCGTGCTCTAACATTCTCTGACTTGGCCTCTCTAGGAACTATCGACTGATCTTTGTCCCGATTATCTTCAAAACTTTTTCTAGAGAGTCCTTTATTAAGTGATTGATTAGTTGTACCCTCATCTCTGATACTCTCTAACCAGCTCCTTAAATCTTTTGTCATATCCTCATCTTCCCTATAAGCTATTGCAATAGTCCTCTCTTCCTCAATCTGAACAAGAATCGGCTCACTTATAGCCACTCGTGCTATGCCTTCATCACCGTGACCGATCTTGTTAGAGAGTAGCATCACTTTGTGATCACATCTTCCACCAAAAGCCATAGAAGGAAGCAGTTTTCTCATCAACTTTTCAATACAAACATAACTTGCCAAGAAGAAAAAATAAGGAAGGGACGAGATCAACGCGATTGTGAAGGCAACAACGAGTGGCGGAACTAGAAATGGCGAAGAAAACAGAACAAAACATGCTGCAAGAACCTTCTTACACACACTGACCCCTTTCCTCCAAATCCAACCCATCTTCCCATCCACTCTCGTGCCATCTTCCATCCGACCACACTGATTAAATTAGCAACATACACTACATTGCAAATAATTATATTAATTTTTAAGAACAAACATGTTTCTATAAGAAACAAAACCAGTGAGGATTGACTAATCAAAACATTATTGAATTAAGAATTTTTTTTATATCTAGGTAGAAACAAAAAATGAAAGTAACGAGCATGCAGTTTATGTATCAGTTTCCAGAAAATGTAGAGTCAAACCTGATTCGGCGATTAAAATGAGGATGACCAAAGATTTGGCATCGGAAGAGAAGAATTAAAAATGTAGGAAAAAAACCACTAAGAACGAGAGAAACTGAGAGACACGTGCTAAAATTTGGACAGCGCAACAGAAGACTTCATGGCAAAATGTGGTTTTTGTGATCTTTTAACGTACGTGTTTGTTCCTCTCTCTATCCACTTGTTTTGACTTTCTCAGTCAGGACGCATTAAAAGTGGTCGGTTCTGCAACTTTGAGTAAATGCACATCGAAGATAAGAACATGCTATCACTAAGTACAATTTATAAAACTTTAAGAAAGACCAAAAAAGGAGAAAAAACAAAAGAGACCCTCACAGTCTCAACATTGCATTGCATCTATCGAAAAAAAGAACGGTTGTAAGTTGTAACACCTTTCGGTCCGAGGTGGGCTGCCTATCATTTGAGTTTATTGGGGCCAGAGCAGGACTTGACCCATTGAAATGAAACATTGCAATGGGCCCCTACATTATTTGAAAAAATTTTGGTTACAATAAAGCCCCGAAATACTCAAAAAATGTTATTGTTCAGAAAATTTAAGGGTTTGTTACATTTCTTAGAACATTATGTATCCTATTTTTAGAAATAAGTGTTTTGTTTAACTGAATTTTACTTTTAATCTATAGTTTTTAGACTATGAAAATTATGACTATGATTTTGTATAACTTGTATAGTGCCCCCAAATACTTTGGTCCGGCTCTGTTGGGGCCTAAACTTAAACCTAGGGTGCAAACAGTTGCAAGGTTGAAGAGATTGAATAGGTTGAAAAAAAATTATTCAACTAATTTTCACCATTTGCATTTTAAAGGTTGAAGAGGTTGGAAAAAACTATTCAGCCCGTTCAACCCAAAAAAATGAAAAAATAAACTAATCCTACAGCAAAAATCTTCAACTTGTTCAACCACTATTTTGAAGATAAATGGGTTGAATATTATTCAAGCCAATTTTGTTCAACCCATTTTTTTAATTTTGTGCATCCATTTGCAGCCCTAGTTTATCGAACGATTGAGGCATTCAGCAACAAACCAACTTTATAATACATAGACCTAACTAATAAAAGGAAAACCCAAATGATAATCGTCCATATATCTAACCGAATCGGTCAAGTCAAAATACGGATTTAAATTAATTTTACTTTTTATTCTAATAGAGAGAAAAGTATATTTTTTTAGAATATGAATATAACATCATATATGGATGGGGGAAACATATATTGTATAAATATATTGTAAGACTATTTTATATTATTAATCTTGGATAACTGACTTATTATATTTATTTGAGTTATTCAATATATACTTTTGGAAAAATTCCTTGGTTTTAAGTTTCCTTTAAAAAATATTATTTTTAGGTTAAAATCTATTTTTAAATATATATAATTACTAAAATAGCCTCATTGAAATTTTACTAAAGAGAAATAAAGTAAATTATTATTTCTAATTATCTTTTATATTTTAAAAATACAGTCTAGAATTCTATCTGTAATAAATATTCTCAGATCTGTAAAAAAATTCTTTTGTGTCCAATCCGAAAAAAGAAAAGGATTAGTTAAGGCACCTATATTCAATCCCTTGTCCTATATGTTTTTAAAGCAGTCACAACCAATAAACTACTCTAAACATGGATGACTTTACAACCGTAGTTTCAATATCTATAGCGAATAATGGCTAATGACATCTAGGAGGATATCGATACCAAAAAAGATCTGAATTTGTTTAGCTGATAATTATGAAGGTTTCCCAAAAAATAAACTTATATATATGTTTGGATTTTTCAAAATTATTTGGCTTTATATAAGCTTAATAAATATTTTTTTTAGATATTATCTTGTAAAAATAAAGATATTTTTTATTTCGCTTTATATAAACTATCATTCTCTTAAAGAATCTCATAATAATTATAAATGTTTATTTCGAATTTAATTTATTTTATTCTATAAAGTTCGACTCTAATTAATTTTGGTTTAGTAAATATAACACTTTTAAATGAAATCAGGACAAATTATATAACACTTTTAAATGAAATCAGGACAAAATTGTCATTTTAATTAGTAAAAATATAATTTTAATTAAAAAAGGTGTACTTTTCAACAAAAAAAAGGTAATTTTCAAAATAATACCACATGGGAGAGTTTGTTTCTCTAGATTTTTTTTCTTGTGTCTAAAAAATTGGTTTTCTAAGTTATACAATAAATGCATGTTGAATTTATATTAGTATTTGAAAACGTTCAATATAATTATTGGAAAAAAGGAAAGTGGTGTTCATTTTAGGAAAGTGTTATGAATACTAATATTGAAAATTAAATATAACATTCAAATACATACAAAAATAAGATTAAAATAAGAAAAATTGAATCCATGATAAAACAAACAATATGGCGTAGCCGGTAACCCTAGACTTGTTATCTAGAGTCTGGCATCCGATCAAAGATCCATTTTGCTCGATCCAGAAAACAGGATATTCGGTACAGGCAAATCCGGACCCGATAGTAAAAATAATTAGAATTGGATATCTGGGAGAGTTATGTTGTATGTATGGCTTTGGTCAATAAGCTTATAAATTCTCATAACTTATTAGAACAATTTTTTTTTCTATGTTAACACTTTAAAAAAATATTTGATGTGCTACCCTTTGAGTTGTAATTATTTGTATGGAAAGTTATTGGAAACAAATATTTCTAAGTTTTAATTTAATTATTAATTTAAATAAAATTAAATTTGGTTGAATTAAGTAGAGAGATTTATGGAAATAATTATTAAATAAATATTTAGTTTGATCTCTAAAAATAATTATTAAAGAATTGTCCCTCAGTATGCTGCGGGTTAATTTAATCATAAAACTAACAATCAAAATATACTTTTATATTCTTACACAGTACACAAAACAAACAAAAATTAATAAACAAATTTAATTGTTTTAGTTACAAATAACTTGTCCCGCATATTAAATTCTAGTTAATTAGATAAAACAACAAACATGACATTCAACTCTGTCTTAGGGCTAATATGGCAACCACATATGAAATAAAATTAGAAAAATAATTTAAATTATATAAAATAAAATAAGAAAAACTATAAAATAATTTATATAAAAAAAGTTATTAGCAAATATTTTTTTATTATTATCAAGAAGGTATTAAAAATTCTTGTATAGCACAAATATATAAATTACTTTTTTATTTGAAAATAGGGCCCTTGAAAATATAAGTTCTCATGAATTGATAATTTTTTTTTTCTTTTTTGGAAATTATGAATTGATAATTTTAGAATTAAACATATATATAGATGCGTGCAAGTAAGAAATTTGTGACTTGACTACGTACAGAAGGTTCAGGGAAATAGGTTTGATTAAATTCATGTCACTAGTTAGCATGATGAACATGTACTGATGTGCTGAAAAAAAAAAGAAAAAGAACATGTACTGATGTACAAGGCAACAATCACCCGTACGCCCGAAGTCGATGGATTGGGTTTTCGACTAGTATTGTGTTTTAATAATGCGATTGTGTATTATCATGATGTGCGTTACCTGAGCTCACTAAGTTGATTTGTGTTCCGGCCAGGTTTAGTGATACGTTAAACTCACAAGGGTTAAGTGTTGTAGCTTGCATGATCACGGAGTGGGATTAATGTTTGTTTAATCAGAGTCTATTGGGTTGTTGTATTGTCGTGTCGTCACTTGCTCGCCTATCATTGCTGAACTGAAGACAAGAATTATTGAGTGAATATAAATTTAACCATATCCAGATCAAAATTTGTCTGTTTTCTCATTTAATTCATTACTTTTGATTTTATAATTTAATTCTTATTGTTTTCTTCTTAATTCTAAAATTTGTGGCTCAATCACTTATTTATTTTATGTTTCTTAAATAATATATCCTATGGGATAAAAGTAATTTAAAGCTATATTTAATGATCGGAAGTCACAATGCTGATAAATTAATTTTTAAAAAATTGAAATGTGATAGAAATGATGGTATATATATTAGTATTATGAAGGTCACTTTTAAATTTCATTTATTCATAGGACAAAATATGGTTAGTCAAATTAATTAATGCTGTATATTTGTTAGTTGTTGGTTGATGCTGATGGTGAAAATTAGGAGTAAATGCTTAGGGTAGTTGTTAGTTGATGATTATGGTGATGTTGTTGCTTAAGAGAAGCATGATGAAATAAGTTAACAGCAACTTAAAAGGAAAAACGAACTCGAAATGTGAGGAGAAATAAACGATTGCTGAAATATATAGACGCATGGACGATGGATTAGGCAATATCTTACAAGGCTGAAATATAAAAATTCATAAAATCTATAATAAGTAGTACTAACTTAAACACCTTAATATAAACGATGTTTACTCACCTACCAACATTTGATTAATAAAACTTTGACATAGTTGGTTTGATGAGCCCCAAAAAAACAATGATAGTAATTATAAAAAGCTAGATGCATGGTTTAATCAGTTTGGTGTACGTTTATGTGATGTCATGTCAGTATATTTCTTTTTTACAGTGCAAAGTAATCAAAAACATTTATACTCAACCTCAAATCCAAGCTCACCTACGTCTATAAATAAAAAAGCATTGTAAACCGAACAAAACAAAACTAGAATAAGCCATAAAGAAAAATAAAGTATGTATTTGACACTCATACTCCTCTCCATTAGCTCCATTATTGTTTCTCTCTTATTACTCCTTAGAAAACATTTCTCACACTTCTCGTATCAAAACCTTCCTCCGGGAAAGATTGGTTTTCCCTTAATCGGAGAGAGTTTCTCGTTCCTCTCTGCGGGCCGTCGAGGCCATCCAGAGAAGTTCATCACCGACCGAGTTCGTCGCTTCTACTCCTCCTCCTCGTCATGTGTCTTCAAGACCCACCTCTTTGGGTCTCCCACGGCGGTGGTGACTGGTGCCTCTGGAAACAAGTTTTTATTCACCAACGAGAACAAGCTCGTGGTCTCGTGGTGGCCAGATTCCGTTAATAAGATATTTCCTTCTTCAATGCAGACGAGCTCCAAGGAAGAGGCCAAGAAGCTGAGGCTGATTCTTTCGCAGTTCATGAAACCTGAGGCTTTGAGGAAATATGTAGGTGTTATGGATGAGATTGCTCAAAGACATTTTGAGATGGAATGGGCCAATCAAGATCAGCTAATTGTCTTCCCTCTCACCAAAAAGTATGTATTATTCTGCTTCTCATGCATCTTCCAGTCCAAACTATTTGAAATTTTTGTTTGTGCTTGATGTTAACATTTTAAAAACCTGTTTCATGACGTATAAAAAAATCTCAATCAGGTTCACGTTTTCAATAGCATGTCGTTCGTTCCTCAGGATGGACGACCCCGAAAGAGTAAGGCAACTAGAAGAAAAATTCAATACGGTAGCGGTAGGGGTCTTCTCAATCCCGATAGACTTACCAGGAACACGGTTTAACCGAGCCATCAAGGCGTCGAGGTTACTCCGAAAAGAGGTTTCCAAGATCATAAGGCAGAGGAAAGAAGAGCTAAAAGATGGGAAAGCATTAGAGGAAAAAGACATATTATCTCATATGTTGATGAACATAGGAGAGACCAAAGACGAGGACTTGGCGGATAAGATTATTGGAGTGTTAATCGGAGGACACGACACAGCCAGTATCGTATGCACTTTTATTGTTAATTATCTTGCTGAATTCCCTCATATCTACCAACGTGTGCTACAAGGTACGTACGCACCTCCCTAATATATTTATATGTTTAATTAGGTACATCTCCTTTATTTATTATGTTCTGTCCTTCACGATAGCTTCCTCAATAATAAGTTATGACTCATTTTTTAGGATACGTATCTTATGACCATTTTTTTGGGATAATGCATGAATAAATAATATTGTAGCAACCACTACAAATAATGACTACAAGTGAATCGACAACAAATACAAGTAGGTTTGTCCGGATTCAAAACTCATCTACGGCATGTCGGTTATTGATCTGCATAATGCATGTTGTAGCAAGTAAAAATTAAAACTACTGAATGAATCTGAAAATATTATTAAACTAGCTTTGCTAATTTGTATTATTGGTGTCATAAAATTTGACAACTCTTTCCTTATCAATCATGTTCCTATAATACAAATAAATATTATTTTTAAATAGCTAACCCTATTGTCATGTCGACATCATGATAAACACAACTCGAAATTAATAAGTTTGTGATGGGTGGTAGATTTTATGCCTTGGTTTTGAATTTTACAAGAAAAGAAATAACTTACACTAAGGAATTGCAGAGCAAAAGGAGATACTAAACCAGAAGAAAGAAAAAGGATTAAGGTGGGAGGACATTGAGAAAATGAGATATTCTTGGAATGTTGCATGTGAAGTGATGAGAATTGTTCCTCCTCTTCCTGGCACTTTTCGTGAGGCCATCGATCACTTCTCTTTTAAGGGTTTTTACATCCCTAAAGGATGGAAGGTAAGGCTACTCCAGGTCCTTTACATATATTGACATACATATCAATTCTCATGCTGCCAAGCATTAAATCTTTGATGTGCTGATCATAAACATAGTTATATTGGAGTGCCACCGCGACACATATGAATCCAGACTACTTTCCAGAACCAGAGAGATTTGATCCAAACCGATTTGAAGGAAGTGGTCCGAAGCCTTATACATATGTTCCATTTGGAGGAGGTCCCAGAATGTGTCCGGGGAGAGAGTATGGTCGTTTGGAGATTCTTATATTTATGCACAATCTTGTTAAGAGATTTAAGTGGGAATTAATGTCTCCAAAAGAAAATAAAATAGTGGTTGATCCCTTGCCAATACCAAGCAAAGGTCTCCCTATAAGAATTTTTCCTCAATCTTGAGTCAAAATTTGAAACTTGCTGGATCACTAAGTTGGTACATTAGCCTATATAAGAATTAAGAGTGTATTGGCCTCATGTCTTTTTCATTGTAATTGTTGACTCATGGATAATTATAAAATTTTTCGCTTATGTTCTTGGCAACCTAGAGTCTCTTCTATTATCAGTAATTAGTAATTACATAGCTAATATTTGTCTTGATAACACCGAGACTAGAAGGTCTTTGGAGCAATAACTAAGTTTACACAAAGTATTCTCTAGACGAATGGCTCTTCGGACTGGCTAGACTTGTGTTCTTCCATTTGCTCTCAAGAATCTCGACTAAATGATATTGTTAGTTCTGACATGAAAGCAAACCGCAACTGATTCTAAACAGCAAATCATGATCGTTATCACCCAAGAAGAATGGTAAGAGCCAAGCAAAATCATATACGTGAGTGATGTGGGAACATTGTGTGCCAGAAAGAGACTCCTCTACAAGTTTCAAAAGAGAACTAAGCACAGACCAGAGTATGATAAAAATGAATCATTTCTTAGCTAACTTGTTGTTGGGAAACAAGAACAAGAAGTCCCTGTGGACCAACCAAAATCTCACTAAGGAAACTCAAAAGCCCAAACCAAACCACAGGAGTCACATCAACACCCGCAAGTGGCGGAATCACTTTCCTAGTCTGTGCAAGGATTGGTTCTGTTGGAGCGTAAGCTAAAACGTAAGGAAACTTGTCGACAGGGAGTTTCGGGTACCAAGACATGACGATTCTCACGATGAATAGAAACCCAAAAGCTGATAAAGCTGGTCCTAAGATACCAATTGCTACCTTGGCGGTTCCTGGATCTAAATCTGCCAGAGTAATGTTATGTAACAAATCCGAAACCGAATTGGTTTCTCGTATGTTGGAGTAGAGGTTTGTTGTTGTCTCTGCTTCTACGTTGCTTCTCAGTGATGCTGAAACTATGGGAAGAGACGGAGAGCGATTTCGGAAATTAGGAACGGATCGTCGAGATTTCGCCTGCAGAAAAAAAAAGAAAAAAGAATCATCAATTTCGAGAGAGAGAGAGAGAGAGATTGAGTGAGTGATGAAGTGTTGCTGAATTCTCTCACACACATGGAGCAGCGCCGGCGAGAATGAAACGAAGCCGGAGGCAATTGTTGTCATCACAATCTCTGAGTTTTGTGAATCTATTCTCGAGCGTAAGGTTGAGAAGAGACATTAAATGAGTTCCGGAGGATGTTGTTAATCTGATAAGTGCTGACGTGGAATGTGCATATCCCCGTACGACCTGAAGAACTTGGGTTTATTTTACAAATTTCGAAAATCGATAGTTTATTTAAAAAAAAAAAAAAATAACAATCTATGGTACACTGCAAGACAATTTTCCTTTTATTTTGTATTTAATGATGCTATGTTTTTAAGATTTAAAATTTTTATTAATAAAATTATAGAACTTTAATACAGAGTGGTTTCAAAATAAATATGGTCTTGGTTAGGATCGGCTAACACCTTTGATATAACTTATTATATTTTAAACTAAAAATATATTTTTATAACTATATTTATTTAAACTTTAAGCCACTCTATAGTAAGCGAGTAATATTTATACCATAGCACAAATTATATATTTTTTTTACACAAGCACAAATTATTTTTTTAGTAAATTTCAGTAATTATAAATTTATAATATTGTAATAGTGATCAAATCAGATTTACTAAATTTACCAACCCGCATAACTTTAATTTTACCAATCGTTGATGTAGAATGTTAAATACATATTTTCATAAATTAAATAATGTATCTCCGTTTAAAAAAAGAATAACAACATATACAAAAAAATCTACATATATATTATATGAAAATTTAAAATAATTTGAAAATGAAATTATAGACATATGATAGTAAAATCATAATTTTAAATCTAAACAAGATATCCTAAATAAAATATATATATTTTAAAAAGATATATCAAATAATATGGTATAATTAGATAGTTAGATATCAAATCTTAATAGTATGTGGCCACACCAATTTCTAACGGAGTCTGTGTATGCTAATGTGGATCATTTTCTAGGTTTTAAAAATCCGGGTTCACAAGTAGCGGCTTTCCCTTAGCTTATGTGGTATACTTGGAAAGCGAGGAACGCTCATGTTTTTGAGAATCAGGTTAAATGATCCGACAAGGGTGTCCAGATGGCGGAAGGTGAAGCATTTACCTGGCAGCAGGCTCAGGTGGAAGTAGAAGATGAGGAGATTTCCTCAACCCCTATTGTTTCATCTCTTCGGATTTGGGGGAGGATATACTTCCTTCCTTCAGTTTATTCAGGACATCGATGTATTGTTGATGGCTCTTGGAAAGAGACTGATGTTTTTGCAGGTGCATGATGGTTTTGTACTTCTTTACAAGCATCATCACCAATTTTCGGAGATACCAATTACTGGTGCAGTCTTTCTCTGTTACATGCAGAAGTCGAAACTTTTATCTGAGCAATGCGGTGCATGATTGGATACGATTTCCAAGATGTGGCTTTCTTTACACACAGTTCAGATTTGGTGAAGATGGTGTCTTCTCTTCACGACTGGCCGGTCTTCGAAACATACTTAGACGACATTAGGATTGACTGGGATGAGTTTTCTTCTTTCTTTTTGATTTATGTTTATCGAAATGCAAATGTAAAAGCGGATTCTTTGGCACACCAAGCGCGTACATTTCTGCATCATGTGTTGTTTGTAAACAATTTTTCACCTAATTGACTCATATGAGCTGATTTTTTGTTATATAAAAAAAATCTTAATTTTAAAATTTTGTTTGCTTAACAATTTTTTCGTCCACTAGTTAATTGGAGAGAGAAAATGATACTCCCTCTGCAGACGGTCCTAGAATCATCCTCTTTGAGCCTTCAATGAGATCCCACGGTAAGATGTGTGCTTTGTGTGCGGTTTTGAATTATTTGCTTAGTCTTCTGTTCATGGTAGTGCAGATGGTTAAAAGTGATGCTGTTGCTGGTCGTGGATGCGGTCGTTGTCGTGGACGTGGACGTGGTCGTGGTAGGGGCAGAGTGTTAGGACTCGGATCAGATTATTGGGCCTTTGTGGGTTTCGTCCAAGGCTTATGTTTGAAGTCCAGTCTCTTTGTATTTAATTTGCTTAGTTCTCTCTGTAATGGTTTATCGAATAGATCAATAAAAACATTCAAACTCTTCTTCTCCCTGGTTCTTCTCCTTCCTCCTTCCATATCTTTTGATTTCTCACCTCCTTCTTTTGTTAAGAATTCCTCGTTTCAAGCAACATCTCAGGATCCACAATGTTGTCAAGATGAGGTTCTGACTTCAACAAGTAAAGTTGGAACATGCAATACACTACTTGACAACTTTGTAATTGCTAACTACAGTTGGGAACCAAGTGCATTCGTGGGGTTAGAAGTTCTGCGAGAATGGAGCAAAGAATTTCAAAAGGATATATGGAATGCTGTGTTGATTTTATTGGTATGGATCAGTCTTTATGATAAGGATGAAGAGCTTAAGAGAAGTACTAGAAAAGTGAAGATGAGGAGTGAAACTAAGCAAGAACAAAATGAAGAGGAGCAAAGAAGCAATGAGAGTATGTTTTCCCATTCGAATAAGAGGTTGATTTCTAGCAGAACATATGGTGAGAAAATTGCTAAGGAGCACATAGGGGTGTTCCGAGGAGATGTAAACTACCTTGAGGACAAGGTAGAAATTTGGGGTATGAGTAGAGAGACTTATATTGGGTCAGTAGCGGTTGAAAATTATGATGGGTCAGTAGCTGCAGGATACTTCTTAGAGATAGATCTGGATGTTGCAAGTATATTGATCGGGGTAAATATGAAACCTCACATCGCACACCGTCCGTACCTTACCGGACCGTCCGTACAACATGTGAATGGACCGTCCATACAGTCTCATGTATAACAAGGCCCAGCTCGTGTATGAAGCCTCTCCAATGGTCACAAGTTCTCTAGAACCTTCCCAAGTAGCCGTTGGAAATGAGAAAGCAAGTGGGAGCCTAAGTCAAAGTCACATGTTGTATTAAGTGAAGACATGTCGCTTTCATAGTCTTAATTGTCTATATAATATTGTATAGGATATTCCTTGTATCACATGTGTCTATATTTAGTTTGTAACTAGGAACCAAATGAAGTAAGAAGTTAAATTCTTCTTCTACACTTTTCTTATTCTCTCTCTACACTCTCAAACACTCATACACTCGCTTACACTCTCTCTCTCTCGTTACACACACTCGACCTTCTTTTTGTTCTAAAACTTACATGGTATCAGAGCCTTGTTGTTCCATAATCTATATCTCATATCCATCAAACACTTCCGCTTTATCTTCTTCTCTCGTTTCTGTTTCGATCTCAAAAGTCATTTCTCTTTCACTGTTGGATAATAATATTAATCGGTGGACAATTCACCATGGAAGGCACCAAGACCTTGATTGTTCCAGTTACTCTCAAGGGAGAGAATTACTTGCTATGGGCAAGAACAACAAAAACGGCACTATGTGGCCGAGGACTTTGGGCTCACATCACTTCAAGTGAAGCGCCAAAGGAGGAGGCGGCTCAAGAAGGAAAAGAAGCTGCTAAGAGTGGTGAAGACAAGTGGTTCCAAGAAGACCAAAGTGTTCTAGCCATCATTCAGAACTCTCTTGATGCTCCAATACTCGAGGCCTACTCTTACTGCGAAACGGCCAAAGATCTATGAGACACATTACAAAATGTGTTCGGCAACACCACCTACTTAAATCGAGTATTTGAGATCAAGAGGGCCATCAAAAACCTCAGCCAAGAAGATATGGAGTTCACCAAACATTTTGGGAAATTTAGGTCCCTGTGGGCAGAGCTTGAGATGCTCCGACCGGCCAGTCTCGACCCGGCCATCTTGAATGAGCGGCGAGAACAAGATAAGAAGTTCGGTGTACTCTTGACTTTGAACCCCTCCTACAATGACCTCATAAAACACATCTTGAGGTCAGACAAGCTTCCAAGCCTAGATGATGTGTGTAGCCAGATCCAAAAGGAACATGGCTCGATTGGGTTGTTTGGAAGCAAAGGAGAGATTGTAACCGCTAACAAGGTGGAGGTAGCGGCTGCGAACAAGGGGCTACCATTGTAAGAAGCCTGGTCACTTCAAGAGCCGGTGTTGGATACTCCATCCACATCTTCGAGTCAACCGACCCATGACCAACCGTGGAGGGCCAAGAGCGCATCAAGCAACCGTGGAACCATCAACCACTGAACCAAACCAGCAAATCTCCGAAGGAAATGGAACTGCACTAGCTGCCAATTCAGACCTGGTGAGGAAGTCTGACCTTGATGCACTCATCAAAACCCTCAAGGAAGCCTCCGGTAACTCTTATCTTGCTTTAAATCAAATTAAACCGCTCATAGTTGATTCCGGTGCATCACACCATATGATTAGTAACTCTAAGCTAATTAGTGAAATTAAACCTGTCATTGGAAACGTAATTATAGCTAATGGTGAGAAGGTGCCAGTTGAGGGAATCGGTAACTTAAAACTATTTGATAAGACAACTAAAGCGTTTTACATGCCTAGGTTTACCTCAAATTTATTATCGGTTAAGAAAGCTACTACATACTGGAATTGTTATGCTATATTCGGTCTTAACAATGTGCATTTTCAGGATACTGAGACCAGTCAAGTACTTGGACAAGGCATCTCTAGAGATGACGTATATGTGCTTGAAGACTTAAATTTATCTTCTTCTATTGCCTCTTGTTTTTGTTCAATCTCTATTAAATCAAACAATGCTATTTGGCATGCTCGATTAGGACATCCTCATTATCGTGCTTTAGAACTTATATTTCCAAGTATTTCTTTTAACAACAATGAATGTGAGGCTTGTATTCTTGGTAAACATTGCAAAACAGTTTTTTCTAAGTCCTTAAATATTTATGAAAATTGTTTTGACTTGGTTAATTCGGATGTTTGGACATCCCCATGTTTGTCTAGAGAAAACCAAAAGTATTTTGTTACATTTATTGATAAAAAATCTAAATATACTTGGTTAACCCTTTTACCTACTAAGGATAGGGTCCTTGAAGCATTCATTAGTTTTCAAAATTATGTGACTAACCATTATAATGCTAAGATTAAAATCTTAAGGTTGGATAATGGTAGTACACAAGTCATGCCTTCAAACAACACTTGACCGATCACGGCATCATTCACCAAACCAGCTGTCCGTATACCCCACAACAAAATGGTGTGGCTGAACGAAAGAATAGACACCTCATGGAAGTAGCACGGTCCATGATGTTTCGTACCAACGTTCCAAGGCATTTTTGGGGAAATTCGGTCCTTGTAGCATGCTATCTCATTAATCACATCCCTACCAAGATTTTACATGATGTCTCTCCATTTGAGGTACTAAACAAAGAAAAACCGACCTTTGATCACTTACGTGTGTTTGGTTGTACTTGTTTTGTCTTGAGACCAGGTGAACTACGAGACAAACTTGAGGCTAAAAGCACCAAAGCGATGTTCATTGGGTACTCTACCACACAAAAGGGCTACAAGTGTTATGATCATGAGGCCAGACGGGTCCTAGTCTCTCGTGATGTGAAGTTTGTTGAATCTCAAGGGTACTACAACAAGAGAAATTGGGAAGATCTTCGCGACCTATCTACCTCCTCTTCTGATCGTACAAAGAACCTCCATATCATCCTTGAGCGGCTAGGGGTAGAAAACGATCGGGCCAAAGACAATCCTGCCGGGCCAAACTCACCAGGATACTCTGTTCCACTTGTTGACCTCGACCCCAATGGTTCAGAGGAAGTCTCAACTCATTCAATCTCTGGTGACCCGTCCGAGTCCAATGAAGAACAACCCCAAGCACTCGAGGAGGAGAGTCAACCTGATGAGCCACTTACACACGACGATGATGATAATCAAGCACACGACGGTGATGATAATGAAGCACATTATCATGGGGAGGTTATCCCCTTACGGCGAAGTCAATGAGTACAACATGTTCCCCGCGTGTACTACAACAATGTTGCAGTTGCCCATCTGATTCAAGCAGTATGTACTCTTGCTCATTTTCCTGTGGACCACCAAGCCTTTCTTGGTAAAATAGACAAACATTGGGTTCCACAAACCTATGATGAAGCGAAGGAACATAAAGTGTGGCGTGATGCAGTCAGCGATGAAAAGACGGCCATGGAACGCAACCACACATCGAATGAGGCAGATTTACCAAAGAGCAAGAAGGCAGTCACATCACGGTGGATCTTCACTATCAAATACAAAAGTAATGGGGAGATTGAGCGTTATAAGGCCAGACTTGTGGCTCGAGGATTTACCCAAACGTATGGGGAGGACTATCGAGATATGTTTGCTCCGGTGGCCAAACTACACACGGTTCGAGTTGTTCTCTCGTTGGCCACTAACTTGGACTGGGATCTATGGCAAATGGACGTGAAGAATGCGTTCTTACAAGGCGAGTTTGAAGAAAAAGTCTACATGAGGCCCCCGCCCGGTTTAGAAGACACCATCGGGCCGGGAAAAGTGTTTAAGCTCAACAAGGCCATCTATGGTTAAAAACAGTCACCAAGGGCATGGTACCACAAACTAAGCACTACCTTGCTTGGGAGAGGCTTTCGCAAATCAGAAGCTGATCATACTCTTTTCACACTACCAAGCAATAAAGGTATTGTAGTCATTCTAGTATATGTTGATGACATCATCATATCTGGAAATGACAAGGTAGGAATTCAAGATACTAAAGACTTCCTTAAATCAGTTTTTTACATTAAGGATCTTGGAGAGCTTAAGTATTTTCTTGGGAGCGAGGTATATCAGTCTAATGAAGGATTATTCTTATCACAAAGAAAATATGCTCTTGCTCTCTTAAGTGAAGCAGGAAAACTTGGATCAAAGGCTGTGACAACTCCACTTGAGGAGAACTATAAGGCAGGAGGAAAGGGGGAGCTTGAGGCAGCTCCATTCGAAGATATTACACGATATAAGCGACTAGTGGGTAAGCTTATATATCTTACGATTACTCGACCTGACATTTGTTTTGCTGTGAACCAGGCTAGCCAACACATGCAAAACCCTACTGTACATCATTGGAACATGGTGAACCGGATCCTAAAGTACATCAAGGGTGCACCGGGGCAAGGTAATTGGATGGGACGCAACAAAAACACGGAACTAGTAGGATATTGTGCTGCTGACTATGCCGGCGACCGTCGATCCACCACCGGATATTGCACGTTCTTAGGAGGTAATCCGGTCACATGGAAAAACAAGAAACAAAAGGTGGTCTCACTATCAAGCGCATAAGCCGAGTATAGGGCCATGAGGAAGCTGACTACCAAACTGATGGGGCTTAAAGCTTTATTAAAGGATCTTGGAGTTGAGTCACCAAAACCCATCACAATGCACTGTGACAATGAGGCGGCCATTCACATAGCCACTAACTCCGTGTTTCACTGAAACGACGGACCGTTTTTTTAATAATAAATAATAAATATAATATAATATATAAACTACAACTAGTGGTCCCATACCCACTAGCCACCTAACCACAATCACAACCAACAGCGGAATAACAATACCAATTATCAATAAATAATATCCAATAAATGTAATAACCAATAGAATAATATCCAGTATAAATTCCAATCATAAACTAATGATCCAAACAACATAAACCAGTGAACCAGCAATCCTAAGCAACATTCTAGGACTCAACTCTAGCAACCTAACAGAAGCTAGACAACCAAGCAAATCACTAGAACATCCTCCTCTTCATTGCCTTGATTCCACGATCACACTTTGCCTTTACCTGCACCACAAACACATATTGCAATGCATGAGTATTTTATAAACATTCAGTAAGGCAATCCTCCCATCTACTGGGCTATACACACAAGCAATAGAGTATCAATAACCAACACACAACAATCAACGAACGACAAGTAACAAACCAGGACTCGGCATCAACTGACGCCAACATGCATCGACCGATGCCAAATGGGGATGCATCGACCGACACAGAAGCAGCATCGACCGATGCAAGTGTAACTTGCATCGACCGATACCCAATCTGCATCGACCGACGCATGCTCGACGTAACACGAAAACCCTAAAGTTTTACGCGCCGTCCTCGCACTTGCATCGACCGACGCACGATATGCATCGATCGATGCAACGTCGAGCACCGTGTTTTTCCCTGAAGCTTCTCGCTGGATCTTCGTTTCTACAACCACAAAACTCGATCCCAAGCCACAAGAAAGCTTCCTAACGTCCATAGCAACGATCTAACAAGTCTAACATCACACAACAAACAGATTAAAGAGTCCTCTAGCTTAGATAAGCCATGGTCATGCACTTACCTTTGCCACAGAAGAATCTGAACCTCTAACAAACAAGAACAAGTCTCTATGAAGCTCCTACAACGATCCCAGCTACAGATCTCCCCAAGAAACGCGACAAATCTCCAGAAATCACCAAAAACGTTCAAGAACAGTTCTCCCTTTCTTTTGTTTCTCAAAAACGGATGGAGTCGTCTAATGAGACAAAAAGAACGACTTAAGGGTTTTCCCTTCCCCTTTGCCCAAAATGCAGCGTTTGACTTAAGTCAAAATGCACGAAATTGAACCAGCATCGACCGATGCTCCTACTGCATCGATCGATGCACATCCCAAACCAGGATTCCGGTTCACAGATGTTACAATTCTCCCCCACCAAACTAGATTCGTCCTCGAATCTCGAACAACCATCAGCCAAGGACTCCCGTGCAACCATCTCCACGGTCCGCACTCCTCCGACCGATCTACAGAAGGTCACCTCTAGGCGATAGACTCACGCTCCAGGAGTCATTTGCTCTCGACTTTTGGACTTTCCTTTACTCATGGGCCTAGACCTTGAGTTCTTATTGGCTCCTCATCAGACCTAAGTCTGCATGCCAAATGTTGGCTCCTCATCGGGCCTAAACCCGCATGCCATAATATATAAGGAAAAATCCAAACTCGTCTCTCGGGTCGTCACCCTACAGCGCGCCCCCGGACCGTCGTCCGAAGTCGATATACCAACCATACTCCCAAGCCACAAAGTCTCTGAATATGGCAGTACTAGGAGAACCTAAGTCCTCCAAGAGCCGCGAGCAAACAATTCTGAACACGTCTGAGTCCTATCCCTATCCAGGTTTCCTTCTCGTGGCTCGCGTAAAATATCTCGATGTCCTACCAACCACATATCCCTCACTGGAATACCTCATGACCACACAAGGATCATATACATGCCACAAGGGCCGCCACAAGGGCCAAACAAAATGTCCTAAAGAGGACCGCCACCAAGGCCAAACAAAATGCCCTAAAGAGGAACGCCACCAAGGCCAAACAAATTTCCTAAAGAGGACCGCCACCAAGGCCAAACAAATGTCCTAAAGAGGACTAACACCAAGGCCAAACAAATGTCCTAAAGAGGACCGCCACCAAGGCCACTTGTCCCGAAGGACCGTCACAAAGACCATCTGTCCCGAAGGACCGTCACAAAGACACTCTGGCTAAACAGCCCGCCACAAAGGCCACACAATTGGCTAAACAGCCCCCCACAAAGGCCACACACGGCTAAACAGTCCGCCACAAAGGCCACACACGGCTAAACAGCCCGCCACAAAGGCCACACAATGTCTAAAAAGATCGCCACACACGGGCACACTGACTCGAAATTCCGCCACTAAGGCCACACACAAGCCCCTCCAAGGCTCTCCACCGCTAAAATGGACAAATTCTAACTCCCGTAAAACTTTCCATATTTAGCACTTTCCATTTTTGGAAACTTCTATTTCAAGAAACTTTCCTCCAAAAACCCTGCCTCACGGAAACTTTGTACCCCGAGCGCCACCTCATCTTGTTACTGAGTCGCACAACCAACCACTCCAAGTGACCACGTAACAAGAGAGATGGGCTGGAATACTCCATTCCCGCTCCAGCCACGGATTAGAGATGGGACCAAGCTAGACAAGTTCAAGTCGCGGCTTTCTTCTCATACCACTTCTTAAACCTCGCCTTCATCTTTGCCTCAGGCTCCCAAGTCTGCTCCTCAACACCATCACAGTCCCACATGACTCTCATCAAAGGAATCTTCTTCTTCTGAAGTTCTTTGATCCTCCTCTCGAGAACCCTCACTGGTCTCGCCTCCAATGTCATGTTAGGCTGAAGATCCTCAGGAATCTTAGCCAACACCTGCTCACCCTCACGGAGACACTTCCGCAACATAGACACATGGAAAACCTTATGGAATGCACGCATCACCTCAGGTAACTCTAGTTTATATGCCACTGGTCCAACCCGCTCAATCACTCTGAATGGACCCATATACCTCGGACTCAATTTAGTCTCTGACAATGACCTGTTCGGACCCTGCAACATGGCCATCTTGAGGTACACTCTGTCTCTTATCTGAAACTCAAGATCTCTCCTCCTCCTATCACCATAACACCTCTGCCATTCCTGAGCCTCCTTCATGTTCATCTTGAGAACCCGAATCTTCTCTGAGGTCTCCTGAACAAAACTAGCACCAAACATGCTCCTCTCCCCCACCTGAGTCCAGCATAATGGTGTCCGACATGGTCTCCCATACAAAGCCTCATAAGGAGCCATCTTAATACTAACCTGATAACTGTTGTTGTAAGCAAACTCTACCAGGTTCAGGTGATCTGCCCGATGGCCACCCCAATCCAACACACACATCCTCAGCAAATCCTCCAGCGTCTAGATCGTCCTCTCAGACTGTCCATATGTCTGGGGATGATAAGCTATACTCATATGCACCTTAGTGCCCATCTATGCCTGAAATACCTTCCAGAACACCGAAGTGAACTTAGAATCTCTATCAGACACAATGCTCACTGGTACCCCATGCAATCTGACTATCTCTCTCACATACTTCTTAGCCAAGACCGCTGCTCCATCAGTCTTCTTAATGGCCAAAAAATGTGCTGACTTAGTCAACCGGTCCACAATGACCCAAATAGCATCAAAGGTCCGTGACACTGGCAATCCTACCACAAAATCCATGGTAATCATATCCCACTTCCACTCAGGAATGGGTAAACTCTTCATTAAACCGCTTGGAACCTGATGCTCAGCCTTCACCAGCTGACACACATCACACCTCGAAACCCAACTAGCCACATCCTTCTTCATCCCGACCCAATGATAATACCTCTTGAGGTCACGGTACATCTTAGTCGCTCCTGGATGAATAGATAACTTGCTCGCATGAGCCTCTCTCAGAATCTCCTGCCTCAACTCCTCATCCTTGGGCACACAAACCCGACCGTGCACCAAGATAGTACCATTATCTGAGACCTGATACTCTAAATCCACATCCTTAGAGGCATTCACCAGCCCCAAATCCTTCTCCTGAGCCAACCGCACCCTACTTAGAAGATCTGCTCTATCTACTGCTTCCAAACCCAACGGAACCTATGAAACAGCACACAAGCTCAAAGCACTGATCTCCCCTACCAGAGACTCCATCTCCTGCTCCTGAGCCGAAGCTACCCTCTTCCGACTCAGAGCATTTGCAACCGTATTAGCCTTACCAGGATGATAGGCTATCTCCAAATCATAATCCGCCACCAGTTCCATCCACCGCCTCTGTCTCAAATTCAGCTCAGGCTGAGTGAATATATACTTCAGACTCTTATGATCTGTAAACACCTGTATCTTTGCACCATAAAAATATGATCTCCAAATCTTCAGGGCAAAAACTACAGCACCCATCTCCAAATCATGAGTAGGATAGTTGCCTTCATGCACCCGCAACTGCCGCGAAGCATAGGCAGTCACCTTTCCATGCTGCATCAGAACACACCCAAACCAACTCTAGATGCATCTGTATAAACCACATAGGGTTTTCCCTGTTCAGGCAAAGCAAACACTGGCGCAGTAGTCAACATTTCCTTCAGGCTTGCAAAGCCTTCCTCACACTCTTCTGACCAGACAAAAGGAACATCCTTCCCTGTCAACTTAGTCATAGGACGTGCTCTGCTTACAAACCCCTGCACAAATCTCCTGTAGTATCCTGCCAATCCAAGAAAACTCATGATCTCTGTGGCATTCTGCGGTCTAGGCCAATCCCTGATAGCCTGAATCTTCTCTGGATCTACAGAGACCCCTCAGCAGAAACAATGTGACCCAGAAAGCCCATCTCACGCTGCTAAAAACTGCACTTGCTCAACTTAGCAAACAACTTCTGCTCCCGCAGCTTCTCCGTAACTGCCCTCAAATGCACTGCATGCTCCTTAGGACTCTTAGAATAAGCCAGGATATCATCGATGAAAATGATGATAGACACATCCAGAACTCCTAAAACACGCTGTTCATCAATCTCATAAACGCTGCTGATGCGTTAGTCAACCCGAAAGGCATGACCACAAACTCATAATGCCCATACCTAGTCCTGAAAGCAGTCTTCCTCACATCTGCCTCATCTATCGGTATCTGATGATAACCCGATGCCAGATCTACCTTAGAGAACTAAGTAGCACCCCTCAACTGTTCAACAACTCATCAATCCTAGGAAGAGGATACTTGTTCTTCACAGTGACCCGGTTCAAACCCCGATAATTGATGCACAACCTGAAACTCCCATCCTTCTTCTTCATAAACAACATCGGCGCTCCCCACGGTGATACACTAGGATGGATGAATCCCTTACTCAATAAATCCTCTAGCTGCTTCTTCAGCTCTGCCATCTCTGCTGGAGCCATTCTGTAAGGAGCCTTGGATAACGGCATCGTCCCCGGTTCCAGTTCAATGGTAAAAGGATCCGACCGAGATGGTGGTAATCCCTGCAAAGACTGAAACACATCCTCAAACTCCTCCACTACCAGAATACCGCTAACCATAGACTTCCCCACTGATTCTGGCATAGATATAGTAACCAGATAAGCCTCACGGCCCTTCTAGATCATCATCCCAGCCTGAATGGCTGAGATCACGAGACTCCCCGAAGTCGGTCTAATACCGTGAAACACCAACTTCCCTCCTGAACGCTCAAACTCCACTCTACCCCGATGGCAATCCAAATGCACCCTATGCCGATGCAACCAATCCATCCCGAGAATAACATCATATAACTCCACTAGACTGATAAGCAAATCCGCTCGCCACGACTCTCCTACGATCTGAATATCAATTCCTCTAGCTCGACCAATCACTCTCAGGAACTCGCCTCCCGCAACTCTGACAACTCCTGCACGCTCTCCAGGATCCCCGCTGATCCCCGCACACTCTGCACACTCCGGAGTAATGAAGCTATGGGAAGCTCCAGAATCAAACATAACATGGGACTTAAACCCGCCCACCAACAAGGTCCCTACACAAACCTCATATGTTGAGAACCTAACACTTTATCACAGGAAACAAATACAATCTGAACCTACTAAAATTCACAAAGTTTAAGTACCAGAAAATATACCTGTGATCGCCCCGGCACTGGTTCCACCAGTCTCTGCTGTCGTGTAAACCCGTGGCGCCTGCTCGATCCGTGCCACCTGCTGACCTCCATGCTGCACCTGCTGCAACGCTGCCACTGCTGCCGGCTGCAACTTGGGACAAAAAGGCCTGATGTGCCCTGTCTCCTTACAATGATAGCATACCCGAGGCCCTGCCGTCGGAGCACTCCTCTTGGGACAACTAGCAACCCTGTGATCCTTGCTCCCACAACCGAAGCAACTCGCACCACTCGACTTCTGCGTAGCATCCCACCTCCTCTTGGTTTCCTGTGCAGGCCTACCGCCCCTGCTAGAACCACCCTGCTGCTGAGCCTTACTAGGCTGAACTGCTGGAGCTACCGCCACTGAATGTGCCCGGATATCCTCCTCAATCTCTGCTGCAGCCTCAACAAGCTCTGCACGCGTAGAATAACTCCGCCCTCTACAGTGAACTCTCAAATCATCACGTAGAGCCCTCAAGAACCTCCTGATCTTAGCCTCCTCAGACTCCAAAGCCCGACCCCCATAACAAAGAAGTCGACTGAACTCCAGGTCAAGCTACTGCACTGACCGTGTCCCCTGAGACAACTGAAGGAACTGCACCTCCAACCGATCCAATGCCTCCCTAGGAAAATACTTGCGGTTGAACTCCAAGACGAAGTCAGCCCAAGTCATCTCCAGCTGCACCCTCCTAGCAGCCACTGATCTCCACCACAACTCAGCATCACCACTCAAATAGTAGACCCCTATGTCCACCCAAAACTCCTCAGGACATCTCAGAGTATGGAAGTTACGTTCCACACTCGTCCTCCACGCATCCGCAAAAGTAGGATCTGTACCACCCGAAAACCTCTCAGTGAACAGACCCTTCATCTCCTTGAGCATAGACAAATAACGTCCATGTGCTCCCACATCTGCAACCACTGGCTGCCGCTCCTCCGCCACCACTGGTGGCACTACCTGAGCCTGAGCCGGTACTACTGGTGGTAACCGCGCTAACACCTCTGCTAGCATAGCCGCAACATCAGTACCAGGGACTCCACCCTCTAGGACTCCCACACCCGGGACCCTAGCATCACCGGCCACTGGAGCATCAACTCCGCCCCCTCCTGCCACACTCACGGAATCCCCCGGAACACCCTGCGACTCGCCAACACCCTCAGCTGTCACACTCTGGTCCTAGGTCTCACTAACCACTGGGACTCTGCCCCTACCACGACCACGTCCGCGTCCACGACCACGTCCGCGTTCACGACCACGACCAGCCACAGCCTCACCTCTAACCATCTGCACTACCATGAACAGAAGGGTAAGCAAACAATTTCTATTAAAACACATAAACATAAACTCACCGTGGAATCATACAGTCGGCTCGTAGAGGATGTTCTAGGACTCCATGCCACACACAATTGACTAATTCACATAATCAATCAAGACATGCAATCCCAAACATCACAACAAAACCTAGTGAACCCAAACCTAGAACCGTAAGGGCTCTGATACCAAAATGAAACGACCGACCTTTTTTTTTATAATAAATAATAAATATAATATAATAAATAAACTACAACTAGTGGTCCCATATCCACTAGCCACCTAACACAATCACAACCAACAGCGGAATAACAATACCAATAATCAATAAATAATATCCAATAAATGTAATAACCAATAGAATAATATCCAGTATAAATTCCAATCATAAACTAATGATCCAAACAACATAAACCAGTGAACCCGCAATCCTGAGCAACATTATAGGACTCAACTCTAGCAACCCAACAGAAGCTAGAAAACCAAGCAAACCACTAGAACATCCTCCTCTTCATTGCCTTGATTCCACGATCACACTTTGCCTTTACTTGCACAACAAACACATATTGCAATGCATGAGTATTTTATAAACACTCAGTAAGGCAATCCTCCCATCTACTAGGCTATACATACAAGCAATAGAGTATCAATAACCAACACACAACAATCAACAAATGACAAGTAACAAACCAGGACTCGGCATCGACCGACGCCAACATGCATCGATCGACGCCAACATGCATCGACCGATGCCAAATGGGGATTTATCGACCGACACAGAAGCAGCATCGACCGATGCATGCTCGACGTAACGTGAAAACCCTAGAGTTTTACGCGCCGTCCTCGCACTTGCATCGACCGACGCACGGTATGCATCGATCGACGCAACATTGAGCACCGTGATTTTCCCCGAAGCTTCTCGCCGGATCTTCGTTCCTACAACCACAAAACTCGATCCCAAGCCACAAGAAAGCTTCCTAACGTCCATAGCAACGATCTAACAAGTCTAACGTCACACAACAAACAGATTAAAGAGTCCTATAGCTTAGACAAGCCATGGTCATGCACTTACCTTTGCTACAGAAGAATCTGAACCTCTAACAAAAAAGAACAAGTCTCTAGGAAGCTCCTACAACGATCCCAGCTACAGATCTCCCCAATAAACGCCACAAATCTCCAGAAATCACCAAAAACGTTCAAGAACAGTTATCTCTTTCTTTTGTTTCTCAAAAACGGCTGAAGTCGTCTAATGAGACAAAAATAATGACTTAAGGGTTTTCCCTTCCCCTTTGCCCAATACGCAGCGTTTGACTTAAGTCAAAACGCACAAAATTGAACCAACATCAACGATGCTCCTACTGCATCGATCGATGCACATCCCAAACCGGGATTCCAGTTCACGGATGTTACATTCACGAAAGAACAAAAAACATCGAGGTTGATTGCCACAAAGTCCGAGAACAAATTCAACTGGTGTAACTCTCCCATGTCACACCAACAACTATGAACAGCTCGCTGACATTCTTACCAAGCGGCCAATCCAAAAGTATGTGAGTATATTCATCCTAAACTTGGCCTTAAATACCTTACTCCGCCATGAGTCTCCTTTCATGGCACCTACACTCTTTTTCCCTTAAGTATAGTTTTTCCCAAGTGGTTTTCTATACTAAGGTTTTTAATGAGGTAGGTGCTTGTGAAAATCCAATCTTGATTGACTGAGTGTCAATTAAGCTTGAGGGGGGAGTATGAAACCTCACATTGCACACCGTCCTTACCTTACCGGACCGTCCGTACCACACCGTCCGTACAACATGTGAATGGGCCGTCCGTACAGTCTCATGTATAACAAGGCCCAGCTGGTGTATGAAGCCTCTCCAACGGTCACAAGTTCTCTAGAACCTTCCCAAGTAGCCGTTGGAAATGAGAAAGCAAGTGGGAGCCTAAGTCAAAGTCACATGTTGTATTAAGAGAAGACATGTCGCTTTCATAGTCTTAATTGTCTATAGAATCTTGTATAGGATATTCCTTGTGTCACATGTGTCTATATTTAGTTTGTAACTAGGAGCCAAATGAAGTAAGAAGTTGAATTCTTCTTCTACACTTTTCTTATTCTCTCTCTACACTCTCAAACACTCATACACTCGCTTACACTCTCTCTCTCTCGTTACACACACTCGACCTTCTTCTTGTTCTAAAACTTACAGTAAACAAGGAAGATGCAACTATAAAAAGGTACAAACTCACTAATGTTGTGAAGGACGTGAGTACGAGAGCCACATCAGGCCCTGCTAAGCTGGGAGGCTTCACCTATGAAGTGTCTCACTCCCCAAGGCCACCAGAATTTTCCACTGGTGAAGTGTTGATACTACAGGATTTAAAACCAACCATTGAAGCTCAAAACATAGAAATTACAGTTGAGAACACAATCTCCGAAACTGGTTTCACATTTTCTGTTCGTCGAGAGAGGGATGCTGCAATTGGGGCGAGTTCACAAGTTTGAAGAGAGATCATTTAGAGTGATCTGTCTCTTACACTTCAACTTGTTGTTGATTTATTGGATGAAGATCAAGAAGAGGAGACTGATAAGCCACTACACATATGGTCTGTGAGGGTTGATAGATAGACTTGGCTTGCTGTTTCAAATGTGCAGAATAAAGTTCTTATGTGATGCGAGTTGCAGAGCGAGTTTTTTCCAAAACTGGCTTCATCATCAGTTGGTCAAACCACTTGGGAAACACAAGTTGAAGACATTGGATGGAAGCCGTTGGTTGATATTCTTCATGAGATCAATGTGACCTTCAATGGCAGGAAAAAGTTTATTTGTGCAGGAACAACCAAAGTTCAATCTCTTTTCCAAGGATTTCACTTCCTTCCACCTTGAGGACAGGTTGGTTCTTCATGGCGGGAGTATTGTTAGGACTCGGATCAGAATATTGAGCCTTTTTGGGCCTCGTCCAAGGCTTATGGTTTAAGTCCAGTCTCTTTGTATTTAATTTGCTTAGTTCTCTCTGTAATGGTTTATCGAATAGATCAATCAAAACATTCAAACTCTTCTTCTTCATGGTTCTTCTCCTTCCTCCTTCCATTTCTTCTAATTTCTCACCTACTTCTTCTGTTTCTCATCTATTTCTGTTACTTCCTTGATAGAACCAATTCTGGTTCTATCACAGAGTCCCATCAGTTAGTGAGACTGTTGATCAGAGTGTGGCAGCTGAGGGTGTTGGCGAGTCGCAGGGCTTCCAGGAGGGGTCCATAAGTGTGGCCGGAGGAAGTACTAATAGGACCGTAGGCGCTAAGAGAGTCGGTGTGGGCGGTGTCGGTGCCAGAGTGGCCGGTGATGCTAGGGTCCCGGGTGGAGGAGTCCCAGCGGATGGAGTCCCTGTGGGAGGTGTTGACCTGGCTGGCTTGTTGACACAGCTGTTAGAGCGGATACAAGGAATGGGTCCAGCTCAGGTAGTACCGATGCTGGCGGCGGTGGAGCAGCAGTTGGTGGCTGCGGATGGGGAAGTTCATTCTCGCTATGTTAGTATGCTGAGAGAGATGCGCAACATTGGTACTGAGCGTTTTGCGGGTGGTTCAGACCCTATTGTTGCAGATGCATGGAGGTTGGAAGTGGAGCGTAATTTTCAGTCTCTTAGATGTCCTCAGGAATTTTAGGTGGACATAGGGGTCCACAACCTAATTGGTGATGCTTACGTGTGGTGGAGATCAGTGGCCGCTAGGAGATCGCAGAGGGAGATGATTTGGGCTGAATTCACGGAGGAATTCAACCGCAAGTATTTTCCTAGGGAGCCATTGGACCGTTTGGAGGTGTAGTTCCTGCAGTTATCTCAGGGGACTCGGTCAGTGCAGGAGTTGGACGTGGAGTTCAGTTGAATTCAGGGAGGCCGGGCGATGATTTCCGAGGATGCTCAGATAAGGAGGTTTATGAGGGCCCTATGTGTTGATTTGAGGGTTCATTGTAGAGGGCAGAGTTATGTTACGCGTGCAGAGTTAGTTGTGACCTCAACTGAGATCAAGGAAGACCTGAGGGAGCAGGTCGTGGTGGTTAGCCCAACAGTGCGGACAGAGGAAACGCCAGAGAGGATCGTTCCTGTCAAAGGCAGCAAGCCGGCACAAGGACAGAAGAGGAAGCCGGAAGACACGTCAGCTATGCGACAAGGTGGGAGAGGGTGTTTCAGATGTGGAGGCAGGGATCACAGGTTGGCCGACTGTCCCAAGAAAGGTGATCCGTAATAATATTGTCGATTGTGTTATCATTGTGGGGAGGAGGGGCATATCAGACCTTTCTGTCCTAAGTGGACACAGATGATGGAGGTTGTGGCACAGCCGAAGGGAGGACCGGGTGCCCAACCCGGAGTTTAGTTTAACTTTTGGTTCTCTTTCTTTCGTTTATGGATTTTTGTTTTGAGTTGTAAACAATTATTGCATTTGACGTTTTTAATAAAGATGGAGTTCTTTGGATTCGTGATTTGTGGATCTTGTGGAAAAAGGAATTCGCTCGGGAGTTCTACAAATGGAAAATTTCCCTAAATAGAAAACTTCCATAAATAGAAAGTTTCCATAAATAAAAGGTTTCTAAAAATATAAAAATTTATGAATAATTAGAACATGTAGATTTTTGGAAAGGGTGTGTGTGAACATCCAAATTGGTTGGGATGTTTGGAGTCTGGCCTCGGAGTGGTGATGTTCCGGGAGGGAATATGATGGTTGGTAGGACATTGTGATGTCTTACGCGGATCACGGGTGTGTTCCTGGTTGAGGAAATGCTTATAGACGTTATGACTGGTTGCTGTAAGGGCGGGGGGTCCTGAACAATTCATGAGGAGATGGGGGTTCTCCTGAGGGGACGGAGGGGGAGGGTTCCCTAGATACCGATAACTCGAGGGGCTGCGGTCCTGAGAGTAGTAGAGGAGATGTGGGTTCTCCTGGTACCAAGATCTTGAGGGTGATGACCTGAGGGTGAGACGGTATGGCTCGAAGACGGGGGGTCTGATAGTGTGATCGGTATTGCTTGAAGGTTGCGACCTAAGAGTAGATGAGTTGGCGACAAAAGTGTCAAGGTTGTGAGGATAAGCATTGTAATCGGATGTGGATTTAGGATATTGATGGGGATCCAATCTTAGTTTTCCGGTTGAGACCGGATGCAGATCTCGGGGTTGATGGGGGTTCAATCTCGGGGGAGGGTTTATGTGTGTGACCGGGAGGGTCAGGTTTATACTGGGCGGGGGGGGGGAGGGCAGGGTTGTATTGATTGGAAAAGTATGTTTTTTGCTGGCCAATGGGGTCAGGGTGTTGTGAACCGTTAGGTCAGGTTGTGGTGTGCATCGTTGTAACAGTGGTTGGAGGTGTTTAGCAGATAGGCTGCGGTGGTTTTAGATTCGAGGACGAATCTATATTTATCGGGGGAGAATTGTAACACCCGTGTCCCAGAATAAAACTGGAAGAACCGATCAATTTATGTTAAATAATGAAATTGACCGGTTTGGTTTAAGTTCACCTGGTTTAGGACTGGTTTTAGAAAGCCCTAGTGATGGTTTTTGTAATGCTTTGGACACCTCTTCTCTCTTATTTTGTGTCTGCATTGCTGATGTTGAGGGAAAGAAAGAGAGAGGGAAGGAGAGAAGCTTGTTGTGGTGTGAAGGAGATTTAAGGAGGAAGCAGAATCGTCAGGGTTTGCGAGAAGGAAGATCTGACTGCTCAAATCATTTCGAAAGGTATTGATTTTTGGTAGGGTTGTAACTAAGAGATTTTCGTACACTCTCCTTTTTAAAGAAGTGAATTTGAGTTACTATTCTAGAGATATCGGCAGTTTCGTGGGGCGTTTCTTCTCAGTCGCGGATTGAGACCAGCGGGTGTTTTAGGATCGATTGCGGTTTCATCTGAGATCTGATCGTACAAATTTTGTGGGAAGCTTCTGGACTTCTAGACCTTGCTTTCCACCGGAGGGATTGGAAAGTTAACGGTTTGTTTTGATTTCGTGGTTTTACTTGTGAGATTGTTCTTTTTTCTGATTTTTCTGATAGTTTGTTTTCAAAGTTTGTTTATTGTTGTGATTGGTGATTGGTTGTTAGAAAGCTTCTCTTTTGGTTGTAGTTATTTTCGTGAATCAATTGTTCTGGTGATGAGCTTATCTGAATAAGTGATTCACGAAAATAACTACAATCAAAAGAGAAGCTCTCCAATATCCAAGAACAACCAAACTCGCTCCTACAACCAATCACAATAACAAACAAACATTGAAACAAACTGCCAGAAAAATCAGAAAATAAGAACCTCACAAGTGAAACAACGAAATCAAAAAGAACCGTTAGCTTTCCAATCCCTCCGATGAAAAGAAAGGTCTAGAGGTTCAGAAGCTTTCCACAAAATTTCAGCACGATCGGATCTCAGATGAAACCGCAATCGATCCCGAAACACCTGCTGGTCTCAATCCGTGACTGAGAATAAATGCTCTACGAAACTGCCGATATCTCCTAGAATATTAACTCAAATTCACTTCTGTAAAAAGGAGGATGTATGAAAATCTCTTAGCTACAAACCTACCAAAAATTAATACCTTTCGAAACGATTTGAGCAGTCGGATCCTCTTTTTCCCAAACCTTGACGATTATGTTCCTTCTCCTTCTCTCTAAAACAAAACTTTGTTGATCTCTTTCTCCTTCTCCTTCACTCAAAATCGACCAACGCTCTCTCTCTCTTTTTCTGTGACTCCCAACGTCGACACTCAATCAAAACAAAGGAGGCGACACTTTAAAAAAAAGTCTAGGGTTTTTCGTTTAATCTGATTAAACCAAGATTTAATTAAACCGATAGTTAAACCGAAATTAATTAAAATTCACTCCTCTGATTTATTCAACACAACCCAAAATATAATTTCGGAACATGGATATTACACAAAATATATGATGTTTTTAGTAAAAATACGCATATTAAGAAATTATTACTTTTAAAAGGTTTAACCAATCATAAACAAAATTGCATAATATAAAATATGAAATTTATTCAAAAATTGCATAGAAACTTGGAAACATCCTATATTATGAAACAAAAATACTTTTATAGACATTCTATATTATGAAACGGAGGGAGTAAATTTTTTGAAATGGTCTTGTGATTAATGACATTCAATATAATTTTTTAGGAAAAAGTGTAACTACATAGGAGTACTTCTCCTTTGTATAGATGACACTCCATGGAAAAAAATAATTAGAATAACCCAAACCTGATGATTTAAATTTAAGTTATCTTTTGTATGGTGATGACCATTTCGGTAATGTATCAAGTTTAAAGACGTCATCGAAAAGAAAAAAAGAACAACTTTTGATTTTTAACATTTTACCATTTCAAGAAAAGATATTGCAATAATATTTTTTTTCTAACCATTAAGCCACAACATGTCGGTTATTTAGCCAAATTGCTACATTCATGGGAAAAGAACGGAACTCGATAAATGATATGATGGTGCCTTGTACATTAAGGACTTATCTTTAGCCACTGTATTAAAATTATTTTAATGTTGTAGGGGATTTACTTAAACAAAATTACCAAATGAAAAATAAAAAACAAAAGTTCCCCGAAAAACTCAACAAGATCTTCCACAATGATTTAGGCACAACAACTTTGGTAAACAATTCACCAGAGAATCAAACGACGCAAACTTTATGGTCTCACAATTGTCCATGTGACCGACATGAAAATCTCTACTAACCTATATTATCTGAGAAAAATATTACGTCAGCTTCGTAATATTACTATTAATTTTGTTTGAAATTATATATATACTAGATACAGATCCATCCGATGTGCGGGTTTAGCATTTTGTAAATAAAATAGAATTTAATAAAATATATTAAATATTATTGTAGTTTATTTATAAAAAGTTCTTTTGCTATAATACACTGACTTATATCCATATACAAATATTTTATGTATATTATCATTAAAAGTCTATTTTTTACACCTAGATATATTGTATGTTATAAATATATTATTTACTACCATCTAGAAAATGTCAATATGAACAAATTAAACCACCTATTATATGTTTTTTTACTTTCATTTTTGCATAGTTTTTTTAATTACTAAAAATTGTTGGCTCAAAAAATATTTTGAATAAAAAATAAATTACATCACAATAGTGTATGACTAACCATAGAGAGAACCTCGGTTCTGTCTTCCTCTCTTATGCAGAGAACTTTGCGTCCAACCTCATCCACCATGGGAAGAACCTTCGCTCTGCCTTTGTTTTTTGGAGAGATAACCTTGTGTCCAACCTCTCCACCTTCCTCCCTTGAGGAGATAACCTTGCGTCCAACCTCCTCCACCATAGAGAGAATCCTGACTCTGCCCTCCTCCTGTGTGGAGAGAACATGTTCACGTCTTTAGCTATCTCAAAGTGGCTTACTCCAGCAACCAATGAAACTAAATACCCTTTTCTAATGTCACAAAATCTTTTGATGGTAACTAATGTTAAATTTCTCAATGTATTCATGGAAGTTTTTTTGACACACCATGATGTAGCCTCTGTCTTCAAGCTCCTCTAGATCTATCAACAACGATTTATATTTTTCCAATCTATCTATATTTGTTATAGTATTTGATTAGCCTATTTTATCCAACCATTATGTTGATGACCTTCTCTTCTTTATCTCCTTTTGAGATTGAACTAATGGTAACAATTATGTTTACACAAAAAAAAAAAGGTCTATGACCAACCAATCAAGGTTGAGAAATTAAAAGAAAATTAATTTGACATAATTAATGAAATAATAGAAAATTATAAGCACGGTGATATATGGATCTCAAATAATTCAAAATGAAAATATAAATTAAATAAAACAATCTAAAACTACTACAATAAATTTTAAAATACAGTCTTAGAAAAAGAAGATGCATATATTATTAATCTTCCTTTTTTTTTGGGTCAACATATTAATCTTACCTATTCCAAACTGAAAAAGTAGAAAGTAGGAGTATATTTTTGTTAGAAAAATAAGGAAAATTTGTTTTCCCATTAAAAAAGTTTGACCAATAGAACAAAGTTGAAAGCAATATTTTTGAATAAATTATTTTGTTAGATGAATAATATGAGACGATCTATGTTTGTACAGAAGTGAGTATTTACATTTTTTAGAATCAATAATTTTCTGTATATTTTCCTTAATCTCTTTCTATTTTATGAGAAAATTTATTCCAATGTGCTCATTGTTTTTTTTTTAAAAGAATTCTTGCTTTCCACATTTTTTGTAAGACGTACTATCGTTCGACGATAAAAACGCTTTTTGTTTAGTTGTTCTAGTGTTATATAATCTCTCTTGCTATCTTGCATTTGTGTATTTATCTTTTTTCTATGCTACATGTCCTGCAAATTAATAGAAATAATAATAACACCGTGAGAAATTTGTTAATCCCAAAAACCTTAGTTATTATGCATAAGAAACTTTGTTAACAATTCAAAGTCAAAGATTGCGTAGTATGCATTATGAAATTGAGAAACGAAACAAAATTCAAAGAAAAGACTACGAAAACACATGGTAATATCTAAGAATCTTTTTATATAGTTGCTTTGATTAGACAACAAACCAATTGCCTTCGAGACTTGTTCAAGAACAATGATGTGTCAAACAAAAGGTTAATAAAAAACAAAGAAGAAAATTTTACCAAGAAAAACAAATCTAGTCAAAATTATTTTATTTGGTGAAAAATATGTTATCTCTCTGCGTGAGGGGTGTATTTACAATCTTTTTCCTTTCAGGAATAACAAAGTTTTTTTTAATATAATAAGATTAGAATTATCTTATCGTTTTACCAAACTTGAAAACTGTGATTTTTGATTGTTAATATTGACACGTGTCACGATCTGATGAGTTATTAACTTTGATATGTGATTTATGATCGTTAAAATTGACACGTGTCACGATCTGATGAGTTACTAACTTGGATATTTAATCGCTAAAACTGACACATGTCATGATCTAGTGAGTTTTTAATTTTGATCTCTGATCGTTAAAACTAACACGTATAACGATCTGGTGAGTTACTAACTTTGATAATCAAACTTTATATAATAAGATATATATATATATATATATATATATATATATATATTTCACATTCCAACTGACAAAAATTTATCCTTATGTCCATCCGTGGAAGATGTTGTACGATGGTCTAACGCCTGCTAGTTACTGGTGCCTAACTTAGCACGTAAAGTCTAACGTTGGTGATGATTTTTTCTAATGTCCTATACACCTGCATGTTCTGAAGTACTAGCTCGTACTTCACGCTTGATTCCTCTGATTATATTTTTATTCCAATCTCGTCCTATTTCAGTTACAAACAAAAACAAAAACCATTGGTACAATTAAATTTTCCTGTTTTAAAGAAGAATAAAAAAGAGGAACTGAGGTAATCGATTTGAGAGATAAATGATATATTTTCTTATAACTTAGAACTTACTTGTTTTGGGAGATTCATTTGGTAGTCCTGCTAGAGCTGTGTATGAGGATGCAGATAACACGAGAAGAAGCAATGTTATTAACCATGCCATGTACATTTTATTTTCTTGGTCTAACTTTTATGAGTTTTGTAACATGTAAAATTGTTGTATATATATATATATATGTAAGAGAAAATGCAATCAAGTCAAGTACTATATTTTTAATTGATAATCATAAAACGCGTATTAGTGAATTGACTTGTCTTTTGTATATTTAGAAGATACGTATTTTCAATATATCATATCGTGTGGAAACGGTCCTTTGGAGACATCAGATAAAAAATAATGTGTGGAAAACCCATTATAATTTAAAAGGTTATGGCCGATATATGAGTGTCCGAAATTAAGTATTTTCTAAAGCTTTTATTGAAAAACTCTATATCATATCTAAATATTTATTTAGATGTAATGGATTTATAAAATCCTAGGAAGAAGGGGGGGGAAGAAGAGAAGAGTGGTATAGTTCAATATATAGACCGTCCGGAGACTTCCACAGTTTTATCATCGGTTGGATTAAAGTTCATAATTTTGTTTGATGGAAGTATGTATATGATTTTATATTGAGTATTTTTTGTAAAAATTATAGTTAATAACAGGGTTTTTTGTTTGTCCTTTTCAAAACACTAAAACCTAGTGATGATTGGAGTTTTTCGTTCATCAATTTTGTCTCTCATGTTATTTTATTTTATTTTCATAAATCAGCGAAAAACATAATCAGTCTTAGTGAGTAGTTTATTTTCTCTTGATCGGATCTTAGTCGGGCTAACACCTAGCGACATGCATTCATTTCCATTGTTTTTCATGTCTAATGCATTTCTCCCTCATAAATAACATTCTCCTCGATCCATTTTATTATGCATGCACCGCCTATATCACCAATTTAAGCCTTCGCCTCTAAAAGCTCCACTAGCTCATTGCCGACAAATGTCTTAAACAGATATAACTGATGTTATAAGACCGCGAGCCAACTAAAAGTTGCTAATTCTTAGTGACATCAGCCAATAATATTAAACATATAAGCCTCAGTGAAATTTAAAGTACTTAGCTAGTACAGGAATCAAACCCATGACTTCGACGTGAAAAGACTGATGTCAGAACCACTGGACGAAAGGAATCAAAAGGCCCATTCCTTATATACCTCAGCTCCAAGAATAGAAGTTGTTGTAGATTCACTTATGGATCCATGCATCCTCCAAAGGAACTGGACATGACTAATTTTTCGCAATTGGGGATCCGACTCGAGCAAGAATTGACCAAACCTTGCTTTGACTGAAAATAATGCAAGATAAGTAGATAACTAATGATCATGTTGCTGTTTGTTGGCACTATTGTATCATTGTTTGTGCAAATTTATTACAAATCCAACAATATTATTGTGCAATAAGCCTCTAAGCAAAATCTAATTTGCTTTAGCTTTGGAAAATGAGAGGGTCTCAGTTCTCATGGCTACTTCTTGGAGTGTCTCTGGGAAAAGTTCTTTATCCTGGAAAGTCCTTCTTTGAGGAGCTCGAACTCAACTGCAAAGCTGATACGTAGCCAGTTATCAAGCCCAACAGCTCGACCTGCAAGAACAGCATCGATTCTCTATTAGTAATTCAACAGCTCAGAATTGTCAAGAAAGCTCGTTAAGAAAAACCATAATATCACCTGGTAAGATGATTATAGATTCCTCTTTAGCCAGCTTGGAGCAGAAGTCCAAATCGTCGCTGATATCTTCGAGAAGCGAAAGGTTTAACTTCACCTGTACATCAAAGGGATTAGCCTATGAGCTTGATCTTGAGCTTTACATATAAGTTATTTGATTCTTATCGATTCATTACCAACGTGAACATTGACCCCTCGGGTTTGCAAGGGCAAGTGATGCAAGGTATTTTCATAAGCTCCTCGTAACAAATCTCAGCACATTTTCTAACCATTTCGAGTTTTGATGAGAAGAATTCTTCCTTTGTATTCCCAATGATATCAGGCATTGCACCCTGGCTCGGACCAAACCTTAAAATTTTATTACTTTTCTTGACAGAAACATGCATGTATTATACTTACCGGCCATGATTCAACATTAACGCATCCCATCAACATACCTGAATGAACGTTGCAGGATCCGTCGACATGTTGAGGACATTGGTAAGACTCTGAACAAACTAAATGATAAACAAAATAGAGATTGATCACAAATACATTCTTCAGATGATATTAGCTAAGTCAACAAAACGTAACTCAATCGTTAAAGCAACAAACCCCAGAATCTTTCATGATGCTGTGAGGGTCAAGAGTCACCATCCAGCCAAGTCTCCAGCCAGGTACGAACCATCTTTTAGATATGGCACCTAACACAACTACAGGCACTATCTCTGCAAACTCTGCCATGGACACAAATGGTTTGTCCCCAAAGGCAAGATGGTCATAGACTTCGTCTGCGATCACAAGTATTCCAAGCTTGGAAGCCGTCTCCGCAATCTTCATCCACCATATAAACAACAAAAAGACATTTCCATAACAAAGTCAAAACAACTAAACCGAGAGAGAAAGAGAGAGAGAGTGTCCAAGTTGATGATTTAAAGTGTTTCTACAGAACCACTAATATTATAAAGCAAGTGTGCACCTTTTGAAGATGTTGGCGAGAGAACACGTTTCCACATGGATTGCAAGGGTTGATAACAACAATAGCAACGGTTTTGTCATCCGCAAGAGCTTCAACTCCATCAAGATCAACATCCCAACCATTTTCTGGTAGGAGATCAAAATAACGAACCTCAAGTTGGCAGAAGGCCGCTCGGGAATCATACATCGGGTAAGAAGGCCTAGGCAGCAGGATGTTGGCACCTGGAGTTGCGAGCGTGGATATCAAAATCTCAACGGCTTGCAAACAACCAGCTGTGATATGGACATCTTTTGGAGATATCTGGTAAGAGAGATCACGGGAGAGGTACTCTGCAACAGCCCTATTAAAAGATTGGGAACAGAAACAACCAAATCATTAATTCTTTCTCAAAAGCCTTATAAGTTTATACTTATTCTGATTATACAATATATTACAAATGTGAAACAAGCATGGAAACATTGCGAATGTGATCTAAATACCGATGTAAATTGAAATCATGCATGTAAGGATCTCATTGATTTAACCATTTATTGTCTTTGAGTATTCATGAAGCAAGAACAGAGACCCTTAGAGATACTAACAAAAAAAAAAACAAAGGACAAGAAAGAAGAAGAGATAAAGCAAACTTACTTCCTAGCGACAGGAATACCGGAAGAAGAAGAATAGTTGTTAAACTTGGTGGAGCGGACAGCATCGCAGATGGGTTCAACAGCGGCTTGGTCGGTACGAAAGCTCGGGAACGGAGAAGGATCGCCCTGTCCGAGGGGGATGACAGGCCTGTTGTCGCGACCATCGAGATTACTGTTTAAGTTGTTAAGATAATCACGAATGGTAAAAGAGCTTGATCGTTCGACTACCTCGTTAGCTCCGAAGTTCCATCGCTTGACTTCCTTGTTATCTCCCATTTTCGTTCTTCAGCAGAAGCGAGACAGAACTGAAACTAACTATTAAGTTGTGTGATTGTCAATGATTTTGTGAGTGGGACTGGTGTGGCTGTCGTTAGTAAACAATTTCTTTTACTAATGACATGAGCGAAAACGCCAAACTAATCTTGGAGATATCATCTTAAATTCTTAATTTAAGAATACGTAACGTCTTCCTTAGAATTTTTTTTTTTTTTTTCTTTTTAATACAGCGTAGTTTTGTATGTGTTAAACTTGATTGAATATACATAAACTATTTCTTTAAAATTTAAATGGTTTTTATTTTATGTATTCAGATTGGGTTTAAAAAAAAACAAAAACATATTTAAGTTTAAAATTAACCGTTTTATGTGTATTCAATTCAAGTTTAGACTAGAATAGGACTAGTTAATAATCTTAATGTATTTTTTATAAATTTATATAAATTTTAAATAAATATAGCATATATTGTTTTACATTCTATATTGTTCTTTTTATTCTGTCATGAAAATATGTTTACGTATGTCGATTTAGTGGATATATCCAGATTTTTTAATCTTATTTTGTATATTTTTTATTTTGTTAAATTTGTTAATATTGTAGAAAATCTAAGTAATTTGGTTAAATGATTAGGTATAAAAATTATTTTTTTAGAGATTTGTTAAGATGTGCATCCATTTGTAAGGAAATGTTTATATGTAGGGCAATTGACAAAAATAGCACCAATTTAAGTTAGTCCAAAATTAGTACACATATTTAAAAGTTCCAAAACTAGCACAAATTTATATATCATTAAAATAAAACATAATTATATTAAAACAAAATTGTGACATTGCTATCTCTCTCACTCTTTCTTTTTCGAGGATTCCAAACCAAGATCCGAAGAGCGATTAACACCGTGAAGGCCATTAGATCTGAAATTAGATTCCAAACCACCTCAACCTTTGAAACCATTAGATCTGAAATTAGTGAAGGCCTGAGATTTTGCGACGGCGGAGAGAATCATATTGTGATTTACACGACATCGTTGTGCGACGTGTGGCGGGCGATGAAGGCATGTAACACCGTGAGAGCTGCGATTGAGAATTTTGGTGTGGTGGTATCTGAGAGAGATATGTCGATGGATGGGGATTCAAAGAAGAGCTTCAAAATCTAATGGCCGAAGAAAGACACAATGGTGGTGATGTTTCAGCGGCAGCAGAGGTGTTGTGGTCGAGGGTTTTTGTGAACGAGAAATACATTGGTGGAGGAGAGGAAGTGATGAGTTTTGTGGAAGAAAGTTTCTTCCCAGAAAAGCCATTGTTGCAGTTTGACATTGTTGTTGGTATAAATTTGCTTTTTAGACTATGAAAGAGAATCCTCTTCTAGGTCCTTCTTCTTTGATGTGGGTAACTATAAAGATCTCATCTTTTCCTATTCTCAGAAAGATTCCAAATTGAAATTATTCAAATTTCTGATGGGTTCTTTTGAACAAAGCTACTCTTTTCTAATTCTTTGGGGATGAGTTAAAAGTTTACAAGTGTGTGTGTGTTTTTTTAATACAAGATTGGAGAAGATGTGGGCTTTAGATATATCAATGGTGCTTCATAAACACCATGTGTGGCATTTGTTTACTTGTGATGTTGTAGTGGTCAAGATGGGGGCTTTAGATGTATCAAATGATGTTTTCATATGGTGTTTGTTTTCATTGAGATTTTGGATAATAAAGCTAATTTGGATGGTTTTCACCATAATACTTATTTTAAAACATACTCAAGTAGGTTATATATTCAATATTTTGATTGGTAGCTACATTTTCATTGGTAAGCATATAAAAATGTTCTCAATCAAACATTCAGGAAGAATTATAAGAAATTTATAAAGGATGTCTTAAATTTAAGGAAGGTTTTCATTAACAGGAATAAAACAAAAAAAAGGAGCATACACGCTACCATATTGAGTTTTGTTGATAGCTCGCATAATCCCTTCTCATGTTCTTGTAACTTGAAAAATAATCACCCAACATCCATCGTCCAACACTCCTCAAACATTTAGGAAGGAATCCACGAAATTCAGGAAATATTTATTGAACTTCAGGATCATCTTCATAAAAAGTTTGGATTTCATGATGAACTTAAGGTTGAACTTCATAAAAAGCTTAGATATTGGTAAACATCCAGATATTCACAAAAATGATATCATTACCCCTCACTAATGGAATATTCTTTCACATATTGAGGTGTGTGTTGACAGTTTGTAGGATTATGTTCCTTAATTCAGTTTTATTTTCTCTATTTTTAGACCTATATGATGCTTGTAAAACCTTTTAGGTTGTTTTCGTACTTGTATGATGTTTCTGCATCATATGTTTATGTGAACACTTTATTTTAACTGTGATTGAATTTCGGGAAAGATTATATGAAATTTGGGAAGGATTTTTGATGTTCATATATTTTACCCTGTTTTCCCTTAGTATATTCACATCTTTTGCATCTTTTGCTATCCATTTTCACCATTATTGCATAGCTTTAAGACTAATCATGCATTAGAGTTTCGTTGCATTGCATTTGCATCTTTTCATGCATAAACAGGTGATTTTGGAGCTTAAGGAGCATGGAAGCAATGCTGAGGAAGAAGTGAAGCAATCAGGAAGGGAAAGCAAGAGAGTTAAGGCTGAAATAACAAGGTCCGGAGTCCAACTCGACCGCACACTCGACCAGACACTCGACCGTGTGCTGAGGAGGACTCGACCGAGTGGAGAATGCACGAGAGAAGCCAGCTCGACCTGCCACTCGACCGAGCACAGGTCGAGTTGACCGAGCCGTTGACTATTTTGTCTTTTAGCATTTTTAGGGCTTCCACTCCCCTCCTATATAAAGCCTTGTACCTGCAGCCACAAAAGGAGTCAGCTTTTTAGATATTCTCTAAACCTAGTATTTACCCTTTTTGGGATTTATTCTTTTTGCTTTTTATTTTCCTAGATCTTGTACTTGAAAAAGACTAAATTCTTCAATATTGTTAGTTTAATAACTTTCTTAATATTGAGAATTCAAGTTTCATTTCTTTTTCGGTATTGTAGATCTTTGTTTCATCTTTCTAATGATGCAAGTTTCAATCTTTTCTGGGTTTATGATTTTGATGTTCATCATGTGTTCTTGTGAGTAGTAGCTTAGGATCTTGAGGATGGGGTAGGCTGGGCTGTGAATGAGGTTTGTTTGGCTTGATCAAGCTTGATTGTTGTAGATCTCTTCTAGGGTAGATGTTCTTAATGCTGATCCTATATCTGAGAGGGTAGGATCTGATTTCAAGCATCCTTAGCATCACACCAATGTTTAAGAGGCATAGATAAGGCTAGATCTAGAGCTTACCATCTTGCTTGCTAAGAGATTAGAGGTTTTGTTTGGTATGAGACATATTTCTTACTGCCTGCTTATGTAGATTCTTTACTATGTGAGAGCAAGTCTAGAAATGCATAGGTTTGATTGCTTCTTGACCATGAGAGTGAGAGAAGCTTGTCTTAGATACATATGTCTAGATATTAGCTCATGTTGTTTTAGATTTGTTGATCAAGTTAGATAGCCTCAATCATTAGTCCAGCCCATGAATCCCTCCTCAAGTCCTTCCTTGTTTATTGATTTTACAGTCTTAATCATGTTGCTTGATTGTAGTTTGATTCGTCTTTGCATTACTCTGTTTTTATTGCATTGCTCTGTTTCTGCGTTTAGTCTAGCTCGACCACTCACTCGACCTACACTCGGTCGAGTGCTTGCTCGAGTTCATCCCCAGAACTCTTGTTCATGCTTTGTGATTGTCTTGTTTCATTCTATTTGCATTTCTGTTGCATTTACTTAGCATCTTGTTCATTACTTGTCCTGCATTATTTCTTTAGCATAGTTTCTATTTCTGTTGGTTGCATCATTACTGTCTTAATCATCTTGTTTCATTTGCATTTAGTTCTTAGTTCATTTAGTTTACCTTCTGCACTTTACATTTTCATCATAGGATTGTTAGTGACAAACATCCTTTACATCTGGCTTAAATTAGATCTTTATGCATATCTTGACTGTTCACAAACACTCAAATTGGATTGACACCTCTTATACTGCAACTGCATAAGGGGAATTGAAACACCTTACCATCCATCCATTCTTTGCATGCATTCATCATTCATCTTTCACCTCACCACCCAACATACAAAATAACTTGTTCCAATTTGGCGCCGTTGCCTATTTGAGTGTGTTTTTGTGACAATTAGGATCCATCAAAGTCTAAGATTAAGTTCGTTTATCAACTTGTTCACTACTGATCTTGTTTCTTCTTCTGCTAGTTTGTGATTGAGTTTCAGGTACCAGCTCGACCATAAACTCGACCACCACTCGACCGAGTGTGTGCTCGAGCACCTGATCGAGTCAGAAGCCGGATACAAATAGACATCAGTTCCCAGTCGACTCGACCACCCACTCGAGCCTGCGCTCGACCGAGTGCATGTCCGAGTCTGTACTCGACTTTGTTGATGCAAACAAGGTCCAAGGGTCCTCACAATCTTCAGAGACTCCTTGATCACATCAACAAACCACCAAGGGATTTGAGACAGCAGAAAACAAGGATCTATCAGGAACAAGAACAACAAGTGCTAATGGAGCATCAAGATCAACAAGCTCCAAGAGCAAGAAACATTGGTGCTGGAGATGCACCAAACACACATAACCAGAGAGCTGGTATTGTTCCTCCTACTGTTGCCAACAACAACTTTGAGATCAAAAGTGGATTGATCTCAATGATTCAAGCCAACAAGTTCCATGGGTTGCCAATGGAAGATCCCCTGGACCACCTTGATGAATTTGATAGGATATGTGGTCTCACTAAGATCAACGGAGTCAGTGAGGATGGCTTCAAGTTAAGGCTATTTCCATTCTCACTTGGAGATAAGGCTCACCTTTGGGAGAAGACTCTTCCTACTGGAGCAATAACCACATGGGATGCTTGCAAGAAAGCTTTCTTAGCCAAATTCTTTTCCAATGCTAGAACTGCTAGATTGAGAAATGAAATCTCTGGGTTTGCTCAAAGGAATAATGAGAGTTTTTGTGAAGCTTGGGAAAGGTTTAAAGGATTCCAGACTCAGTGTCCTCACCATGGCTTCAGCAATGAGTCCCTTTTAAGCACTTTGTATAGAGGAGTGCTTCCCAAGATCAGAATGCTTCTTGACACAGCCTCAAATGGAAACTTCCCCAACAAAAATGTCGAAGAAGGCTGGGAGTTGGTTGAAAATCTTGCTCAATCAGATGGCAACTATAATGAGGACTATGACAGAACCATAAGGTCATCATCCACTGATCAAGAGGAAAAGTACAAGAGGGATTTGAAGATGGTCAATGAGAAGCTTGACAAGATCCTTTTTAGCCAACAAAGGTCTATTCACTTCATTGGTGAGGAAGAGGCTCCAGTTAAAGAAGGGGAGACTGAGTTTGCTGAGTTGTGCTACATGCAAAACCAGGGAGGATTCAAAAGCTACAACCAAGGAGGTTTCAAGAACAACAATCTCTCTTATAGGAGTACCAATGTGGCCAACCCTCAAGACCAAGTCTATCCACCTCAACAGCCTCCACAGCAACAAAACTACATCCCTAAACAACAACATCAAATGTTCCAGCCTCCATTGTGTCCCCCACCAGGATTTCAGACAAACCAAGGCAAAGAACAAGACTTAAGGGCAATGATGCAACAGTTGTTGATTGGACAAACACAAGGAAAGATGGAAGCAACAAACAGATTTGCTGAGTTGAACAGGAGGATATCAGATGTTTACAGTGAACTCCATGCCAAGTTTGACACACTTACTTCCAGGATTGTGACTATGGAGAATCAACTAGCTAATGCCCCAAATAACAAAGGCAAGGCCATTATGCAATCTATAGAATCTGCTCATGCTATCAATCTACGTAGTGGAAGGGTTCTACCAAAAAGAGAGGGCGCTTTACCAGACACTGAGGACAGTGGTGATCAAGAAGGAGAGAGTTTTCAACAAGAAGAAACTCAAAATGAAAACGCCATCGAACTCGACCCAACACTCGACCACACACTTGACCGAGTGTGTGATCGAGCACCCGATCGAGCAGCCTCTCAAGAAAAAACTAAGCCAGTTGCCTCCAAAGAAAAAGAAGTCCGGTTCATTCCTCCTCCTTACAAGCCTCCACTACCTTTCCCAGGACGATTTAATAAGCAGATGGTTGAAAAATACAAGGCATTGTTTGACAAACAAGTTAGAGAGATTGAGCTTAGAATGCCTCTAATAGATGCATTTGTGATGATTCCTCCTTACCAGAAATTCTTGAAAGATGTTGTGATGGAAAGGATCAAAGAAGTTCAAGGGATGGTGATTCTTAGCCAAGAGTGCAGTGCCATCATCACAAAGCAAGTGAATCCTCAAAAGCTAAGGGATCCTGGTTCCTTTACTCTACCTTGCTCTATAGGCCCTATAACTTTCAACAAATGCCTATGTGATTTGGGAGCCTCAGTAAGCCTAATGCCTCTATCAGTTGCTAAGCGCCTAGGGTTTACAAGATATAAGCCATGCAATATATCCTTGATCTTGGCTGATAGATCAATACGATTACCACATGGTGTTTTGGAGGATCTACCAGTTAGAGTTGGAGAAGTAGAAGTCCCAACAGACTTTGTGGTCTTGGAAATGGATGAAGAACCAAAGGATCCTTTGATACTAGGGAGACCTTTCCTAGCTACAGCAGGAGCAATAATTGATGTGAGACAAGGAAAGATTGATCTTAACTTGGGAGAGGACTTCAAAATGACATTTGACATTGTGGAGGCTATGAAGAAACCAACCATTGGAGGGCAAGTCTTTTGGACTGAAGAAATGGACAAACTATCAGAGGAATTGATGGAAGAACTAGCAGAACAAGATCACCTTAGAACTGTTTTAACCAAGAGTGGGGAGGAAGGATTCATTCATCAAGAAACCAAAGCTTATGAGAAGATATTGGACTCCATAGAGAATCAGACCACCCAGAAGTTTTTGAGGGATTACCAACACAAAGAGAGGAAGTCTGGTCAGTTCAATTAGCAACTTTGGATAGCTCGACCATCTGCTCGACCACGCACTCGACCGAGCACCAAAGCCACTCGACCGAGTGCAATGCTGAGTCCTACACAAATGATTGGTCCGAACTAAAGGCACCAAAAGTAGAGCTCAAACCTCTCCCATCTGGGCTAAGGTACGTTTTTCTAGGTAAGAACTCCACCTATCCTGTGATAGTAAATGCTAAGTTGAGTGAAAATGAACTTGATTTACTAGTTGTAGAGCTAAAGAAGTATAGGAAAGCAATTGGTTATACTTTGGATGACATTCAAGGTCTTTCTCCTAGTCTTTGCATGCATAGAATCCATCTTGAAAATGAATCCTACTCTAGTATTGAACCTCAAAGAAGGTTAAACCCCAACTTAAAAGAAGTAGTTAAAAAGGAGATCCTTAAGTTGCTTGATGCTGGTGTAATCTATCCTATCTCTGATAGTACTTGGGTTTCACCAGTTCATTGTGTCCCAAAAAAGGGAGGAATAACTGTGGTAAAGAATGATCAGGATGAATTAATTCCCACTAGAACCATCACAGGACATAGAATGTGCATTGACTATAGAAAGCTTAATTCAGCTACTAGGAAAGATCATTTTCCTCTTCCTTTCATTGATCAAATGCTGGAAAGATTAGCTAATCAAACTCACTACTGTTTCTTCGATGGATATTCTCGATTTTTCCAAATTCCTATTCATCCCAATGATCAAGAGAAGACAACATTCACATGTCCATTGATGTTCATATATTTTACCCTGTTTTCCCTTAGTATATTCACATCTTTTGCATCTTTTGCTATCTATTTTCACCATTATTGCATAGCTTTAAGACTAATCATGCATTAGAGTTTAGTTGCATTGCATTTGCATCTTTTCATGCATAAACAGGTGATTTTGAAGCTTAAGGAGCATGGAAGCAATGCTGAGGAAGAAGTGAAGCAATCAGGAAGGGAAAGCAAGAGAGTTAAGGCTGAAATAACAAGGTCCGGAGTCCAACTCGACCGCACACTCGACCAGACACTCGACCGTGTGCTGAGGAGGACTCGACCGAGTGGAGAATGCACGAGAGAAGCCAGCTCGACCTGCCACTCGACCGAGCACAGGTCGAGTTGACCGAGCCGTTGACTATTTTGTCTTTTAGCATTTTTAGGGCTTCCACTCCCTCCTATATAAAGCCTTGTACCTGCAGCCACAAAAGGAGTCAGCTTTTTAGATATTCTCTAAACCTAGTATTTACCCTTTTGGGATTTATTCTTTTTGCTTTTTATTTTCCTAGATCTTGTACTTGAAAAAGACTAAATTCTTCAATATTGTTAGTTTAATAACTTTCTTAATATTGAGAATTCAAGTTTCATTTCTTTTCGTATTGTAGATCTTTGTTTCATCTTTCTAATGATGCAAGTTTCAATCTTTTCAGGGTTTATGATTTTGATGTTCATCATGTGTTCTTGTGAGTAGTAGCTTAGGATCTTGAGGATGGGGTAGGCTGGGCTGTGAATGAGGTTTGTTTGGCTTGATCAAGCTTGATTGTTGTAGATCTCTTCTAGGGTAGATGTTCTTAATGCTGATCCTATATCTGAGAGGGTAGGATCTGATTTCAAGCATCCTTAGCATCACACCAATGTTTAAGAGGCATAGATAAGGCTAGATCTAGAGCTTACCATCTTGCTTGCTAAGAGATTAGAGGTTTTGTTTGGTATGAGACATATTTCTTACTGCCTGCTTATGTAGATTCTTTACTATGTGAGAGCAAGTCTAGAAATGCATAGGTTTGATTGCTTCTTGACCATGAGAGTGAGAGAAGCTTGTCTTAGATACATATGTCTAGATATTAGCTCATGTTGTTTTAGATTTGTTGATCAAGTTAGATAGCCTCAATCATTAGTCCAGCCCATGAATCCCTCCTCAAGTCCTTCCTTGTTTATTGATTTTACAGTTTTAATCCTGTTGCTTGATTGTAGTTTGATTCGTCTTTGCATTACTCTGTTTTTATTGCATTGCTTTGTTTCTGCGTTTAGTCTAGCTCGACCACTCACTCGACCTACACTCGGTCGAGTGCTGGCTCGAGTTCATCCCCAGAACTCTTGTTTATGCTTTGTGACTGTCTTGTTTCATTCTATTTGCATTTCTGTTGCATTTACTTAGCATCTTGTTCATTACTTGTCTTGCATTAGTTCTTTAGCATAGTTTCTATTTCTGTTGGTTGCATCATTACTGTCTTAATCATCCTGTTTCATTTGCATTTAATTCTTAGTTCATTTAGTTTACCTTCTGCACTTTACATTTTCATCATAAGATTGTGAGTGACAAACACCCTTTACATCTGGCTTAAATTAGATCTTTATGCATATCTTAACTGTTCACAAACACTCAAATTGGATTGACAACTCTTATACTGCAACTGCATAAGGAGAATTGAAACACCTTACCATCCATCCATTTATTGCATACATTCATCATCATTCATCCATCTTTCACCATCCATACAAAAATATCTTGTTTCAATTTGGCGCCGTTGCCTATTTGAGTGTGTTTTTGTGACAATTAGGATCCATAAAAGTCTAAGATTAAGTTCGTTTATCAACTTGTTCACTACTGATCTTGTTTCTTCTTCTGCTTGTTTGTGATTGAGTTTGAGGTACCAGCTCGACCATCAACTCGACCACCACTCGACCGAGTGTGTGCTCGAGCACCTGATCGAGTCAGAAGCCGGATAACATAAACAAGATATGGTACTTTTGCTTATAGAAGGATGCCATTTGGATTATGTAATGCTCCAGCAACTTTTCAAAGATGCATGATGTTTATCTTCTCTGATCTCATTGAGGATGTTGTGGAAGTCTTTATGGATGATTTCTCTGTCTATGGAGACTCTTTTCCTTCTTGTCTTGCTAATTTATGCAGGGTTTTAAAGAGATGTGAGGAGACAAATCTTGTTTTAAACTGGGAAAAGTGTCACTTCATGGTTGAAGAAGGGATAGTTCTTGGTCATAAGATTTCAGCAAAGGGGATTGAGGTTGATAAAGCAAAGATTGAAGTCATGGTTCAACTCCAACCACCAAAAACAGTCAAGGACATAAGAAGCTTTCTTGGGCATGCTGGGTTTTATAGGAGATTCATCAAGGATTTCTCAAAGATAGCTAGGCCATTGACAAGGTTGCTATGTAAGGAGACTGAGTTCAACTTTGATGAAGATTGTTTGAAGGCTTTCAAGGAGATCAAAGCTGCTTTGATTTCAGCTCCGATAGTCCAAGCTCCAAACTGGGATCTTCCATTTGAGATTATGTGTGATGCTTCAGACTTTGCAGTAGGAGCAGTCCTAGGTCAGAAAAAAGATAAGAAGCTGCATGTGATTCACTATGCAAGTAGAACCTTGGATGAAACACAAGGAAGATATTCAACAACAGAGAAAGAGCTCTTAGCAGTGGTATTTGCCTTTGAAAAATTCAGAAGCTACTTAGTAGGGTCCAAGGTGATTGTGTACACTGATCATGCTGCTTTGAGGCACATCTACTTAAAAAAGGATACAAAACCAAGGTTGTTGAGATGGATTTTGCTTCTCCAAGAGTTTGACATGGAAATAGTTGATAAAAAGGGGATAGAGAATGGAGTAGCTGATCACTTGTCTAGAATGAGGATAGAAGAGGAGATTCCAATTGATGATTCAATGCCTGAGGAGAAACTGATGCTGATTGGGTCAACACGGCTCCCCACTCGACCTCTCACTCGAACAGGCACTCGGCCGAGTATGTTTGGGCACTCGATCGAGCAGGACGAGATGGAGGAGTGGATGGCACTTGAGAGTGAAGATCTGCCTTGGTATGCTGATATAGTCAATTACAAGGTATGTGAAGAAGTTCCAGCAGATATGGACTCCTATAGGAAGAAGAAACTCCTCAAGGACATCAATGGATACTATTGGGATGAACCTTACTTATACAAGAAGGGATCAGATGGATTGTTTAGAAGGTGCATAGCAGAGAATGAAGTTGAAGGAGTATTAGGACATTGCCATGGTTCTGCCTATGGAGGCCATTTTGCAACTTTCAAGACAGCCCAAAAGGTCTTACAAGCTGGTCTATGGTGGCCTACATTGTTCAAGGACACTCACAAGTTCATCACAAAATGTGATGCTTGCCAAAGGATGGGGAATATCACAAGAAAGAATGAGATGCCTCAAAATCCAATTCTTGAAGTTGAGATATTTGATGTGTGGGGAATTGATTTCATGGGACCCTTTAATCCCCCTTCAAATGGGAATGCCTACATCTTAGTAGCAGTGGACTATGTCTCCAAATGGGTGGAAGCCATTGCTAGCCCCACTAATGATCACAAGGTAGTTCTTAAACTCTTTAAGAACATAATCTTTCCAAGGTATGGAATCCCAAGAGTTGTCATAAGTGATGGAGGATCACACTTCATCAATAAGATCTTTGAAGGAATGCTAAGGAAGTATGGAGTCAAGCACAAGGTGTCTACAGCATATCACCCTCAGACAAGTGGGCAAGTTGAGGTGTCAAACAAACAGATCAAGGCCATTCTATCAAGAATAGTAGGAGCAACAAGGAAGGATTGGTCTAGTAAACTTGATGAAACACTTTGGGCTTATAGAACAGCTTTCAAAACACCTATAGGAAGAACCCCATTCCAGCTTGTGTATGGAAAATCTTGTCACCTTCCAGTTGAGGTTGAATACAAGGCTCTATGGGCAATCAAACTTCTGAACCTGGATCTTGAAACAGCACAAGCTAAGAGAAGCCTTGATTTGCATGAACTTGAGGAGATCAGATTGGAGGCTTATGAAAACTCCAAAATCTACAAGGAAAGGACTAAGGCTTTCCATGATAAGAAAATTCTCATAAAGGACCTTAGACCTGGAGACCAAGCCTTGCTTTACAATTCAAAACTCAAGTTATTCCCTGGGAAGTTGAAAAGTAGATGGGGAGGTCCTTTTGAAATAAAGGAGGTTTTACCATATGGAGCTGTCACACTTCTCAACAAGGATGGTAGTGAGTTCACAGTTAATGGTCAGAGGGTTAAGAAGTATTTGGGAGAGAAAGAGACACATGAGAAGTGCTCAATACTTCTCATGGATGCCCCTCAAGTTTGAAGAGTCAAAGAAGTCAAGCTTAGTGACTCTAAACAAGCTCACTAGGGAGGAAGTCCCTAAGGTATCTCTGTATATATTGCTTAGTATTTTGGTATTTTGACTTTTGTTTTGGTGTTTTCATGGTCAGGGAAGCAAGGGAGTCTAAACAGAAGAAGAGAGGGGCATCCGCAGTCCAGCTCGACCCCCCCACTCGGACATGCACTCGACCGAGTCACGGTCGGTTGCCATAGTCGAGCTGCCCCAATCCCCATCTCCAAGTCACCAACAAGACCCCAACTACACCTTTGATAGCATGCAGGAGGATGTGGATAGTTTCTTCTCCAATCCTTGAGGTAACACTATCACCTTTACATTGTAAATACCATTGCATTTCATATTGTGTGTTTTGTTTTAAGTCTTGAATCCTCAAACAAATTTCTTTCACACAAGGGACTGTGTGATTTAAGTTTGGGGAAGGGTTTGAGATAGCATTTGACATTGTGTTTTGTTTTCTTATTTCAAATTTTTAGCATCATCATGTTAGTATTTGCATAGCATCTAAGGCATAGAAAAACCCTAAAAATTTGAAATTTTTTTTGCAAAAATCTTTATAAAAAAAAAGAGTGTTCATGTAGTTTGCTTTGCATATTCAAGTATTTTGTTTATCATATAGGACTGCTTGCATTAGGGATCTATGATGAGTATTTCCTTGTTAGCTTGCTCATTCACTAGACTAGGATCAATGCCCAAGTTAATAGTACTTTGATGCTAGTTGAGTGGTTAGAAGCATAAGATTGAACCAAGCATTGAATTCCTGCATTGCATTTGGTCTAAATTGAAGCATGTTGTGATTTGATGCCATTTCCTATCTATAAGAACCTAATATTGACTTTCAATTATCAATGTGTGCATTGCTTTAAACTCATGGATACCATATACATATTTGGATCATCTTTCTCCTTTTTACCACTCTTGTTGATCCAAGTAGCTGATTTCCTCATTAAGAATCAGTTTCCCCTACCCTTAACCAACCCTTCTTTCAAGCCATGTTTATTCTTGAGTGTGTGAGGCCTATTTTTGGGATTGAGCTTGGTAGAAAGTGTTAGGTTTGAACTGACAAGAGTAAAGCCTTGTGTAGTTCTAGTTTGCATTTTTCAAACTAGATAGGACTAGGTGGTTCATTTGTTGGGTTTGGGACTTGGCAGTTAAAGAAAGAATGAAAAAAAAAAAAGAGGAAGAAAAAAAGGGTAGAGTCTTTAAAAGGAGAGTGTGTTTAAGTAAAAGCTAAAGTCTAGTGAAAGGATGGGAAGTAAAAAAAAATTGTTGAAGATGGTTCTAGTTAAAGAAAAGAAAAGAAAGAAAAGAAAAGTCTAGCAAAAAGCTTGTATGTCTTAAGAATAAGAAGAAAAGAGAACCATAGCAAATAAGTAAGAATCCCCCATCCCACTAGAAAGATCAAATAAGAAACCTCTCCTAAGACTTGAAAACCAAAAGAGAAAAGGGTGAAAGAGAAAAGAAGAAGTTAAAGGGTAGCACTAGGATCATTTGGGTTTAGATTGCTAGGATAAACACTTTGGGTACCTTTGGGTAGACAAGGTTTTATTCTTGTATGTGTCTAGGTGTTCTTACCTTTAGCATTCTTCTAAAGCTCAATCCATTTTTTATGAGAGAACCTTGATATTGATAAGCCCCACTCTAAAAGAGACCATCATTGTCTCAAAGCCTTTACCTCCAAGCCAAATGAGTTTAAGCATTGCATAGAATTGATTCATGTTCTTGATTAATGAATGTTAAAGGAAATGGTTGATTTGAATGCATGTGGATATCTAAGGCTCAAATCAGTAAAGGTTGTGATATGCTTGTCTAAAGTCTTTAAGTACAGCTCATTCAACTTGCATCATAGTACTAGTAACTTGGACATTGATTCTAGATGGTCTATTTGCAAGCTTTAGGAGCTGAGATCCCACTTTCAAACCTCACTTACCTTCTTATGTCTTGCTTATTTGCTTGAGGGCAAGCAAAGACTAAGTTTGGGGGTGTTGATGTTCATATATTTTACCCTGTTTTCCCTTAGTATATTCACATCTTTTGCATCTTTTGCTATCCATTTTCACCATTATTGCATAGCTTTAGGACTAATCATGCATTAGAGTTTAGTTGCATTGCATTTGCATCTTTTCATGCATAAACAGGTGATTTTGGAGCTTAAGGAGCATGGAAGCAATGCTGAGGAAGAAGTGCAGCAATCATGAAGGGAAAGCAAGAGAGTTAAGGCTGAAATAACAAGGTCCAGAGTCAAACTCGACCGCACACTCGACCAGACACTCGACCGTGTGCTGAGGAGGACTCGACCGAGTGGAGAGTGCATGAGAGAAGCCAGCTCGACCTGCCACTCGACCGAGCACAGGTCGAGTTGACCGAGCCGTTGACTATTTTGTCTTTTAGCATTTTTAGGGCTTCCACTCCCCTCCTATATAAAGCCTTGTACCTGCAGCCACAAAAGCAATCAGCTTTTTAGATATTCTCTAAACCTAGTATTTACCCTTTTTGGGATATATTCTTTTTGCTTTTTTATTTCCTAGATCTTGTACTTGAAAAAGACTAAATTCTTCAATATTGTTAGTTTAATAACTTTCTTAATATTGAGAATTCAAGTTTCATTTCTTTTTCAGTATTGTAGATCTTTGTTTCATCTTTCTAATGATGCAAGTTTCAATCTTTTCTGGGTTTATGATTTTTGATGTTCATCATGTGTTCTTGTGAGTAGTAGCTTAGGATCTTGAGGATGGGGTAGGCTGGGCTGTGAATGAGGTTTGTTTGGCTTGATCAAGCTTGATTGTTGTAGATCTCTTCTAGGGTAGATGTTCTTAATGCTGATCCTATATCTGAGAGGGTAGGATCTGATTTCAAGCATCTTAGCATCACACCAATGTTTAAGAGGCATAGATAAGGCTAGATCTAGAGCTTACCATCTTGCTTGCTAAGAGATTAGAGGTTTTGTTTGGTATGAGACATATTTCTTACTGCCTGCTTGTGTAGATTCTTTACTATGTGAGAGCAAGTCTAGAAATGCATAGGTTTGATTGCTTCTTGACCATGAGAGTGGGAGAAGCTTGTCTTAGATACATATGTCTAGAGATTAGCTCATGTTGTTTGAGATTTGTTGATCAAGTTAGATAGCCTCAATCATTAGTCCAGCCCATGAATCCCTCCTCAAGTCCTTCCTTGTTTATTGATTTTACAATCTTAATCCTGTTGCTTGATTGTAGTTTGATTCGTCTTTGCATTACTCTGTTTTTATTGCATTGCTCTGTTTCTGCGTTTAGTCTAGCTCGACCACTCACTCGACCTACACTCGGTCGAGTGCTTGCTCGAGTTCATCCCCAGAACTCTTGTTTATGCTTTGTGATTGTCTTCTTTCATTCTATTTGCATTTCTGTTGCATTTACTTAGCATCTTGTTCATTACTTGTCCTGCATTAGTTCTTTAGCATAGTTTCTTTTTCTGTTGGTTGCATCATTACTGTCTTAATCATGCTGTTTCATTTGCATTTAGTTCTTAGTTCATTTAGTTTACCTTCTGCACTTTACATTTTCATCATAGGATTGTTAGTGACAAACATCCTTTACATCTGGCTTAAATTAGATCTTTATGCATATCTTGACTGTTCACAAACACTCAAATTGGATTGACACCTCTTATACTGCAACTGCATAAGGGGAATTGAAACACCTTACCATCCATCCTTTCTTTGCATGCATTCATCATTCATCTTTCACCTCACCACCCAACATACAAAATAACTTGTTCCAATTTTATACAATTCAGGAACACTTGTTTGAATCGGACTAAACAATTTGATTCACCTGGATTCAATATGAATACATCGATCTATGTGAATTCAATATCCATCAAATCATGAACAATGACCTAATTTCATGAAACATCATGCTAGTTATTACTATTTGCTACCTTTATTATAAAACACAAACATGTGCACAAAATCAAATCATTATACATCTCTAATGGAATAGTATGTGATACAATAAGGCAAAACACAAATAAATAGATTTAAAGACACATTTAAAAAAATATATATATATGAAGGATTCCATAGGTTTTAGGAAGGCATTCTTGAATTTTAGGAAGACATTCTTGAATTTTAGGAAGACATTCTTGAATTTTAGGAAGACATTATTAAATTTTAGGAAGACCTTCCATAATGACATGAACTCAAGCTTCCACTCAACGTTTTTCCATCTTCATCATCAATTCTCTGTTTTGTTCTTGAAATATTTGCCATCATATATATCATCAATCATTTGAGTTTAGAGCTGAAAACCTTATTCAACAGCATGATCAGTTCATGAATTCAATTTTCATAACTCATGACTTTTAGATTCATACCTACCTTGAATCTGAACTCTAACTGAAGAATCACCCAGAACATGAACAATTATTAGAACACCAAGTTCATTATCACAAGACGTTAACACTAACACCGTAGCCACCATGATTTGCCCTTTTGCAAATGAACTCTCCTTTAAAAACTTTAACATTGGAGCAACACAACCTTCATCTGTAATAATCATCTTACGTCAATAATTATCACAGCAAGAGAACCAAACTAATACATCACATTAATTCTATCACCTAATTTCTCCATTTGAATTGAAACAATTAAAGACCAAAAAAGAATGTAAAATTGGATCATTCATAGCTATTAGATGAAGCAAAATCACAACTTCTTCACTATCAAAATCAAACACACTCTGAATCTTTTTCACATCACATCATAAACTTGCAAAGAAGAATCAGAGACGAATCGAACAAGCATTCTAAGCATTTGAAAAAACATATCTACATGTTAACTGACCTCGCCGCACTCTGTTTTAAATGATTCATCTTCATCCATCGCCATATGGATTTGCTCCGCCGTAACCGCGGTACCAGTCTACCAGATCTCTACAATCGATACACCTCTTCTTCCTCCGCCGTTATCGTAACCGTCTCTGACGAGAAAGTGGTGGAAGATGATGGTGATTCGAACAAGCAAATCGTTCCGGCGGTGTAGGTTGAAGAGGTGGTTACGATGAAGAAGGGGATACTCCGGCCGGTGATGAAATCGACAAAAGCGGTGGAGTACGACGGTGAATCGAACATGGGGCTTCTCTGAGACATTGTTGAAGATGAAACATACGGTAGAATATAATAATAATTATATATAATAATAATTATATATAAATAACAATAATTTTAGAAATGCTAGATTAGGAATATTTAAACATGTGTGCTACATTTGGAAGAAAAACCTAAAGTAGTGCTATTCTAGGGTATTTCTCTTTATTGTATTACGAATAATAACTTTAAATTGTGGTATTTATTAAAATGGTAAGGATTTATTGTATAAATCTTACAAATACAATGTTATATTAGTAAATGTATTTCCGCTTTAAGAAAACAGACTAGATCAGGATCCGTGCAAGAGCAAGGGTTGAAATTTTTTTTTATTTCTGTTATAATTTTAAAATAAAATATATTTTATATAATTAATGTATATGACGGTTTAGCATTAAATAGAGAAACAATTGTCATTTTTTTTTTTTTTTGGTATGAATATGAGAGATGTATTTTGGTGAATGGAGATCTGAATGATTTATACTAAAAACTTGGAAGGGTGTTAGGTAAGATATTATTTTCAACTGCACAATCAAATCTTGGAAATCACGAATAAGTGTGATTAATTGCCAAAATTTTATTCCTTTTTACGCTTAACAGTATATTTTTATGTCTAAAAGTATAACAATATATGGAATAATCAAAAAATTTTCTTTAAGAAGATTCTTTATGATATGCTTAAGTGTATTCATATAGCCCAAATATTGACCAATTAAATCAATAACTTTTTTTTGTAACCAACCTATATTTAATCTATAACATATTTTGTAACCAACTTATAAAAAATATATCGTCTATCAAAAAAGGTTGTGTACTTCCGTTTTATTATATAAGTGATTTAAGGATACGTAACGTCTTCCTTAGAATTTTTCTTTCCTTTTTTTTTTAATACAGCGTAGTTTTGTGTGGGCTAAACTTGATTGAATATACATAAACGATTTCTTTAAAATTTAAATATTTTTGATTTTATGTATTCAGGTTGGGTTTAAAAAAAAAAATCAAAAACATATTTAAGTTTAAAATTAATCGTTTTATGTGTATTCAATTCAAGTTTAGACTAGAATAGGACGAATTAATAATCTTAATGTATTTTTAAAAATTTATATAAATTTTAAATATATATAGCATATATTGTTTTAAGTTCTATATTGTTATTTTTATCCTGTCATGAAAATGTGTTTATTTATGTCGATTTGGTATAACCGATTATTACTTTATTAATTCGTTGGATATATCCAGATTTTTTAATCTTATTTTGGATATATTTTTTTTATCTTGTTAAATTTTTTAATATTGTGGAAAACGTAAGGAATTTGGTTAAATGATTAGGTATAAAAAATGATTTGTTTAGAGATTTGTTAAGATGTGCATCCATTTGTAAGAAAATGTATATATATTTATTGTATTACGAATAATAACTTTAAATTGTGGTATTTATTAAAAATGTAAGGATTTATTATATAAACCTTACAAATACAATGTTATATTAGTAAATGTATTTCCGTTTTAATAAAACAGACTAGATTCTAGCACGGGTTGAAATTCTTTTTATTTCTATTATAATTTTAAAATAAAATATATTTTATATAATTAATTTATATGTCGATTTAACATGGTAAACTGAGAAACGATTGTCATTTTATTTTCTTTTTTTTTGGTATGAATATGAGAGATGTATTTTGGTGAATGGAGATCTGAATGATTTATATTAAAAAATTGGAATGGTGTTAGGTAAGATATTATTTTCAACTGCACAACAAAATCTTGGAAATCACGATTAAGTGTGATTAATTTCCAAGATTTTAATCATTTTTACGCTTAACAGTATAACAATATATGGAATAATCAAGATTTTTTTTAAGAGGATTCTTTGAGATATTTTTAATATTGAGTAATTAATAGAGAGAAATATTATTATTTTAAAAAACTCAAAAAAATCAAAACCCGATCTCTCTTACATTTCTCTCCGGCGAAGCTCGATGAATTTTCCGATCAGAGATCTTCATTTCTGATCTCAGATTTTCCTGTCAAGCTTCAGTGAGGTACTAAATCCGTTGGCTTATCTTTCAATTTCTCTTTCTTCTTCTTCGATTTCAGAGTTTGAAATTGTTGGGTTATCTTTCTAGTGCATAAGATTAGCTCTGAAATCGAAGAAGAAGAAAGAGAAATTGAAAGAGAAATCTTCAAACCCTAAATCTAATGCATAAGATTTAGGGTTTGAAGATTTGAGAGATATTGCAAAATCAAAGACATTGTAGATCAAGATGGTGTAAAATTCGATTGCAGAGGCTTCGCAAGAGTAATAAGCAGCTTTGTTTCCAGGGAAGCTGAACGCGACGGCAAAAAGAGTCGCATCGATGAAACGAAAATTGGATCTGCTTCTTAGTTTGCTTCCACCTCCGGTGATATCGAGAGCAATTGGCGATTCCCGTCATCATTTGGTTACCAAGATCGACACTCTCAGGTACTAATTTTTAATTCAGAATCTCCTTGTAGAGAAACAAAAAATGGTATGATGTTAGTGTGGTAAAAAGAATCTGCAAATGCTTTAGCAACACTGGTTGGCTTGTGTAAGTTGATGGAAGCCAAATCCATCATGGATTCAGTATATTATGATTGTGATTCTGATCTTGGGTGATCTCACGTAGCTGACAACTCTCTGTTGTTGTAAAGTCATCGTCTTTAACGAGAGAAACCTCTATGACTACGGCGGTGATGAGCGGAAGAAGATAAATGACGATGATGGTGGTGGGAGGTTCATGAGTTGTGTGGAGGAAAGTGGGTTAGGGCATGAGATTTGGATTAGGATTGAGAGAGTGGAGAAAGGTTTCAGTGGGAAGAGTAGGCATGTGTTCTTTAGTATTGTTTAACATGATATTGTTGTGTTTGGAAAGAAAAATTATCAACAATGGCGGATTATACAGAGAATGGTGAGAGTTTTCTGGTGTGTTTGCTATTTGTAGAACTGTATGCAACTAATGATTTCTCTTGGTCTCTACCAATTTTTGGAGTTTGAATTCAGTTTTTTTTTTAGTTTTGTAGTAGTGTGCTTATTGTTTGGTTATCTACATGGATTAGTTTACCACCAGCTTCTTTTGTTTAATATGATTTTGTATGCACATTAGACGAACTGGATTATGTAACAAGCCAGGAAGTAGAGCTCGTCGTGAGAAACTGAGAAGGGAAACGCTGAATAATATATCTATGTTCAGAATTTTGTCTAACTCATGTTTTTGTTATTGTATAAAACATGTGGTATGGTTAATTCAGATGAATTTTAGAAACTATTACAGGTTTCTTCATTAACTCACAAATGAGAGTACATTGTGGAGGATTTTCTGATTTTGGTCGTCACCAATTTTGGATTTTCTGAACATTCAGGAAGACATTCCTAAATTTCAATGATGTCTTCCTTAACTTTATAATTTTTTTTTTCTAAATTGAAATAAATGATTTTTTAATATTTTATTTATGTGGTACCTTAATGTATCACAAATTACTCTAATATGATAAATTTTATGCTTTGAATTGTTTTCAACCATTATGGATTTATGCAAGAACCTTTTAAACCATTATATTTATGCAGACCATCCTGAATTTAAAGAAGTCGTTCCTAAATATTATTTAATCTTTCCGAATATTCTAAATCTCTAATTTTGTGTGTTTTGTTTTTCAATATGTCAAATATCAGTAGATTACTCTATTAACTAGAGGTACTGATTTTATTTTTTTATGCATATTCTCTTGTTAGAAACTCTAAACTTTGTTATGAAGGTTATCCTGAAATTCAAAGAATCCTTCCTGAATTACATAGAATGCTTCTTGAATGTTATAGAACGTTTTCCAAATTTCATACAATTCTTCCTGAATTTTATATGTTCGTTCCTGAAGTTTAATCACAGTTAAAACAAAATGCTAACAGAAACTTGTGACATTGTTATGATGCAGAAACATCATACAAGTACCAAAACAATCTGAAAGTTTCACATACATCATGTAGATTGGACAAGTCTTTAATCCCTATTACATGCAATAAAAATTGAAATCAAGGAATATGTTTCAGGAAGGTCTTCCGAAGTCTCAACAATGCTTCATGAATTTTCAAATGTGGCTAAGAAACATATCAATACATGTGCAAAAAACAATAAACAATACATAAGCAACTATCAATAAAGCTGACAATTGTATAAGTAATATGACAACCGAGTTCTCTTATAAAAGAAGGTTGTATTTTGGCAAGGTGGATCAAAAATGGTATCAATAAAGGCTTTAACTTTGTTAAAAATCATCACAAGTTGCATATGACGAATTCAGAAGCTGGATTTGAGGACTGAATGATATGAGTTTCCCAATGTGATTGTTAGAGCTGGACTGTTTTCTTCACAACTTCATGTCTTGACATGAGTTATGTTTACACATTCTAAAACAATGTCTGTAAAAAAAAAAAAAAAAAAACAGTTTCAATGAATTACACAAACATCATATATCAAATTTTAGATTTAAAAAAATATAATCAACATCTGCAGAGATCTTCACAAGAGAACTAAGTTCCATCATAAGCTCTGCAATTTGCTTTCAAGAACAATTTGTTAAATTATGGAACTTAACGCAAACAACAAGCATGTATCATCTAAAACTAGATCTCTTAAATTCCTCTATTTACCATTTATTGTCATGAGCAATGAACAAATGATAAATCTAATATGAGATAATCCTAACAAAATTTGAAGAATAAGAAATCTCCAAGGACCAAATGGTTAAGTTCTTCGTAGACTTAAACGTCATCATCTAAAGTTCAATTCACCAACACAATTTTATAAAATACAGAAAATGAATAAACAAAAACAAGGATGGGAGTCGTCCATGTAAATGTCGTTGTCTCTTTTCTTCGTCATGGCCAATATACGGTTGGCTGGAGACCAGATCTCTAAGATATCTCTAGGCTTTAGATTCATGCTTGGGGTTCTCTTCGATGTCGCGAACATAACTGCTGATTTCACTGACCTCGATTTGATGACTCACCTATGATTAAGATCCGATTTGGTTCACTGGTGGAAGACCGTCTGCGATTGGTTTTGGAATGTCAGAGAGAGAGGACTGAGAGAGAATACCGTCTTCCAAAATAGCACTAATCACGATTTCTATATCTTTATTTTAATTTCCTTAATATTTTATTTTTAATATTATATAAGGGGGTGTATTCAACTTGATATTTTAAGTGATTTGTGTAAGAGTTACAAATCCTATGTTATTCAATCATCTATTTTAAAAAGTCTTCAGAAATCCACTGTTATTGAACTGATGATTTAAAAATCTACTTTAAAATCTATTAAAATCTCTTGTTATTGAACTGATGATTTAAAAATCTACTTTAAAATCCACTGTTATTCAAAACAGTTTTGTGGATTAGGATTTTAATAACTTTTAGGATTCTGGAGGATTTGTTTAGTTAAAAATACAGAAATCCAAATTTCATGGTTTTAGGTGGGATTTGAAAGAATTTTACAGAAAATCATATGAACTTTCCTAAAATCTATCAAAATTCTAAATTTCCTAAATCCCATCAAATTCTCCAAAATCATGGTTTGAATACACCCCCCTAAATTTGTGCTATATTTGGAACAATTGAATGTGTGTGCTAGTTTTGGAAGAAAAACTAAAATTGGTGCTATTTTTGTCATTGCCCTTATTTGTAACCAACCTATATTTAATCTATAACCTATTTTGTAACCAACTTATAAAAATTATATAGTCTATCAAAAAATGTTGTGTACTTCCGTTTTATATAGGTGACTAGATACGGACCCGCACATACGTGCAGGGTTAATTTTAAAAACTAAGTTTGTAATAAGATTTACAATATAAAATGTATATATGGATTATCTTTGTAAACCTATTTTTAGTAGGATTGTACATTCGGGTAACCCGTTCAAACTGGGATATACCCATTCACGTTCACGTAAAATAGTTTAGAAAATTAGAGTCTATTGGGTATTTTCGATATATGAGTTCGATTTGGTTTGGATACTATCGACTTCGGGTCAGTTCGGGTTACAAATTTGAGAATCTAATTAGTAGCCAAACTACCGAGTACCAAAAAAATCTTTAAAAAATTATATTAGATAAATTTAGCAAAATGTTGAATTATGTAACAAATAATTTTAGATATTTTGACTATTTTTGATATATATGTATAAACTAATTGAAATATTCAAAATTATAATTATAACTTTGGATAATTGAATTATATTAATACTAAATATTTTAAATGTTTTTAAATATATTTATATATACGGGTTTGATGGATACCAGAACAGATACCAGATATTATCTGACCCTAACCCAAACCCACATGAATTGGAAAATAGAAACCAATTGGGTTTTATAAGTAAATATGTACCCAACCTGAACCCGGTTTACCGGGTCGGCTTCTGGATTAGGTGTTCGGCTATGGTTTTTATGCCCAAGCCTAATTTTTATGAATGTTATTGACAATTCATAATCAAAACTCATACCAATTTAGTATTCGACTTGTATTTAATAGTTTAGACAAAAAAATGATCGAATTTTTTTTATTATGAGAAGAGACAAATACATTAAAAAACAATAAGATAAAAGTGGTATGTCTATTTCTGGATAGAAAAATCATCCCGTCTCATATATATCATGTTTTTTCATATTACATCTGTGATTTTAATAACAGTTTACTTGTTTGAGATTGTATATTTTCATTTTGGAATTTTCGTTTGATTTCAGAAATTTAAATCAAATTTCTTGTTTAAATCTTTTTAAAAATCTCTAAAATTTGATAATATGTTAATTGTGAAATTAAGAAAACCATTGATATACGGAAGTCCTATATATTAGGAAATTATATATCTAATACTGAAAATTAGGATTTTTTGAATATATAAATATTTATTAATTAAAATAAATATAAAAGTTTTCAGTATCTATTATTCTAAATGGTTGATTATCTAAATCTGTTTGAAGTATAAGCTCTAAAATTAATATGTTTCTATGAGTTTTATTTGAATTTAATAATGGAAATATATTTGTTATAGAATCTATTTAAATTATAGGACTCAAATTTGGTTTGTTTTTTTTTCACCTAAAAGCGGAAATATCTCATATCAAATAAACATTTTTCCAAAAATTAATCTAAAAAAGATTTGTTTCTTTTACCTTACTAAATTAAATAATTTTGAGTCTTAACAAAATCTAACCAATACATTTGGCATATTCTTTTTTGGGCATGGATATTTATTTGCCAAACTAAAAAGATTAAAAAAAACCGTAGTTTTAAATCTTAACAATAGAGTTTGTGTTGTAAAACACTTAAGTAGACTCTATCAGACCGGCCCATTTACTGTCCAGCCCATTGGGTACTTAGGTCAGCCCATTAGTTCATGGGTTCAGCCCATTAGGCCCATAGCCTATGGCCCATTCATACTTTGTATTTCCTATTCTGTTTTGGTCTTAGGGCTACTCCTTTGCCCTATAAATATGTAACCTCTATTCCTAATGAGAAATAAGACTAAGAGATTTACACCCTAAACTCTCTAGTTTACAACACGTTATCAGCACGATAGCCTTTAAGGCCAGCTGAGAAAACCCTTACCCTAAAACCCTAAAACCGCCGCGCACAAAACCCTAAAACCGCCGCACATCCCTCCTATTCGCGATCGGTCCGAGTTCGTGATCGACTCCTATTCGCGATCGTTTGCAGTTCGTGATCGACCCCTATTCGCGATCGTTTGCAGTTCGTGATCGACTCATATTCGCGATCGTTTGTAGTTCGTGATCGAGTTCTATTCGCGATCAGTTCAAAATCGCGATCGGTGTTTACTCGAAGTAACATCCGATAGCAGTACGTGAGCGGGACGAGAATCAGGTCGATAGCGGTACGTGGATCGAGGTTCGCGGTCCGGTACGTTAGTGGTTCGTGGACGCGACGAGAGCAGTACGAGATCCGGACGAGAACAGTACGACATTCCGGACGAGAGCAGTACGGGATCTGGACGAGAGCGATACGAGATTCCGGACGAGAGCAGTACGATATTCCGGACGAGAGCAGTACGAGATCCGGACGAGAACAGTACGACATTCCGGACGAGAGCAGTACGGGATCCGGACGAGAGCAATACGGGATCCGGACGATAGCGGTACGCAGGCGGTACGAGGATCTGATCGATAGCGGTACGCAGACGGTACGAGGATCTGATCGATAGCGGTACGCAGGCGGTACGAGGATCTGATTGAGAGCGGTACGCAGGCGGTACGAGGATCTGTCCGAGAGCGGTACACAGGCGGTACGAGTATCTGTCCGAGAGTTCGCGAGGAGCTGATCGAGTGGAATACCGAGGTCTTTAGCTCCCGGTCCAAACCAGCCAGAACCCTAAGGTGTTAAGGTAAACAAAGTTCGAACCTCCTCAAAACCCTATGATCGAACTTGAACTTAAAACTATAGAATCCTAAAACATCCAAGTATACAATCTAACAAACTTTAAATTCCCTAAATCCTAAGACTTAAAATCGGATTGTTAGGATCGTTAGATTGATTGATAATTGCACCATATTACATCAAGCTTAAAATCCGAATTTGGTTGATTGCTTGATTGTTTGTGTTGCATAAGAACCTAGAATTAAAATTGTTAGGATCATAAGATAGGATTTGATCTAACTGTTCTAGGATATTAAAACTTGGATCTTTCATGCATCATAAGTATAAAATCGAATCATGTATAGGGTGTTATAGATTCGTTTATTGAATAATGATCAAGCTGCATGAACCCTAAAAAAAATCGAATTTGATAGTTTGTTTTAGGGCTGATAAAATCAAACCTAGTTCCCATTAGTAAAAGGAAATTTTGCTAAGATAAAAGGAAACTTAAGAAAAAGGAAATTTGCTAAAAGGAAATCATGCTAAAAGGAAATTGTTGCATGCATGCTAGTTCCTATCTAGGTTTGTTGTTCCTCATGCATAATAAGCCACAAAATTGAGTATAATAAAGACATGTTTCGGTCTTAAATACCGCATGACCTAAGTTCGAAATTATGAATAAAGGCAAGGCATGTTTCGGTCTCAAATACCGAATGACCTAAGAATAAAATGATTCCATGGTTCGGTCTTAAACACCGCATGGCATGATCCAAAATTAATTACATGGTTCGGTCTTAAAAACCGCATGATATAATCGGGTGCATGTTTTGTAAAATCTAAGGACCTATGTGAGTGTATTAAAGATGATAATGATTGCACTAAGAATATATATACAAGGTGATTATGCATATGCACCATCACCTTACTGAGAGTCTCAAGAATCAGTACCTCACCATAGAAAATCCTATTGACCTTTGGACAGAGTTGAAAAACAAATATGGACACCAACAGATGGTGCTCCTACCAAAGGCTCAATTTGATTGGAAAAACCTAAGGATCCAGGAATTCAAATCCTTGGAATGAGTATAACTCGGAGCTTTTAAGATTGTCTCTATCCTAAGATTGTGTGGTACTAAGGTTACTAAGAATGAACTGCTAGAGAATATATTCTCTGCTTTTCACACTAAAAGGTTTAAGACCTATGCAGACCTCATCTCTTGTTTGCTACTTGCTGAACAAAAAAATGAGCAATTATTAATGAAAAGTGCAATGAAGCTCACAAGGTTAACATTACAAAGAAAAATCCTCAAGAGCCTAAAAGAGCCAAAAGAGACTAAGGTCTCTAACTATGTCCATAGGGACAAATGTGGCCGTGGCCAAGGAAGAAGTGGACGTGGTGGTCCTGGTCGTGGGACTTACCAATGATATAATTATGATGGTCAAGGCCATATAAACCGATTAGGCTTCGGCCATGGTCGGGGAATAGGCTGCGGGTTACTTAAACCGCAACATAAGACCAAAGTCCACATGTAATAATTATGGTATAGAAAACCATTAGATAAATACATACAGAACTCTTAAGCACCTTGTTGATCTCTATTAAGAGAGTTTGAAAATAAAGAAAATAAATCCAGAAACTAACCTGGTTCATCTCGATGGTGAAGGAAATTCAAAACCATGAGAAAGATGACTAAATTGGATTATGATATTTGTAATTGCCTAAAGAAAAATAATTAAACTCATGTGGTGTATTAATTTAATTTCTATGCTTTGCATTTGATTGAATTATTATTTTGGTTTAAATTCAATTTTATTTCCTTCAATATATATTAAAACATAAAATCTTGTCCATTATTGGAAATGGCTAAGGACAAGAACATAAGTGTGGTGGATAGTGGATTAAGCCACACAAATTTTGAAAAATGCCAATATTAGCAAAGATAAGCGGGTATAGCAAGCCTAAGTGAAGGCTACGGCCAGGCATATATTTTATGGCCAGGCATATATTTTATGGCACACATTTGAGAACTAAGTGATGCTTTATATTCACCCAGCTCTAAGAGAAGCTTATTGAGCTTTAAGGACATTCATTTGAATGGTTCCTATGTTAAAATAAAGGGTGAAGAAAACAAAGAGTTCCTATATATTGAAATCACCCAAGGACATAAGAAAGTCCTAGAGACTATCCCGCACTAGCCACTGGTTTTACCATGCTAAGATTAAAATGATAGAGGCTAATATGGCAATGAACAAAATGTTCAATGATTCACTTTATGGCATGACCGGATTGGCCATCCGAGTTCTAACATGATGCGTAAGCAGATATTAAAATGGGCACACTCCTAAGAGAGAAGAGTTATTCCTAAGAATCTCACGTGTGTAGCATGTACACAAGGAAAACTCATTATAAGGCCATCACCAGTAAATAAATAAATTATCCACTTAAGACTATAAGTCTAGATAGTGCTGGTGAATTTATATCCCAAGTGTTTAATAATAATGGTATGTCCATGGGGGAAAGTGTGGACCACCCTGTGGCACATGAACATACAGAGAATGGATTAGATGAATCCTTCATTAACCATTGCTCGGCCATCACTCATGAGGTCGAAGCTTCCTGTGTCGCTTTGGGACACACAATATTACATGCAGTAAAGCTTATACGCATCAGGCCATCTAGTGAGAATAGAATATTCACCATCCCAATTACTAACGGGTCATGAGCCAGACATATCCCATCTCAAATATTATTCGGGTGTGCCGTTTATATTGCATCATCACAGAGAACAAAAATGGGATCCTAAGAGAGGATGGGGATATATGATGAATATGATTCTCCCACCATTGCTAAGTATCTTGAGCCAAGGGTGATTTATTTATGTGGCCAGATACACGGATTGTCACTTAGTTGAATCCGAGTTTTCTATGTTGGGTGGAGAGATAAACAAGCTGGTCAAAGAAAATATTATGGAATCAAACATCCTTAAAATGGCAAGATCCTCGGACTCTAGCCTATGATGCAGAGGTCCAAAAGATTATTTATATGCAAAAGCTAGCTAATAAATTGCCAGATTCCTTTTGACCCAAAGAGAATAAGAAAATCGTACATACCAGCTTGTAATGCACCAGTACGTATTGATGTTCAAAAGGGACACAATAATCAAGTTGCTACAGAGTCTAAATAGACCAATATGTTCCATAGAAAAGAACCTTCGGAAATTTAAGAAAGGTGCAAAAGAAACCGAGGTTAAGAGAAAAATATAGACATGGCCGCGGCAAATCCTAAGGCACCAACAATGAGGTTTGGGACGCTAAACCTCAAGGTCCTGATGGTATTGATAATAATGAGAGCTCCATAAATCATATCATGTCTAGAATAAAATGGAACTGCAAAGATGTCGACATAAATGAAATATTTGCATGCAAGGTAGCACTTGAACTAAATGAGGATCAGAAACTCACGTCTATGTTAAAGTGCACTCAAAGTAGAGATTGGCTAAAATAGAAAGAAGCCATTGACGTGGAGTTAAACTCTTAGAAGAAGAGGAATGTGTTTGGTCCGACCTTAAGGACAACACTTGATATAAAACCAGTTGGACATAAGTTGGTCTTTGTAAGAAAGAGAAATGAGAGTAATGAAAGCGTGAGTTAAGACACGGCTTGTAGCACAAGGATTCTCTCAAAGACCAGGAATAGATTATGAGGAGACTTACTCCCTGTGATGAATGCAACGACTTTAATAAGTCTGGCTATATATAAAAGAAAAACTGGATTTACGGTTTATGGATGTTAAAACCGTATACTTACATGGTCCACTGGAAAATGAAATTTATGAGATTACCAGAGGGTATAGAGCTCAAAGATAAGAGTGGTTCTCGAGAAAATACTGCATAAGGCTAGACAAATCCCTTACTGAACTGAAACAAAATGGGTGTATATGGTACAATAGATTGAGTAAGTACCAAGCCAGAGAGGGCTATAAAATGATCCCATCAGTCCATGTATTTTAAAGAAGTTTGCAGACAAAGGGTTTGTAATCATAGCAGTGTATATGGATGACTTAAACATCATTGGAACTCCTGGTTAATCGCCCAAACAGTAGAAAGAATTTTAAATAAAAGGCCTAGGCAAGAGAGAAAGAAAAATTCTGTTTGGGGTTATAACTTGAGTACATAAACGATAGAATCCTTGTGCATCAAATGGCATATATAGAAAAGTACTCAAGAGGTTTAATAAGGACTAAGCTCACCCATTGACTAGCCCAATGGTTGTAAGGAGCATTGATTTGGATAAAAGATCCATTGGTCCAAAGAAGGACAATGAGGAAGTTCTCACTCCTGAAATGCCATAGCTCAGTGCTATAGGAGAGTTAATGTCTTGGCTAGCCACACTAGACCAAACATAAGTTTTGCCGTAAACCTCCTAGTAAGAATTAGTTCTTGACTAACCCAAAGGCACTAGAGTGAAATTAAGTATTTGTTACAAGGTACTTTAAATTTGGGTTTATATTATACTAACTATAACAAAGAAGGTTTTAGTTGGTTTTGCTAATGCAGGTTATAACAAAGAAAGTTTAAGTGTGTATGGTCAAAAACAAGGAAGCTACGGTCATACATGAAGACAATACCGCCTGCATTGCACAGCTCAAGGAAGGTTACATCAAGGGAGATCGGACAAGGCATATACTACTCAAGTTCAATCATGCGACAACTCAGCCGATCTCTTCACCAAAGCATTATGGAAGCTCGCGCACCAGATCGGAATGCGGAGGCTTAAGGACTTAGAGTGATGCTTGGAACAGGGGGAGCAATGTGTGCTGTATACTTTTTCCTTCACCAAGGTTTTGTCCCACTGGGTTTTCCTGGTAAGGTTTTAATGAGGCAGCATCCCCTAAGCACATTGCAGCGATCCCATCCAACATAGGCACGGTCATATCGTCCAAGGGGGAGTGTTGTAAAACACTTAAGTGGACTCTATCAGACCGGCCCATTTACTGTCCAGCCCATTGGGTACTTAGGTCAGCCCATTAGGCTCATAGCCTATGGCCCATTCATACTTTGTATTTCCTATTCTGTTTTGGTCTAGGGCTACTCCTTTGCCCTATAAATATGTAACCTCTATTCCTAATGAGAAATAAGACTAAGAGATTTACACCCTAAACTCTCTAGTTTACAACAGTTTGATTAAACTTTCATTTTCTTTGATTAAATCTTAACAATAGAGTTACGTACTAATAATATACAATATTTTCTTCATTTTTTTCCTGTTCTAAAGTTCTAACATAGCTAATTTGTAACTTATTATATAAAACTGTATAGGAAAATAATAATGTCTTGGTATTTCGTACATTTAGAAGGTTTGCAATAAGCTGACTTAAATTATCCAATTTACATAGAAGGTTTTGGGATCATTTTTTGTTAATGATTGTTACGTCAGCGTTTTGTTTTTTTTTTCACGGTTTGAATACACTGGTTGGGTTTTTTTTGTTAATATTGGGAATCCAAACATTTTTTTTATTTGTTAATACAACTTAAAGAGGAAAACAAAATTGTGCCGAAAACCTATTTTATTATGGGCATTTTTAGTTGCTTAAACGCTATATTTTTTTATATAAATAAAACTAATAATCAAAATATCGTCCTTAAATTTTTTTATAACCCAATTTTTCTCAAATTTGGGTTGACTACGAAAAGTTGGTGATTTAAAAAATTAACTTTATCTTATACATTTTTATTTATTTAACGTTGATTTTTCAAGTTTCTATTTGCGTAATCACCGTAAAGTTGGTGAACTAATGTGCCCACATAATACGTTGAAGAATTAATCCGGAATTAAATTACCTTTATAATTTTTTATACGGTTTGCTATTGGTTATGGTTTACTTTTTAGGTTTCTTTTTGTTTAGAATCAAATGTGGTTTTAGTTAGATACAAACACACTTGACTCCACATTTTTACCTTACCTATTGGATACCAAAATCTATCATTATTAACATTTTTGAAGTACATTTTGTGTTATGCCGTTTAACTTTTGCTTATTTAATTTGTTTTATTTACAACATTAACCCCTAACGATTTTCTTAAAATAATATTTCGTAGAAATTCAATTAATGGAACTATTTAAATCGACCTAATTTAATACAGTTATTGTCATAAATAGCTTGACAACATCTATACATTTCGATTTTCGAAAACAACTCCACGCATTAAATTTTTCACCCCACAAAAATCTCCAAATCTATTTTAATAGATCTTTAGAGAATGTATGATCTCTTAAATTTAAATGACACAGCCAAATCTATATATACATTTTTGAAGTACATTTTGGGTTCTATCTTTTTGTTTGTACTTATTTAAAAATTTATTTACAGAGTTAATCCCTAAAAAATTTCCAAAAATAGCATTATTTCAGATTTTGTTTCCTAAATATTTTACATACCATTCCAACTAAAAAAATACAGCAGAATTAATATAGAAACAGAAATTATGATATATTCAACCACACCTTCTATTGTGTATTGAAGATATTTGAAACGACCTGACAGTTTTTGGTTTCTTTTTTTTTTTTATAAATAATAAATAATAAATATATTAATAGTAATAATCTAAACTAGTGGTCCCATACCCACTAGCCATCTAACCATAAGTACACAACAACGGATGATATAACCAATATCGGAGGAAAAATCTCACATACTCAAAAACAAAAGGATACGAGAGATATGGCGATTGTGAATGCGATTATCTCGATTTCGATCTGAGATGGATGTTCCCGGTGATGAAGGGAGAAGATTGAGGGAAGGTCCCTCGATCTTTTTCATTGGGCGTAGATTTCGACAGCGGATGGCTGTTCGTTTTCGAAATCTTGAGAGATATGGTCACTTAATTCCAGATCCGGCTCCAAATGGGGGATCTGCGGTTTTTCGGGTTGAGAGATTATGGGCTGAGAGAGCTCCTCGACGATTCTCGTGGTCCTGTGGTTGGTTTCGCGGCCAAGTTAGGTTGGTCTTACATTTTCCTTTTCTGGCTGATTGGAATGATACGAATCCTGATTTATTCCTGGGTGTTTATGCCTTCAATTGGATCGATACGATTCCTGAATTAATCCTGGGTGTTTATGTCTTCAATTGGATTGAGGATAGGATTTCGGGTTTTGAGGATACGACCTTTAAGTCAGCGGGTAATGGGATTTTTTCTCTCTGTCTGTGGTCGGTGATGGAAATGAGAATATTTGCTTCTTTACAGTCACGGATTTGTTTGGTAATTAAGTGGATATGGCTTTTGATCTTGCAACGATTGGTGATTTTCTTTGATAGTAATATATCTAGCTGGGAACGAGGAAGTTTGGTTTACAGCACTATCCCTCTCCTTCTTCTTTGCTACTGGGTTCGTTGGTTCACCATTGTCGGAGTTGTCCTCTTTGAGTTTCAGTTGTCCCTTCTGTCATCGGATTTGCGCAAACTCATGGCTCAATTGGCTCTAAACAAAGGCAAGGCGGCTTTGGTGCGAACTGAGGTTGTCAAGATTTCTAGTACAGTTTTGGCTTAGCGAATCCAACAATTCTCTCTTACTCTGATAGGGAGGTTAATGAATCCAGCAGTTCAGAGGATGGAGTCCTTGATTGCTAACCTGCCTAAGATTTGGAAGCTGGAAGATAAAGTCTTAGGAGCAGATTTGGGGCAGGACACATTTCAGTTCAATTTTGAGGAAGAAACGGATCTTCAGGAGGTCTTGCTCAATGGTCCTTATCACTTTGATGGCTGGATGATCTCATTGGTAAGATGGGAACCTATAGTTTCTGATTCTTATCCCTCGGCAATCAGCTTCTGGGTGAAGGTGGGTGGTATCCCTATGCATTTGTGGGAGCTAGCGACTTTAGAAGCTATTGGGAAGAAGATTGGAAGGATCAAGGAGTTGGACGAGGATACGGGTAGCATTTGTGTCACAGTGAACGGCTTCAACCCATTGCTCTTTCACATGGTGGTCCCGTTTGATACAGGTGATGAAGTGGTGGTCTCTATTGACTATGAGAAGCTCTCTGGGTATTGTAAACACTGCTTCCGTCTCACACATGATGTGTTGGTCTGTCCGGTGCTGAAAAAGGCTCAAGCTGATCCCGTGGATAACAGGGGTGGTCAGCGACAGCAGGGTATGAGCAAACAAGGTTCTGTACACAATGATGGTGGATGGGAGAACCCACAGAAGCATGTGAAACGGGCTTTGGATTTCCAACCAGAGCAACCTAATGAGAGGAGACAACAACAGTTTCGGGGTGGTGCCTCGAGTTCTTCTGGTTTTCCTCTCCATGTGCGTAGTCAGGGTCAGGTTTGGGGACAAAAGGCGAGATTTCATAGTGGTGGTCCAGGATCTAATCTGGGGGGCGATCATACAGGCTCTCAGGGGTTTAGAGGTGAAGGGATGGATCATTCTGCTGGTGCCTCCCATCAGAGGAAGGGCATACGGCCAGTGTGGCCCAAGCCATTGTATAAACCCAAAAACGCTTCGGGTGAGAAAGAGCTCCAACGACCTGTTCATGTTGGTGATTCTTCTGATATGGTCGAAGATACCTTCGTAGAGGATTCAGTAGAGCATGGTACAGATGAGGGGGAGGAGGATCTTCAGGATCAGGGTTTTAATGAGAGCACGGATGACTTGCTTGAGGATGGGGAGTGTGATAACGATACCAATCCTAAGGTTCCAAGGACAGAGTCGGATCTCTTGCTTGCTGCTGGCACTGAATCGGGTCTTGAGGTGGAGGATAATTCTATCCAAGGTACTCATGTTACTGATTCTATATCTGTGAGTATGATCGATATTAATTCTGCTATGGCATCAGTTTCTTTGGGCAAGCAGGACAGGGTTAAACCTAAGGCGGATAGTCCACGGACTAGAAAAGGGTTTTACACATCGAAGAAGAACACCTTACCTTTGGCTTCACCTGGAAAACGTCTTATGGCTAAAGTTTTATCTCTAAAATCTGTAGGTAAGGGCACAAAACAGGCGGGTGTGGGAAAGCAAATTCACAAAACAAAAGAAGGCAACTCTGTGGGTGGCGGAGGACGGCCGGTTAAGAAAGGGACGGTGGCTCTCCCGCAACCACCGGCTCAAACGTGAAGGTTTTAAGCTGGAACTGTCAGGGCATTGGGGCTGATCTGACAGAGAACTACTTGGGTGATTTATGGAGAAAGCATAGGCCATATATTTTATTTTTATCAGAGACAAAGAAATGTTTTTCTTATTTACAGAAATTTCAAAATAAATTTGGCTATAATAAATTGTTTACTGTTGAACCCCGCGGGGCTAGTGGTGGTTTAGCATTATTTTTTAAGAATGATTTAAATCTTTCTGTTCTGTTTGAGAATGATCGTATTATTGATACACAAATTTCAATTGGGCAACAAATTGTATTTATGTCTTTTATTTATGGGGATCCGGTTCCCCAGCACCGTCAAAAAGTTTGGGATAAATTAACGGATATTGGTTCATTTCGTATTGATCCTTGGTTCATAATTGGAGATTTTAATGAATTAGTTGGGAATCATGAAAAGCAAGGGCGTGCCTTGCGCCCTGTTTCTTCTTTTAAGCCATTTATTTCTATGCTTAGACATTGTGGGATGTTAGAATTTCCTTGTTATGGGGAACAATTATCTTGGCGAGGGAATCGTTGCAATAACCAGGTGGTCCGGTGCCGCTTAGATCGGGCTATGGGTAACGAAGATTGGCATGGACTCTTCCCAAATTCAAAAGTTGATTATTTGGAGATGATAGGGTCGGATCATAGTCCAATTTTAGCCACCTGCTTGACAGCGGTCCGGCGACGGCAGAGGCAGTTCAGATTTGATAAGCGTTGGTTGGGGAAGGAGGGATTAGTTGGAGCGGTTGAGTCAGGGTGGAATCGGACAAGGAATTTTCGGATTCCGGGTTTTGTTGACAAAATAAGGAATTGTAGGAATTCGATTTCGTGGTGGCGGAAAAATAATGTCAGTACTGGTCCATCGATCATTTCGTCTTTGAAGACGGCCCTACAAGATGCAAAGATGGATGATTCGATTTCGCAGGAGGAAATTCGGGGAATTGAGAGGAAATTGAAGGAGGCTTATCGTGATGAGGAGATTTATTGGCAACAGAAGAGTAGGAAATTTTGGTTGCGGGTTGGAGATAAAAACACTACCTATTTTCATGCATCCACCAAGCAACGTCGGGTGCGTAATCGGATTGTTGGTTTATTTGATGCTAATAATGTTTGGGATGAAACAACTACGGGTATGGAGCATATTGCTACATCTTATTTTGGGGTTTTATTCAAGAAATCTGACGTTGGGGGTATTTCAGAAATGCTGCAAGCTATTAACCCAATTATTACGGATAGCATGAATAGAGCTTTAATTCGGGATATCTCGGAAGGAGAAATCCGCAAGGCTTTGTTTGCTATGCATCCAGAGAAAACTCCAGGGCCTGACGGGATGACGGCTTTGTTTTTTCAGAGGTTCTGGCCCTCTCTTAAAGGGGATTTAGTGGCTTTGGTTAAGGATTTTTTTCGAACTGGCAGTTTTGATCCGCTTTTAAATGAGACTAATATTTGCCTTATTCCTAAAGTTGACCGGCCGCAGCGGATGACAGAGTTTAGGCCGATTAGCCTATGTAATGTGAGTTATAAAATTATTTCTAAAGTATTGTGTTTTCGTCTGAAGCGCCTATTGCCTCTGTTGGTTTCAGAAACACAATCAGCCTTTGTTTCCGGTCGATTAATTACAGATAATATCCTGGTGGCTCAGGAAATGTTTCATGGGCTAAATACTAACCGCAGGTGTAATTCGGAGTTTCTGGCATTTAAATCGGATATGAGCAAGGCTTATGACCGGGTTGAATGAGATTTTTTGGAGGCGGTGTTGGTTCAACTAGGATTTGATAGGCAATGGATCTCCTGGATAATGTGGTGTGTTTCGTCGGTGTCGTATCAAGTTCTTCTGAATGGCCAGCCTCGTGGCTTCATTAGACCACAGCGGGGATTACGTCAGGGGGATCCCCTTTCGCCATATTTATTTATACTTTGCACGGAGGTTTTGATTGCAAATATTAAAAAGGCTGAACGGGAGAAGAAACTAACGGGTATCACCATTGCCCGGGATAGCCCCACGGTTTCTCATTTATTGTTTGCGGATGATAGTCTGTTTTTTTGTAAGGCAACGGCGAATGAATGTAGGACGGTGATGGACATAATTGGTAGATATGGTAGAGCTTCAGGACAAGAGGTTAATCTGGATAAATCCTCTATCATGTTTGGTAAGAAGGTTCCGGCTGATGTACGTTCCCAGTTGAAATCCGTCATTGGTATTTCTAAGGAAGGCGGAATGGGCTCCTATTTGGGTATTCCTGAAAATCTGCAAGGTTCAAAGGCAGAGGTTTTTAGTTATGTTAAGGATCGGTTAGATGATCGGGTAAACGGTTGGTCGGCCAAGTGTTTATCAAAGGGGGGTAAGGAAATTATGATTAAATCGGTGGCTTTAGCTCTTCCTACCCATGTTATGTCATGCTACAAAATACCTCAGGATTTGACGTCTAAATTAACAAGTGCTATAGCTACCTTTTGGTGGAAGTCTAATGACAAGGCTCGAGGTATGCACTGGGTTGCTTGGGATAGATTGTGTAAAGATAAATGTGAAGGAGGATTAGGTTTCCGAGCTTTGGAACAATTTAATGAAGCCATGCTGGCCAAACAGTTTTGGCGTTTAATTCATCACCCGACGTCCTTAATGGCCCGGGTGATGAAGGGACGATATTTCAGGAACAAACATCCGCTTATGGCATCGAAACCAAATAACCCTTCATTTGCATGGCGAAGTATTTATTCTACTAAGGGGTTGGTGGAACAGGGAGCGAGATGGGCGGTAGGCTCGGGTTGTTCGATTTCGGTATGGCGTGATCCATGGTTACCCGACATTCGTCCAAGACCAGCGAATGGTCGAGGGAGATTGTGGCTGCCGAGTTTGATGGTTAATCATTTAATTAATCCAGTTACGAAGGACTGGCACTTGCCTACTCTGGAGGAGTTCTTTGATCCCGAGGATGTCGCTCTTATCCGGAGTATGCCGGTCAGTAAAACCTCTCAGCCGGATAGGCTAGTATGGCATTTTACTAAATCAGGGAAGTATTCGGTCAGATCAGGTTATAGATTGGCCCGAGATCTACTTGTGGATGTTGAGTATGGGCCGACTTGTGTGGCCTTGAGAGCACAGTCTTGGAAGTTGGATGTACCCTCGCGGATTCAACATTTTTTCTGGCAGATTGGGTCGGGTACTCTTCCTGTGTTAGAACGACTTGCGTATCGGGGTGTCCGGTGTGACGCTGTGTGTAAGAGGTGTGACTCTGCAGTAGAGACTATCAATCATGCGCTTTTCGGATGTCCTCGGTCAAGACGTATTTGGGAGATGTCTCCAGTGGTGATAGATCAGGGAGGTTTTCCATATGACTCGATCTATGCGAATCTAGATTTCATATTCTGGCGGGCTTCTTCACAATCAGGGGTTTCAGATATAGCCCTTAGTCTACCATGGATTATATGGTCGATCTGGAAAGATAGGAACAAAAAAGTTTTTCAAAGTATCGAGTTAGAGCCAACGGAAATTTTGAACCAAGCGGCTAATGATAAATTATTGTGGGAGGAGGCCAAATCTTTCACGGCGCGTTATCTGGAACCTCCGCTCCCAATGGATGAGAGGGGTCCTTTTCCCCGCTGTCTGGTTGATGGCTCTTGGAAATCTACGGATCCTTTTCAGGGTTTGGGCTGGTGGTGCTGCAGTGGAGAAGATACAACGCTTCTTTTGGGAGCACGGAGTCAACGAAGAAGTCTTTCTCCCTTACACGCGGAATTACAAGCACTGATATGGGCTATGGCTTCTTTATTGGAGGCGGGAGTTGGTTGCCAGACTTTCGAGACGGACTGTGCAGAGTTAGTTGCGATGGTGCAGACGCCGGACGATTGGCCCGCTTTCTCGAATTTGCTGGAGGACTTTGCTTTGATCCGTACTTCTTTCCCTTCCTTCACACTAGTCAGGATACCACGAGAGGTCAACGTAAGGGCGGACTGTCTTGCTCGATCTTCACGTTCTCTAACCTCTGAATCATCTTTTGTAAACTCTTTTTCTCCTGTTTGGGCAACCAATCTTGGAGTTTTATTTTAATTTATTAATGTTTGGTTGAAAAAAAAAAAAAAAAAAAAAAAAAAAAACCAATATCATTAAACCAATAAAAATCCAATACTCAAATAACCAGTATAAATTCATAACAATTAAACCAATATTCCAAACAACATAAATCATAGAACCAGCAACCTAAACCACATTCTAATGACTCAACTCTAGCAACCTAGCAAGCCAGATAACATCCAATCGAGTCCTTAGAACATCCTCCTCTTAATCGCCTTGATTCCACAATCACACTTTGCCTTTACCTGCACCACAAACACAAATTGAGATGCATGAGTATTTTATAAACACTCATTGAGGCAATCCTCCCATCTACTGGGCTATACACACAAGCAACTGAGATACCAAAGTCTAGAACAATCAACAAACAAAGCAAACTAACCAGGGAAAAACATAGTCTCGCTGGAAGGGAGGTGTCGACCGACACCAGCCAAGTGTTGACCGACACCAGCCAAGTGTTGACCGACACTGGCTCTTGGTGTTGACCGACACTACCCCACAGTGTCGACCGATGCTCGCTCACTAGTGTCGACCGACACTTCCATGGTGTCGATCGACACTACCTCTACACTCGCGTTCCGCTCGAAGCTGAGAGTCAAATCTCTCTTCCTAACACCTCCAATTCCAATACTCAATCCCAAAGCCATATGAATCCGTAGGAACCTATATCAACCATAACAAGCAACAAAACACCACAAATAACACCAAACAAATAAGACAAAGGAAATCTCAGGCTTGGATAAGCCATGGTCATGCACTCACCTCTTTGCAAGAAGTTTCTAACAAATAATGACCAATCCCACACTCCCCGCAAGCTTCTCACACGTTCCTAGCCCTGGATCTTCACTCTCAATGCAAGATCTCACCAAATAAGCCTTGAAATCTCCCAAAAACTCACAAAACCTCAAGAACAATGTTTCTCTCCTTTTCTCTCTGTTTCAGCGGCGAGATAACAACCAAAACACGACCAAGGTCATTCTCCCACTTAAATATCTCGGTTCAATGGTTTTACCTAAACCAAACCGACCAAAATCAACAATGAAATCAATCTGGTCGAACTAGAAATTAATGGTCTCGACCGACACCATCCTTGGTGTCGATCGACACCCACCCCCAAAACATAGAGTTTTGGTTCGCGGGTGTTACAATTTTCCCCCACCAACATAGATTCGTCCTCGAATCTTGAACAACCATCGGCCAAGGACTCCCGTGCAACCGTCTCCACGGCCCGCACTCCTCCTACCAATCAACGGAAGGTCACATCTAGGCGATAGACTCACGTTCCATACATTATTTGCTCTCGACATTTGGACTTTCCTTTACTCATAGGTCTTAACCTTGAGTTTTTATTGGCTTCTCATCAGGCCTAAGCCTGCATGCCATAATGTTGGCTCCTCATCGGGCCTAAGTGTAACATCCGCGAACCATTTATTGGGTTTTTGGGATGGGTGTCGATCGACACCAAGGTTGTTGTCTAGCATTGCTAGGTTGCTAGAGTTGGGTCATTAGAAACATTGCTAGGTTGCTGGTTCTATGATTCATGTTTGTTAAATTTTGGATATTTTTATGTTATAATTATTGGATTATTATTGGATAATTGTATTGATTATTTCCGCTGTTGATTGTGTTTGTGGTTAGGTGGCCAGTGGGTATGAGACCACTAGTTGTAGTTTACTTATTATTATGATTATCATTATTATTAATATTATTATTATTATTATTTTAAAAAAAAAAAACGGGTCTGGTCTTTTCAGTTTGGTATCAAAGCCCTTACGGTTCTAGGTTTGGGTTCACTAGGTTTTCTGCTGTAAATGTTTGGAATTTTCATGCTTTGATTGATTATGTGAGTTAGTCAATTGTGTGTGGCATGGGGTCCTAGAACATCATCTTCGAGCCTACTGTGTGATTCTACGGTGAGTTTATGTTCTTGTGTTATAATATAAATTGTTTGCTTAGTCTTCTGTTCATGGTAGTGTAGATGGCTAGAGATGGTGCTGTTGCTGGTCGTGGGTGCGGACGTGGTTGTGGACGTGGACGTGGTCGTGGTAGGGGCAGGGGCCCAACAATGAGTGAGACTGCGGACCAGAGTGTGACCGCTGAGGGTGTTGGCGAGTCGCAGGGTTTCCAAGAGGATTCCATGAGTATGGCCGGAGGGGGCGGTGTTGATGCTCCAGTTGCCGGTGATGCTAGAGTTCCGGGTGTGGGAGTCCCAGCGGGTGGAGTCCCTGGTGTTGATCTTGCGGGCTTGTTAGCAAAGTTTTTGGAGCGGTTGCCGGCAGTGGTACTGGCTCAGGCTCAGGTAGTGCCACCAGTGGTGGCGGAGGAGCGACAGCCAGTGGCATGCTCAAGGAGATGAAGGGCATCGAGATTGCATGGTTTTCGGGTGGTACAGATCCTGCTGTTGCAGATGCGTGGAGGACGATTGTGGAACGTAACTTCCAGACTCTAAGATGTCCTGAGGAGTTTTGGCTGGACATAGGGGTCCACCACTTGATTGGTGATGCTCAGGTGTGGTGGAGATCAGTGGCTGCTGGGAGAGTGCAGAGGGAGATGACTTGGGCTGACTTCGTGGGGGAGTTCAACCGCAAGTTCTTTCCGAGTGAGGCAATGGACCGGTTGGAGGTGCAGTTCCTTCAGTTATCTTAGGGGACGCGGTCGTTGCAGGGATTACCACCATCTCAGTCTGATCCTTTCACGATTGAACTGGAACCGGGGACGATGCAGTTATCCAAGGCTCCTTACAGAATGGCTCCAGCAAAGATGGCAGAGCTAAAGAAGCAGCTGAAAGACTTGTTGAGTAAGGGTTTCATCCGTCCTAGTGTATCACCGTGGGGAGTGCTGGTGTTATTTGCCAAGAAGAAGGATGGGAGTTTCCGGTTGTGTATTGATTACCGGGGTTTGAACCGGGTCACTGTGAAGAACAAGTACCCTCTTCCCAGGATCGATGAGTTGTTGGATCAGTTGAGGGGTGCTACTTGGTTCTCCAAGGTAGATCTGGCGTCGAGTTATCATCAGATACCGATAGATGAGGCTGATGTGAGGAAGACGGCTTTCAGGACGAGGTACGGGCATTATGAGTTCGTGGTGATGCCTTTTGGGTTGACTAACGCGCCAGCAGCGTTTATGAGGTTGATGAATAGCGTGTTCTTGACGTGTCTGTCATCATTTTCATCGACAATATCCTGGTATTTTCTAAGCGTCCTGAAGAGCTTGCAGTGCATTTGAGGGCAGTTCTAGAGAAGCTGCGGGAGCATAAGTTGTTTGCTAGGTTGAGCAAGTGCAGTTTGTGGCAGCGTGAGATGGGTTTTCTAGGTCACATTGTTTCTGCAGAGGGAGTTTCCGTAGATCCGGAGAAGATTCAGGCTATCAGGGATTGGCCTAGACCGCATAATCCCACAGAGATCATGAGTTTTCTTGGTTTGGCAGGATACTACAGGAGGTTTGTTCAGGGTTTTGCAAGTAGGGCACGCCCTATGACTAAGTTGACGGGGAAGGATGTTCCTTTTGTTTGGACATGAGTGTGAGGAGAGCTTTGCAAGCCTTAAGGAGATGTTGACTACTACGCCAGTGTTGGCATTACTAGAGTAGGGAGAACCCTATGTGGTTTATACTGATGCATCTAGAGTTGGTTTGGGGTGTGTGTTGATGCAGTATGGGAAGGTGATTGCCTATGCTTCGCGGCAGTTACGGAAGCATGAGGACAACTATCCTACTCATGATTTGGAGATGGCTGCTGTAGTTTTTTCCCTGAAGATTTGGAGATCTTATCTTTATGGTGCAAAGTTGCATGTGTTTACAGATCATAAGAGCTTAAAGTATATATTCACTCAGCCTGAGCTGAACTTAAGGCAAATGCGGTGGATGGAGCTTGTGGCGGATTATGATATGGAGATAGCTTATCACCCTGGTAAGGCTAACTTGGTTGCAGATGCTCTGAGTCGGAAGAGAGTAGCTTCGGCTAAGGAGCGGGAGATGGAGTCTCTGGTAGGAGAGATTAGTGCTTTGAGGTTGTGTGCTGTTTCACAGGAATTGTTGGGTTTGGGAGCAGTTGATAGAGCAGATCTTCTAAGCAGGGTGCAATTAGCTCAAGAGAAGGATTTGGGGCTGGTGAATGCCTCTAAAGATGTTGATTCAGAGTATCAGGTCTCGGATAATAGTACTATCTTGGTGCACGGTCGGATTTGTGTGCCCAAGGATGAGGAGTTGAGGTAGGAGATCCTGAGAGAGGCTCATGCGAGCAAGTTTTCTATTTATCAAGGAGCGACTAAGATGTACCGTGATCTCAAGAGGTATTATCACTGGGTCGGGATGAAGAAGGATGTAGCTAGTTGGGTCGCGAGGTGCGATGTGTGTCAGCTAGTGAAGACTGAGCATCAGGTTCCAGGCGGGTTACTGAATAGTCTACCCATTCCTGAGTGGAAGTGGGATATGATCAAGATGGATTTGTGGTAGGACTGCCACTGTCTCGGGCTTTTGATGCTATCTGAATCATTGTAGACCGGTTGACTAAGTCAGCACATTTTCTGGCCATTAAGAAGACTGATGGGGCAGCGGTCTTGGCTAAGAAGTATGTGAAGGAGTTAGTTAGATTGCATGGGGTGCCAGCAAGCATTGTGTCTGACAGGGATTCTAAGTTCACCTCGGTGTTCTGGAAGGCATTTCAGGCAGAGATGAGCACTAAGGTGCATATGAGTACAGCTTATCATCCCCAGACAGATGGACAGTCAGAGAGGACGATCCAGACGCTGGAGGATTTGCTGAGGATGTGTGTGTTAGATTGGGGTGTCCATTGGGCAGATCACCTGAACCTGTTAGAGTTAGCTTACAACAACTGTTATCAGGCGAGCATTAAGATGGCTCCTTATGAGGCTTTGTATGGGAGACCAATGCGTACATCGTTATACTGGACTCAGGTTTGGGAGAGGACCATGTTCGGGGCGGATTTTGTTCAGGAGACCCCAGAGAATATTCAGGTGCTCATGCTGAACATGAAGGAAGCTCAGGATCGGCAGAGGAGTTATGCTGATAGGAGGAGGAGGGATCTTGAGTTTCAGGCAGGAGACAGAGTGTACCTCAAGATGGCCATGTTGCGGGGTTCGAACAGGTCATTGACAGAGACTAAGTTGAGTCTGAGGTTTATGGGTCCGTTCAGAGTGATCGAGCGGGTGGAACCGGTAGCATATAGGCTGGAGATGCCTGAGGTTATGCGTGCGTTCCATAAGGTTTTCCATATTTCTATGTTGCGGAAGTGTCTATGTGAGGATGATCAGCTGTTGGCTAAGATTCCTGAAGATCTTCAGCCTAACATGACTTTGGAGGCGAGACCAGTGAGGGTTCTCAGGAGGAGTATCAAGGAACTTCGGAAGAAGAAGATTCCTTTAATGATAGTCCTTTGGGACTGTGATGGTGTTGAGGAGCAGACTTGGGAGCCTGAGGCGAGGATGAAGGCAAAGTTTAAGAAGTGGTATGAGAAGCAAGCCGCGACTTGAGCTTGTCTAGCCTGGTCCCATCTGTAATCCGTGGCTGGAGCAGGAATGGAGTATTCCAGCCCATCTCTCTTGTTTACTTGGTCGCTTAGGGGTGGTTGGTTGTGCGACTAAGTAACAAGATGAGGTGGTGTTCGGGGTACGAAATTTTGGTGAAACGGCGTTTTGGAGGAAAGTTTCCTGAAATAGAAGTTTCCAAAAGTGGAAAGTACTAAAAATGGAAATTTTTATGTGAGTTAGAATTTGTCCATTTTAGTGGTGGAGAGCCTTGGAGTGACTTGTGTGGCCTTAGTGAGGGACTTTTGAGTCATTGTGCCCGTGTGTGGCGGTCCTTTGAAACATTGTGTGGCCTTTGTGGCGAGCTGTTTAGCCAGTTGTGTGGCCTTTGTGGCGGGCTGTTTAGCCAATGTGCCTGTTGAGGCAATCCTTTGGGATGTATGGTCTTTGTGACGGTCCTTCGGGACAAGTGGTCTTTGTGATGGTCCTTCGGGACGAGTGGCCTTGGTGGCGGTCCTGTTTAGAACATTTGTTTGGCCTTGGTGGCGGTCCTGTTGAGGGCATTTGTTTGGCCTTTGTGGCGGTCTTGTTTAGGACAATTTGTTTGGCCTTGGTGGCGGTCCTGTTTAGGACATTTGTTTGGCCTTTGTGGCGGCCCTTGTGGCATGTATAAGATCTTTGTGCGGTCATGAGGTATTCCAGTGGAGGGATATGTCGTTGGTAGGACATTGTGATGTTCTACACGAACCATGGAAGGGAAACCTAGTTAGGGATAGGACTCAGAAGTGTTCAGAATTGTTGCTCGCGACTCTTGGGGGACTTTAGTTCTCCTAGTAATGTCATATTCTGAGACTTTGTGGCTTGGGAGTATGGTTGGTATATCGACTTTGGATGACGATCCGAGGGCGCGCTGTAGGATGGCAACCCGAGAGACAAATATTGGACTTCCTTATATATTATGGCATGCGGGCTTAGGCCGGATGAGGAGCCAACATTATGGCATGCAGACTTAGGTCTGATGAGGAGCCAATAAAAACTCAAGTTTTAGACCTATGCGTGAAGGAAAGTCCACTTGCCAAAACCCTTTTCTCGACCAGTGGTTTAAAACTTGAGTTTTTATTGGCTCCTCATCAGACCTAAGTCTGCATGCCATAATGTTGGCTCCTCATCGGGCCTAAGCCCGCATGCCATAATATATAAGAAAGTCTAATATTCATCTCTCGGGTTGCCACCCTATAGAGCGCCCCCAGATCGTCATCCGAAGTCGATATACCAACCTTACTCCCAAGCCACAAAGTCTCAGAATATGGCAGTACTAGGAGAACTAAAGTCCCCCAAGAGTCGCGAGCAAACAATTCTGAACACGTCTGAGTCCTATCCCTAACTAGGAGGGAGGTATTGAATTTGACATTCTAAAGGATTTAAGAGTATTTTTAAAATCCTTTGTTATTAAATTGAGAATTTTTAAAAATCTTCTGAAATTCTATGTTATTCAACTTAAGATTTATGTAAAATCTTTCAAAATAATATAGAATCTCTTGTTATTCAATCAGTAATTTTTAAAACCTACCTGAAATCTGTTGTTATTCAATATATCTTAACTTTTAAAAAACTTGCTACTTTGAATGATTTTAAGAGACTTTCTTTTGTTTTTTAGTTGAAAAGTATGACAATCAAAATCATACCTATAGAGATAGAATTTTGAAAGATTTCAGAGAAAAAAAAAAGACTGAAGATCTATTTCTCTCTGTTACCAAAGCTAAGACAATCCAGAAGATCAAATTCAACCATCTGAACCGCTTCCTTGCAAGGCGAATTCCCGGCAGCTCCCAACGAACTGGAAGACGAATAACCCATCTATGGATTGCCCCGGAAACCAGCTTTCCGTAGAACCCAATTCCGTTTCAATCCAAGCTCCCTTCTTAGAGATATCGTAGTTTCTCTGCAACATACTCTATCCTTCAAAGACAGATTCGTCTCTTTTCGACCAGCCCGCCTCGGGATCGATTTCCCAGCTGAGTACGACGAACCAGGTTTTGAATAACCTACTCACAGATCTCCCCGAGAATCAGCTTTCTATAGAACCCATTTTCATGTTGATCGTGTTAAGATATGGCAAGATAGGATATCTTGACATATCAATCATATCTCCTATATCAATCGTATATTCCTGTATTTACTCTTGATAGCATATAAGTATATTCTCTTGGGTCTAATGTATTGTATATAAACTCTACGCAGCCGCTTTGGCATAGTAACATAAGAGAATACCTTCAATACTTCCTAAGGTTCTTGACATGGTATCAGAGCAATAACCACATACAAAAGGTTTTGTTCGATCTCTATATATACTTCTTGTTCCTCTTTCTTGTCCTAGTTTTTTCTTTCTCTTATTCTTAACAAAACCTTCTTACACAAAATGAGTTCTAAGAGGAATCCTCCGACACAAAATCATCACAACAAAAGGTTGAGATTACACGACGTACGATCTCTCCCTATGATCTGTCTGCAAGTGACAATCCTGGTTGTATGATTTCGAAACCTCTGCTAGTAGGACCTAAATACGTTGAATGGTCTACTAACCTTCGTGGGGCTCTTAAAGCTCGAAAGAAATTTGGCTTTATTGATGGATATCTTCCTCAACCCAACGAAGGACATGCAGATCTTGAAGACTGGTGGACCAACAATGCTTTGCTTGTGTCATGGATCAAGCTAACAATTGATCCTGATCTATGCTCTAATATTACACACTGTGATGTTGCAAAAGACTTGTGGGATCATATTCAACGCCGTTTTGCGCTGAAGAGTGGACAGAGTGTACAAAGGCTGAAGACAGAGCTTGCAAACTGTCGTCAGCATGGACTCGCTATTGAAGCTTACTTTGGCAAGCTTACAAAACTCTGGAAATCCCTTGGTGATTATCAAAAAGGGAAGACCATTGAAGAAATTGAAAAGGAGCGAGAAGAAGATAAACTGCATCAGTTTCTAATGGGAATCGATGAAGCTGCCTTTGGGTCAGTGAAATCGAGTCTCTTGTCTCGCATTCCTCTTCCTACAATTGATGAAGCTTATAATGTGTTAACTCCAGATGAACAATCGAAAGCTAACGCACGACTGCAAGAAGAGCGTGCCATAGAAGTTGGTTTTGCTGTTCGCACTGCTTCAAAACCTCGAGGTGGAGGAGAGCTTCGAGGTGGGACTGATCATCGTTCAGCGACATGTACAAGCTGTGGTCGTACTGGTCATCTTGCAGAGAGTTGGTTTCGCACTCTTGGCTATCCAGCTTGGTGGGGAAGCAGACCACAATCGACTTCTGTCACTGGAGTGCAACGCACGTTACCCTCTGTTTCGTCTCTTGGCCGTACTAGATTGGCTCCTCTGTTCCTCATCTCGCTGCTCATACAACAGCTTCTGCAAACTCTATGATCACTAACAATGATCGAGTTGGGATCATTGGAATTGACAATGCCGACTGGGAGACACTCAAAGCAATGATCAATGAGCGTAATGCTAAAGGTACGTTTCATTATAATTCTTGGATCATTGATACTGGTGCATCCAACCATATGACTGGTTCTGCATAAATTCTTGTTGAATCTTCTGCTATGTCTCTTGTTTTGAATAAATTACCTGATGGACGGTTTACTACATCTACAAGTAAAGGAACAGTTAGATTGAGTTCTCTTCTCAGTCTCAGTAATGTGTTCTTCGTTGCTGGTCTAGATTGTCATCTCATCTCAGTTTCTCAGTTGAGTCGTGACAGAGCTTGCGTGTTTCAAATCACTGACAAACTGTGTCTTCTTCAGGATCGCATCACGAGAACCCTGATTGGAGCGGGTGAACAACAGAATGGACTGTACTTCTTTAGGAGAACGGAGAATGCAGCGGCTATCCAAGCCTCGGCTCACACTTCCGCTGATGTATGACATCGTCGCTTAGGACACCCTTCTTCTAAAGTTGTTGAGCTTTTATCTATTCCTGGTTTTTCTAGCAATGGTGTTTTAGACAATAAAAGTTGCGATATTTGTATTCGCGCAAAGCAGACAAGAGATTCTTTTCCAATAAGTTTGAATAAAACAACAGATGTTTTTCAACTTGTGCATGTTGATTTATCGTTCTACTGCTATTTGTGGCTCTCGCTATTTTCTCACTATATTGGATTTATCTCTTACCAAACAAAGAAATTGCTCTGTCTACTCTCAAGAACTTCATTGCATTAGTCAAACGACAATTTGAGAAAAAGGTCAAGTCTATTAGAAGTGACAACGGGTCTGAGTTCTTATGTCTCACAGAGTACTTTCGAGAAAATGGGATATTTCATCAAACGTCTTGTGTTGGCACCCGTCAACAGAATGGTAGGGTTGAAAGGAAGCATCGTCACATTTTAAATGTGGCTCGGACTCTGCGTTTTCAAGCTTCGTTACCAGAAAAATTTTGGGGTGAGTGTGCTCTCGCCGCTTGCTATCTCATCAATCGCACTCCTTCCTCTGTTCTAAGTGGCAAAACACCATTTGAACTTCTCTATAATCGACCACCTCCTCTTACGCACCTGCGTGTATTTGGTTGCCTTTGTTACGTGCATAACCAAAAACATGGTGGAGACAAATTCGCTAGTCGAAGCACCAAGTAAGCTTTTCTGGGATATCCATTTGGCAAGAAGGGTTGGAGAGTTTACAATCTCGAAACCAAAACTCTCTCTGTTTCCCGTGATGTGATCTTTTGTGAGGATCAATTTCCGTTTTCTACAACACCATCAACCTCAACGAGCTCATTATCACTGGACGTTGACCATTCGCCATTATCCTCTGCTGCTTCTGATCTGCTTCCTCTGTCTTACTCTGCTACTGATATGGTTCTTCTTCCTGAGGTTGTTCCTCCGCTTACCATTGATTCTGATTCTCCTACTGTTACAGATACAGAATCATAGGATGAACATGATTCCACTCCAGCAACTGTTCCACCTTCGCCTTCTGCTCTGTCTTCATCCACACATGCATCACCTGCAGACCCAAATGTTCTTGATGATGCTAATACGTCGGTGGTTGCAGACCAATCTGCTGCAGAACCTGAACCTCTTGGTGTTGGTTATCGCATTCGTCGTCTTCCGGCTAGGCTTGCTGATTACTACACCAACAGTATTATTGGTCTTCCTACGGACAAATCTGATTCTACATATGCTCTTGGATATTTTGTTGATCCGTCACAGTTTTCTGCTGGTCATAGGGCATATCTCTTGGCTATTTCCAGTACGATAGAACCAAAACACTACTCTGAGGCCATTCTTGATCCATTTTGGTGTGATGCTGTTGGAAGTGAGATTGATGCTCTCGAGCTCAACCGTACATGGAGTCCTGCTACTCTTCCTCCAGGAAAGAAAGCTATAGGCTGTAAATGGGTCTTTCGTCTTAAGTACAAAGCTGATGGTACTCTTTAACGTCACAAAGCACGGCTTGTTGCTCTTGGTAACAAACAAGTCGAAGGTGAAGACTTCTCTGAAACTTTCGCACCAGCTGCTAAAATGACCACTGTTCGCACCTTTCTAGAGGTCTATGCATCTAGTGATTGGGAAGTCCATCAAATGGACGTTCACAACGCCTTTCTCCATGGTGATTTGGACGAGGAAGTTTACATGCAATTCCCACCTGGTTTTCGTCCACATGACAAGACACAAGTTCTTCGATTACACAAGTCCCTCTATGGTCTTCGTCAGGCGCCTAGATGTTGGTTTTCCAAACTTCACACATCTCTTCTCGACTACGGTTTCATTCAAACCACTCTTGACTACTCTCTCTTTGTCTATGAGAATGGGAAATCTCGTTTACATGTTCTTGTGTATGTCGACGATTTGATTATCACTGGGAGCTCTCCTTGTCTCATTGCTTCTTTCAAACGGTATCTTAGTGAATGCTTTCACATGAAAGATCTTGGTATCTTGAAATATTTTCTAGGTATTGAAGTTGCTCATAATGCCTCTGGGATTTACTTGTGTCAGCGTAAATATGCTATGGATATTATTGATGAAATGGGTCTTCATGATGCACGCCCTGTGACTTTTCCTATCAAGCAGAATCATCAACTCGCTCTTGCATCTAATCCTCTTCTTCATGATCCGGTACCATATAGACGTCTTGTTGGTCGTTTAGTATATCTTGGTACTACACGTCCGGAGCTCTCCTACTCGATTCACATCCTCTCGCAGTTTATGAGGTCACCACGCCATACTCATTGGGAGGCTGCTCTGCGTGTTGTGCGTTTTCTCAAGAAAAGTCCTCGACAGGGTATTCTTCTCCGAGCTGATAGGCCTCTCACATTAACTGCATGGTGTGAGGCTGATTACTCCGGTTGTCCAGTTACCCGTCGCTCCTTGACAGGCTGGTTTGTTCATCTTGGTGATTCTCCCATTTCCTGGAAAACAAAGAAGATGGACATTGTCTCTCTTTCCACTGCTGAATCTGAATATTGAGCTATGCAACTTACTGTCAAAGAGGTCATGTGGCTTCGTTATCTCCTTCCCTCACTTGGTGTTCCTACTCCTGCTCATGTCCCGCTATACTGTGACAATATGGCGGCCATTCACATCAGCAATAACCCTGTCTTTCACGAACGTACCAAACATATAGAGAACGATTGTCATTTCGTTCGTCAGGCTATTGTCAACGGTCTTATTACAACTACACACGTTGGTACTAAAAAACAACTTGCTGATATCATGACTAAAGCATTGGGACGTCAAGAGTTTGAGAACTTCATTTACAAGTTGGGCCTTTATGACCTCCATGCTCCAACTTGAGGGGGGTGTTAAGATATGGCAAGATAGGATATCTTGACATATCAATCATATCTCCTATATCAATCGTATATTCCTGTATTTACTCTTGATAGCATATAAGTATATTCTCTTAGGTCTAATGTATTGTATATAAACTCTACACAGCCGCTTTGGCATAATAACATAAGAGAATACCTTCAATACTTCCTAAGGTTCTTGACAGATCGGACCTGTCAGCCGAGAGATATCGCCGTCTCTCTGCAGCGTACTCAATCTGTTGAAACACAGATCCGTCTTTATCGCATCAGTCAGCTTCGGAATCGATTTTCGGACAAAATACTATGAATCAGATTACGCATAACCTATCCACAGATAGCCCTTGGAGTCATATTTCCAGAAAGGCCGACCTCAACTCAAACCGACGTATCTACCGAAGGATATCACCCTATCTCCGGAACAGACACATCCTGTTCGAAACCCTAGCTATCAGCTCGCCGTCACGACTTGGAGAGCAGTTTGCCACCGATCTAGAAGGAACCTAGAGATGCTATGCATATAAATTTGAAGCCCCAAGGCTTATCGTTCTAATGAGGGTGACATTGTCTCAATCAGCAGTGTCTACTGGAAGATATTACTCTATCTCCGGAACAGACACATCATGTTCGAAACTATAGCTGTACAAACTCCGACATCTCGTTTCGGAAGAAACTTTCTCCCATCTCTCTCACTCTCACTAAGCGGTGCTGAACGACGAAGTAACAAAGACGATGGTGTCTCGATTCCCAGTGCTGCAAATGATCAATAATGTTAAAACAAAGACCATGGTGTGTTTTGAAACATTCTAAAATCACTCACAAAATCTGTCAAAATCTCACTGATTGTCATTTCATTTTCATTTTCTTAATATAAAAATTCTAATAAATTACTCAAATCTTCTAAAATCTTACTCAAATCTTATAAAATTCTAATATATTAAAATCCCACCAAATTCTCTAAAACAAAAGTTCAATACCCCCCTCTAGGTTTCCTTCCAGTGGAATACAACACAATGTCCTACCACCCACATATCCCCTCACTTGAATACCTCATGACCACACAAAGATCATATGCATGCCACAAGGGTCACCACGAAGGCCAAATAAATTTCCTAAACAGGACCGCCACCAAGGCCAAACAAATGTCCTAAACACGACCACCACCAAGGCCAAACAAATGTCCTAAATAAGACCGCGACAAAGGCCAAACAAATATCCTCAATAGGACCGTCACAAAGACCACTCGTCCCAAAGGACCGTCACGAAGACCACTTGTCCCGAAAGACCGTCACGAAGACCATACATCCCGAAGGATCGCCTCAACAGGCCACAAGTCCCGAAGGACCACCACAAAGACCATACATCCCGAAGGACCGCCTATACAGGCACATTGGCTAAACAGCCCGCCACAAAGGCCACACAATTGGCTAAACAGTCCGCCACAAATGCCACACAATTGGCTAAACAGCTCGCCACAAAGGCCACACAATTGGCTAAACAGTCTGCCACAAAGGCCACACAATGTCTCAAAAGACCGCCACGCACGGGCACAATGACTCAAAAGTCCGCCACAAAGCCACACAAGCCCCTCCAAGGCTCACAACCACTAAATATGAACAAATTCTAACTCAAATAAAACTTCCTATTTTTAGAACTTTCCATTTTTGGAAACTTTCCACTTTCAGAAACTTCTATTTCAGGAAGCTTTCCCTCAACACCACCGCCTCACATAAATTTTTTACCCCGAACACCACCTCATCTTGTTACTTAGTCGCACAACCAACCGCTCCTAAGCAACCAAGTAAACAAGAGAGACGGGCTGGAATACTACATCCAGCCACGGATTACAGATGGGGCCAGGCTAGACAAGCTCAAGTCGCGGCTTGCTTCTCATACCACTTCTTAAACCTTGCCTTTATCCCCGCCTCAGGCTCCGAAGTCCGCTCCTCAACACCATCACAGTCCCAAAGGACTCTAATCAAAGGAATCTTCTTCTTCCGAAGTTCCTTGATCCTTCTCTCGAGAACCCTCACTGGTCTCGCCTCCAAAGTCATGTTAGGCTGAAGATCTTCAGGAATCTTAGCCAACAACTGATCATCCTCACGGAGACACTTCCGCAACATCGACACATGAAAAAGCTTGTGGAACGCACGCATAATCTCAGGCAACTCCAGCCTATATGCTACCGGTCCAACCCGCTCAATCACTCTGAACGGACCCATATACCTCAGACTCAACTTAGTCTCTGTCAATGACCTGCTCGAACCCCGCAACATGGCCATCTTGAGGTACACTCTGTCTCCTACCTGAAACTCAAGATCTCTCCTCCTCTTATAGCATAACTCTTCTGCCTATCATGTGATTCCTTCATGTTCAGCTTGAGGACTCGAATCTTCTCCAAGGTCTCCTGAACAAAACTAGCACCATAGATACTCCTCTCCCCCACCTGAGTCCAGCATAACGGTGTACGACATGGCCTCCCATACAAAGCCTTATAAGGAGCCATCTTAATACTCGCCTGATAACTGTTTTTGTAATCAAACTCTACCAGGTTCAGGTGATCTGTCCAATGGCCACCCCAATCCAACACACACATCCTCAGCAAATCCTCCAGCGTCTGGATCGTCCTCTCTGACTGTCCATCTGTCTGGGGATGATAAGATGTACTCATATGCACCTTAGTGCCCATCTCTGCCTGATATGCCCTCCAGAACACCGAAGTGAACTTAGAATCCCTATCAGACACAATACTCGCTGACACCCCATGCAACCTAAATATCTCTTTCACATACTTTTTAGCCAAGACCGCTGCTCCATCAATCTTCTTAATGGCCAGAAAATATGCTGACCTAGTCAACTGGTCCACAATGACCCAAATAGCATCAAAAGTCTGAGAAACTGGCAATCCCACCACAAAATCCATCGTGATCATATCCCACTTCCACTCATGAATGGGTAGTGTCTTCATTAACTCGCCTGGAACCTGATGCTCAGCCTTCACCAGCTGACACACATCGCACCTCACGACCCAACTTGCTACATCCTTCTTCATCCCGACCCAGTGATAGTACCTCTTGAGATCATGGTACATCTTAGTCGCTCCTGGATGAATAGAAAACATGCTCGCATGAGCTTCTCTCAGGATCTCCTGCCTCAACTCCTCATCCTTGGACACACAAATCCGACCGTGCACCAAGATAGTACCATTAGCTAAGACCTGGTACTCTAAATCAACATCCTTTGAAGAATTCACCAGCCCCAAATCCTTCTCTTGAGCCAACCGCACCCTGCTCAGAAGATCTGCTCTATCAGCTGCCTCCAAACCCAATGGCTCCTGAGAAACTGCACACAACCTCAAAGCACTAATTTGGTAGGAGAGCATCTGCAACCAAGTTAGCCTTACGAGGGTGATAAGCTATCTCCAAATCATAATCTGCCACAAGCACCATCTACCGCCTCTGCCTCAAGTTCAGCTCAGGCTGAGTGAATATATACTTCAGTCTTTTATAATCTGTAAACACATGTACTTTTGCACCATAAAGATAGGATCTCCAAATCTTCAGGGCAAAAACTACAGCATCCATCTCCAAGTCATGAGTAGGATAGTTGTCCTCATGCTTCCGCAACTGCCGCGAAGCGTAGGCAATCACCTTCCTGTGCTGCATCAACACACACCCCAAACGAACTGTGGATGCATCTGTATAAACAACATAGGGTTCTCCCTACTCAGGCAAAGCCAACACTGGCGCAGTAGTCAACATCTCTTTCACGCTTGCAAAGCCCTCCTCACATTCCTGTGACCATATAAAATGAACATCCTTCCCCGTCAACTTAGTCATCGGACGTGCCTTGCTTGCAAAACCCTACACAAATCTCTTGTAGTAACCTGTCAAACAAAGGAAACTCCTGATCTCGGTGGCATTATGCGGTCTAGACCAATTCTTGATAGCCTGAATCTTCTCCGGATCTATAGAAACTCCCTCTGTAGAAACAATGTGACCCAGAAAACCCATCTCACGCTGCCAAAAAATGCACTTGCTTAACTTAGCAAACAACTTCTGCTCCTACAGCTTCTCCAGAACTGCCCTCAAATGCATTGCATGCTCCTCAGGACTCTTAGAAAATACCAGGATATCATCGATAAAAATGATGACAGACACGTCCAGAAACTCCTGAAACACGCTGTTCATCAATCTCATAAACGCTGTTGGCGTGTTAGTCAACCCAAAAGGCATCACCCCAAAATCATAATGCCCATACCTCGATCTGAAAGCAGTCTTCCTCACATCTGCCTCATCTATCGGTATCTGATGATAACCCGACGCCAGATCTATATTGGAGAACCAAGTAGCACCTCTCAACTGATCCAACAACTCATCGATCCTAGGAAGAGGGTACTTGTTCTTCACAGTGACCTGGTTAAAACTCCGGTAATCAATACACAACCGGAAACTCTCATCCTTCTTCTTAACAAATAACACCGGTGCTCCCCACGGTGATACACTAGGACGGATGAATCCCTTACTCAACAAATCCTCTAACTTCTTCTTCAACATTGTCATCTCTGCTGGAGTCATCCTGTAAGGAGCCTTGGATAACGTCGTTGTCCCCGGTTCCAATTCAATCGTGAAAGGATAAGACCGAGATGGTGGTAACCCCTGCAACGACTGGAACACATTCTCAAATTCCTCAACGACCTGAATACCGCTAACCGTGGACTCTCCCACTGACTCTGGCATTGATATAGTAACCAAATAAGCCTCACGGCCCTTCTCGATCATCTTCCCAGCCTGCATGGCCGAGATCACTAGTCTCCTCAAAGTCAGTCTAATTTCCTGAAAAACCAACTTCCCTCCTGGACGATCAAACTCCAATCTACCCCGATGGCAATCCAAATGTACCATATGCCGATGCAACCAATCCATCCCAAGGATAACATCATACAACTCCACTGGACTGATAAGCAAATCTGCTGGCCACAACTCTACTGCGATCTGAATATCCACTCCCCTAGCTCATCCAATGACCCTCAGAAACTTGCATTCCGCAAATCTGCACACTCTGGAGTAATGAAGCTATGAGAACATATAGAATAAAACATAACAAGGGACTTAAACCCGCCCACCAACAAGGCCCTACACAAACCTCATGTGTTGCGAACCTAACACTTTATCACAGAATAACATAAAATTTGAACCTACTAAAATTCACAAAGTTTAAGTACCAGAAATTATACCTGTGATCGCCCCGACACTGGTTCCACCAGGCTCGACCGTCGTGTACACCTGTGGCGCCTACTCAATCCGTGCCACCAGCTGCACTCCAGGCTGCACCAAATGTTGCACCGCTGCCACTTCCATCTGCTGCAACTTGAAACACTTGGGTTTGATGTGCCCAGGCTCCCTGCAATGATAGCATACGAGAATCGCTGCCATCGGAGCACTTCTGTGGGGACAGCTAGCTACCTTGTGATCCATGCTCCCACAACCAAAGCACCCTGCACCACTTGGTCTCTGCGTAGCCTCCCACTTCCTCTTGGTTCCTGCGCAGGCTTGCCGCCCTTGCTAGAACCTCCCTGATGATGAGCCTTCCTAGGCTGCACCGCTGGACTAACCGTCACTGCTTGTGCCTGGATATCCTCCTCAAACTCTACTGCAGTCTCAACCAGCTCTGCACGCGAAGCATAACTCTGTCCTCTACAACGGACCCTCAAGTCATCACGAAGAGCCCTCATAAACCGCCTGATCTGGGCCTCCTCAGACTCCATAGCACGACCCCCATAAGATAGAAGTCGACTGAATACCAAGTCCAGCTCCCGCACTGACCGCGTCCCCAGAGATAACTGAAGGAACTACACCCCCAACCGGTCCAATGCCTCTCTCGGAAAGTCCTTGCGGTTGAACTCCTCCACGAAGTCAGCCCAAGTCATCTCCCTCTGCACCCTCCTAGCAGCCACTGATCTCCACCACACCTGAGCATCACCAACCAATTTGTGGACCCCTATGTCCACCCAAAACTCCTCAAGACATCTCAGAGTCTGGAAGTTACTTTCCACACTCGTCCTCCATGCATATGCAGCAGAAGGATCTGTACCACCCAAAAACCGCGCAGTATCGATGCCACGCGTCTCCTTTAGCATATACAAATAACGACTATGCCCTCCCACTACTGGTGGCACTACCTGAGCCTGAGCCGGTACCACTGCTGGTAACCGTTCCAACACCTGTGCTAGCAAATCCACAAAATCAACTCCGGGGACTCCACCCGCTGGTACTCCCACACCCGGAGCCCTAGCATCACCGGCCTCTCAAGCACCAACACTGCCCCCTCTGGCCACACTCATAGAATCGTCCTGGACACCCTGCGACTCGTCAACACCCTCAGCTGTCATACTGGTCCATAGTATCACTAAATGCCGGGCCTCTGCCCCTACCCCGACCACGACCGCTTCCAGGACCAGCAACAGCATCATCTCTAGCCATCTGCACTACCATGAACAAAAGACTAAGCAAACAGTTTAAACATAACACATAAACATAAACTCATCGTGGAATCACTCAGTAGGCTCGAAGAGGATGTTCTATGACTCCATGCAACACACAATTGACTAACTCACATAATCAATCAAAGCATGCAAATCCCAAACATCTACAACACAAATCCTAGTGAACCTAAACCTAGAACCGTAAGGACTCTGATACCAAACTGAAATGACCTGACCCGTTTTTTTTCTTTTTTTATATATAAATAGTAAATAATAAATATATTAATAGTAATAATCTAAACTAGTGGTCCCATACCCACTAGTCACCTAACCACAAACACACAACAACGTATAACAAAACCGATATCATTAAACCAATAAAAATCCAATACTCAAATAATTAGTATTAATTCATAACAATTAAACATATATCCCAAACAATATTAATCATAGAACCAGCAACCTAAACCACATTCTAATGACTCAACTCTAGCAACCTAGCAAGCCAGACAACATCCAATCGAGTCCCTAGAACATCTTCCTCTTCATCGCCTTGATTCCACGATCACACTTTGCCGTTACCTGCACCACAAATATAAATTCAGATGCATGAGTATTTTATAAACAATCAGTGAGGCAATCCTCCCATCTATTGGGCTATACACACAAGCAACTGAGATACCAATGTCTAAAACATTCAACAAACAAAGCAAACAAACCAGGGAACAAACATAGTCTCGCTGGAAGGGAGGTGTCGACCGACACCAGCCAAGTGTCGACCGACACTGGATCTTGGTGTCGATCGACACTACCCCACGGTGTCGACCGATGCTGGCTCACTGGTGTCGACCGACACCTCCATGGTGTCGATCAACACTACCTCTACAATCGCATTCCGCTCGAAGCTGAGAGTCGAATCTCGCTTCCTAACACCTCCAATCCGTCCAATACCCAATCCCAAAGCCATATGAATCCGTAGGAACCCTATAGCAACCATAACAAGCACAAAACACCACAAACAACACCAAACAAGCAAGACAAAGGAAATCTCAAGCTTGGATAAGCCATGGTCATGCACTCACCTCTTTACAGTAAGTTTCTAACCAATAATGACGAATCCCACACTCCCAGCAAGCTTCTCACACGTTCCTAGCCCTGGATCTTCACTCCCACAACAAGATCTCACCAAATAAGCCTTGAAATCTCCCAAAAACTCACAAAACCTCAAGAACAACCAAAACATGACCTAGGTCGTTCTCCCACTTTAATATCTCGGTTCAATGGTTTTCTCTAAACCAAACCGACCAAAAAATCGATAATCAAATCAATCTGGTCGAACCAGAAATTAATGGTGTCGACCGACACCACCCTTGGTGTCGATCGACACTTACCCCCAAAACGCAGAGTTTTGGTTCGCGGGTGTTATAATATTCTATCTCTGAATCCTTTTCAAACAAAGAAAACAACTATTTGATTCCTATTTTTTTTTTTTCCAAAACCTGTGAGCTTTGATTCTTAACGTAAGAAAAACTTTTATTCACATTTATTTGAATCTATGCTAAATAATAGTAGGAGCTATAAGCTTCTAAAACTATTCACCTAGGATTTTAAACATCCAATAGGGATTAGGCACTTCATTATTTAACATATTTATAATTTTCAAAACTTTCTATATTATTAACATCCAATAGGAATTAGCCATTTCATTATTTAACATTTTTATAATTTACAAAACTTTATATATTATTAACATCCAATAGGGATTAGCCATCTCAATACTTAACATTTAAACTATTAATAAATACGTATATTTACAACGTCTCACATCGACTAAAAAAATTTAGACACTAGCTGAGAACCATTATGTATAAGACTAATATGCTTCAACCTACGAATGAGCAGGAAGCTTGATTTACCAGGCGTCCAAATTTAAAAGTTTTATTTGGGTTAATCCGGTTTTTATTTGAGAAAATTAAAAAATTTTAAAAGTTTATCTATATAACTTTATAATTAGTATAGATTTTAGCAAATTAAAACTTCTAAAAAGTTTTATAATATTATAACATTTTAAAAAGTTTAAAAGTATTAACAATTTTGAAACTTTAGATGTAATTTAAAAGTTTAGAATATTATAATTATTAAAAAATTTAAAAAGTTCAAATATTATCAATATTTAAACTTAATAAAATGTTTAAACATATTATAAATACCTCCATAGAAATTTTAAAATATTATAAATACTGAAAATTTTATCATTAATATTTAACTCTAAAAAATTAAAAATGTTTTAAATATTTAAACTACATCTAAAGTTTAAAATATTATAAATATTTAATCTCTATTAAATTTTTAAAAGTTTACTTATTATTAAATATTATATATAGGATTTTCAAATATCTTAAGAATATCTTATTTATCTACGTTTGTGCTTTTTATTTCTTATGAGCTATAAAACATATTGTTGTGTATGATTTTATAGATGAGTTGATATTCTTTCAGAATTTTTTTTAATTTTGGGTCTAAGGAAGAAGGATTGACATCGCAAGACCTTGATTTGATATTTGAGTCAAGTTTTGGGTTTAAAGAAGAAAGATGGACGACAAACACACATGTTTTATTAGCTATACATTTGTTCATATTACTTTATTTTCAAGTAATTTACAATTTTGTAGGATTAACGATTTTGGTTTGAGAAAATTCAATACGTGTGAATCTAAAACCAAGTAAGTATACCGTGAAAGTATCAATAATTGAGTGAATATGTGACTATGTTGGTTTTTATGATTTTCATAAATATTATAAGAAAAGAGGCAATGATTTTGGTCGTGGAGTTTGATTGGTGTAGTAGTCTAAAAGGAGGTTTTGAATGATTCTTTAGCGGAAGAATGTGAAGAAGCTCACAAAGAAGAACAAAAAAAAGTATAACGTTTAAGTATAGATTCATTATTCTTTTTATCAGATTTGAATTTTTTAACAACTGATTTTATATATATTTTTAAATTGTGTATTTGAAATAAAAATTTTACCTTAATAGAAATTTAAAGTTTTTTATAAGATAATATTTCATAACTGTTATCTATGTATATTTTTCACCAAAATATTTTAATAAACGCACACGTAGCGTGGGTTGAAAACCTAGTATTATAATTAATATATATATAAACTTAATAAAATTTTAAAATATTATGATGTAAAATTATTTTTTTTTTACAATACAATATAATATGGTTATAGATTAGATGAGTTATAAAGAGGACATGTTGGAATTAATAAAATATCATTAAATTAATGCTAGCACGGGTTAAATCCTTATTTTATTATTTGTCAACACTATTAATATTAGAATATTTGAAATATAAAAATTAAATTTATTTAATTAAGATTGTGTAAAATAATTAAATTTTTAGGAAAAATGTGACTTAATCATAGCGTATAAATGAATTACTCTGTATTTATATCCTTTATTTTTTTGTTATAATAATTTAAAATCAAAATAGAATCTCAAACGCTAAACAAAAGTTACAAAACAAACTAAATATAACAAACAAATGGACATTAAGTATATTGCGGGTTAAAAAATTAATATAATCATTTATCCGCAGAAACGGTTGAAGAATTTAGTTATTCCTCTATTTGAAAAACATCCAATATTTAACCAACAAATACAATATAAAATATAAATAATAATAAAAATTATATGTACGCGGTGTACGAGAGTAATCGTCTCAGAAGTCCTTAAAAAAATTTGACAAATCCCCTATCTCCCTCTCTATTCTTCATACCCCCACCTTCTTCAATAATACTCGATGAGATGATTTTACCCTTTTTGTTTTACTGAATTAGATTAAAATTTTTAAATAAAAAACAAAAACTCTCAAACCCAGCTTCTTTCGACCCGAGAAACTCACCCGACCTCTCTCAACCCAGCCACTGGCGATTCTTCCGTCGTCGGAGCTCCTACTGCTGTCTTTCTTCACCAAATCAAGTTGCATCAAGTTGTTCTTCAAAATGCAGGTGCGTTACTTCACTTTAAAGTTGCTTTTGGTTGAATTTGTTTTTGATTTGTAAATATAGAAATTCAATTGGATTTAGATCGAAGAAAGCTTAGCACATTGGGTGTTTTACAAAGGTTTATGGGTCGATTAAGCTATCTATTAGATAAGAAAGGGATTTGGCTTTCAATTTCAGTGAATTAACTCGATTAGAACTCGTCTACCATTCGATTCGATTTTGATAGGAGAGAGAAGGTGGTGAAACTGGTAGTACTGGTATTTTTAGTAAAAATAGTAAAACTAGTAGTAGTACTAATTTTGAATTTTTTATATTGGTTGGTTTGGCAGGATACAATATGCGAGAACGTCAGCCTACATTTTAAATATGAAGGACGCATGTATAGTATAATGTTCAAGAGGAATATAACATTGTTGATGTTAAAAGCAAGGATACAGAGGAAGCTTGGGTTTGTTGAAAGTAACGTTCAGTTGCAGCTGAGCTACAAGCCACTACTGGTAGAAACATTGGAGCATTGTGAGCTTAATGATGATGAGGATGTTAATGTTTATCTAGACTCCGTTAATTATGAGAAGCGAAGATGTATGTTGTTTGTGAATGTTATCCCTTATGAGCCTCAGCCTGAGCAAGTTCCCATAGTGCCCAGAGTGCCCACAGTGCCCACAGTGCCCATAGTGGACCAAAGTTCTGTTGGTATGAACTATGAAAACCAACATGCGAAGGATGGTGAAATCGGACCTAACGCCATTGTTGTCTACGTAGGCAAAGAAAAGGATGTAGAGGGTGATTCTAATAGAGAGGGTGAAGCTGAATCACGTGATGAAGGTGATGAATATACTGAGCCACGCCCTGTTGTAGAACCGTGTAAGTATATTGAACCATGGGATGACGGTTTGGATCTGACTAAACTTCAAGAATTTCCAGACAAGAAGGCATTGCAAGATGTGGTGGATAGAGCTTCATTCGCTAACTGTTTAGTTTTGAAATAGTAAAGTCGGACAAGGTGCGTTATGTGGTCAAATGTCCTAAAGAAGGATGTAACTGGGGTTTACGAGGTGGTAGGATTTGAGGTACAGATATTTTCACGATTAGAAGGCACAACAAGATGCATACATGCTCTCGGGCTAGTCAAAGTTCAAGCAATAGTAAGAGGCAAGGCACTCCACAATTAGTTGCTTCTCTTTTACATGGTGATTATCCAGGGCAAATGGAAACTCCACCTCCGAAAATTATCATGGATCTTGTCAAGACAAAATTAGGTGTTGATATATCATATTCCATGGCATTGAGAGGGAAAAATCAAGCTGTTACTGATTTGAAAGGTAGCCCAGAAGAAAGCTACAAGATGTTGCGATGTTATCTACACATGTTAGAGAAAGTTAATCATGGTACAAGATCATATGTTCATTGCAATGAGAATAATAAATTCATGTACTTGTTCATAGCTTTGGGAGCTAGCATTGAAGGATTTAAAGTCATGAGGAAAGTTATAACTATGGATGCAACTTTTCTAAAGAACGGATATAAGGGTGTTCTTGTTTTTGCGTCGGCTCAAGATCCTAATCGTCACCATTATCCCTTGGCGTTTGGTGTTCTTGATGGTGAGAATGATGCAAGTTGGAATTGGTTTTTGGAGATGTTGAAAACTGTTGTTGGGGATTCTTCTGAAATAGTATTTATGACTGACAGAAATACAAGTCTCATAAAAGCTATAGCTAATGTGTATCCTCTGGCTCATCATGGTTTTTGTATATGGCATTTATCCCAAAATGTGAAAGGTTATGCTCGTAACGTGAACAAAGACGTTGTTGCATGGAGATTCATGGAGTGTAGTAGGCTTTACACAGTGGCTGAGTTCAACATTGCTTACGCATCTTTTACGACAAGATATCCTTCTGCTGCCAAGTATCTTGAAGAATCTACCCAGAAAGAAAGATGGGCAAGATGTGTTTTTCCAGGAGATAGATACAACCTAGACACAAGCAACTGTGTTGAATCGTTGAACAGTGTATTCAAAGATGCAAGGAGGTACTCCTTGATACCCATGCTTGATGCAATACTTAAAAAATTCTCTGAATGGTTTAATGAACATCGGAAAGATGCTGTGTCTGGATCAGTCGCAAATAAATTGGTGCCTTAAGTGGAGAACTACTTACATGATTTATCGGCAACTGCTGAGAAACTAAAGGTGATAGAGCTAAATGGTTTCGAGCTTGAATACAATGTCATTGACAGTGACGGAAAGCCTTATTTGGTGAAGTTGCGATTGAGAAGTTGCAGTTGCAGGTTTTTCGATATACAAAAGTATCCTTGTGTGCATGCATTGGCGTCTTTCATTACATTCCAAAAATATGGAGGTAAGGATTTCGAGTTACATGAGTTGTGTTCTAAGTATTATTGGACGGAGCTGTGGGCAATTGCATATTGTAGAACAATTTATTTAGTACCTGATAAGTCTCGATGGGATGTCCTAGATGACGTCCAAGATATGGAGATCATGCCTCCGAATCGGAAAATAAGAGGGGGAAGAAAGAAAACAAAAAGGTATGCATCTGCTGGGGAAAAACGACCAAAAACTCGACCTAGGACGCAGAATAAAAGGCGCCGGAGACAAGGACTCCAATGGTTGTTATTTGGAGATAATGTTCATGTTTGATTCACCTCTTCATGTATCAATTGTGTTTGGTTTGAAACTTAATGTAAAACTTGGGTTGAAACTTAATTTGAAGTCTATTAATGATTTCTTCTTTCAAAATATGTGTATATGAGAGCGTAGAACTGGCAGAACTAAGATAAAACTGGTAAAAATAATAAAATTGGTACTACCTAAAACCAATACATATTGTATAATACATATTGTATAGTATAAATGTTCTACATAGGTTTCTACTATAAATGAATAATTTTCGAAAATATACCAATTTTAATTTATTTATGAAAGAATCTCAACAAGTGTTTCCTTACACTTTTAATGTCACTTTGTAAATAATTATCAAGTAAGCATGAAAAAAGTTATAGAATTATAAGTTTTAACTTATGAAGTTTCAAAAAGCTTGTAATTGTATGTTAGTTAAGTTTAATCAATTGTAAAACTAAAAAAAGTAATGCTAAGGTTTAGTAAAACTAATTAAACTGAGAAACCTCTAAAGTACAACTATTTGCAAGTTTAGTGCAACCGCATTACTCGGTAAAACTGTGTGTGAACACACAGTGTGAACGCACACATCTTTTACACGTGGCCAGAATTTCGTTTTTTCTTTCTTTCTTCACGAGAGCATGAAGATTTATTTATTTATCTTCACGTCAGCTCATTCTCATCCATTCATTCATTTTCTTCGAAACCTAAAAGTACACCGAGGGAATCTCTTCTCTCATCTTCAAAGTCGAATTCTAGATCTATTTCTCTCCTTCTTAAACTATGGAACAATTTGAGGCCGACCCATACTATGCTGATCAGAAGAAGGCGAGGAAGTTAGAAGCGTGGCGACAAGCCTTAGCCGATGGTGATTTGGGCATGCCTCGAATTTGCCCATGTGGCAAACGAATCGTCAATGAGATCTCTCCAACAAAAACAGAGAAAAAGAGATGGTTTACTTGCATTAAGTATAAGGTAAATTAAATTTAATCAAATACAATTGAGAGACCTGAGTATGATGTCTGTTCGTTGATATATTTTGCAGGATGATGGATTGCACAGGCGGAAAAATTGGGCTGATGCAATTGAAGAAGAAACCCAAACCTTATGGAAAGATGTTGATAACCATTGGGAGAGATTAAGGGAATTTGAACCCCATCATACTAAGATCTATAATTTGCAGATGGAGCTTAAGGAGAAGAGTGACGAGATTGTCAAACTAAAGGAGGAGTTGGCGTTGCTTACAACTCGAGTCGATCTCCTGGATAGGTTGTGTTTTGATTGATATTATCTGAGTCGATCTTATTCTACGTTGGTTTAAAACTTGTTGAATCAGTTTCTGTTTCTTATATTTTCCTTGAATTCTCTTGTTGAATCAGTTTCTTATCTTTCATGTGACTTCTCTTGTTGAATCATGATGTTCTATCTCTCTTTTATGTGACTTCTAGGATTATGCCTCCTTCTTGAATTGAATCATGTTCTATATTTTTCTTATATGAATTCTCTAATTGTTGTTTAGTTTTACGTAGTTTTACCAAAAATACGAACGGAAAATCCAAGAAAATAACGTAGTTTTACATAGTTTTACTAGTAATACCAGTACCAATCGCAAATCCAACAAAATAACGAAGTTTTACATAGTTTTACTAGTACTACGATGAAATAACATAGTTTTACTACTTCTTAGACATTTTCCTCTTCGTCCCTCTCCCTCCTTCTTGCAAAGTACTCGGTTGCTCATCAGCTACAGGCGCCTGACATGAAACCAAATTTTGTTAACACCTAGTATTATCAAGTATTACTATAGTATTACGAAGTATTACCTTTGGTTTCTCTTGCTCTTTCACATATACTTCCAACGGTTCGATCCTTTTTTCAAGCCCATCAATCTTCGCCGAAATGTTATCGAATTGGGTTTTTATATCCTGCTTCATGGTCCTTAGAAGATCCACCAACTCAATAGTATCTTCTCTCGGTTGTTCATTGGCGACTATTTCCTCATTCGCATCGTTTTGTCCTGAACGAGTAGCCACATCGGCTGTGTACATCTCCTCCAAAAGTACAGGTAGTCCTCTACGAATGCGCCACATCCAACTGGCGACTACGACATCATGGGTATCCTCTTCCTCAGCTTCTTCCATGATTAAATCGAGAAGAGGAATTTCTTCATCATTATGAGGGATCACACTAGCAATTGCCTGTGTAAACGAGCCTACTTTAGATACATTACAAACCAATTTATTCAAATGATTAATAATGGCAATTACTAGGATAACTAACCGTTGTTGTACCAAGTGTATCACCAATATTCTTTAGAGGAAAACCTTCCTGACCGGTACTCTTAAATTTCCTCCTGCATATCCTAGGACAACTTTCATCCGCCTCAGGAATTTGGTCAACATAAGTGTTCGCCAAAATTGGAACTGCCTCAAATAGTAAAAACTACACAACACAAAGAAAAAAACTAAAATCAGCTTCACATATAAGAAATATCAACAATGAGAAGACTTCAAATTTTAAACTAACTAACCTCCAATGGAATACAGAAACCTGGAATAGGCCATAACGCATTCTCTTTAACCACGACCCCATCAAAATGCCTCGTTGTATGGGAAATATCTTCTAGCATGTTCTCGAATGATAATCTCCCCCAAGGAAAAGACACACAAAAACCTAGATCATTCACTGCGCTTACAACGAAATCATCAATACCCATGGCATCTCTCCCCGAGTCTTTTGTATAGCCTGCAATGATGCTTCCTAAAAAGTAGAGAACCGCCATCTTCAACCTATCACGAGTACGATCTGGTTGCATTACCATTAGCTGTCTCCTCACATCTTCAAGTGTAATCTTTTTTTTCGTAAAAAAAACTTCCTTCGAAACTCGATACCGCCGGCTTCCTTGTAATCAAGTGGATAGCTCCGACAATCTAATCCAGACATCAAAGCATGTTCTCTCAGACCATACTGGATTGGAACACCATTCACAACAAACCATGCTTCCTTCTTTTTTTCGATTTTAGCTGTTCGAAGTAAGAGCAACCACATTCCCATAAGCTTGTGGTTTGGTTCCCTTGGCATGTGGAAAATGTGCTTAAATTGTGGATGTTTCTCAAACCAATCCCTCTCAGAACTAGTCAGTGGATACTCTAAATTATCCAGCGTTTTCAAGGTTTCAAAAATATGACACCTTGTCGATAGCTTGATTTTCTTGTTGTACTGACTAGACTCGAAGTGCATTCCTAAAGGTTGCATCGCTTCTATTTCCTCTGATTCCTGCAACAATAACAGGTTTACATGAGTTATAAAAAATTATACAACAACTAGTTGTACCAGTTCTACTAGTTCTACACCACCGAGTTGCACCAGTTCTACACCCAATAGTTGCACCAGTTCTACTAGTTTTACACCCAATAGTTGCACCAGTTCTACCAGTTCTACTTGATCGATTTCAAATTCCAATGAGTTTTCAAATTCTGAACGAATGACACAGACTTGTTGTACTTACACTTGCATCGTTTTCTTCTTCCCCTTCATCATCTTTTTCTTCCCCTTCTTCACCTTCTACTCCTTCATCGTTTTCTTCTTCCCCTTCATCGTCTTCTTCTTCCCCTTCTTCACTGTTTTCTTCTTCCACTTCATCTTTTTCTTCTTCCCCTTCATCGTTTCCTTCTTCCACTTCATCTTTTTCTTCTTCCCCTTCATCGTTTCCTTCTTCCTCTTCATTGTTTCCTTCCATCGCTTGATTCCACAGAAGTAGATCTCTCGTTATCTCCTCCTTCTTCATCATCTTCTTCTCCATTACTTGATTCCGGAGTAGCGGATTTTGCTTTCTCTACTTCGTTCGCATTTTCTCTTCCGACCACCGGATTGGGTTCCTCCGAAACTCGACTTTCACTTTCTTCCGCCACCGTACTCAAAGCTCTCTCTCCTCCTACTATCGCCGGACTCAAACCCGACACACCTACTTCCGGCGAATCGGATTTTGCTTTCGAACCACCATCTCCTTCTGAGATCTTCTTCTCTTTCAAACGCTCACTCCTCCTCACACGACCCCCCCTTGTTTTCACCATCTTCTTACTCGATTTTTGGTTGATTGAATGAAAACGAGAAAACCCTAGTTCTACAGTTTCACCCAAATCGATTCGAATTTCCCGAAGAAAGAGAAGAGTGACGAGAGAGAGCAGTTTTAATTTACAGTTTTTTTTATAAAAAAAAACCGATTCAGTTTTTTGATTTTGGGTCTTAGATCCGATTCAATTTTTTGGGTGGATACTATCCAGGTATTTTTGTAAATATCTAAGTTTTCTTTGGACAAGAATGTAAAACAACATATTCTCGATTTAAAAAAAAATCAAAAACAAAAGCCAAAAAATAGAGGGACTTATGAGATTGTCAGAAATGTTTTAGGGAGTTGTGAGACGAAAACTCCTGTGTATGACGGGTTAAAATCTAGTTTTATTATAAAATTGAACAGTGTAGGAGGAGATGATTCTATCTAAGGAGAGAGATACAAAGGAAGAAGCATATCCTCATCATTCTAATTGGTTACAGGAGAAGCCATGGCTAAGGTGTACTTGTGCTTGAGGTAAGCTTTGATAAAAGGGTCCAAATCACCATCCATTACAGATGTGATATCAGAAGTTTCATGACCTGTTCGAACATCCTTAACCAGTTTGTACGGATGAAACACGTAGTTCCTGATTTGCTGTCCCCATTCAGCTTTCACTGCATCTCCTCTTATTTCCTTGATTTCAGTCGCGCGTTGCTCCTCCGCAATCACCAACAGTTTCGCCTTTAGTCTGCTCAGAGCTCTCGTCTTGTTTGCCAGTTGACTTCTCTCCTCTGCAACATACAACATAGAAAGAAAAGTTAAAGGAACCCAAAACAACATGCAGACAGCAATGGATCTTACGGGCTATTCAGGTCGTAAACATTTGTGGGGATGCAAGACAAACCTGTGCAACGGACAGCAACACCAGTAGGGATGTGAGTAATCCGAACAGCAGTTTCAACCTTGTTGACATTCTGTCCTCCTTTTCCACCTGCCCTCGTAAAACTAATGTCAAGGTCCTCCTCTGGTATTTCAATTCCCACTGCTTCCTCAGGCAGAAGCGGCATCACTTCCACACCAGAAAAGCTCGTCTGCGTGCAATAGTACCATATAAGTCTATATATAACACACAACCACAAATAACCCTCAGAATTAGTGAGTAGCTTATATTACCTGCCGTAGGCCTTTCGAATTGAATGGTGATTGTCGAACAATCCTATGAGTTCCTTTCTCCCCTGAAATGTAACCATAAGCATAACGCCCTTCAATTTCAAGGGTCGCTGACTTAATCCCTGCTTCCTCTCCATTAGACATTTCAACAACTTTAGTCTTGTACCGCTGCTTCTCTCCCCATCTCATATACATCCTAAGCAGCATATCGGCCCAATCCTGCGCTGGAAGTTATCAAAAATTTTTTACAGGAGCTCATTTAACATCACAGAACAACAGAAGCCTCTAAGAAAAATCTAAAACACTCCATGATCATTATCATTGATAATGAACTCAGTCTATAGGCTTATAAATTCATGCAAAAGAGAGTCTCCAAGAATATATCTGATTCCAATTTGCTAAATTCATTTAGGACCTCCAGAAAAGTATATATATATATATATATATAAAGAAGCGGAATTGCGTAAACAGTAATAACCTGAGCATCTGTGCCTCCAGCTCCAGCTGTAATGTAGACTACAGCACCTTCTTTGTCATAAGGGCCTGATAGAAGCTGTGTTAGCTCAAATCGATCTAGAGATTTATTCAACTCCTTAATGATTCCCATTGCCTCTTCAAGTAAACTAACATCAGTAGAGTCCATCTCTTCTGTTAACTTAACAATCGTTTCCGCATCTTCAACCTGTCTCCAGCAGCAACACATTATCTCAAAATCCGCATTTATAAATATCATAAACATGAACTAAGATCCATAAGAGACCGAACATAACCATGGATTTGAAGTCAGAAAGCAGCCGCATACGATCTTTAAGATCATTCAAAGCCGAAAGCGTTTCTTGAGCTTTAGCACGGTCATCCCAAAAAGAGGTATCAGTAGCTTTAGATTCCAAATTAGCAATCTCTTGTTCAAGTTGCTGCAAACCAGCTGAGTCTCTAATCTCTTCAACACGAGCTGATGCTATTTCAACATCTTTCCTCAATGTATAGAAATCTATCACCGATAAAATAAATAAAAAATCAAAACCCCTTACACAACACAAGTAAGAGCCATTTGCAGAACAATTTCAAGTACAAATCTCAGATTCACCTACCTTGCATCACCCACTCACTGGTTTCACTCTCATTCGATACACTCAAGTTACTCTCCTGCGCAGCGAATACTACTGGAAACAAAACTACACATAAATTTGAGTTCAAAACTTGAAATTGTATCCCGAGAGAGAGAGAGAGAGAGAGAGAGAGAGAGAGAGAGAGAGAGAGAGAGAGAGAGATGAACTTACTGGGCGAAGTGAGACGACGAGACGAAGCAGAGGAGGACAAATGAGAAAGAGAGAGCGGGAGTGAAATACGGAGAAGAGGGGGAGTCGTTGGTCGGAGAAGCAAGAGATTAGGTTTTCCGGCGATTGCGAAACTCCGACCGGGGAGAGGTCCGAGAACGCAGAGCTCCATGGACATGGTTCTGTCTGCTCAAAGCCTTTTCTCCTAATTTTCTTCTGACCTTTGCCAAGTTATCCATACGAAGCTAGCAGCCACGTCACCAATTTCAGTTTGCCCAAAAAAAATTAGTTGAACAAGTTTGATCAGACCAATGTCATACTATGGGTGTGAATAGTTATAGCAGTTGAGGTGGACAAATGCTTATGCGGACTATACTGCTTTTTATTTACCATTCAGCAAATATAGTTTGCAGTGGTGTGGTTCAAATAAAACAGAGATAAAACCGAAGCCGATTAACTGCAAACCGTTTTAGCATACAAATAGAGTTGGTCTGCAGCGGTCTGTTGTCCGTCTTAAAATAGAGTGGTTTAGACCGCAGACGGATTTGGCCGCTCTGACCACGATTATCATTCAAACCCTATATGTGAGACAAAAGAATATAAAAAGAGAGTAGATGATGGCAAGAAATGACGAGTACATTCTAGAAAATAGCAATAATTAGCTGTGCAAAAATATTTAAAAAATATATGCTATAAATCGTTTAATACAATAAATTTAACGTCTATATAGATTTATATTTTTAGTTTGAATGTTTATAGTTATATTCAATAATTCACACTGAAAAAGAAAAGATTACAGTTTTGTGCAACTGGCGGTTATAATTCTACTAACTAATAATATAGCAAGTTTTGACAACCGAAACAAAGGAACTTAACTGTGGACTACAAACAAACTTTGATGTTGGGCCATTAATGTTTACAAATTTGAAAGCAATACGACTACGAACAAGAAAACCACGAAGGCTCTATTCTTTTTAAAGTCGCTCTACTGCGACCGACCAAAACGACATTGAGGACAGCAATTAAAAAATAAAACAACAACGGAAAAGCAAGATGACTATCCAGATATATATATATATATATATATATATATATATATATATATATCTACAAGATGATTAAAAGGCACTACCGGTTCACTTTTGTTTCTCAAAATTTATGGGTTTGTAATTGGCCTTATGTTTGGGCTTTGGCCTTGTAAACTTTTCTTTCCTTAATTTTAATTTGAATGCCTTTTAACAATATATATATATATAGTGAAAGCATTTGAAACAAAAGTGAACCAGAAGTGAACCAACACTTAGGAATGAACCAATAGTTAGAGAAGAACCAGATTTATGGTTGGATTCAAACCGCCTATACCATCCTCAGTAAAAGCATTTGAAACGTCATTGAGAGAGAAAGCGAGATGAGGAGATCACATCTGAGATTAGGGTTTTTTACGTCGTTGTCGTCACATTGGTTACTCCGGACAACCAGAGATGGAGTAGAGATAAGGATAGATCAGGGTTGCTATCACGGAAACTCGAAACTCTGTTCCGGACAGTGCAGTCAATCTGACGAATAAGTAAATCAGCCGATTTGAAGGAGTTCCGATGAAGTCGATGGTTTCGCTCAGTCCAAATCACGTAGATGACAGTTTGCCAAGCGATCAGTAGTAGTTTCTTTGCTACAAGAGGTCCTCGATATTGCGTGAGAGAGTCAAGAGTCTGGGACCAAGAGGTTGATGGAGTAAAGGCACATCTTCTAGCAATATCCGACCATATCGACCAGCTGAAAGGACACTCAAATAAGATATGATCTTGAGATTCAGGCATGGAGGCGCATAGAAGGCAGTGAGGGTCGACTATTAATCCCCAGTTCAGCAAGCGATCTCTTGTAGGATTCAACACAAACAACCAGGATAGAAACTTGTGCTTTGGGATTCCTCCTGAAAACCAAATGATGCTATGCCAAGGAACAATAGGGAATGTCGATCTAAGAGCACAGCAGATACTACCTGTGTTATGACGGTCCTTGCGATGGTCGTCAATCCACCACTAGTAAGAGTCTTCCTCTTCATTTAAAGAGAGTGTTGAGAGTTCTATGTGAAGACTGACCTGCGCTTCTGATCTTGCAGGAGGAAGGTTCCAATTCTCGCGTCTCCAGAGGTCAGCTAATCGAGTACCCTTACGGATGCCAATCTGATAAAGCCCATCACCTTGAAGATAAGTCATCATCTTACCCAACTTACTCCAGTTGTCAGTCCAGAATTGTGTAGTTTTACCATTACCTAGTTTGACTCTGATCCAAGGGTAAACAACTTCTCTAACCTTTAGCAACTTATTTGATAACCAGGAGAAACGGTTGCTTGACTTGCGGGTCCAAAATGAACTCATGTCACCAGAAAGAACAACCCTTCGAAACCAGGCCACCCAAACCGAACCAGATCTGAAGAAAAGTAACCAGATGAGCTTGACCATGCATACTGTATTCCATGAAAGTAAGTCTCGCACTCCTAATCCTCTTTCTTTTTTCTCCCGAATGACTGTTTCCCAAGCCACACGAGCTGAGTGATGACCCTCTATCATACCCTTCCATAAGAAAGCACTTGAGAGTGAATTTAACTGTTTTATACACTTCTTTGGCAGGACAAAGCATGAACACCAGAAATTAGAGATGCCAGCAATGACAGAATTTAACATTTGGAGCCTTCCAGCGAAAGAGAGAGATTTTGTAGACCAAGCGTTGAAGCGACGTTTAACATTCTGTAGCAATGGGGCACAGTCAATAAGGGTAAGCTTTTTAGTACAAAGAGGTAGCCCTAGATATCTTATTGGAAGTTGACCATGACTGATTCCAGTAGTAGTGACAATGTGTTCGATTTCAGGCTGAGAGAGACCAGACGTGAAGAAACTAGTCTTTGGGACACTTATCGCGAGCCCTGAGACTTCTTCAAAGTCTTTGAGAACTTGGAGAACATTCTTCACTGAGGAATCCGAGCCATCTATGAAGATCAGTAAGTCATCTGCAAAACACAAGTGAGTCAGTTTTATCTCTTCACAGCGTTGATGGTAGTGTATTTTTCCTTCTTCAGCTGCTTTATCCAAACAGACAGAGAGACAGTTCATAGCTAACACAAAAAGGTAGGGCGATAGCGGATCCACTTGATGCAGTCCCCTTAGCCCTTTGAAATAGCCATGAACATGACCATTGAAGCCAACCGAGAATGAAGGCGTGCAGACACAAGCTTTAAGCCAGCGCAGGTAAAGCTCAGGTACCTCGATCCCTCTCAAACAGCTGAATATAAACTCCCATCTGACAGTATCAAATGCCTTTGCAATGTCCACTTTGATAGTTATTCTTTTAGGACCATTCTTATAAGTTGGGATAATGATCACCATGTCCGTACAACCACCGTTCGTACAACCTCCACCGGGCCGTCCGTACAACCTCGTGTAGAAGCCCACTCGAAGCCTTCTTATATGACCGTTTGTCTCTAGATCCTTCTTATATGACCGTTGGCGACTTGAAGCAAGTAGGAAGAGAGAAGTCAACCATTAGTCACATGTTGTGTTAAGAGTCTTCGATGTCACTTTCATCATGTAAATCATGTAGCATCTTGTATAGAATATTCTCTAGCTTTTATGTCTATATTAGGATTGTAACCATGAACTAAATCAAGTAAGAAGTTCTTTTCTTCTTCTACACTTTCTCTCTTACACTCTCACACTCATACTCTCTCGACTATACTCAACCTCTCTCGTTTCTATACACTCAATCGTTTTTCTTTCTCTTTGTTTCTAAACTTACATGGTATCAGAGCCTCATTGTTCCTAACTTCAAATTCATCACAAAACTTCCGCTCTATCTCTTCTCTTCGTTTTCTTTTCAATCTCAAAAGTCGACTCTCTTTATCTGTTGGGTAATACTATTGACCGGCGGACAAAACTCCATGGAAGGCACCAAGACCTTGATTGTTCCAGTTACTCTCAAAGGAGAGAACTACTTGTTGTGAGCAAGGACCACAAAGATGGCACTATGCGGCCGAGGGCTTTGGACCCATATTACCACGAGTGAGGCTCCGAAAGAAGAGCCTAGCAAAGACGGCAAAGAAGCGGTCACAAGCGGTGAAGACAAATGGTTTCAAGATGACCAAAGTGTGCTCGCCATCATCCAAAACTCCCTTGATGCTCCAATACTCGAAGCCTACTCATATTGCAAGACGGCTAAAGATCTATGGGACACATTACAAAATGTGTTTGCTAACACTACCAATTTAAACCGAGTATTTGAGATCATGAGGGCCATCAACAACCAAAACAAAGAAGACATGGAGTTCACCAAACACTTTGGAAAGTTTAGGTCCCTTTGGGCTGAGCTTGAGATGCTTAGGCCAGCCACACTTGATCCGGCCATACTGAATGAAAGGCGAGAGCAAGATAAGGTGTTCGGACTCCTCCTCACACTAAACCCTTCGTACAATGACCTCATCAAACACATCTTGAGGTCGGACAAGCTTCCTAGCCTAGAGGACGTGTGTAGCCAGATTCAAAAGGAGCATGGCTCCATGGGGCTGTTTGGAAGCAAGGGGGAGCTTGTAACCGCTAACAAGGATGAAGTAGCAACCGCAAACAAGGGCTACTATCGAGGTGAAGACAAGAACCCTCCAGTGTGTAATCATTGCAAGAAGCCGGTCATTTCAAGAATCAGTGTTGGATTCTTCACCCACATCTTCGAGCCAACCGGTCGATGAACAACCATGGAGCACCAAGAGCACATCAAGCGACCGGGGAGCCGCCGAGTGCAGAGCCAAACCAGCAAGTCTCGGATGTGAACGGAACCGCCATGGCTGCCAACTCTGACCTAGTGAGGAAGTCTGACCTCGATGCTCTTATTAAAGCCCTCAAAGAGAACTCTGGTAACTCCTATCTTGCGTTAAATCAAACTAAACCGTTTATAGTTGATTCCGGAGCTTCGCATCATACGATTAGTGACTCTAGGCTAATTAGTGAAATTAAACCGGCCAATGGAAATGTGATTATAGCTAATGGTGAGAGAGTTCCAGTTAAAGGAATTGGTAATCTAAAGTTATTTGATAAGACAACTCAAGCGTTTTTATGACTAGCTTTACCTCAAATTTACACTCAGTTAAACGAGCCACTACCGATTTAAACTGTTATGCTATCTTTGGTCCTAACAATGTGCATTTTCAGGATATTGAGACCAGTCAAGTTCTTGGACAAGGAGGTTCCAAGGGTGACTTATATGTTCTTGAAGACTTAAATCTATCTTCCTCTAATGCATCTTGTTTTAGTTCAGTTCTATTAAAGCAAACAATGCTATATGGCATGCTAGATTAGGACATCCTCACTCTCATGCCTTAGAGATTATGTTTCCAAGTATTTCTTTTTAAAAAAATGAATGTGAAGGCTTGTATTCTTGGTAAACATTGCAAAACTGTTTTCCCAAAGTCTTTAACTATTTATGAAAATTCTTTTGATTTGGTTCATTCGGATGTGTGGACTTCTCCATGTTTGTCTAGAGAGAATCAAAAGTTTTTTGTCGCTTTTATTGATGAGAAGTCTAAATATATTTGGTTAACTCTTTTACCTACTAACGAGAGGGTTCTTGAAGCATTTATTAGTTTTCAAAATTATGAGACTAACCATTACAATGCTAAGATCAAGATCTTAAGGTCGGACAATGGTGGTGAATACACTAGTCATGCCTTCAAACAGCACTTGACCAACCATGGAATCATTCACCAAACCAGCTGCCCTTATACTCCACAACAAAATGGTGTGGCCGAACGAAAGAATAGACATCTTATGGAGGTCGCTCGGTCTATGATGTTTCACACCAACGTTCCTCAGAGGTTTAGGGGAGACGCAATCCTTGCCGCTTGCTATCTTATTAACCGCATTCCCACCAAGATTCTACAAGACGTCTCTCCGTTTGAGGTATTAAATAAAGAAAAACCTACATTCGATCACATACGCGTATTTGGTTGTACTTGTTTCGTGTTGAGACCATGTGAATTACGCAACAAACTTGAGGCTAAAAGCACCAAAGCAATGTTCATTGGCTATTCAACTACTCAAAAAGGGTATAAGTGCTATGATCATGAAGCCAAAAAGGTCTTAGTCTCTCGGGATGTGAAGTTCTTGAAATCTCAAGGATACTACAGCAAGAAAAATTGGGAAGACCTACGAGACCTATCAAATTCCTCATCTGATCGGGCAACGAACTTCCGGATCATCCTCGAACGACTAGGAGTCACAAACGATCGGGACGCCCATACTTCATCCGAGCCAAACTTACCAAGAGAGCCTAGTCTACCTAATGAAGCTGAACCAAGTCAATCTATCGATCCTAACCTAGTCTCCAATCCGATAGACGCAACACATGCCGATGAAGATATGTCACAACATGTTGAAACAGAGGTGCAAAGTGAGGACGAAAGCACACCAACCAAAGCTGGAGATGAGGAAAATGATCATGAGGAGGTCATCCCACTACGACGTAGCCAACGTTTGGCAGTAACACCATTAAGACGCAGCCAACGGATTGCCTCGCAACACAATCGAGTGTATTACAACAACGCCGCCATAGCTCACCCGATTCAAGCCGATAGCCACTCGATCCCACAAACATATGAAGAAGCTAAAGATCACAAGGTGTGGCTTGATGCAGTCCAAGACGAAAGAACGGGCATGGAGAAAAATCACACTTGGGACGAGGCTGATCTACCTAAAGGGAAGAAGGCGGTCACGTCCAAATGGATCTTCACGATCAAATATCGAAGTGACAGGGAGATTAAACGGTACAAAGCACGGCTTGTGGTAAGAGGGTTCATGCAAACATACGGGGAGGACTATAGGGATATGTTTGCTCCAGTAGCCAAACTACACACGGTCCGTGTAGTTTTCTCATTAGCAGTCAACTTGAAATGGGAACTGTGGCAGATGGACGTTAAGAATGCGTTTCTACAAGGTGAATTGGAGGATGAAGTCTACATGAGACCACCATCTGGCCTAGAAGACACGATTAGCCCGGGCAAAGTGTTCAAACTCAACAAAGCGATCTATGGGTTGAAGCAATCGCCAAGGGCGTGGTACCACAAGCTAAGCTCAACCTTGACCAAGCGTGGATTCAAGAGATCAGAATCTGACCACACACTTTTCACATATCCAAGCGAACAAGGTATCATTGTCATTCTTGTATATGTTGATGACATCATCATATCCGGGAATGACACGGTAGGGATTCAAGAGACTAAGACATATTTAAAATCAGTTTTTGATATTAAGGACCTTGGTGAGTTGAAATATTTCTTAGGGATAGAAGTGTGTCGCTCGGAAGAGGGATTATTTCTATCTCAAAGAAAATATACTATTGATCTCTTGAATGAAGTAGGAAAGCTTGGATCAAGACCGGTCACTACACCACTGGATGAGAATTACAAGGTTTTCCATGAGGGGGAGCCCGAAGATCAACCGTTCAAGAATGTAACACAATATAGGCGCTTGGTTGGTAAGCTCATTTACTTAACTATCACTAGACCGGATATTTGTTTTGTTGTTAACCAGGCCAGTCAGCATATGCAAGCTCCGAAGGTGCACCATTGGAACATAGTCAACCGGATTCTCAAGTATATCAAAGGATCACAGGGCCAAGGAATATGGATGGGGTGCAATGACAACACGGAGCTCGTAGGATATTATGATGCGGATTATGCAGGAGTCAAAGGAGATCGTCGATCAACAAACGGCAACTGTACCTTCCTTGGAGGCAACCTTGTCACATGGAAGAGCAAGAAACAGAAGGTGGTGTCCCTATCCAGCGCCGAGTCCGAGTATAGGGCGATGCGCAAGCTGACTACCGAATTGATGTTGCTCAAGAATCTACTTAAAGATCTTGGAGTTGAAATCACGATGCATTGTGATAATGAAGCAGCCATTCATATTGCAACCAACTCAGTATTCCACGAGAGAACAAAGCATATTGAAGTTGATTGTCACAAAGTCCGAGAGCAAATCCAATTAGGAGTAACTCTCCCTTGCCACACCGAGAGCTCCGAGCAATTAGCCGATGTATTCACCAAGGCAACAAGCCCACAAGTATGTGAGTACATACACTCAAAGCTTGGACTCATGGACCTCACCAAGCCTTGAGAGCCTACACTCTTTTTCCCTTAAGTATAGGTTTTCCCAAGTGGTTTTCTATACTAAGGTTTTTAATGAGGTAGGTGATCAATGGTTCAAGCTTGTGTCATGGGGTCCAATGACTAAGCTTGACGGGGAGTATAAGTTGGGATAATGATTACCATGTCCGTACAACCACCGTTCGTACAACCTCCACCGGGCCGTCTGTACAACCTCGTGTAGAAGCCCACTCAAAGCCTTACAAGACTCATGTGAAGCTCAAGCTTTGTCTCTAGATCCTTCTTATATGACCGTTGGCGACTTGAAGCAAGTGGGAAGAGAGAAGTCAACCATTAGTCACATATTGTGTTAAGAGTCTTAGATGTCACTTTCATCATGTAAATCGTGTAGCATCTTGTATAGAATATTCTCTAGCTTTATGTCTATATTAGGATTGTAACCATGAACTAAATCAAGTAAGAAGTTCTTTTCTTCTTCTACTTTTTCTCTCTTACACTCTCACACTCATACCCTCTCGATTATACTCAACCTCTCTCGTTTCTATACACTCGATCGTTTTTCTTTCTCTTTGTTTCTAAACTTACAATTCTGCTTATGATAGCCATTTACTATTTCAGCCGCTAGTAGGGTGTTCTCCACTAAAAGCCTACCTTTGATGAAAGCTGTTTGATTCTTTTGCACCAAGTCAGGGAGAATGGGCTTCAGTCTAGCAACAAGCAGCTTAGAGACAACCTTGTACAATATGTTGAGGCAGGATATGGGGCGATAATCAGAGACAAGCGAGGCTCCTAGCTTTTTTGGAATTAAAGCGAATATGGTGGCATTAATTGCAGTTGGAAGGAAACCCGTTTGGAAGAATTTGAGAATACTGGCAGTAGCATCCTTTCCTAGAATCCCCCAAGCAGCTTTAGAGAAGCCTGAGGTAAAACCATCCGGCTCTGGTGCTTTGTTGGCATTTAATCTAAACATTACCCGCTTGATCTCATCCTCAGTTGGTATCTTAATCATTGTCTGTTTTGTTTCAGGGGAGCATCGACAGGAGATAATGCTGCGGAACCAAGAAGGTGGAGCATTGACTGGTCGAAGGACTACTAGAGCAAGTAAAGATTTGAAGTGATTCACTGCCATCAGGGACATCTCTAGAGGATCATCAATGGTGGAGCCAGAAGGGGATGTAAAAGATCTGATAACGTTAAACGCATTCCTCATCTGCGTAATCCGATGAAAGTAAGTAGTGTTTAAATCTCCTTCCTTAAGCCAGTTTGTTCTAGATCTTTGCCTGAAGTACGCCTCTTCTATACTCCTTAGGAATTCCCATTGAGAATGAAGAAGCTTTTCTTGCTGGAACAAATCTGCAGACGGGTTAGTCAGGGCATGAACCTGCACAGAATGTAGCAAACTGTTAGTCTCTCTCACTCGGTTTTGAATATCTGAAAAATTATCTCTCGAAAGTGTTTTTAAATATCTTTTCAATGATTTTTGTTTTGCACTCAATATTGACAAACAGGGTTCCTGAGGAGATATGCTTCCAGCCAGATTCCAAGAAGATTCAACCGTAGAAAGGAATTTCGAGTGCTTGGTTAGGAAATTGAAAAACTTGAAAGGCTTAGTACCAGCGGAGGGGAGAGGGGTGAAGAGGTTTAAAAGGCAAGGGGAATGATCAGAGATATCAGGCGCAAGGAAGGAAACAACACTAGTCGGGTAAAGAGAAAGCCAGATATTGCTAACTAACACACGGTCTAGTTTTTTGGCTATCGGGTTAAGAGGGTTTTTATTTGTCCAGGTAAAGAGGGGACCTTGAAAGCGCAAGTCAAACAGTTCAAGCTGCAAGAGACAATCCCGAAGTTCCAACATGCGAGAGGTAAGATGATCAACACTTGGGTTAGAATGCTCTGCAGGGTGAATAATTTGGTTGAAATCTCAACACAGGACCCAAGGAGTGGCATCAAGAACCAGACTTTGATGAAGGCTAAGAAGCTCACACCAAAGGTCAGTTCTTTCATCACTAAGATTTGTAGCGTAAATAGCCGTAAAGCAAAAACGATGACCTCCTTGAATAGAAACTTCACAGGTGAGCAAGTGCTTGGACTGGTGAAGAACAGAAACTGAAGTTGGGGCTTTCCAAATAACAACAATTCGACCATCCTCATCAGAGTCATGATTAGAGGTATAGTTCCATCCTGGACACGCAAGGTTCATAACATGGTTCAAAATTGTTTCTTTAATATGGGTTTAGATTAGGGCACGAAAAGTAGGCTTATTAATAGCAAGTCAAGTAGCAAAAGGCCGATGCTTATTCTTGTCATTTAGACCTCGGATATTCCAACAAAAAGGTTTTATATACATAGGTAAGGGTTAGGGGTTAATGGGAAAGAGGGAGTCCCCCACGGGTAGGAGACATAGCCTCAGAGGTGGAATCAGTGGGTTCAGATGTAGGTGGGTCTATCACCATATCAGAAAGAGAAGTATCCAGAGGAAGATTTGAGGGGCTTGTGGAAGAAGAGGAGGTAGTATTTGAGGGGTTAGGAGGATTTGGGGGGTTGGAAACAGGGAGAGAAGGCTGTAAGTGGTGTTGGGGCGATGGTAAAGAAGGATGAGAGGCTAGAACATCATAAGGGTTAGAAACGGTTATTTTTGGGGTGGACGAAGGAGGTGGACAAGGAGTTTTTTGTACCCGAGGCTTTGGAGAGGAAGGCTTAGGCGAGGAAGGCAAAACAAGAGGTGCAGGGTTTAGATTGGTAGGAGGGGAAGAATCTGCAGAAGAACCCGCAACATTAACAGAGTTGACAGAATCAGCGGTGAGCTTTCCTTTACCCTCGTTAGTGGTTGCAGTTTCTTTTGGCACTTCTTTGAATATTGTCTGCTTCTTTTGTGTCCAAGAGGGAGTCACCGAGGGACAGAACTTGATGACATGCCCTATCTCGTGACAGTGAGAACAAGTAGGAGGGACCCATGGATATTGAACTTCTATAGTAATGACTTCTCCACTGTCCCGGACAACTTTAACTGAGGAAGGTAAGGGCTTGTTTAGATTTCTTTCAACTTTAACATGAGCAACGGACAAACTAACGAGATTCTTAGTATATTCATCCATTTCTTTTGGTTCTCCGCTAGCCCAGCCACTAAACAAATACCTTTGCGGTGCATCATGTCAAAAGGCATCCCTTTAAGATGAGCCCATATAGGAATAGCATCAAGATCAGTTGCTTCACCCCCAGAGGAATCCCACTGAGCGACAAGAAACATACACTCTCCTACATACCACATCTTTTTCTCAATAATTTTAGCTCTCAGGTATTCGTTAGGCACACTCACTAGCATGGAATTACTAGAATGGTTGAGATGAAGCTCAAGGCATTTTCCACGCCCCCAAATATGACTTAACACACTCTGGATATGCTTGTAGGTTGGGAGTCGACCTTTGAATTTACCAACAATGAAGACCTTGTAGTAGGAGTTGAGAATTACTTGCGCCTGAGGATTCACTACCACAGGAGTAGATTTATGTTGAGCAGGGAGAGCTAGAATGGTTCTCTCCATGTCTGTAAAAGTATTTTGAGTGGCGGTTGGGGAAATTGAAGAGGGAGAGATAGGAGAAAGGGGGGGGGGAAATCAGAAAAGGAAGGGAGGGGGAGTGGTCAGGAGGGTCTGGGGGAAATGGGGGGGTCGGTTTTGATCTACTCTCAACCGAGGTTGAGGGAGGAATCTGGCAGGAAGAACGTTCCACGGAGAACCAGCAGTTCACCATCCGTACGTTGCGATTCCGTACGTTTTTACCCTCTTGTAATATCCTACATATATTTCTTTTTAGTAAGAAAAAGTGTCGCTGGGGTGAAAGAAGAGTCGTCGGAATTTCTAACGATCGCTGCGACAGGTTATTTCAACAGTACAACAACTCTCGGCGACTTTTTCACAACAACAACGACAGTTACAATTCCATTTGTGTTTATTGTTTCTGTCGCTGTAGCTAATCCAACAACTTAAAAACCAACAGGGTTGAAGTGCACTTGTTCTAAAAGATGCCATACACCAGGAGAGTTACTGGTCTCAGAAATGTCAAGAGATTTTGTAAAGTGGAAACAATTGTTAGTTTGTTACTTTTTTTTTTCTTTTCTTTTTTTGTTGTGATATGAAAAAGGTAGTGCAAAGCATTTCATATGCGGAAGTTTCCAGTAGATTAGTTTAGTTAAGAAAAACTTTGCAATTTTTTTTTTGTATATTTAACAGTTCACGAGGATTAGAAATCTTTGCATATTTTATCTATCTTACTGAAAGTTATTTATATAAGAAAAGGCACTTTGTCGGCAATAGGGCAAGAAGTTTTTTTTCCTTATAACCAAAAAAAAAAAATACTATATTAATCATAAAAAAGAGTGTGCAAGGTTGAAAGTTATGAAAAAAAAAACCCCCTAATTTCTCCTATGCACTTGAAAAAAATGACAATGATGTCCGATCTTACACAGGATTTGGTAGTGAAAATATAGTCTAGGGTTCCGAGAACTTCTCTAGGAGCACTAAGATCAACTAGAATGCTTTATCCAAAGATCGGATTCTATGTAATATAGAACCAAAACATCAGTTTCTAGGGTTCACGGTGATATAGTGAATTGTGATGCCTGCACGTGTACAGTGGAGATGAAAAGTGAAGAGGAGACATGTGAGGCTAAACAAAGGGGGACGTTACGGAAGTGACTTGTCAACGTCACGGAAGAATAAGTCGGCTAAATTCTGTTTGTTAACCGACGTTAGCAGATTATGTGAGCACATGTTTAGTTCAGTATTTTCTTTACGCAAAAATATCTGGATTTGTAAGAACTTTCTAGAACTTTCCTCATCGTTTAGCTGGTTTCTCTCTTGGAGATTCATGCTGGTGAGATGACGTTGATGTGTTTGTTTTGAACGTTGTATCGTTTATCATATGTTATCTTTGAATCATTTCTATTTGGTGTTGGATTATTGATTTATCGTTATCATTGGTATCAGAGGGCTTGTCAAACCTCGGAAACGATGGGTGTGGAGACGAGAGCACAGTTGAACAAGCAAGATCTGGGAAGCAATGGGGTTAGGGAAGGTGAAACGGAGACGATCGGAGAAACAAAAAGCTTAGTCGATTGTACTCAAGCGATCGAGCGGGCGCTTGCAGAGCAAGATAAGAAGATGGAGCGGAACATTGCTGATATGATACAGATGATCAAGTTGATTCCTGGTCAACAAGCTTCATCAAGTTATCAACCCACTGCAGAAAAGGTTCTAATGGCAGTATCAGCGACGCCAGATCCGTGTGGAGGAAGTTACGATCAACATCGTGGTGGAGGGTTCTCTGGCCAAGGTCACTATTCTAGCGTTTCTCGCTTGGGAAAAGTGGACTTCCCCAGATTTGATGGAGATCGGTGCTCGGAGTAGATCTGTAAGGTGGAGGACTACTTTGTTTTGGACTCTACATCGGAGAGTTCTAAGGTATGAATGGCTTCTATTCTTTGATAGCCATGCTGCTGTGTGGCATCATGCTTTAGTCCAAACACCTTTGGGTCAAGGCTAACTTCATGATTGGGTGGCATACAAGATGTTGTTGAGGGAGAGGTTCGTAGAGGTGTTGGAGGATCCGATCGCTGAGTTGAAAGCATTTCAAGAGACGGATGGGATTGTGGATTACCATCAGAGGTCTGAGCTGATCAGGACCAGGGTTTCTCTATCGGAGGACTACTTAGTGTGTGCTTATCTTGCGGGACTCCGACTTGATACTCAGATGCACATCAGAATGTTTCAACCGCAGAATGTTCACCAGTGTTTGGTGTTGGGACGCCTGTATGAAACGGCTCATCCTGGCCTAAAGGAACATCTGGAGGTGGGATACATACCAAGGTTATGAGCGGTAACAACGCAACACATGCTACTAAGTAAATCCTGCAAAACAAGAAGGATATTGGCCAAGAAGTGGTTGGTAAAGCATTTTAGAAACCAGCCAGGAAGTTTTTGTCACAAGAAGAAATGAGTGATCGAAGAGCAAAAGGACTTTATTTCCAATGTGATGAAAAATACCTGAAACATAAGAAAACGCAGGTCTTCATGATTGAAGTTGAGGAGGATGAGGAAGATTGTGTGCAGAATAATTTTCATGAGATTGTTGAGGTTGACAAGAATATGTCGAGAGTATCAATTAGTGCGGTGGCTGGTATCTCTGATTATCGCACATTGAAGGTGAGAGGAGTGCATAAGAAGAGGGTGTTGTTCATTCTGCTTGACACAGGGTCCACGCATAATTTCATGGATCCTAGAACAACCAAGAAGCTGGAGGTAACGGTTCAGACTGCAAGGATATCCCGTGTGGTTGTGGTTGTGGCTGACGGAAGTGAATTGGGGGTTCAAGGAGTAGTTTCGCAGGTCAAATGGGAGTTTCAAGGTACGATGGCTGGGTGTACAATGGCTGGCACCACTTGGCGATACAACGTGGAACCTTCAGAAGCTTGAAATGGGATTTTGGTGGGACAAACAGAAGATTTTGCTTCATGGGATCAAACCGGGTGAAGTAAGGTCGATTAAAGCGAAGAAGCTTAACAAATATGATGAGGATCAGGTGCAAGTGTCCATGATTTGTGCTCAAGAGGTGATGGAGCAGGATGAAATGATGTTGTGTACTGTAGAGATGAGTCATAAGGAATACGAAGGTAATCCGGAGGTAAAGCAATTGAAAACGACTTTTGCAGACATTTTTGAAGAGCCAAAAGGGCTACCACCCTCCATAGAAGAACATGACCATCCGATAGTGTTACAGACCGGCTTTGATCCTGTCAATCAACGACTTTATCGCTATGCAGTATATCAAAAGGATGAGATAGACAGGATTGTAGAAGAGATACTATCTGCAGGTACTATCAGAGTGAGCTCCAGTCCATTATCTTCACTGGTGGTATTGGTTAAGAAGAAGGACAATACTTGGAGGTTGTGTGTCGATTACAGGGGATTGAATGGCTTAACAATAAAGAACCGGTTTCCAATACCATTGATCGAGGATCTCATGGATGAGTTGGGAAGTTCTAAAGTGTTTTCGAAGATTGACTTAAGAGCAGGGTATCACCAAGTCAGGATGGCTCCCGAGGATGTTCATAAGACTGCTTTTAAAACACACAGTGGCCATTTTGAATATTTGGTTATGCCTTTCGGCTTGACAAGCGCACCAGCCACATTTCAAGGGTTGATGAACTCAGTATTCAAACATTTCTTGCGTAGATTTATCCTCATTTTCTTTGACGACATACTGGTCTACAGTCTGACAATGGAGGAGCATATTATCCATTTGAAGAAGGTGTTTCGGGTGATGAGAGACAATAAGTTGTTTGCTAAGGATAGCAAATGTGAGTTTGCATCCCCTAAGGTCGAGTACCTGGGCCATTATATTGTTGCAGGTGGTGTTACTGACCCAAGAAAAGTTAAGGCAGTTTCAAAGTGGCCAGCTCTGACAAACTTGAAACAACTAAATGGGTTCTTGGGCTTAGCAGGGTATTACAGACGTTTTGTCAGGGATTTTGGGACCATAGCTCGTCCCTTAACCATTTTGACCAAAAAGGATGCGTTCCAGTGGTCTGAAGAAGCATCTGATGCATTTGAGAGCTTGAAAGAAGCATTATGTCAGGCACCAGTGCTTGCTTTGCCATTATTTGATGAACCTTTATTGGTGGAAACCGATGCATGCACCACTGGAATTGAAGCTGTCTTGATGCAAAAAGGGCATCCACTAGCATTCATTAGTCGTCATTTGAAGGGCAAACAGTTGCAGTTGTCTATCTATGAAAAAGAACTCTTGGCAGTAGTCTTCGCGGTACGAAAATGGCGTCACTACTTGTTTCCTAACCATTTCATTATCAAGACTGATCAACGTAGTCTCAAGTACTTATTGGAGCAACGGTTGAACACTCCCATTCAGCAGCAGTTTTTGCCCAAACTTCTGGAATTTGACTATGAAATCCAGTACAAACAAGGAAAGGATAATGTTGCAGCGGATGCTTTATCTCGAGTTGATGGTGCAGAGGTGTTGCACATGGCAATGTCAGTCCTGGAATGTGATCTCCTCAAAGACATACAAGCTCATTATGAGTTAGATGTATCTCTCAAGAAAATCATTGAGGAATTAGTGGTGACTCTAAGAGCAAAGAAACATTATTTGTGGGTTCAGTCAGTACTGCGAAGAAAGAATAAAATTGTTGTACTGCAAGTGGCGTCTGTGCGTGATTCAATACTGCAGTAAATGCATTGTTCGGGTGTTGGAGGTCATTCAGGCCGTGACGCTACTTACCATAAGGTGAAAGGGATATTCTATTGGAAGGGTATGGCCATTGATATTCAAAATTATATACAGAGTTGCTCTGTTTGTCAACAGTGTAAGTATGACACTGCTACATATCCGGGATTGCTCCAACCTCTACCCATTCCTGAAGCAATTTGGACAGACCTTTCCACGGACTTCATAGATTCATCAGGCAAAATAGTGATCTTCATGGTTGTTGACAGACTCACCAAAGCGGCTCATTTTATGGCGTTGGCTCATCCTTACACGGCAGTCTCGGTTGCTCAGGTGTTTATGGATACGGTCTACCGTCTACATGGGTGTCCAAAGTCTATTGTAAGTGATCGGGACACTGTTTTCCTTAGCACATTATGGCAAGAGCTGTTCTCTCTGCAAGGAGTTGAGTTGAAGTTTTCTAGTGCCTATCACCCTCAAAGTGATGGACAAACAAAGGTGGTGAACAGATGTGTGGAGACTTATTTACGATGTATGTGCAACGACAAGCCACACCTTTGGAGCCAGTGGTCACCTCTTCGCAGAATTTTGGTACAATACCAATTTTCACACTGCAACTCATATGAGTCCCTGGAGAATCTAAAGTTGCGGTTGTAGCAAGAAGTCTGCAGGAAAGGGAGAGTATGTTGTTACTTTTGAAGTTTCATTTGTTAAGAGCTCAGCATCGTATGAAGCAATTTGCTGATTCTCATCACTCGAACAGATCATTTGAAATTGGTGATTATGTGTATCTCAAACTGCAACCATATCGCCAGGGTTCAGTGGTAATCAGGCCTAATCAGAAGCTAGCACCGAAATACTATGGCCCGTACAAAGTTGTTGATAAATGTGGTAAGGTCGCATTTAAGTTGTTGCTTCCTGAAGGATCATTGATACATCCAGTGTTTCACGTTTCCCAGCTTAAGGTAGCAGTTGGTAATGTGCACACATCAACTCAACTACCGTCTATGGTTTCTGATATCTTTTTCGTGAACATGTGTCAATTTTGGAGCGCAAGATGGTTAAAAGGCAAGGAAGAGCGGTTACTAAAGTGTTGGTGCAGTGGACTAATGAGACTGCAGAGGAGGCGACATGGGAGTTCTTGTTTGATCTGCAACGCAAGTTTCCTGCCTTTGAACCTTGTGGTCAAGGTTCTCCGAACAGGGGAGCTTTGATATAGTGAATTGTGATGCATGCACGTGTACAGTGGAGATGAAGAGTGAAGAGGAGGCATGTGAGGCTAAAACAAGGTGGACGTTATGGAAGTGACTTGTCAACGCCACAGAAGAATAAGTCGGCTAAATTATGTTTGTTAATCAACGTTAGCAGAGTATATGAGCACATGTTTAGCTCAGTATTTTCTTTACGCAAAAAAATCTGTATTTGTAAGAACTCTCTAGAACTTTCCTCATCGTTTAGCTGGTTTCTCTCCTGGGGATTCTTGCTGGTTAGATGATGTTGCTGCGTTTGTTTTGAACATTGTATCGTTTATCATATGTTATCTTTGAATCATTTCTATTTAATGTTGGATTATTGATTTATCGTTAGCACATGGTGAAGGATTTTTGGCTTTGTTCAATGAGGTTCAATCTCCATGGAATCCTCAACGAAGACAGTGAAGAATCGGTTCACCAGTCAATAAAGGAGATTGGTATTTGAGATATCTCTAGTATGTCATTGTGATGGCTTATTGTTATGCGTCACAAGAGACAAGTCAAGGGTCATGGTTTGGAACCCGTATTTAGGACAAAACAAATGGATAAAAACCAAAAACACGACAGACGAAACCAGGTATGCTCTTGGCTGCGACAATAACAAGAATCACAAGATATTGAGGTTTTCCCATAACTACTATGAAATTTACGATTTTAAGTCTGACTCATGGAGGGTATTAAATATCATTACCAACCGGGATAGTTTATTGTTTCCCCCTGACACAACGTTAAATGGAAATACTTACTGATAAGCTCAAATTTACCCTAGAGCTACTCTCTCAAATTAAGAGATCAATTGTAGTACTTAGGGATCGAATCCACAAGAACTCTAGATTCACACAATAGATTTAATAATCTTTTAATTATGCTAAACACAAATATTGTAATTAAATTGCAAAATAAAACAGAAAATAAAAGAGTTGTAAATTCAGATGGATGAAACGCTAGGCCTAAGGAAATTCTCAGGAAATCAAGGAAAATCATTTCAATTAATTAAGCAAGCAGGATTCAACAACAATTGTAAAATAAATCATTTCTCACTGCAAATATTATCTACGTTTTAAAACCCGAAAATCCAAATCTCTTTGCAAAATTCAAGTTAATAACCAGCAATAAAATCAAGTTTAGATAAGTTCACAAAATCACTAATTCAAAACTCTTTGCAAAAAGTAATTTTGCTCACCAAAGGTTTTTATCAGGAAAATCAATTATATTCCCATATCAATCAATAATCCTAAGATCTAAATCCAGATGACTAATCAAAGATCTTGCATTAAGAACAACCTATGGTGAAGAACAAGAAAGCTAATGAATCCAAGAAATAAATCAATCTAACAATTCATGAAATCCCTAAATATGAGAAACCCTAAACCTAACAAGCAGATCTACTCAGACATAATTGTAAGAATACAAATCATGAATAAAATAGATATCATTAAGAGATTAAAAGAAGAAGAAAAAGAGTTTTGAATCTTCTCTGAAGGAGTCTTGATTCTTCTCTCCAAAAGCTCTCTAAAAATCTCTCAGGGTTCTCTCTAAAAAGTTGCAGGGAAAAATAAAGCTTAGGTCTAAACAATGACCTAGAAAACCTATTTATATTCCTAAAAATGTCCAGGGACCAATGATGCAAATATGGAAAACTTTGGAGCAACTTTGTAAATCTTCAAAACTTGTGAGACAACTTCCAATTCTTCTGCTGGATGATGCATCGATCGACACCATCACTTGCATCGGTCGATGCATCCTCTAAATTCGTCTCCCAACTCTGCAGCTCAGCCTCAATACTTGATTATGCTCCAAATCCTCCTATTTAGTTCAATTATGCTCTCATCCATGCTAAATCCTATAAAGACTCAAAAAGACTCTTAAAACACCAAAAACACTCTATAAACAGAATTTATATCATGACTAAAACCACTAAAAACCATGATATATCAATTACTTTTGGATTAAGAAAAATCTAGTTGTGAAAGATTCTAATTTAGATGAAGAGAGAGATTTTTTAATCTGTTATGATTTTACGGCAGAGAGATTTGGACAGCTTCTTTCTCTGCCGTCTCAGAATATTGATGATGATTGTGGAATTTAAGAGAAACTCGATGTGTTGTATCAAATTGTTGATACATCTACGGTAGAGTTAGAGATTTGGATTACTACTAATATAGAGCCTAATGCCGTGTCGTGTATCCCCTTCTTAGTTTATATTATTGGGCCGTCCGTTGGTCTTGATGATATTCTTCTTGATGAAGATTGCAGTTTCTTCATTGACGAGGGGAAGAAAATCGCTGTGGTCTTCGGAGACAATGAAACAGCTACTTCTTACTGTTGGAACTGAATTTTCAGAAACAAGTTTAAGAAAATTGCAGGCTTTGGGACAGTGACTTTCTGGCGACTTTCCGGCCAAATGGCTGATCGGAATTGTCGGGTCGATAGTGCAATGGAAATCTGGTAACGAGTACTACAAGATGGTATACTCATACGTCCAAAACGGAGTCAATTTGAATGCGAAATAAGAGTGCGAAGTGAGCTACTTGGGGTGTTTGGGAAAAAGTCTCACATCGGAAACAGGCCGTGGCCTCTTGGACTCTTGGGCTTTTGGGCTCTTGGGCTCTTGAGACTGCTGTAGGCTCATTTATTTTTTTGGAAAGACTTGGTGTGATTTCCAAGCAAACTTGGGCAGTACTCCGAGAATATTCAGTGAATATTTTATTGAGACCTCCCTCCTTCCACTATATATAGAGACATAGCCTCTCATTATTTCTCACACTCAAAAACACAAACCCTCCTTCTAATAAGTCCAGCCGCAGAGCACTCTCTCTCTCTCCCTTTCCCTTGCTTAGTCCAGAGTAAGTTCTTATAGTTAGTAGTCCCGAGAGTATAACGTAGATCTGTTCGCTTGAGTTCTATTACTGGTGTGCTACTGTAATAGTTCGTGATTGGTTGTATCCCGGGATTCATAAATCGTGATTGTCCGAAAACACTTACGGCCGATTTATTGAATTAATGAAAGAGATATCATATCTTGCCTCCGTGATTTATTTTATGTTTTATATTATGTTGTTGTAATTCGTTTCTGATTTCGTTAATTTAAATATAATTTGCATCTTTTCTCAATTCGATTTTTGCGCTCCTAACAGTTCCCAATCCACCAGTAGGTTATTGGTGCGCCAGGCGTTCCTCGAACCCTGGTCCCCACCCTTTAACAACCTTCCCACAGGACAAGTTGCGCAATTGGTGGCAACTTGTCCTGTGGGAAGGTTGTTAAAGGGTGGGGACCAGGTTCGAGGAACGCCTGGTGCACCAATAACCTACTGGTGGGTTGGGAACTGTTAGGAGCGCAAAAATCGAATTGAGAAAAGATGCAAATTATATTTAAATTAACGAAATCAGAAACGAATTACAACAACATAATATAAAACATAAAATAAATCACTGAAGCAAGATATAATATCTCTTTCATTAATTCAATAAATCAGCCGTAAGTGCTTTCGGACAATCACGATTTATGAATCCCACGATATAACCGATCACAAACTATTACAGTAGCACACCAGTAATAGAACTCAAGCGAACAGATCTACGTTATACTCTCGAGACTACTAACTATAAGAACTTACTCTGGACTAAGAAAGGGAGAGGGAGAGAGAGAGAGCTCTGCGGCTGGACTTATTAGAAGGAGGGTTTGTGTTTTTGAGTGTGAGAAATAATGAGAGGTTATGTCTCTATATATAGTGGAAGGAGGGAGGTCTCAAGAAAATATTCACTGAATATTCTCGGAGTACTGCCCAAGTTTGCTTGGAGTTCACACCAAGTCTTTCCAAAAAAAAATGAGCCTACAGCAGTTTCAAGAGCCCAAAAGCCCAAGAGTCCAAGAGGCCACGGCCCATTTCCGATGTGAGACTTTCACTAGTAAAACAAATTCGTATAGCTACGATCTAGTCATGAAATTTCGTGACTTATTTCATAACGGCCACGAATTAGTCACCTAGCCGAAACGTGACTGTTTTCGTGACTTTTTGTAGCCTTTTCGTGACAAATTTAGTCAGGAACTAATTATTGGCTACCTAACATCGCGCTCGACCCTCTGTTTCTGGTTTGACAGGTTCTCGTTCTGTCTCCTTCTCATTCTTGTGATTTGTTGAGTTGAGAAATTAAAGCTCTCACTGCTTCTTTCTCCCTTTGTATTAGGTTGTTTAGAGCTTTTGTTCCTGTTGGCTGTTGCTGTTAGGGTTCGATTTGTTCTTGTTGCTGTTTTTTTTTTTTTTTAATCTTAGTTTCAACTTAGATGATGTTAATATTTGTTTGACTTAATCTTCCTTGTTTTTGTTTTTTGTTCAATTGTCACTCTTACAGATTAGAAGCGTTGAACTCAACCTAGTCAACCGCTCCTCTTTCTCCACCTCTGTTTCCCTTCCGTCTCTCCGATTTAAGGGTAAAGCTTTCAATCGTGAATCGTGGATTTCAGATATTACTACGTACTCTAGTCACTTATATGTGTGCTGATTTAATTATGTATTTACTTTACATGCCAGTTTAGGCTACACATACGATATATAGGAGAGATCAATCCAAGAAAAAAAGTAAGCAAAGCTTTCCTACTTGTTATATATGAACGAAATTACTCTTTCATATATATGATAAGGAAAAATATTTGAATGGGCCTTTATTGGAAGTTTTAAGTAACTTGAAGTAACTTGATTTGTGTTTGTTTGTTCTATTAATTTTCTATAATTTTCTTCTGTCTTTGAAACTGATGTTACTTTCTCTTATCTCAGGTTTTGGTGTTGAGCTGTCTACAAATTCATCCAAACAACATGGCAAAGCAATATCTTGGGACCATGGAGGTGCTGGACATTTTGTTCCTCAGAAGAGGGTAGATACTTAGTGGCATACTTTCGTGGTTAGTTTTTTTTTCGTCTAAGTTAACTTATTTTTTTTAACTAACTTACAACTACTATTTTTTTTTTTTGGTAGCAACACTACTACTGCAGTCGTTTGCAGAGGATGATTCTTCCAATAGTCTCGGCCAAAATGCCTCCTCACGTGCTATTTCTTCTGGCATTGTCCTTAGATGCATGGTGTGCATAGTTTTGGTATTTTCAGTTTCAGGTTTGTTTGTGAAACATCTAGGTATCTATCTAGTTAAGATATTTTGTATGACTATGTGAGTCTTTGGAAATGTAAGATAAGAGTGCTTGTTGTAATTGAAAATATTGGTATTTGGATTTCATGGTTTTAAATTTGGAATTTCATTTCATATTTCTGATTTTTACAATTTAAATTAATTTTTTTTGGACAAATACACAATTAGCCACAAAATAATTAGACACAAATTCGTAGCTAGGCTAGTCACTAAGTAGCGACAGATACTTCGTGGCAGAAAATATGGTTCTTCGTGACTAAATTAGCTACGAAACGTGCGTGGTAATTACGTGTCTAAACAGACACGGAAAAGCCACGAATTAAATTAGCTACGAGGCTATAGACACGATTTTTTTTCGTGACTAATCGTGGCTATGTAAATTTTAGTAGCTATACATGTTTTTTTTACTAGTAATTATTCCCAAACATCCTAAATAGCTCATTTCACACTCTTATTTCGCATTCAAATCAACTCCGTATTGGACGTATGAGTATACCATCTTGTAGTACTCGTTACCAGCTTTCCATTACACTATCGACCCGACAATTCGATCAGCCATTTGACCGGAATGTGGCCGGAAAATCACTATCCCAAAACCTGCAATTTTCTGAAACTTGTTTCTGAAAATTCAGTTCCAACACTTACATCATTGGAGAGAATGGATACTTGAAAAAAATGAATCTTGGAATTGGAGGAAAAACAATTTGTTAACATGTACGTGCTCTTATTTCCCAAGTTTAGAGCAAATTGCATGACGCAAAGGGGGAGAGAATAACAAGAAGAGCAAAAGGCTAGAAGAGTGAGGGTGGAGCTAACCAACAAGGTTTAACACTAAACCAGTCGTAAGAAAACAAGAAGATGATGACTATACACTAAACAAGTCGAGATTTAAGGAAACAAGAAGACTAGTGATTCATATATAATGCGACAAATAAAGTTTGAATTTTTTGATAATATTGCCAGCTGATGCCTATATATTTAGGTCGTGAATGGAGAACATCAAAGCGGGACGGTTTTCCATATTTTTTCAATACCGCTTTTATGTCACCATTCAACACAACTTTTTCTTTTTGGGCGTTTTTCAAAAAAAAAAAAAAAAAAATTGCGGAATTAACCAACGAATAAAGGCATGAACCGCTTTCCAAAACCAAACTACTATTTACCCAGCGGTCCAACAAAAACCGCACACTGGATAACACTTTTTTAATTATTAATACTATAAATGACTCTATATATACATTTCTATATGACAAAAAAAAAACAAATTTCTTTCTCTTACTATTACTTATTGTACTTAATGTTCTTTTCTTTCTTTTTGGTAAGTCTTCTATACAACAAAATACACTTATAATTCAATTATTAAATTTTTATAAATCATTATATAATTTAATAAATTATTGATAATTAACCAATTTGGAATTAAAGATTAACTTAATGAGGATTTGTAAATCAAATAGTTCGATAATATATTTTTTTATTGTTTTGTACTTTTTATGATTGCACTGGTTAACTGATTTAGTAATATATAAATATATGTATGATTAATTTTTTTATTTTATAGAACAAATAAATAAAAATTTCAATACGAATTTATAAAGAAGCTATAGTTTTCATTATAAGACATTTTTAAAAATCAGCTGTATTTCTTCACTATATATGCATGATTAATTCAAAATAAATTATGGATTTTAAAGTTCATATATATATTAGATCAAAATGTTAGTTCATTAAGATAAAGTTCAATAATAATCAATTTAAAATTATAATATATTTTGCTATTTTGTAGGTATTTTAAAGTTCATAAATATATAAAAATGTTTATTTATTAGTAGAAAACAAGTTAAATATATATATAATTATACTAACTATATCAAAATAATATGAAATCCGTACCGCAAATTATTTTTCACCAATCAAACAATATTTTGTACCGCTTATTTTGAAATAACCGCACTTGTCCCGCAAATACATGTGTCCCGCACGTACCGCAGTTGAACCGTACCGCACCATCAAATTTTTTGTCCCGCACTATTAAATCCGCGGTTACCATTCGGACCCTAGTCTAGTTGTTGACTTGTTTCTGTAGTAAACATCAAAATCGTTTCATCACCCTACTCCTCTCTTTTCAGCTAAGTCCAAGATGCACTTATATTAACAAAATTACACACAGTATTTTGATTTGCTATCCACCGGCAACATAATGATAAGTAATGAAAACAGAGGCCATGTTGAAAAATCAGAATCGTGATCTGGTCAGAACCTTTATCAAAACGTTACTTAAAAACTGAATACCAAGGCACGCGATATTTTTTTATAAACCAAAAGCTGTTGAACAATGAAGGACATGTGAAAGCCAACAGACAAGATTTCTCTAACGAGCAAAACTAAATAGAAAGAAAGACGAAACGCCCGTGGATAGACCTCGAACCCCTAGAATAATCGTCTATCTAGAAAGAACTCAAGACGATGCATAGAAACAAAATATAAATCCCAAAATACCCAAAACCGAAGATAATCCGCTGATGCTTTCCCAACAAGACGTAATACTGCTGCATTACTCTTGCAACTTTCTTAACTTGCACTAAACTTGGAACATATGAGCACACGACTGGGTAGCCACAAGAGTTGTTATCTCTAGGTTCTCTAAGATCCACTTCTTTGATGTATCCATCTTTTTCAATGGTGTAAGCTAGGTTGGGTTTGAGGTTATAAGTATCTCTATCGAAAACCACAACTACGTTTTTCTTCTCATCAATGAAGAAACTCGCAGTGTCAAACCTAGAAAGAGTGAGTGGTTTCATATTAACCGCTAAAAACAACTTGTTCCACGATACTTGTTGAGGCTCAATCTTAGACGTAACCCAAATCTCTATCATCCCCGAACCGAACCTCCTCTTAAATAACACTGCAAGCGGCTCTTCTCTAACACTAGAGAGAATCACAGTATTTTCAGAGCAAGAGTGAAACGGCAGATGAAGACGCGGTCCAAATCTTTCTGTTGTAAAATCAAAACAGATCAAGAAATTTGAGAGATCTTTTGATCCTCTTCCTTCTATATATTTTTCTCTAGCAAACCAGTAAGTATTTCCCTTGAGAAACACACCAAGTTGGAAAAGAAAGTAGAAAAGTGCTTGGGTTCACTCCTAGGGTGAACTTTGTTGTTCACTTCTTCCTCTTCAACCAATCAGAATCTTCTATACATTATTTTATTTAAATTTAAATAAAAAAATTAAATTAAAAAAGCAAAACAATTTAAGGAAACAAATTATGTATAATTTTAATTAAGAAAATTTAATTATTGGCTTAATTTAGTTTTTACAATTAGAACGAAATTATGTGTCGATTTGGGTTTACAAATAAGATTATTAGAGTTTAGATTTTACAATTAAAACAAAATTATATGTCGGTTTGGGTTTACAAATAAAGTGGTTAAGGTTTATATTTTACAATTAAAATGAAATTATATGTCGATTTGGGTTTACGAATGAGATTGTTAGTGTTTAGATTTTACAATTAGACGGAATTATATGTCGGTTTAGGTTTACAAATGAGATGGTTAAGATTTAGATTTTACAATCAGAATTAAGATTTAGATTTTACAATTAGAATAAAATTATATATCGGTTTGGATTTATAAAAGAGCGGTTTAAGTTTTTAATTTTATAATAATGTATACAGAATTTGTTTCCTTATTTTATAAAGAAGTGAATAAATAAGTTCTTAAATGTATTATGACATGTCACATTCTTATTGGTTTAATTAAAGAGAAGTGAACAAAGGGGTTCACCTTAAGGGTGAACCTAAGAATTGATCAAAAAAATATATCCCAGTCTGGACTGAAACTAAATCCTTCCATGAATCAGAGTTAAAATTGTATATTTCAAACTCATAGATTCAGTGGTTCCAAATATCTTTAGTATTGAATCTCAAGATCTGGTGGGTACGAAGCGAGTTGCTCTTCTTCTTCTCCTCTTATCCCAGAGCATACTTGTCCAATAACTGGTAAGTTTTTCTGGGTTTGATCAACCTTGTTTGCCCTATATAAGGGTTCCAAACCACAAGCCTAATGTTCATCTTGTCAATGTTAGTGATGTATAACAATAAACCGTCACAGTGAAAGATAGTGGATATATTATCAACTTAATAACCTACATCATCGTTTAGGCTGGTGAGTTTAGCTTTAAGAATGATACATGATTTAACGTTGTTTTCGTTTTCGTCTTCGTCTTTGTGATTTCATGGAGATTGATGCAGTCGGAAACTCTAGGAATAGCAAGCGCTAAGCCTAGATAGAAATCAAGTTCTTAAGCGTGGATTTCTCTCTGCTTTTATTAATTAGAATGAAAAACTGTCTTGCCAATAACCTAGGCTCTCTCTATATATAAAGAAAGAAACCTAAAACATAAAATAGAAAACTCTAAACAGAAATAGAAAACTAACATAAGTAAATATCAAAAGAAAAGCTAAATTCACTAAATTCCTCATACGTCAGTCTCCTCCACCTCCGAAGAAGTTGTCCCCAAGTTCTCTTCTGGATACAGAACTCCATCTTCATGGTACTCATAAATGTCAGCGACATTAAAAGTATTGGAAATGTTCATCGATTCTAGGAGATCCACAACATAAGCATTGTCATTGATCTTTCGTAACACCTTGAACGGGCCATACTTGCGAGGCTTCAGCTTGCTATAGGTACCAACTGGAAATCTCTCTTTACGGAGGAACACCATCACTTCATCACCTTCTTTTGAAAATTTTGAGTCTTCGACGTTTATCAGCAGCAACCTTGTTCTTCTGTCCAGTAGCTTCTAACTTAGCCTTAGCAGCTTCTTTAACAGCCAAAATCTCTTCAGCCATGGTTTCAGCTGATGCACTAACTCCACGAGTCTTAGGAAACTTAACCAAATCAACCACATGTCTAGGAACAGAAGTATACACTAGAGAAAAAGGTGATTTCCCTGTCGCAGAATGTATAGCGCTGTTATAAGCAAATTCTACTTGAGGCAAAGCTAAATCCCACTGTTTTGGTTATCCCCACAAATACTTCGAACCATATTTCCTAAATTTCTATTAGTTACTTCAGTTTGTCCATCAGTTTGTGGATGAGCTGTAGAACTTCGGTTAAGAGCTGTTCCAAACATCCTCCAAAGAGTAATCCAAAAATGACTTAGAAACTTTGTGTCCCTATCTGAAGTAATCGACTTAGAAACTCTGTGAAGGCACACCACTTCCCTGAAAAACAATTTGGCTATGTTGGATGCATCCGCAGTCTTCTTGCAAGCAATGAAATGTGTCATCTTGGAAAATCTGTCAACTACCACAAACACAGAATCTACACCTTGTTGTGTACGAGGCAATCCCAACACAAAATCCATAGCCAAGTCTTGCCAAATATCATCAGGAATAGGTAAAGGCATATAAAGACTAGTGTTTTGCGATTGGCCTTTTGATACTTGAAAAATATAACAACTTTTAACAATGGCTCCAGCATCTCTCCTTAAGTGTGGCTAAAAATATCGCTCCTCTAGGCTAGCGATAATATTGTCTCCTCCCAAATGCCCACTAAGACCACCCCCATGTAAATCATGGATCAACTTCTCTCTTAGTGATGAGCAAGGGATGCACAATCAATCTCCTTTAAACAAGTAGCCTTCTCGAATATGAAAATCTACAGAAGGATGCTTCTCGTTACATTTGGCCCATAGGTCCTTAAATTCATCATCATTCTCATACAATTCCTTTATAAACTCAAATCCCAAAATCTCTTGTGTTAAAGTAGCTAGCAATGACGCCCTCCTACTCAAAGCTTCAGTCACTTTTTTAAGCGCACCTAACTTATGTTGGATTATGAAAGGAAATACCTGCACGAAGCTAACCCAACGAGCATGCATTTTGTTAATCACCTTTTAGCTGTGAAGAAACTTCAAAGCTTGGTGGTCAGTAAAAAAAATGAACTCTCTCTGAATCAAATAATGCTCCCACTCCCTTAGGGGTTTAAACACTTCATAGAACTCTTGATCATATGTGCTCCACTTCTGTCGAGTTTCACTCAAATTCTCGCTGAAGAAAGCCACTGGTCGTTCTTCTTGAGACAAGACAGCACCTATTCCCACTCCACTAGCATCACATTCAACTTGGAACACTTTATCAAAATCAGGCAATGCTAAAACTGGTGCAATACATAGCTTTTCCTTGATTAAATCAAAACCTTTTTCTTGATCGAGACCCCATTGAAACTTTCCTTTCTTCAAACACTCAGTAATAGGAGAAGTAATAGTACTGAAATCTCTTATAAACCTCCTATAGAAGGTAGCAAGACCATGAAAGATGCATACGTCACTTACTGATTTTGGGACATGCCAATCCCTAATAGCTTTCACTTTATCTTTGTCAACATGATTTCCCTCTTCTCCAACAACAAAACCTAAGAAGAGCAACTTATTGGTGCTGAATGTTCATTTTTTCAGATTAATGTACAACTTATTCTCTTCTAAAACCTGCAACACTTGTCTCACATGCTCCAAATGATCTTCTTTTGCTTTATTGTAGATCAGAATATCATCAAAATAAACCACCAAAAAAGAACCTGTAAACGGACGAAGAATTTGATTCATTAGCCGCATGAAGGTACTAGGGGCGTTTGACAGCCCAAATGGCATCACCAGCCACTTATACAATCCATATTTGCTCTTAAAATTTGTCTTCCATTCATCTTCAGGCCTAATTCGTATCTGATGGTATCCACTGCAAAGATCTATCTTAGAAAAGACCTTAGAACCAGTTAACTCGTCAAGCATGTCGTCCAATCGAGGAATAGGGAAACGATACTTGATAGTCATCTTGTTGATAGCTCTGCTATCTACACACATTCACCATTGAATTCCTTTCTTAGGAACAAGAAGGATTGGCACTGCACAAGGACTCATGCTCTCACGAATGAACCCTTTCCTTAACAGATATTCAATTTGTTCCATTAAAATTTCATTTTCTTTAGGACTCGTATGGTGATGGGGAAGGTTTGGTAAGCTTGATCCTGGAATAAGGTCAATCTGATGCTGAATGTTGCGCATAAGAGGTAATTCTTGTGGTAACTCATGTGCAATTAGCTCCTTGAAATCTTGCAGAATCTCTAGTATTTCTTTTCGAGTTGTTACTTCTTCTGTTGCAACACTCATCAGCCTTTTAATCACCACTGGAAAAATAAATTCAGATTCTTTTATTACTTCACCAAGCTCTCTTTCAATATCTATCTGTCAATACCAAGAAGTTAGAATTTTTCCTCCTTGAATTCTGGTCAAGGTGTGAAACAGGAGCCATAGCAATCTTGTGCCCATTCCATGGAAATATTAACATGTTATCTCTTCCTCGATACGTAACGTCATTATCGTACTGCCAAAGACGACCAAGTATGATATGAAAAACATCCATGTCAAGAACATCACACAATATCTCTTCTTTGTAATGTTTTCCAATGGAGATCGGAACCCTACAAGACAGTGTTACTCGATATCAAGAGCCTTTACTCACCCATCCTAATGCATATGGCTTCTCAAGTGGCGTCGTGGGTAACTTCAAATATTCAACCAGTTTATGAGAAACTAGGTTTTATGTGCTACCATTTTTACAATTAAGTTGCAAACTTTGTCGCTAATTGAACACTTGTTCTGAACAATTTTTTTCGCTGTCCTTCTTCCTTAGATGATAATAAGACCCTTTCAAGTACAATGTTGATCATCTCCTCCGACTCTTCTTCATCAAATTCAACACTTGCATATTCATCCTCTTCTTCATGCTCTTCTTCCTCCTCTAGCAAAGTTGTAGTTCTCCTACTCGGACAAACATTTGATTTGTGACCTTGTCCTTGACAACGGAAACACTTGTCGATGGATGGTCTCGCATAAGTGTTACTTTGCTTCTGGATTGGTTCTTTATTCTGCTGAGCATTATTAGTTACATTTTTAGAACTTCCAGCTCCTTTGTTCCCAAGGTTAGTATCCTTTGTTACTGCACTCTTCTCTTTATCTCCTATTAATTCAGAATTATTCTGAGGTGAATATCTTCTGAATGAAGTGAAATTGCGAGGAGATTTATCAATTAACTCAGCTTTCAAAGCTAGACTAGAAGCCTTTTGCACAGTCCATACAGTTTGTAAACCCATCTTCTCTTGAATAGAACTCTTTAAACCATTGATGTATCTTGCCACTTTCTGATTTTCTATCTCTCCAAGATCATTATGCTCAGAAAATCGCAGAAACTCTGTTGTATACTCTGTCACAATCATTTTTCCTTGAACACATTCAATATGCATCTTATAGAGAATATGTTCATAGTCCTCTGGTAAGAACCTGTCTATCATGAACTGTTTCATCCGCCTCCATGTCTTGATTGGCCCCTTTCTTCGTTTTTGCCTCTGAATAACAAGTTTATACCACCACACAGCAGCAGTACTCTTCAGCCTAATTGCCACCATCTTAACTTGCTTGTTTTCAGGGACACCCATGACTTTAAAGAACCTATCAACGCTTATTTGCCAATCTAGAAAATAACACACATAGTTCCATAGAACAATGGAATGTCAGCCTTTACGCGATAATCATGATTATTTTGTCGATTCCTTTGCTCAACTTCGTCCTCCACAAATTCCTCTTCATCAGAACTTGAACTTTCATTAATAACAGCACGATTATTGTCTACTCTTGGGATTCCTCTTCCCCTGTTTCTATGATGATTTTCATTAAGCCCAACTTGTTCTCCTTTTCTGCCTCTTTGTGGATTTGCATTGTTGATGCCGTTTCTGATCTCAGTTGTCAAATTCGTCATCTGATCGGTCAAAGCAGTTTGGGCCGTGGTAATAGCCTCGGTAAAATCTTGAAAGTCTGCTTTGGTCACAGATTGTTCCCCGTAGCTGATCAAGCTTTGAAAAAGAAACAGGAGAAAGCCTGCTCTGATACCAATTGATGCAGTCGGAAACTCTAGGAATAGCAAGCGCTAAGCCTAGTTAGAAATCAATTTCTCAAACGTGAACTTGATTAATAGAAACTCTGGAAATCCAACAGATTAGAAAGAAAACTCTCTCTGGTTTTATTAATTAGAATGAAAAATTGTCTTGCCAATAACCTAGACTCTCTATATATATCCCTACTATTATTTTGAAATACAGTTTATAGACTAAATCTTTGTTTTGTAAAAAATTACAAGGGTATGTCATTGGAGTTATGACCAAATATCCAATTTTTTGAAAGGGTAATGACGAAATTTCCACCTCTCCCAAATGGATAAACAAGCGGATCTAAAATGACCCGTTTATGTTAATTTGGGATCCTCTTATTTGATAGTGACCGTTGATTCATTTTTATCGTATCCGTCGATTTAAAAAACCTAAAAAGGTGTTTCTCTCTCTATGCTCTCTCTATGCTCTTAAAACCTAAAAACTTTTTTCTTTAGCCTCTCCTCTCTCGCCGTCTCTCCCAAATGAATTTTTTTTCTTTTTCTTTTTGTCGACAAAGTCCAAGAGATGTAGTCATGTAGAGGAAGAGAAGAAGGCAAAGATTTCATGGCTAAGGTTTTTGTTTCTCTCTTTTTTTTTTTTTTTTAAACTAAATTTACATTTTAAGTCTATTGTTTCATGAGTAAATTCCAAGTTTAATTGGAATTTACTCATGGAGTCTTGATTTGTATAATGATTTTGTGTTCGTCTGATCATCATCACGATTTTGAGATGATAACCTCAGTCTCATTAATTTGCAATAACTCAACCTCAGAAACATGTGTGATTCATCTCTCCGGTCAAGTAAGCCTTGCTCTGTCGCCGCCGTCAATTTATGGTTTCATGCTCGCAAGAGGTAATGTACCGTTATTAAAGATTATGTTTATGCAGAAGATTAATTCTGAACTAAATTACTTAAGGCAATAGAGAGTTTCATAAATGTTTACATGTATGACATGTAGTTTTTTGGCCATGGAAGGTGCAGAGGATTTCATTAGAATATGAAACATTTTAATATTATCAAGCTCTGGATGTGAAAAGTTAAAGGTTAATTTCATTTCTTTAAGCCAAATTTATAATATATATGCTACCACTTATAGAACAAACGTTGAGGTTTAACCTAACTTAAGGGACTTTTTGTCTCTAGAATTAGAGAGGTGACTTATAAGAAGAGAGGTGATCAGTTTGAAGAAGAAGAAGATATCGACTCCGAACATGAGTCCAACCCTTAGCCTAATTACGCTTCTATAAATCTCTCCCTCTTCTATGTCATTTAATTCGCCATGTTTTTTTTCTTTTCAGTTTTTGCATTTTCACGGCCAATGATTTTTTTATCACACGTTGGACTGATTTCATATGCAATGGTTTTATTTAGGTGAATCTATATGCAAGCTATTATTAGTCCATATTTTACTCCGTTTCCTTAGTTTCAAGTATAATCTTCTTCTTGACCTTAGTACACGTTGAACTTAATTCACTAAGGTTAGTTTTATAAAACATTTTTCTTTTAATAGTAGGGATTGGTTAATTCTTTTCTTTGAGGTACGTATTACTATTAAATTCTTTTTGTTACCTTTTTCCTGAACCATTTTTAATATTTCTGGTTTCTTGCCTTTTTGTTGTGTAAGTTTGCAGGTTTTAGTATATAATTTTGTAGGGGTCGGTTAATTAATTTGCAGATTTTGATTATCTAAGTTGCATGTTTGGTTTGTCTAAGTTATATAGATTGCAGGTTTTGTTTGTCTATATTACAAATTGTAGGTTTTTGTGAATTAATTTGGCTTTATAAGATGCAGGTTCAGGTTTGAGAAAATGCAGGTTTTCTTTGCAGGCTTGATGATTCATGTTTGCAGATGAAATTTTATGTCCCATAAATGCTTTTCAAAATGACTAAATGAGGAACTCGACAGAATTGTTACATTATATCTTCTTAGCAGACTTCAACAATGCAGGGTTCTCCAGGTTATGAACTGGAGAAATTTGTCAATGGTCGAATATGTGGAGCTGTAAGCTGCTAGCAAAAAGACAAGTTTCGTTTTTGTTTTTTTCCATTATATGTTATATAAGTCTCATTCTCTCTGTTAAATTATTTTGGAAATCATTAATGATATTTTATATTTTTGTGTGATCCAGTTATCAAAATTGAATTTTGATCCATATTTTGTTGAAAGTGGGATTCTATATTTTAAATGTTGTTATAATGTTTTTGTACTCGAATTAATTTGTTAAACCAAGACTTTTTGATCTCGCAAAATCATTTATGATCATGTGTCTTTTGTCGACAATTTCCTGAGAAACCGGTTTGGACGACCTAAGAAATAGCTATTTAACAGAGAGAATTATAAAAATATGTAGATAAACAAAACCTTTAATGGAACAAGCAAGTTAACCTGGTCTTTTAAATTTAATCCGTCAATTTACTGAGAAACGGTTTGGACGACCTTTAATGGAAAATCGTTAATGATATGGCTCTATGGTATTATTTTTATAAAAATGTTGTAGAACGGGTTAATTATTTTTATCACTTTTATACGTTAAAATTGAACTTACAATTATTTAAACAAATAACTATATAAATCTTTGATTTTAATATATCAATGTTTAAAATGTTAATAAGATATGTCAATTAAAGTATATAAACAAATTTATTAAATAATTTTTATTAAGATTAAAATTATACTGTTCAACCATTAAAAAAAAACCATTAAACTTTACAATTTATGTTGTCTACTATGTAATTATTTAAATAAAAACATTTATGGAAGATAAAAATTTTAATGGGATGGATCGAAACGGGATGGGATGAACTAGACTGGACGAGATTTAACATCCCATTAAAAAATTATTTTAACATTTTCAACAAAAGCGGGCTTTGCTTGATTATTACGGATGGAATGCAAAAAAACTTATATTTTCGAGATGATGAAGATGATGATTATATTTATTTTCGGTATGAGTAGCGGTATTCTACATATACACTAAAATATTGACAAAACACCGTAAAAGAGTGGCCAAGTAATTTTTATGGAAAATTCTAATATTATACAATTAAAATTTTACAACCTAAAACGGTTTATTATTTGACTGAATATATGTTTTACCAGTGTGTTTTTAAGTAATTTACTTTATTAATTAAATACATATACTTTTAAAAAATAATAACTAAAATTTGAGAAATGGTCCATTCTATTTATGGTATTAAGACGAGAAATAATATGTAAACTGAAACGGGTAATTCACATAATGAGAACCAATATATTGAACAATTTTTTTAAAAAAAAGGTCTTAAATTTTAGATAAAAATAGGAAATTAAAAAATATAAGTAGATAAATTCAAATGTCAAGTTTTCAATAATTTTGATACGGATTGACTATGCAACATGTAACTAACTATTTTGGAACAGGCTATTTTAAAATTTTGGTATTTTTGAAAACAGTTATATAGTTTTTGAAAATTATAATTTTTTGATAATTTCAACTAACTAAATAAAAAAATATTCAACGAAGAACTCTGGTATCCCATTTTTATTTTTACCCCATCTCTTTTAGTAAACATTGTGTAACGAGTAATAATATTTTTTTGAAACGAACATAAGACAAAAAAAATTATGATTGATACGAGACGAGACGGGATGAGATGAGACGAGAGGGGATGAGTTGTGATGTGAGGAGATTGGACAGGACAGGACGTGTTTCCTGTTCCAAAGTAAATACGTTTAGGTTTATTTTAAAAACAATCACATTATAATAACGCATCTTTGCTACAACACGTGGATTAATTTAATTCTTAGTCAACACCTGAACATTTTGTCTCGTGCTGTAGCACGGGTTACTACTCAACAAGTGACAATGAATTTTTCATTACCAAAATGACAATTGCTTTGGCTATATAACTTCACTAGAATTCCAAAATTTTAATCTTGACATTTAAAAAAAAATGTTAAAACAGAGAGTTGTCCTTACATAAGTTAATTTTCCTATCTTTTTTTTTGTCTATCACATAAAATATAGATATTAAATTTGGAAATGAAATGTTAGTATTCCACTTATGAATTAAGCCATTCAATTAAAATATATATATATATATATATATATATATATTATTGGAAAATTATTTACCCTGTTAATTAACACCGATATTAGAACATTGATTTGAACATGCTTATATGTCAACCAAATGTCCTAATATGAAAAAGGGAAATGACAATGATCAACACAAAAATAATCACTATATTACATACTAAAAAAAAAAAAAACTATAATAAAAGATAAGGCGAGACATGACATGATAAGATGTGATGTATTTTCTGTTACAATTGAAAAAGACTATATAATTTCAACCGAAATCTAATTAAAAGACGATTAAAAAAATTAATCATAAGATTTATTTATTTTTTAAATATACTCTTAATATCACCAAAATTATCTTAATGTTTCTGCACATAATTATATAACAGAATGTAAATTAAATTATAATTAAAAGTCCAATCTATTTATGGTATTACGATGAGAAGTAGTGGATATAAGACAAAAATGATTAATTCGTATAATAGAAAAAATGGTACTTAAACGATTTACAAAAAAAATGTTGACTCTATGACATGTAAATAATTACTTTGAGACGGGTAATTTGAGAATTTTAGATATTTTTGAAAATATTTGAGAGTTTTTGAGAATTACAATTTCTACTAACTATATAAATTAAACATTCAAATGGAGACTACATGTATTTCGTATAAAGTTTTTAGCCAAAATTTATTAATAACATTATTATATGGGTAATTATTTAAAAGAGAATGGTTATGGGACATAAAATTTATAACGCAATGGATTAGGACAGGATGGGATGAGATTATACAAGATTTAACACCGGTAACCAAATTCCTTTAATATTTTCAACAAACACAGACTGTGCTTGATTATTATGGATGGATTACAAAAAAAAAACATATCTTCCAGTTGATGAAGATGATGATCATGTTTACTTTCGGTACGAGTTGCACTATTCTATATATACACCAAAATATTGACAAAACACCGTAAAAGTGTGAAAACCTAATTTTTATAGAATTTATTTATATTATACAATTAAAATTTTACGACCTAAAATGGTTTATTAATTGACTGAATATATGTTTTACCAGTATTTTTTAAGTAATTTAATTTACTAATTAAGTACATATACTTTAAGAAAAAATATACCTATTTTGAAAAAACCTAATTTATTTATGGTATTAATTAAGAAATAGTATAAGTAAACTGAAACGGGGAACTCTGGTATTCCACCTAAATATAATTTTTGAAAATTATAATTTTTACTATGGTATTCCTTCTAAATATCTTACCCAATCTCTTTTAGTAAAAATTATCTCAATATTTTATATACAAGATAACGAACGTAAGACAAAAAATTCTGATGAATACGAGACGAGACTAGATGAGATGAGACGGGATGGGTTGGGACGTGAGGGGATGTGACGAGACGTTTTCTCATTCCAAAGTAAACATGATTAGATTTAATTTTTTAATTTACACCTGTGTTGTAGCACTCGGATATATATATTTTTTAGTCATTTATATAAAAATATTTTGTCCCGTACTGTAGCACGGGTTACTACCTAATATAGAGATGAAACCTAAAACATAAAATAGAAAACTCTAAACAGAAATAGAAAACTAACATAAGTAAATATTGAAAGAAAAATTAAATTCACTAAATTCCTCCTACAGAGATTGACGCTAATTAAATAAACCTTTAAATCGATCATCAACACCACCTGACACTTATTGTCCTTTGTTGCTACCGTTTTACCAAAGAACTTCGTAAAGCTCTGATCGTAGGATAAAGTGTTCCAGTTTTTGCATGTATATCATACCAGAACCCTAGAGAGTCAGTGTCTCCTCCAACAAATCCTTTTGAAGGTCGGACATCGTCATTGTCATTTCTCAAAGTTTGGTTCCTTTTTCTCTGACTTGGCATTATATAATCAGCTATATTCATTATTCTCATATTTTTTTTTCCTTTGTTAAATTTAAATGAGTAATCTTCTAGTATATCTTAAAGCTTAAAAGATAAGAGATAACAAGTAATTAAAAGCTGGGAAATAGGTTTTTGAACTCATGTCAAACAAATTATCTGAAAACGTTAGTCCAAGGAGCATGGATATTCTCTAAATAAATGAAAAGAAATTTCTACGAGTCGAAGTTGTCGATTTTCAAAGGAGTGATGTCATCTGCAACTTTGAACCCTCCAACGACTCGGGCAAAGAACACCATCTGTTGCTCAAGTGTATATTTGATGTTTTCCGCCTGTCAAGCAATATATAAGTAATCCAGTGTTAATTACTATTACGATCCTCAAGACTTGTTATTACTTTTTTAGTGGAAGTGATCAAAAGCCTTACCTTGCGAAAACCATGTTGTTCTCCCTCGTACTCGACAAGAGCAACAGGCAGACCTTTTTCTTTTAATGCTTTATAGATTTTACGTGATTGATCTGGAGTTACTACCTGCAATTTGTTCAGCATTTTTCATACAAATTGTTAAATATATTCGTATTCAAGGGAAAGACGTTGTAGTTAGCAAATGGAGAACTAAATCTCGAATGTAATAACAATCAAGAATCCAGAAGGTTAATCTAATCAAGCCTTTTGTTACTAGAAAGAAAAGAATAAACCAAGAGCGGAGAATATAAGAACCTTGTCTTCCAGCCCTTGGAAAAGGATGATGGGACAAGAGAACTTATCGACGAAATTGATTGGTGATCTCTCATAGAAATCCTTTTCATCTCCTGCAATTACATACTCAAGAATTTTGGCAGTCAATTTTAAAAATCAAAACAAAAAACAAAGATAAATTCTTTCTTAATGCATTTGACTCACCAACAAGATTGTCGATATAACGGGATTCAAACTTATGACCTTCTTCTTTCAACATTTTTAAATCAGCCACCTGTGTTAACAAAAATCCAAGGCATCAGCTGTTTTATAAGGTATTCATACAACATGCATCTAGGTGAAGTGTGAAATAGTATCACGACATATATATACATAGTTCATAAAAGAAGAGGCTAGAATCTACAAAGGTGAAGTTTGATTCAGGATATATATAAGCCTCAAATCAAATCTATTATCCCACCACTGTGGTCAAAATTCCCTTTTATCTATATGTAGTTTTACAGCAATACAAATTGCACTGAACTTATATATGATCAAAGGCTATTTGGTGTCTCTAAATTTGACTAAGTTCAATATATCCAAATTATTTTGCTGATCCTTCCATAACTTCCAATAACTAACAAGAACTAGGGGAAAGCGAAAAAGTATAGTCATTTAGCAAAAAAAAATACAGATGCAATGGTATGTACTCACTCCGTATAAGGACGCTCCAGCTTCAAAAACATCCCTGAATGCCAATGCTGCAAGAGTTGTGTAACCTCCTGCAGAACCTCCAGATATACAGAGCCTCTTAACATCTGCCTTGCCAGAAGATACCTGCCCAAAACTAAAAATGTTTAGCAATTACTTCCGAAGTTGTTCACATAAATAGGCAAAGAAAGAACATACCAAATATTTAGCACAGCCACAACAGTCATCAACGTCGACAATTCCCCACTGCCTTAACAACCGCTCTCGATACTCTCGACCATAACCTTCAAAATAATGTTACACTTTCTTACAATACGTGTGTGCTCACATGGCGTGAATGGGACATCAAAAACAAGAATCTCATGATGAAATACTTAAGCAAGGCTAACTATAATGGTGAAAAAATGCAACCGTACAAGTGTACTGAATTCTGGGTAATTGTTGGAAAAGTAGAAAAACAACTTGGAACCATAACAACAAACCTGTGCTTCCACCATAATTGACATCGACAAATGCCCACCCTCTACTTGTCCAGTACTGGATATTCAGATTTAAGGACCCTCGTGATTCAGCAGTAGGTCCTCCTGCAGATTCAGATTGTCAACAAAAATGATAGATGTGGCATGCATAGCTGATTACAATATATATGCTCTGGCGAAAGCACATACATGATCTTAAGATGAACATATAGAAACTGAGTTAGTATTTTGATTAAGTTTTGAAAATAGGGATGTGGTAAAGATTAGCATACCATGACTCTTCACCAACAACGGAGGTTTCTCTTCCATGCTAGCGTTGTAGAGTGGATTGGTTGGAGGATAAAAGTAAGCATAAGTGTTCTGACCAGGAACCTCTGTTGGAAATTCAATCAACTCTGGCACACTGAAGAAAGCCTCGTACTTCAAAACATCGGGTGATGAAGACCAAACAATCTCAGAACTGAGTGCGTTCATCTTATGATGATCCAGTGTTACCTGATAATAAGAGAAACAATAAATCTACTACTGCAACTACTTTTTCATAGACGCAACTTATTTTTCAATTAAAACCTTCAATGGTAAAGATTTTTACCCTGGCAACTGATGGTGGAAGAACTGCTGACGCTCCCTCAACATAAAGGCACTGATTTCCCAAAGTCTGAAAATGGAAACACAATTCCTCATTACTTTCAGATTAAATTGGTAATCAAATGAACAAATTTTTAAAAACTACAGAAAAAGTAATATTACAATGCTGTCAAAATCAGTTAAAGGAATATCGAGTAGAGAACATGAACCCTGTGAATCATCCACAATGCCTAGATATGACTTCCCTTTCTGCCTGCATTCAGGAACAATAAATTGTTATCAAATCAAGTATGACAGAGAATTGTTGAAAGTATTAAATTTTGGTCTGCTTGGTATTACCTATAGCTGCATGCAATTATGTTCTTCTCTTCAGAACACTCGATTATTTCATAAGAGTTTGTACCGAAAACCCATAGTGGTTTCGCAAACTCACCCTCAAGAGGATATACAGAAACAACCTCATTAGTACTTTCAATCTGTGACACAACGAGAAAAAGGGAAAACAAAAATAAGGAACAAAGTAGTAAACAATAAACATGTCTACTACATCAGAAAATTCCTTTAAGCGCCAAGTAGGTCTACTTTAAGAAAAGCTTCAAGATGGTGGCCCAATATCAATAAATACAACTAACAAAGCAAACATCTACCAGTGTTAGACGTATACATTCAGCCGAAAACAAAACTCGCTTAAACAGTATGCATCTAATGTAACAGACGCCTTTCTTTCCTCTTCCCCAAAGGTTTGTTTTTAATAATTTCTGAAGGATGAGAGTACAATCTCCTCCGAGAACAAAGATTCGAATTTAAGGGTCCGTACTCGTGACCTTAGTAAAAAGCCAATGAAACCACCCCTGTTTCAAATCTAAAACTAATTCTCAGCATTACACAGCGCAAGCACACTATGAAATTTCCTACATATAAACTATAACTGGCAAATGTGAGGAATGTTTACCCATTTATGAATATTCCAAAATCCGTTCTTTCTGTCAGTTACAAAAAAGAGTTCCCCTGCACAATAAGTCAGAGATTCTCAGGTCAATGGAAACTATGAGAAATATCAAAGCTTGACAGGCTTAATTACAATATGAGGAAATATAACTTATTCACCAATTTTAGAGCTCCAATGAATCATATAATAATTTGGAGAACAATTATGATGGAATCCATTAAAGGACACTAGTTTCAGCTAATACTTCCAAGAAGTGCTTACTAGCTAAGTAAATAAAGATAAGAAGCCCAAAGCACATGCCAGAAATTTGTAGATCAACCATATCTCAGTTAAATTCACAGTCATAGTCACTTTGTCTGAAGAAGAAAGATGATTGCAAAGAGTGAAAACAGCAAGAGAGCAGAGAAAAAAGATCATTTATTTAGACGACCCTAGTTTCATCTAAAACAGCTATAACTTATTAGGAAATCTCAACTGCTAAAAGTATGAAACAAAAAAGACAGTCAGAAATCCAAGGTCAGTGCCTAAAAACTGCAGATCAATTTTTTCACAGAGGATTTGACAATAATCGAAACTGAGAGCAGTAAATTTCTGCATACTTTTCATATAAGCCAAATTACCTCTTGATGACCACTTAGGCTCAGTGGGCGATTCAACGTATTTGGGATCACAACCAGCAACACATACGCGTTTATCAATAATTCTGCAGAAAGGTGTAACTCTAATTAATAGACAATGCAAGAGAAGAAAACTATAAAGCATGGAAACCAGCTTTTCGAGATCCCCGATAAGACTCTCAGTATTAAGAATTTTGAATGAATTGCAATATGCAGAGCATTTGAAAAAAAAAAAAAAAAAAAATAGGACATGCTCACCCGCCCTTGGAAATGTACCCAACCCACAGCTCTGCTTTATCCCAAGGCATATTAGGGTGACTCCATTCAATCCATGCCAATCGCTCGCACTTGGGATCCAAACGTGGGAATGCATAGAAATCATTGCCACTCACGAGTACTTTTGGTTCTGGATCTCAAATATCAGAAAGAACAAAAGTGAGCGTCAATGATCGTTGGAAACTTGGAAAAATGTTACTACATGGCACTACTGACATAACTCACATCCCCTATAGACTCTTTCAATGCGGGTAAGAACACTTTCTTTCACTAAAGTTTGATAATATACCTTCAAGTGTCTCTCCATTTAAATTGACATCCACAATTGTCGTTATTGGGTCTGATCTGTCCTGACGACCATCTACAAACACCAGCCAAACAGCCAACATGTAAATCTTGACAAATTAAACATCACACACCACCCAAAACTAAACACTAGAGACAAACCAACCTTCCCTAACAGTAATATAACGGTTAAAGCGTGAATCAAAGACTCCATCTGCGTAAGTAACAGCTGGTTCCCCATAATCTGGAGTAATTGGCTTCGGAGATGAATCTACAATCAAGTAAACAACATCAGAACTTGCCAACATGGAATCTGCATTGATAGAATCAGTGAAGAGTGTTATCATCTATCACCTTTATCAGTAAGGTCTTGCTTGTAAAGTCGCTGATCCTTGTAATTAGAGAAAACAAGTTTGTCATCTGATGAAATCCTGAACGCACCACCACCGTATTCTTGAGTTACAGTCCTCACAGCGAAGTCCTTTGGAGTAATATCAGTTGTTTCATCTCCTTGGATCACCAAAACTCCTCTCCTTCAATCATACAAATAAACGAGAACAAAAAAAAAACCAATCAAGCTTGAATAATCAAATTAGGGTTTTCACAATCGAAGTCTGAAATCAAGTAGAATCGAATACCCGGATTCATTGGGACGAGACTCGAGCAAGACGAGACGGCCACGAGAATCAACGGCGGTGCCGCCAAGACGCTTCGAAGCTCCGGAAACGGTATCGGCAGTGATCGGAGACTTCCAGGAGCCATAAGGAGCGGTGGTTATAGCCTCGACACCGTCGGGGGAAGAAGAAGAAGACATGGATGCGACGGAACGAGATGGTTTGAGCGAAAAGCGATTGAATCGTCTGATCGAAGCGGATGAGGATGAAGAAACGAAGAATTTGTGAGCGGAAGAAGCACAAGGGAAGCGAATGAGTGAGAGTGAAACAATGCGATTGAGTGAAGTCAACAACACTGCCATTTATTTACTCATTGGTTCTTTCTCCTTTGATTCTTTTAGTTTTTATCTTTTAAGTGACATTTGCTATAACATATAACATGTGACGCATCTTACTAGATCAATACATGTAGAGATGAATCATTGATTTGCAGATAAACTGATAGTAACATGTCACACATCTTTTATTCATACTTTCAAGAAACTTAGGAGAGGATCTTATGTAGAAATGGACGAGCTTTGCAAACGGCTTGTAACGGAATAGCTTTGGGTACTGTGTTACCAACTCCTTCCTTCATATCCACTTCCTCCTTTCCAATTCTCTCCCAGTCAAAGCATTGTATCAATGACCCGAGAGCAAGCCCCACGATTCGTTGAGCAAGACCCGAGCCAGGACAAGCTCTTCTACCTAATCCAAACGCCAAAAGCTTTTGTGCTTCCTCTTCTTTCTCAAACCGCTCTGGTTTAAAGCTATCCGGATCATCCCATGTGTTTGGATCCCTGTGTATGGCCCATGCATTCACCAACAAGGTCGTGCCACGTGGCATATCGTAGGATCCCACCTTGCAATCCTCTGATGCCATGTGTGGGACTAGCAATGGTGTTGCCGGGTGTAGCCGGAGGGTCTCGAGAACGATGTTCTTGAGATATGGTAGCTCGCTAAGATCTGATTCTTTGATAAGGCGGTCTAAACCAACTCGGTTATCGATTTCTGCTCTTGCTTTCGATATTACGTCAGGATGGTTAAGCAAATTGGATAGTGCCCATTCTAGAGTTACTGCTGATGTGTTAGTCCCTGCTATTACCATTATCTGCATTAACACCATGTACAAAAGTGTTACTTTAGTAATGTAATACCAAACAATATATTTTTCGCCTAATAGTAATGAAAAGGTAAAACAGTATAAGTTAAGGAAAAAAGAAATAAACCAGTATGATGCCTTTGATGATCTGATCGGTGTAATACTCAGTGTCAGATTTTTGGAGAACAAGCAAATGATCAATCATTGTAGTACCAGTTTCTTGTTGTTGTCCACGTTTATCGTCAATAAGACCTTGTAAAAACTTGTCTGTGTCCTCCCCCAACTTCTTAACCCTTTTTTCATAGCTTGAGAACAGTCTCAGGACCGGAACGTAGTCAACGGCGTTGCCTGAACTTGTGTTAGCCCCAACATCTGCGACCAACTTACGAACACGTTTGGCTTCTTCCTCATCGGTTGTTTCTTCACCGTAGTATCGTTTCCCTGTCATCATTCTCATTATGTTGTTGAATGTCAAGTCCATTAGCATTGGTTTCATCTCCACCACCGTATTTTCAGTTCCTACAATTATTAAAAGAATAGAGGGAACATCGAATCTCACTCATTTGTAAGGAAAATAATAATTGAGTGGACCAACCTTTCTTCGTGTAAGATTTGAAAAAAGAATATTGAAATTTATAGTTTGCAAAACCAATTGTTAATAATTAAGTTAACTCATTGGATAGCATTTTTTGAACAAGCTATCTCATAAGTCATATCATCCACACAAGCCTTATTGGATACAACTTCTTTTTCTCTTTTTCCTTTTTTTGGCGGCTCCACTTGAAAACCAGATTTTAACCTTATACTAAAAGCGAGTGGAACCTGGATTCTTTTCCAACGGTGAGAGATTCTTATTTGATCATACTTAAATAAATAAATTATTTATTTAAATGTTAAATAATAAAAATAAAAATAACAAGTTAAATATTGATAAGTGGTAAGTTGCTTCAATAAGCAACGATTCTCTCATTTTCTCCTTCTTTTTCTATTTTTCTTATTATTATAATTATAGGAAATGGTGTGACCTATTGGAGAAACTCTTGTTAAGTGGCTAAGTGTGACTAAAGCTACAAAACTATTGGTCAATATATCACTAAGATAACACCACAATAAATGAAAAAAGTTGACAATATCAACAAATTTCCCTTACGATAGAATCACATCTATAACATTAACACATATATTACCTGCGGAACGGAAGAGGCGGCTTATGAGGCGGCGTACTTCATCGGTACGGACATAAAGAAAGCAGTTAAGGCGGTGGGTGGAGAAGATCTCGATGGTGCAGAGGCGACGGAGGTTGCGCCAGTGATCACCGTAAGGTGCGGCGATCATGTTTGTGTTGTTGTACCCAACGTGTTTTGAGATGATAACATGAGGCCGGTTGGCTAGAACAACGTCGTTCTTGCCAAAGCACTCCTCGGCCGCAACCGCATATGAGGACACCACGTAGACTAGACGGGAGCCAAGTCGGAGGGACATCACGCCGCCACCGCCGTTGCGGTCGAGAGACTCGGAGAAGGAGCGGAGGGTTCGGTGGATGGGCGGCTTCAGGAGGCGTAGGTGGCCTATTACCGGCAACCATCCCGGTGGAGAGGGGGGAAGATTCTGTTTCTTTTGTTTCAAGAACTTGAGATAGATTATCAAGAAGATGAGAGAGAAAATAGTGTAGAGGACAACTCCAATGTAGTTCTCTTCCATTAATTGTTTGCTTCTTTTTATTTTTCTCTCCAGTAAAGTTGTTTTATATACATGAATGAAGTGTTGAAAAATCAAAGAGGTGGTTATATATCTAATTCGAATATCAGCACGTTGGGAAATCAGGAGGATTTGTAAATAAGAATTAAGAAAATTGGGATTGTGATGGGATGAGACCAAATAAAATGTATGCGCTTTAAATATTTACTAGATTTTAATTTGTGGTATACTACGGGATCATTTTTTTTAACTTAAGTTATATTTATCAATTTTTTGTTTATTTTATTTAGTGTTTAAAATTATATAACTGTATTTTGATTGTTAATTTTAAGATTATTGAATTTATTTTGTAAATTTATGTAAACCTACATATAAATACTTAATAGATGTAAAAATATGTTTATAATAAAACTTAAGTAATAACGAAAAATTTCTTTTAATTTTTAAATAATCAATACAATAAAAGAAGATGTGTTTCTCTCCTCTTCTGACACATCAGCCTCAACATTGAAGCTGGTGTTGACACATCATTTAAAATCATTGACCAATTAAATCAAAACAAATAATACAGATCAGCTTACAAATTGCCACAATGGACACATAATTCTCTACTCTTCATCGATCGATTTTAGAAGTTAGTTTATTCTTCTTATTTCAACCTAACAAAATTGTTTCTCTTCTATGCATCTCAATTAAAACTCTTATTCTTGACAATTCTGACGATCGCATAAGCGCTCAGATGGTTGCTTTAGTATGTTAACTATGATTCTTCTACTTTTTGATTCTTCTACTTTTTGTTTCCAGTTAACAAAATCCTGTTCTTTTATGTCCCTTAATATTTTGGGTTCACACTTAATTTGGGGGATTTTGGAAGATTTCTAGGTTTTCAGTTTGAGATGGATTTTGATATAAGTTATGTGTTTGAAACTTGAAATTGGAGGAGCGATCTCCACAATGATCATAGTTCAGGCCCATAAGACCATGAGTAAAGTACAAGATAAATCTCCACAAGTTAAGTATAAGGGAAAATATAAAGAAATAAGAATAAGTAGCAGGTTGAAGTATCAGAAGATAAAACTCTGTTTGAAAAACTAGCAAATCTAATAGGCTTACAAATTAAGTTAAGTCATGCTTTGACTGGACGTGATGATACGAACAAGAGCATGATAGTAGCAAACTGACAAACAAACAAACACCACAAAGACTTGAAATTATATTAATATGAAAGAAGAAGAAGGAGTCTTCCTGACTCCTGCAACAATATTTCATATTATTGAAGAGATATCACAAATTCACAATTGGCACTTAGCAAAGAGAAGGAACACCCAAAATAGTTTTGCGCTCAAAGTGTAACTCATACTGTTAATAAAAGGAATGCGTAGTTAATTCTATTTAATGTTTATCACACTAACGATCAAACACAAAAAGAAAAAGAAAAAAACTATCAGACTTACACATCCTTTAACCTATTGGCTATTGACTATTGGTAATATGATAATTGTTTGACTGTAATATGGCATAGGTTATTGAATTCAATATTACTATAATCGATTGATTTGTATCGTCAAGATTTGTTATTCATGTTCTCTTTTTATATATATATATAATTTGTTCCATCTTTTTTTTTTTGACAAAAATTATGAAAAAAAAAAGTTAAACACATGCACTGTAAGAAGATCCCTGATGTTTATTGGAAAAAGAAATAGAGTTTTCTTTCACTCCGAAAGAAAGAGAGAGTTAAGAGAAAGAAGATTCTGAACAATAAAGTCATAAAAAGCTTTCGATTTTGTAATAAAGTTTATCTACGGGCTCAGTTCGTAGTTTCTTCTAGTATTTCCTGATCTTTTCTTTGTTTATTTTTCTAACTTTATAAAAAGAAATTTGGGTACTCCAAAGTTCTAAGTTAGTTAGACGAGAAGAAAAATTGTTTGATTAGAATAGCAAAAAAATAATAGTGATGCAACAAATAATAACTAAAATACAAAAACAAAAGATTAGCATTGACCATGATACAAACCTTTTTAATTATAATAGGGCAATACTCATAAATACCACTCAAATATGTTTTTCAAACATACATTCTTTAATTTTATTTTTTAAAAATATCACTAAAATGAGGTTTTCCCAAAAATACCACAAAATTAAACTAAAGTTTTATATTCAAAACTAAACCCTAAATCATACACAATAAATTCTACACCCTAAACACTATATCTTAAATATAAATTTGTCAACCCAAATCTAGAAAAATAATTTTTACATACTAAAAATTTAGTTTTTTGTGTTTGTGGTTTTTTGGAAAAAAACTTTTGTGGTATTTTTAAAAGAAAAAACTTAAAATATGGTATTTTTGGGAAAAAAACTTAAAATGTGGTATTTTGAGAAATTCCTCGTTATAATATTTGATTCCAAACAACATAAAAACAAATATTATTTCAAAAAGTACAAAACAAAAAAAATATAAAAATTAAAAAAAAATTAAAAAAAAATTCTAAAAACAACCCGCGGCGTAGCGCGGGTACTAACCTAGTAAGTTATAATGATTTAATTAAACATCAATTTTAATGGAAATACAAATGCTATTTTATTTTACAACATTAATTTGGATTATTAATTTGAATTAAGAAGTATGATTAAAAGTTATAGCAAAACCAATATTACTTTTGGATGTTAAATAACAATACATGAGAATATATAGCATTATGAAATACCTAAAAACATATGATATCATGAAATCAAATACTGGAATTGGTAACATAGATAACAAATAATTAAAGAGTATTTAGCAAAAATGACAAAATATCCATGAAGATTATTATCATTATTGTGATAGTGGTGATGTTGCTACTCGATGGCGAAATCTAGCTTCCAATAACTATAAACACATTTTGGAGACACTACATAAAACTTCACCGACATTGCTTTCTCGACAAAATACGTGTACACATTTTTATTTCATTATTATTGTTCATCTGCAAAATTAAATTTCAATTAATGTTAGTTTTTCAAATTTTTAATTTAGTAAAAAATTGTTAAAATAATATTATCTTTATGAAGTAATCATCTTCATCTTCCACTTGAAACTAATATCTACATCTATTCCACGAAATTTAGTAGCAATATCACAATAATTAAACTTTTTTTATATGTATTTACAATTATACAAAAAAAAAAAAAAAGAGGGGAAGAGAGAACATATCATCGTGAAACTATGTGACACTTACTTCTCTTTATTTATAGGGAGAGGAAGTGTGTCCAGCAATTTAAGTTTTTAACCAAAAAAATCTAAATAAAACCATTGATACTCAAAAAGGAAAATAGAAAGATGTTGTAGATGTATTTTAGGAATATGATGTTTAATGTAAAGATTTTATAAAAAAAAAATTGTTTTAGGAAATTAGTAGAAAGATGTTGTATATGTATCTTAGGAATATGATGTTAAATGTAAAAATTTTATAAAAATAAAAATTGTTTTAGAAAATTAGAAATCAAATGCGTAGAGATAATGTAACACCCGCAAACCATTTTCTGGGAATTTTGGTGAGGGTGTCGATCGACACCACTGAAGGAGTGTCGATCGACACCAGTTGTGGCCGGTTTGGTCGGTTCAATTTTAATTGTCCGGTTTGTGTGGTTGGTTTAGGAAATCCCTAAATCGAGTTATTAGGGGTAGAAAACGACCTAGGGTCGTGTTATTTTGGTGTTTTCGCCGTTTTTGAGAAAAAAACACAAAGAGAGAGTGTTCTTGAGCTTTTGGGAAGAGTTTGAGAGATTCCTTGCTGTTCTTGGGAGATCTAAGGCTGGGAAGGTGCTAGAAGCTTGCTAAGAGTGAGGGATTCGTTCTTATTGGTCAGAAACTTCCTGCAAAGAGGTGAGTGCATGACCATGGCTTATCTAAGCTAAGATTTTCTAGATTCTATGTGATTTGGTGCTTATGTGGTTGTTTCCTTGAGTTCTCTATGTTATTTCGTTGCTATCTGGGCTGGTTTTGGCTTCTGGGAGTGCAAGGAGCGGATTGGAGAAGATTGGAGGCGAGATTCGGAGTTTCTGATCGAGGGAAATCGCTGCTCGGTATCGGTGTCGGTCGACACCAGTTGGGGTGTCGGTCGACACCAACGCGAGGACGGCTCGGGACTTTGGCGAGTGTTGATCGATGCCATGAGGAGGTGCCGGTCGACACAAACTAGGGTTTTCGGGAGTGCCGGGCAGGGTGTCGGTCGACACCAGTTTGGCGTCGGTCGACACCAGATAGTCAGTGACGATCGACACCATCTGGTGTCGGTCGACACCCCTTGTTCAGTTACGATGGATGTTGCATGCTTCGTATATTGCCTGGTTTGTTTTATTGATTGTTGTTTGTGGCTTGTAGAGATCTTATTGCTTGTGTGTATAGCCCAGTAGATGGGAGGATTGTCTCACTGAGTGTTTATCAAATACTCATGCATCTCAATTTGTGTTTGTGGTGCAGGTAAAGGCAAAGTGTGATCGTGGAATCAAAGGCAATGAAGAGGAGGATGTTCTAGGGACTCGATTGGATGTTGTCTGGCATTTGCTAGGGTGCTAAAGTTGAGTCATTAGAAACATTGCTAGGTTGCTGGTTTTCATGTTTCTTGTTGTTTGGTATTGAGATATTGCCTTGCTATAATATTGGTTATTATTGGGTTATTATTGGTTATTGATTATGTTTTCCGCTGTTGAATGTGTTGTGGTTAGGTGGCTAGTGGGTATGGGACCACTAGCTGTAGTTGTTTTAATATATTATATTTATTATTTATTTTTTTTTAAAAAAGGTTGGTCGTTTCATTTTGGTATCAGAGCCCTTACGGTTTTAGGTTTGGGTTCACTAGGTTTCTGTGGTGATGTTTGGGATTGCATGTCTTGATTGATTATGTGAGTTAGTCAATTGTGTGTGGTATGGAGTCCCAGAACATCCTCTTCGAGCCGAGTGTGTGATTCCACGGTGAGTTTATGTTTCTGTGTTATAATAGAAATTGTTTGCTTAGCCTTCTGTCCATGGTAGTGCAGATGGTTAGAGAGGATGCTGTGGCTGGTCGAGGTCGTGGACGCGGACGTGGTCGTGGACGCGGACGTGGTCGTGGTAGGGGCAGAGTCCCAGTGGTTAGTGAGACCGAGGACCAGAGTGTGACAGCTGAGGGTGTTGGCGAGTCGCAGGGTGTTCCGGGGATTCCGTGAGTGTGGCAGGAGGGGGCGGTGTTGATGCTCCAGTGGCCGGTGATGCTAGGGTCCGGGTGTGGGGGTCCCAGCGGGTGGAGTCCCTGGTGTTGACCTTGCGGCTTTGCTAGCACAGGTGTTAGAGCGGTTACCACCAGTGGTACCGGCTCAGGCTCAGGTAGTGCCACCAGTGGTGGCGGAGGAGCGGCAGCCAGTGGCTGCGGATGCGGGGGTCCATGCTCGTTATCTCAGCATGTTGACAGAGATGGGTCGGTTGCGTACTGAGCAGTTTTCAGGAGGTGTAGATCCTACTGCTGCGGATGCGTGGAGGACGAGAGTGGAACGTAACTTCCACACTCTGAGATGTCCTGAGGAGTTTTGGGTGGACATAGGGGTCTACTTTTTGAGTGGTGATGCTGAGTTGTGGTGGAGATCTGTGGCTGCTAGGAGGGTGCAGCGGGAGATGACTTGGGCTGACTTCGTTTTGGAGTTCAACCGCAAGTATTTTCCTAGAGAGGCATTGGATCGTTTGGAGGTGCAGTTCCTTCAGTTGTCTCAGGGGACACGGTCAGTGCGGGAGTTGGACTTGGAGTTCAGTCGACTTCTTTGTTATGGAGGTCGGGCTATGGAGCCTGAGGAGGCTCAGATCAGGAGGTTCTTGAGGGCTCTACGTGATGACTTGAGAGTTCACTGTAGAGGGAGGAGTTATGCTACGCGTGCAGAGCTGGTTGAGACTGCGGCAGAGATTGAGGAGGATATCCGGGCACAGTCAGTGGTGGTAGCTCCAGCAGTTCAGCCTAATAAGGCTCAGCAGCAGGGTGGTTCTAGCAGGGGCGGTAGGCATGCTCAGGGAACCAAGAGGAAGTGGGAGGCTACGCAGAAGCCGAGTGGTGCGGGTTGCTTTGGTTGTGGGAGCAGGGATCACAGGGTTGCTAGTTGTCCCAAGAGGAGTGTTCCGACAGCAGGACCTCGGGTGTGTTATCATTGTAGGGAGACAGGGCACATCAAGCCTTTTTGTCCCAAGCTGCAGCCGGCAGCAGTGGCAGCATTGCAGCAAGTGCAGCCTGGGGGTCAGCAGGTGGCACGGATTGAGCAGGGGCCTCGGGTTTACACGACAGTGGAGACTGGTGGAACCAGTGCCGGGGCGATCACAGGTATAATTTCTGGTACTTAATCTTTGTGAATTTTAGTAGGGTCAGATTTTATGTACCTGTGATAAAGTGTTAGGTTCTCAACACATGAGGTTTGTGTAGGGACCTTGTTGGTGGGCGGGTTTAAGTCCCACGTTATGTTTGATTCTGGAGCTTCGCATAGCTTCATTACTCCAGAGTGTACAGAGTGTGCGGGGATCAGCGGGGATCCTGGAGAGCGCACAGGAGTTGTTAGAGTTGCGGGAGGCAAGTTCCTGAGAGTTATTGGACGAGCTAGAGGAATTGATATTCAGATCGCAGGAGAGTCATGGCGGATTTGCTTATCAGTCCCGTGGAGCTGTATGACGTTATTCTCGGGATGGATTGGATGCATCGGCATATGGTGCATTTAGATTGCTATCGGGGTAGAGTGGAGTTTGAGCGACCAGGAGGGAAGTTGGTTTTTCAGGGTATTAGACCGACTTCAGGGAGTCTCGTGATCTCAGCCATTCAGGCTGGGAAGATGATCGAGAAGGGCCGTGAGGCTTATTTGGTTACTATATCTATGCCAGAGTCAGTGGGGAAGTCTACGGTTAGCGGTATTCCAGTAGTGGAGGAGTTTGAGGATGTGTTTCAGTCTGCAAGGATTACCACCATCTCGGTCGGATCCTTTTACCATTGAACTGGAACCGGGACGACACCGTTATCCAAGGCTCCTTACAGGATGGCTCCAGCAGAGATGGCAGAGCTGAAGAAGCAGGTAGAGGATTTATTGAGTAAGGGATTCATCCGTCCTAGTGTGTCACCGTGGGGAGCGCCGGTGTTGTTTGTCAAGAAAAAGGATGGGAGTTTCCGGTTGTGTATTGATTACAGGGGTTTGAACCGGGTCACTGTGAAGAACAAGTACCCTCTCCCGAGGATTGACGAGTTGTTGGATCAGTTGAGGGGTGCTACTTGGTTCTCCAAGGTGGATCTGGCATCGGGTTATCATCAGATACCGATAGATGAGGCAGATGTGAGGAAGACTGCTTTCAGGACGAGGTATGGGCATTATGAGTTTGTGGTGATGCCTTTCGGGTTGACTAACGCACCAGCAGCGTTTATGAGATTGATGAACAGTGTGTTTCAGGAGTTTCTGGATGTATCTGTCATCATTTTCATCGACGATATCCTGGTTTATTCTAAGAGTCCTGAGGAGCATGCAGTGCATTTGAGGGCAGTTATGGAGAAGCTGCGGGAGCAGAAGTTGTTTGCCAAGTTGAGCAAGTGTAGTTTCTGGCAGCGTGAGATGGGCTTTCTGGGTCACATTGTTTCTGTTGAGGGGGTTTCAGTAGATCCAGAGAAGATTCAGGCTATCAGAGATTGGCCTAGACCGCAGAATGCCACAGAGATCAGGAGTTTCCTTAGATTGGCAGGTTACTACAGGAGATTTGTGCAAGGGTTTGCAAGCAGAGCACGTCCTATGACTAAGTTGACAGGGAAGGATGTTCCTTTTGTCTGGTCAGAAGAGTGTGAGGAAGGCTTTTCAAGCCTGAAGGAGTTGTTGACTACTGCGCCAGTGTTGGCTTTGCCTGAGCAGGGAGAACCCTATGTGGTTTATACAGATGCATCTAGAGTTGGGTTGGGTTGTGTTCTGATGCAGCATGGGAAGGTGATTGCTTATGCTTCGCGGCAGTTGCGGGTGCATGAAGGCAACTATCCTACTCATGATTTGGAGATGGGTGCTGTAGTTTTTGCCCTGAAGATTTGGAGATCTTATCTTTATGGTGCAAAGATACAGGTGTTCACAGATCATAAGAGCCTGAAGTATATATTCACTCAGCCTGAGCTGAATTTGAGACAGAGGCGGTGGATGGAGCTTGTGGCAGATTATGATTTGGAGATAGCCTATCATCCTGGTAAGGCTAACACGGTTGCAGATGCTCTGAGTCGGAAGAGGGTAGCTTCGGCTCAGGAGCAGGAGATGGAGTCTCTGGTAGGGGAGATCAGTGCTTTGAGCTTATGTGCTGTTTCACAGGAACCGTTGGGTTTGGAAGCAGTAGATAGAGCAGATCTTCTGAGTAGAGTGCGGTTGGCTCAGAGAAGGATTTGGGGCTAGTGAATGCCTCTAAGGATGTGGATTCAGAGTATCAGGTCTCAGATAATGGTACTATCTTGGTGCACGGTCGTGTGTGTGTGCCCAAGGATGAGGAGTTGAGACAGGAGATTCTGAGAGAGGCTCATGCGAGCAAGTTATCCATTCATCCAGGAGCGACCAAGATGTACCGTGACCTCAAGAGGTACTATCATTGGGTCGGGATGAAGAAGGATGTGGCTAGTTGGGTTTCGAGGTGCGATGTATGTCAGCTAGTGAAGGCTGAGCATCAGGTTCCTGGCGGGTTACTGAAGAGTTTACCCATTCCTGAGTGGAAGTGGGATATGATCACTATGGATTTCGTGGTAGGATTGCCAGTGTCACGGACCTTTGATGCTATTTGGGTCATTGTGGACCGGTTGACTAAGTCAGCACATTTTCTGGCCATTAAGAAGACTGATGGAGCAGCGGTCTTGGCTAAGAAGTATGTGAGGGAGATAGTCAGGTTGCATGGGGTGCCAGCAAGCATTGTGTCTGATAGGGATTCTAAGTTCACTTCGGTGTTCTGGAAGGCATTTCAGGCAGAGATGGGCACTAAGGTGCATATGAGTACAGCTTATCATCCCCAGACTGATGGACAGTCAGAGAGGACGATCCAGACGCTGGAGGATTTGCTGAGGATGTGTGTGCTGGATTGGGGTGGCCATTGGGCAGATCATCTGAACCTGGTAGAGTTTGCTTACAACAACAACTATCGGCAAGTATTAAGATGGCTCCTTATGAGGCTTTGTATGGGAGGCCATGTCGTACACCATTATGCTGGACTCAGGTGGGGGAGAGGAGCATGTTTGGTGCTAGTTTTGTTCAGGAGACCTCAGAGAAGATTCGGGTTCTCAAGTTGAACATGAAGGAGGCTCAGGATAGGCAGAGGAGTTATGCAGATAGGAGGAGGAGAGATCTTGAGTTTCAGGTAGGAGACAGAGTGTACCTCAAGATGGCCATGTTGCGGGGTCCGAACAGGTCATTGTCAGAGACTAAGTTGAGTCCGAGGTATATGGGTCCATTCAGAGTGATTGAGCGGGTTGGACCAGTGGCATATAGATTGGAGTTACCTGAGGTGATGCGTGCATTCCATAAGGTTTTCCATGTGTCTATGTTGCGGAAGTGTCTCCGTGAGGGAGAGGAGGTGCTGGCTAAGATTCCTGAGGATCTTCAGCCTAACATGACCTTGGAGGCGAGACCAGTGAGGGCTCTCGAGAGGAGGATCAAGGAACTTCGGAAGAAGAAGATTCCTTTGGTGAGAGTCCTTTGGGACTGTGATGGTGTTGAGGAGCAGACTTGGGAGCCCGAGACAAAGATGAAGGCAAGGTTCAAGAAGTGGTATGAGAAGCAAGCCGCGACTTGAGCTTGTTTAGCCGGGTCCCATCTGTAATCCGTGGCTGGAGCGGGAATGGAGTATTCCAGCCCATCTCTCTTGTTACTCGGTCGCTTGGGGTGGTTGGTTGTGCGACTCAGTAACAAGATGAGGTGGTGATTGGGGTACAAAGTTTCCGTGAGGCGGGGTTGTGAAGAGAAGTTTCCAAAAGTGGAAAGTTTCCAAAATGGAAGGTGCTAAATATGGAAAGTTTTATGGGAGTTAGAATTTGTCCATTTTAGCGGTGGAGAGCCTTAAAGGGGGCTTGGGTGTGGCCTTAGTGGCGGACTTTTGAGTCAGTGTGCCCGTGTGTGGCGGTCTTTTTAGACATTGTGGGGTCTTCGTGACGGGCTTTTAGCCAGAGTGTCTTTGTGACGGTCCTCTTTAGGACATTTGTGTGGCCTTGGTGGCGGTCCTTTTTAGGACGTTTGTTTGGCCTTTGTGGCGGGCTGTTTAGCCAGAGTGTCTTTGTGACGGTCCTTCGGGACAGATGGCCTTGTGGCGGGCTGTTTAGCCAGAGTGTCTTTGTGACGGTCCTTCGGGACAGATGGTCTTTGTGACGGTCCTTCGGGACAGATGGCCTTTGTGGCGGGCTGTTTAGCCAGAGTGCCTTGGTGGCGGTCCTTTTTAGGACATTTGTTTGGCCTTGGTGGCGGTCCTCTTTAGGACATTTGTTTGGCCTTGGTGGCGGTCCTCTTTAGGACATTTTGTTTGGCCTTGGTGGCGGTCCTCTTTAGGACATTCTGTTTGGCCTTTGTGGCGGCCCTTGTGGCGTATATGATCCTTGTGTGGTCATGAGGTATTCCAGTGAGGGAATATGTGGTTGGTAGGACATTGAGATGTTTTACGCGAGCCACGGGAAGGAAACCTGGATAGGGATAGGACTCGGACGTGTTCAGAATCGTTTGCTCACGACTCTTGGGGGACTTAGGTTCTCCTAGTACTGCCATTTTCAGAGACTTTGTGGCTCGGAAGAATGGTTGGTATATCGACTTCGGATGACGATCCGGGGGCGCGCTGTAGGGTGGCAACCCGAGAGACGAGTTTGGACTTTTCCCTTATATATTATGGCATGCGGGCTTCGGACTGATGAGGAGCCAACATTTGGCATGCAGACTTAGGTCTGATGAGGAGCCAATAAAAACTCAAGGTTTAGGCCTATGAGTAAAGGAAAGTCCAAAAAGTCAAGAGCAAATGACGCCTGGAGCGTGAGTCTATCGCCTAGAGGTGACCTTCTGTAGATCGGTCGGAGGAGTGCGGGCCGGGGAGACGGTTGCACGGGAGTCCTTGACTGATGGTTGTTCGAGATTCGAGGACGAATCTAGTTTGGTGGGGGAGAATTGTAACACCCGCAAACCATTTTCTGGGAATTTTGGTGAGGGTGTCGATCGACACCACTGAAGGAGTGTCGATCGACACCAGTTGTGGCCGGTTTGGTCGGTTCAATTTTAATTGTCCGGTTTGTGTGGTTGGTTTAGGAAATCCCTAAATCGAGTTATTAGGGGTAGAAAACGACCTAGGGTCGTGTTATTTTGGTGTTTTCGCCGTTTTTGAGAAAAAACACAAAGAGAGAGTGTTCTTGAGCTTTTGGGAAGAGTTTGAGAGATTCCTTGCTGTTCTTGGGAGATCTAAGGCTGGAAAGGTGCTAGAAGCTTGCTAGGAGTGAGGGATTCGTTCTTATTGGTCAGAAACTTCCTGCAAAGAGGTGAGTGCATGACCATGGCTTATCTAAGCTAAGATTTTCTAGATTCTATGTGATTTGGTGCTTATGTGGTTGTTTCCTTGAGTTCTCTATGTTATTTCGTTGCTATCTGGGCTGGTTTTGGCTTCTGGGAGTGCAAGGAGCGGATTGGAGAAGATTGGAGGCGAGATTCGGAGTTTCTGATCGAGGGAAATCGCTGCTCGGTATCGGTGTCGGTCGACACCAGTTGGGGTGTCGGTCGACACCAACGCGAGGACGGCTCGGGACTTTGGCGAGTGTTGATCGATGCCATGAGGAGGTGTCGGTCGACACAAACTAGGGTTTTCGGGAGTGCCGGGCAGGGTGTCGGTCGACACCAGTTTGGCGTCGGTCGACACCAGATAGTCAGTGACGATCGACACCATCTGGTGTCGGTCGACACCCCTTGTTCAGTTACGATGGATGTTGCATGCTTCGTATATTGCCTGGTTTGTTTTATTGATTGTTGTTTGTGGCTTGTAGAGATCTTATTGCTTGTGTGTATAGCCCAGTAGATGGGAGGATTGCCTCACTGAGTGTTTATCAAATACTCATGCATCTCAATTTGTGTTTGTGGTGCAGGTAAAGGCAAAGTGTGATCGTGGAATCAAAGGCAATGAAGAGGAGGATGTTCTAGGGACTCGATTGGATGTTGTCCGGCATTTGCTAGGGTGCTAAAGTTGAGTCATGAGAAACATTGCTAGGTTGCTGGTTTTCATGTTTCTTGTTGTTTGGTATTGAGATATTGCCTTGCTATAATATTGGTTATTATTGGGTTATTATTGGTTATTGATTATGTTTTCCGCTGTTGAATGTGTTGTGGTTAGGTGGCTAGTGGGTATGGGACCACTAGCTGTAGTTGTTTTAATATATTATATTTATTATTTATTTTTTTAAAAAAAAGGTTGGTCGTTTCAGATAATTTAGGAAATAATTAATTTTTCGATATCTTAGGTATATTATTATTGTAATCGAATTTGATTTTCCATATTTTAAAGTTTAATTTTTTGCAAATATGTAGGGATATAAAATTTTAGATAAGCAAAACTAAAAGAGCCGAACCCAAAATGTGCTTCAAAATATATATATATATATATATATATATATATATTACTATGATACTATAACATTTTTAAATAGGGTTAGTTGTAAAAGTAGTATATTTTTTGAAATTAATAGGATTTATAGTACATTTACAATTTGCAAAGTGGGTGTTGGGCCATCTTTAACGGGACATCTTTTACACTCATCTTGGGTATAAAAAATAGAAAAAACTCAAACAATAGAAGAACAAGCAGAAGAACGATCTTGAGCAAGATCTGGTCTTGAGCATTGATCTTGATATTTTTCTCTCTTGCTCTCTCTTACCTTATTATAATATTATTATCTCATTATAATATTATTATAATTACTTTAAGATCAATTGTGCCATTAAAGATGCCATTAAAAATTATTTTTAATATTTTAATATCTATTCATTTTTCTTTTTCACTTTATCATAACTATTTAAATAACTGTTAGTGTAATTAAAAAAAAAACTTTTCACATTCAATTAATTTTTTTTTTATAATTTGATATGCATTGTTTTATTATTTTAAATATATTTTATATCACAACTGATGTATATGATTGTTCTGTACACGTTTATTGCTGGATTGTATTGATCTGTACACGTTTATAACTGAATGGTTTTGATCTGTACATGTGTTATGGTTGGATGGTATTAATTATACACCCATAAACGTGTGCACATCAAAACAATACAGCAATAAACGTATACGGATTAAAAATCATCAAACAATAAATGTGAACAGAACAATTACATACATCAGTTGTGATATAAAATATATTTAAAATAATAAAACAAAATGCATATCAAATTATAAAAAAACATAGAGTTTTTGTATGTGAAAAGATTTTTTTTTTAATTACATTAACAGTTATTTGAAGAGTTATGATAAAAGAGAAAAAAATAATAAAAATGAATAAAAAATATTTGAAATCACTAAATCAAAATGCATGTAAAACTATAAAGAGAAAAGCATATATTATTTTGTATCTGAATTTTTTTAAAAATTATTTAAATAAATAGAATTGAGGGGAAATGAGAAAAAAAAAATCTCTCACACACTCCACAGTCCGCACACAACACACATAACTCTTTCTATTTCACAAATGTACTACTTCTCCTATTTTGAATATTGAATGTACTAGTTTGCATTATAAAGTTTCATAAATGTACTATACTCCAACATATCTCTTTTAAATACAAGGTATTGAGCCCCCGCGATATCGCGGAGGAACTCATTTTAATAAAATATTCATTACAAAATTTCTTTAATTAAATTTATTTATTAAATTATTGGGATTTCTAAACTATTTAATAAAAATTTCAAAAACATACAAATTTTTAAAGTATTCTTTATATCTTTATTGAAGAATCAATACAATAAAAGTAGAATGTGTTGCTTTCCTCTTCTGACACATCAGCCTCAACTTTGAAGCTGGTGTAGGGTCAAATATGTTGATATTAGTTGATTCACTTAAATCAATTCCATCTGTATTGGGACTTGTCTGACGTGCAAAAAGATTTATGTTCGATATTGCAACAGTGTTGTATTTGTTGATTAATATATGGTTTTTTGCACTATCAATCGAGGTTAGCCCATTTATCCTAAAGTTATCACATTTGCTAATATGCAATGCCTACAAATAAAAAAGGAATATATGATGATTGTAATCAATACTTTTTCTTTTCAGATAGTGGATAGCTAATTTAGTAGATATACTCACGGTAGGTCGTTGAGAAGCTTCCAAATTTAACTGGAAAAAAAAAACTATGATTTTTTTACAATTAATTATAAAACGAGTAAAAATTGTGATATATCAAACTGTCACTTCTTAAAAAGTTAAACCACGACTATTAATTGTCCTTGAACCAACGATCATTAGACCAGACACATAAAAATTTGATCCCCATTTTAGGGGTGAGATTGAACCAGGCTCCTTTGTCGCTAGGTGCGACGATAACTCCATCCAACTTTAATAAAGAAAAGCAAATTTTACTGGTGATTTAATTTATTTTTTTTCGTCAAATTATGTTTTGTAGATTAATTGTTTATGTGCCTAAACTTTTATAGAAGTAGATTTACATGGACGTTGGAACACCGTAGGTTGAAGTAAAAATGTTTTGTCTGAAGAAATAAGAAGTCTTATGATGTCTCCGTCTCCACCACAGACATCATTCCATCATTCCATGCTTGCACAAAACCCTTTTTACATAATAGGTTTTTTTTTACATAAATTGTTTTAAAAACATTAACTAAATTTTTTAAGAGTCTTAGAAGATAATCAAGATTAATTCTAAAAATTTGTTCTAAGAAAAAAGTAATTTAAACCTACACAAAAAGAAAAGAAAATAAAAATATTTTACATCTAAATCATCAGTTTGACCATCTCCTTTAGTATTGTAATTGAGTACGTTGTAATTTTGACTGTTTACGAGGACAAAACATAAGAAATTTATCAAGATCCTAATACACTTATATAAAAAAAAAAAAGCAAAACGTTAGATTAAACAAGTAATGAATAAATACAATTATAAAAGTGGATTGATCTTATATGTACCATCGTGAAATAGCGATTATGAAAATCCATTGAAATGTATAAGTAGTTATTTTGTATGTGTTTCAGTTATGTGAATCCACGTAAATAGTATGAAGTATACACATAGTTTCCCCCTCTGTACATCCAAATTGTACCTAAATTTTGTGTCTTCATATAATATTAACAATACACCTAGGTACATCAATACAATAAAACTAGAATGTGTTGCTTTCTTCCTCTTCTGACACATCAGCCTCAACTTTGAAACTGGTGTTGACATAACAATTAAAGCAGTTAACCAAGCAAAATATAAGTATTAATACAAATACAAGTGGACAAAAGAAAAAAGAAAAAGTATTAATACAACTCATCATGTACTGCAAATTGAATTATGTTCCATACTATGTCTCTCACATATTTTTGTTTACAAGCCTCCTATTAATTAAAACATATAAAACATACATGTCCAGCTCAGCCCACAACCCAATTAAAAGAAAAACCAATATTAACGTATATTTTTTTCAAGTTCGTATATCTTCTCAAATAATTAAAAGAAAAAGATGTAATAAACCTAAATAAAAAATTCTTCCCTTCTAGCAGCTGTTTCTTACTATTTTTTTCGATTCGAATTCCATCGAGTTAAGCTAAAACCAAGACTGTGGATCATGTGGAAAATAAAATGTGCTGCCATCTCCGAATCTAAGACTTTTTATGAGTTTTTTTTCTTCATTTATCTTTGTGTTTGTGGTTTTGGGTAAAAGAGAAGTTTTGAGTTTTCCCGACTGAATCTCGTTATGAATTCAGTATTCGCCTTGATTTGAGGGCAGAAGGGAAATTTGATACTTTTGAAGTATTTCTTTGTTAGGTGATTGAAGATTATGAATTAACATCAGCAGCTTTATAATGTAAACAAGTTTTGGCTTGTGAACATTGTCCAAATTGGTATGGAACTATAGGATTTAGCTCAATGGTGTTTGCTTTAGATCCATTACTGAGTTATTTGTGTCGGTTTGGGGTACGGTCAGTTCACCGAGAGACGCCCAATGAGATGCGCCAACCCCGGGATTCTATATGAACCAATGGATCATAATAAGTCACTGAAAATGAAAAGTAAACTAACGGAACAAGGCGTCAGAGGAACCCCGCACTTGTTATACAACAACCCCTTAGAGGTCGTTCCGGCCTTCTGCTTTTTTTTTTGCTTTCATTAGCCTGAGAGGGCATATTAAGAATGCTTATACAGGGAGCCACCCGTTTTAATTTCATGGAAGTCCGCGGCAGAGGAAAGGGCGCTCTCCGTCCAAGCGAGCTAACTCCTGATCTCCTGTTGTAAAGATCTCCAGACCATTTTATGAACTAAACTGCAGTTTGATATCAAATTGAATATGTGAGCTCGTATTCATGATATAGCTGCTTTTGTTTTGCTTTTATCTGGAATTAAGTTTTTGGAAAGTTTTTTTTTGAGATTTCAGTTAAAGAATGCTAAACCAATGTAATAAATTATGCTTGATAATAAAAATTTCAACCATAAAAAAAAACTATAGAACAATTATGTGATTAAATTTGTATAAACTACGAAAAGTAAATTACAAATTCAAACTATATTAATAATATATCTCCACAATAGGTAAAGAAAATAAAACAGAACATACATTAGGGTTAGTTAGTCTATTTATACAATTAAGTATTTAAGTCTATCCGATTTAAATGTATATATTTAGAAAAATACTTAGGTTCACTCCTAAGGTGAACGCCTTTGTTCACCACTTCCTTTTCAACCAATCAGAATTTTATATACATTATTTCATTTAAAATATAAATTAAAAAGCAAAACAAATTAAGGAAACAAATTCTATATACTTTTAATTAAGGAAAGTTAAATATTGGTTTGGTTAAGATTTTTTACAATTAAAACGAAATTATATGTCAGTTTGAGTTTACAAATGAAGTGGTTAGGGTTAAAATTTTATAATTAAAACAAAATTATATGTTGGTTTGGGTTTACAATGATGTGATTAAAATTCAGATGTTACAATTAAACAAAATTATATGTCGGTTTGAGTTTACAAATGAGATGGTAAGGTTTAGATTTTACAAAGAAATTATATGTCGGTTGGGGTCTACAAATGAGATGGTTAGGGTTTTGATTTTACAATTAGAATAAAATTATATGTTTGAGTTTACAAATAAGATGGTTAAGGTTTAGATTTTATAATAAGAATGAAATTATATATCGGTTTTGGGTTTATAAAAGAGCGGTTTGAATTTTTAATTTTAGAATAATGTATAAAGATTTTGTTTCATTATTTTATAAGGAAGATGAGTAAGTTATTAAATGTATTATGATATGTCAGATTTTCATTGGTTTAAGTAAGGAGAGGTGAACATAGGGGTTCACCTTAGGAGTGAATCCAAAAATTGTTCAAATATTTATAAGTCATCTTAAATTTGAGATTTCTCTATTTTTATTTTATTAATGCATTTTTTATTTTATCATTGTATAATCTATAGTTTTTATAGTTAATCTATTTTTTTTAAAAAACATATTTTCAATAATTCAATATATCTAAAAATAGTTATAAAAAGTATCCCGCGGCGTAGCGCGGGTCTAACCTAGTATTCTTTAAAAATAATCTTACCTTCACATATGATTAAATATATAATTAACAATGCTATACACATCAAATTAAACAAATTATTACGATTAACTGCCATGATATTACATTGCAGTTGTGTTATTTCGTTCGCTTTTATTCGTCATAACCTTTCGTTCGCATCTTTTCAATGTAACATTTTATCTGTGTCTTTTCGTCGTAATTTTTCGTAAAATATTTTTTAATTTCTGAAAAATGAAGAAATGCAATCTACAGTCGTGTCTTCTCTTCTTAAACTTACAGTCATATTTTTGTATATTTTATGAACCGTTACAACTTGTTCTCTTGTTTTCAAATATGATATGTAAATGATTATATATTAATTTTTTTTTGTGTTGTTTAAATGATAAAATTATGAATACATTGTATAAGACAATATAAATTTCTTAAATAATCGTATATAAATTAAAAATATTAATTGAGAACCATTCTTAAAATGACATAATGATTTGTTTCAATTTATTTCAATTAATTATTTAAATCTTTTTAGCATAAGGGGGTGTTATTGAAGAGATGATTTTTAAATGCATATGGAATTGTAAATTCTAAAAATCCATGTATTTCTATTTCTATTTCCAAAATCAATTTTTACTTCATACAAAATGAATAAAAATATTACTATTCACTCAATCAGTAAGAAAATTACCAATCCTCTCAAATTTGAATATAACTAAACAAAAAATTATAACATATTTTATTTATTTGAATCAAAATTCAGTTATATATTCATATAAAAAAGAATACATCTATTTTTATAAAGGCAGTATTGTAAATGAATATATAATACAAACAAGTATCGTTTCATAGATGAAACATATTTTTATGTAAAACAACCTATAGTCATTTAAACATTTTGGCAATTATAATAGATTATATATATAATAGATTATATATATATATATATAATAGATCATACCAATAGAATGATAACCCTTGATGAATAGATAGTTGTATACCTAAGGACTGAATATAATTAAATATTACAACGATTAACAAAATATATCAAACTGGATTAAATTTCTTACAGTGATGAGACAACATTTCCAACAAATTCTCTTTTGACTAATACAACTATAAAGAAAATTTATATACAGTGATGAGAAGTTATTTATATATAGATTTCTAACGATGTGAACAGACACAACTGTTTGTAAAAGACACAACTCTATATTCAAAAGACGCAACTTTTTAGAGAAATGCAACTGTAAAAATTTACTGTCAAAAATATAAAATAAAGAAAATTTGAATACAATGATGAGAAGTCACTTATATATAAATTTATAAAGATGTGAACATTTGAATAGACACAACTGTTTGTAAGAGACACAACTCTACATTTAAAAGACGCAACTTTTCAAAGAGATGCAACCGTTGAATTTTTCTGTCAAAAAATATATTTTTACGAAAAAGGTACGACGAATATATAGGTTGCTAAAGATGTGAACGGACACAACTGTTTGTAAAAGACACAACTCTATATTCAACAGACGCAACTTTTTAGAGAGACGCAAATGTAAAATTTTACTGTCAAAAATATAAAATAAAGAAAATTTGAATACAATGATGAGAAGTCACTTATATATAAATTTATAAAGATGTGAACATTTGAATAGACACAACTGTTTGTATGAGACATAACTCTACATTTAACATACGCAATTTTTTAAAGAGATGCAACCGTTAAATTTTCTGTAAAAAAAAAATATTTTTTACGAAAAGGTACGACGAAAAATGGCAACTGTTGGTATTTTTTCATATTGTTATTATTATATAGATTACAAAGGGTGTGGTTAATACACAAGTTTTTGTTTTGTTTTCTGTAATTTTATCAACTTTCACAATACACTCGACCATATTATTATCTATGTAAAGATTACCATCCAGATGATCACATTCATATTGGAGAATCCTTGCTTGCCAACAGTGCGCAGAGCTAGGAATTACTCGTATAGGGGTCAATATTTTTTTGTGGGGTTAATAAACATATTTGTAACTATTTTTTGGGGTTCAATATGCATATTTTCATGATTTTTCTGATTTTTTATCTAAAAGTATAAATTATTATTTTTTTGTAAATCCATAGGGGTCAATTGACCCCATGCTAGTACACTGCCTCCGCCACCGCAACCTGAAAACATTCATTTCAATCCGCTTTCTGTGATGACGATCGTAGCATGTTAGAGTATACACATTGGTCATCTTTTGGTGAGTGTTAAAGAATGAAAAATATAAAAATAATAATAATTTGAGGAGAGAGACATTGTGTCTCTGCCCAAATTTTTACAGACCCTCTGAGACCTCTCTCACTACCTGTCATAAGTTGATTGGTTGATTTTTAATACTATTTAAATTAAATAGTATTAGTATATCTAAAATATTTTTGGAGAACCTATTTTTACAGGATGACCGATGTGTGTGCTCTTAGAGTATCTCCATCAAAGAATGTAATGAAAATATCTTAATACAGATTTTATTCTTAATTTTGAATAAAAGTGAAATGAAAAACTTCTTAAAAAACTTTAATATTTCATAGGTCCATTGAAGGTTGTTAAATTTAAGATTCTTAAAAATATTTTACTTTGTAATTGTAAATTTGCATAAAACTAATGATTCATGTCGATCTTAGAGAAACGATTAAACCAAACAATTCGAGAATTGACCACTTCAATCTCCGATTTGGTGAAGCAAAAACCCTCTCCAATTGATGAACCGCCACCGTCGATAGTGCCGCAGTCGATCGAGATGATGATATTGCTAGTGAAAGACGCTTTGCCCACTGTTATATCTCTCAATTATACAATCTTCTCTCAAGCTTTTTCAATTAAAATCTTCTGATCTATCGAGAGCGAAGAGACTAGAGACAGAAAAAAGACTAAGGAGAGAGAGGAGAGCAAAATAGAATTGGGAAAGAAGAAAAAAAAAAAAAACTTTTTTTTTTAAAGTTTTTACTTCAACCAATCAGAAGGCAACACACCCATGGTTCTTAATGAAGCTAAAACATCTAAGCTAACAATCGATTCTTACCAAAATAAGATTATTTCCATTATAAATAATCTGCTTTTTTGCTAAACAACTTGTAAGCAACTTGTAAGATGTTTTGATGGAGATACTTTTACAGCTTATGGTTCAACAAGTATGCGGAACTCCGAACTCGTAGACTCGTAGTCTCGTAGGCAGTGCCGGCCCAACATTTATGAATGCCCTACGCAAAAATTTAAAAATGTGCCTTCTTCACCTATGACAAAAGTTATAGATTTTCTGTAGAAGGCTACAACTTATATTTTAAGGCCTTTTATATATTCTACAAAAAAAAAAAAAAAAAAAGAAAGAAAAAAAGACCTTTTACATGTAAATAAAAAAGTCCTTATACATATTCTTAAAAAAAAAAAAGGCCTTTCGTTTAAATGAAAAAGGCTTTAAAATTTTTAGGTCGGAATCTTTGGTTTCACTTGCTTCCCCTGTGGGCCGAGCCTGCTCGTAGGGTTTACATGGCTGTCGCTTTGGTCTCGGTGAGAGTACCATCATCCATTTGGTCATTCATTTCTTTAAAGTTTAAAATACGTCTCTGTTGGACCCATTACCGATCTTTTGGCCCATTCTCTTTAGCCCAAACAGCTATAATTGCCTGTGCCATGTGTTGTCGAGTTAACAACATTTGATTCCAAAAAAAAATATATTTCCAGAAAAGAGAATATAGTACTGCAAAATACGTTGATGGAATCGAACCATAACTAACAAGTAACAACGAATGACATATAACTTGGGGTCAGCATGTATTTTGGGTTAAACGCTTAAACTGAACCTTTTGGGAGATTATTTCTTGGCAAGTTTTCGGTGTACCGGGTTTTGAGAAGCCAAACCGGTTACGAACCATTTGGTATAGGTTTTGGGCATTCGGTTATTCAGTATTTCAGTGTATAGAACCGAAATTAATTTGTGCTGGTTCGACTCGGTTGGGTTTAGTTAGTAGTCAGTGAGTAAGATATTTTTGGGTGATGTGAGAAAGGGGTAAATTCGTCTTTTAGATATTCACGGTGTTATCTCTACTTATAGAGAGAGCGTCGAGACAGAAGGCTCTTTTAATATACACAGCATTGCCTCTTCCTCCTACTTCAGCTGCTTTTCTGATTTTATCTCTCTCTCTCTCTCTCTCTCTTCACTCTCAGATACCTTTTTTTTTTTTTTTGAGCTTCGAACAAAAGGCTCTCAGATCCACAAGAGTCAGAGGCTCATCTCTTCTTTGATCTTGGTTTATGAGGTAAGACTCCTCACTCCCGCAACATCTCTAACTTTCCTCGCTCTGATTAATGGATTTATCTCTTCTTCTATGACCAAATCTTGAATTTGTTCGTTGGTTATTGTTTTCAATTTGGGTTTGATTTGATGTTTTTACCTTTCGTGGATGAGACTCCATTGCGGGTTGATTGAATTCGATTTAAAGATGCTTAGGGATTTGTGAAATATCGGATTCGCCGCCGATTCGGGTTCTTCTTTAGAATATGGAATTGAATTAGACTGTGTTCGTTTCTGAATCAATATTTTCCGTTCAGTGTTAATCTGTGGGAATGGTTCATGTTTGCGAAATGTGTGTGTGTGTTTTAATTTCGATTTCTAGGGTTTCTTCTTATGATTGGAATAACAAAATTTCGTTTTCTTTATCATTTTTTTTTTTAATAAGGATTGTTCTCTGTTCTTGCATTTGCACTTGGTTAGTTCACCCTGAACAACTTGCTAATCTGTTTCCTTTTGTTTGTCCTGCAGCTCGAAGGAGAAACCCACTCTCGGGTTAGTCATTTCTCTTCTTTTCGAGTTTTTTTTTTTTATAGGATAAGTTTTTGACTCCTTTGTGTTGTTCTTGTTTGAGCGATCCGGTTACTCTTTGTTTGAACTATAGTAGTAGTATTTTATTTACAATTAAGGTTGAAGTTGATTTTTTTTCAACTAGTGAATCTTGTCCTATAGTTTGTTGTTTGAAATCCTAAAGTTATCAGAATATTTCCTTTAGTTAGAGTTTTAGAGATTTAAGTGTTTAAGTTATTCGTTTGACTATTGTGCAGTTTTATTTGTAGTTTTTATCTTTTACTGCTGAGTTTTTAGCATTTTCTTTCTTTGGATAACATGTATACTTAGAAGTTGTTCTTGTTTATATATGAGCAGAGGTACGCGGATTAAGACCCGCAAACGGAATATAGCTGCTCCTCTGGACCCTGCAGCCTTCTCTGATGCAGTGGTCCAGATTTACCTGGATAATGCTGGTGATCTGGTATGTTTGCTGTTTGCTTTCCAGATTTTGATGTACTACTTGTTGTTACATGTCTTTGCTCTATAAACTTATAGCTCTTGTTTGATTGGTTTAGGAACTTGTTGCCAAAAGTATTGAATCATCAGATCTTAATTTCACAAGATATGGTGACATCTTCTTTGAGGTAAGTTTACAAACAAATCTTTGTGGACATTTCCTCGGTGATCTTTTTTCCTAAAAACCTTTTTCTTACTGTAATCTTTAATCTTGACATTGATGGTGTACTCCTATTCCCCTGTTTCCAGTGTCTTGCTAAGCCTAAGAGTAACTTGTGTATTTGATCACATCATGTACGCTTGCATAACAACTTCTTGTCTCTTTGACAAGAGGGGCTCATGATACTAGGATCAAACACCGTCTTGTTTTGTGATTCTGATGTCCACTTGTATGGAAGCATATGTGTAAAATCTATTTGTGCCTATGTGTAAAATTTGTTACTGGCGCCTGCAAAGATCTTCCTGGTTTTTTCTTCTATTGTTATCGTGGTTCTGTTTTCTTCTATTCATGGGATGTTTGTTTTAAAATTTCTTATGTCTGCTGCTGGTTTTGTCTGTTTTTTTTTTTTTTTTTTTTTTAAATGAGTTTTGATTGAGATAGCTTGTGTTTAAGGTTATATTCATAGGAGGACGCACGCAACCTGGAACAGTGAAATCTGATGAAGGGGAACGCCATACGTATTCTGTAATTGACTGTGAACCCAAGCGGGAAGCCATATTACCATCTGTAGTCTATATACAGAAAATTCTGCGGAGGAAGCCTTTCCTCATAAAAAACCTTGAAAATGTTACTCGGAGATTCCTGCAGTCACTGGAGCTTTTTGAGGAAAATGAAAGGAAGAAGCTTGCTATCTTCACAGCACTTGCCTTTTCCCAGAAGCTCTCAGGATTACCTCCAGAAACTGTCTTCCAGCCATTACTCAAGGACAATCTCGTTGCCAAAGGGATAGTGCTCACTTTTGTAACAGACTTCTTCAAGGAGTATTTGGTTGAGAACAGTCTTGAAGACTTGATCTCTATTCTGAGGCGTGGCAAGATGGAAGACAACCTTATGGATTTCCTACCACCTGTAAGGCGATCTGCTGAAAGTTTTGCAGAGCATTTCACGTGAGTTTCATTCACTTATATTACACTCCCTCGTTGGTAACATGTTGATGCTTCTTTAGCTCTGATTGCATGCATTTCCGAAATTTGATTTGTTGAAGTTTATTACATGGCTGAAAAACTGCATGAATATTTAAAATCGGTGTCATTGTCCAGAGTTATTTAGTAGAAATGCATGTAAAATTGTACATCATTCTGTTTAGCTACCTAATTAAGAAAGTATGAATGATTTTGTTCGTCAGTAACTCAACTATTTTAAATGATCTATTCATTAATCTGACTACTATATGTTTATAGTAATGTGATTTTGTTTTTCAGCTATCGCAATTAATTTATTCATTCATCAAGCATATTGTACAGATGCTGCTGCTAATGCTATACTCCTCTTTCGTCTGCCTTTTCATTCTGTGTCTGCAATTTTTTTTTTCTGTATTTAGTATAATGAATTGAAATAACGTGTTTACCTCTTGGATTTTTAGGAATGAGGGATTGACCGATCTAGTGGAGTACCATTCAAAGAAAATGTTTGAGGTGAAACTGAGGGAAATCAAAACCGTTCTAACAAGTAAGGTCACAGAGGAGGAGAGTAATGTAGACGAAGTCATTGAATCTGTGAAGCAACAGATCAAAGATGCTAAGCTGCCTGACATTGAGGTTGTGCGTGTTGTTTGGGATGGTTTAATGGATGCTGTTCAGTGGTCTGGAAAAAATCAGCAGCAAAATGCTAACTCTGTTCTGCGCCAGGTAAGATTCTATGGATATGAGAACCCAGTCATTCAATTCATACTTATCCTGTTATATAAGAGCTTCGTATAGTGTGTTATTCCACAAACTGCAAATGACTTTTGTGCTAATTTTTAGTTGATTGGTAGTCATGAATAAAAAAGAAGTGGAAGTCGTGAATAATGAAATCATTAGGGAAAATCGCTTTTGATGTCTTATTAACCTTGAAATAATATGTGATCCCTCTTATGGTCCCTTTATCTCTTGATTTTTGACCTGTGTAGGTGAAAACATGGGCTCCGCTTCTGAACATCTTCTGCAGCAGCGGAAAGCTAGAGCTGGAACTGATGTACAAAGTTCAAATGCAATGCTACGAGGATGCAAAGCTTATGAAAGTTTTCCCAGAAGTAGTGAGGTCGCTCTATGAACTCGATGTCCTCGCTGAAGACACCATTCTCCACTGGTTCCGTAAAGGAACCAACTCAAAGGGCAGGTGTGTACTTAGTTCCATGACATAATGGGAAGCTTTGTTATTGTAAGTTGTAAATAAAAAATTCATCTTGATGTTTTCTTGTGGTGAATGTTGCAGGCAAACCTTTGTGAAAAGCTTAGAGCCATTTGTGAATTGGCTTGAAGAGGCGGAGGAAGAAGAGTGAGTGATCGATCTATGTTCCTAATAAACAAGCAATGAAGACAATAATAATTCCGAGTTTCTTCTATCTGTCACTTCTGCTTATGATATTTACTGCACTCTGCTTTGTATTTTGGCAATAAGTCCACTTTGAAGTTTATTGTTTCATTTTCAATTTTTTTTTGGTTTTGATGACGACTCTGTTTTCCTATATTGTTTTTGGATTCTTTTGCAAACGGATTTAGGCAAAAGCAAAAGCTGTTTTACTTATGGTTTATTCGGTTTTTCACTTTTCCTCAGCACTTTATTGTACTTTGTTCTGCATTTTGGTTTAATTGTACTGTTTTTTTGGTTATGGATGAGATGAAAACAACAAAAAAAACATATCAGCAAAAATGAAAAGTTTTTAGAACACTCAAAAATACTTTTTATATTGTCAACAGATGGATTTATTAGCATCCAAAATTACAAAACAGACTGAAGAAAGACGACACATACAAGAAAAACTACAGCAACCTACAAAGTTAAGAGAAAATAACCGCCCAAGAGCTGTTCCAGTAGCTATTCCACACCTTGCTTAAACTGCAATTACAGAATGCAGGATCCCTAAACTTATTATTGACAGAAAGACATACAAATTGATACTAGCTAAATTGGAAAAAGACTTAAAGAGTCAACAAAATGAATAACTTAGGGGGGTGTATTCAAAATAGGATTTTGGAGGATTTTGGAGGATTTATAAATTTTTGGATTTTAGGAGATTTTCAGTGAGATTTTAAGGTAGTTTGGTGGATTTGTTATTATTTTCTATTTTAAGAAGAAAAAAAAATTGTGATTTGATGAGATTTGATGGGATTTGGTGAGATTTTAAGTGGGGTTTAAAAAGATTTTCAAGTCAATAAACGAGAATATAACATAACAAAAAGAGTTTCCAAAAGTAAAGCTTTTACGTACACTTGCCAAACGGATGAATACGATCGCATAACTCAAAGATTTTTTGAGAATATAACATAACAAATTGAAAAGTACAAAACAGAATTAAAGATAAATCAAAGCACTCTATTGTCTCATGCCCCCATATTCATAGCATCAGTCCACATATGTTCAGCTATTGTTGCTCTCCAGTTATTAGCATGAACTCTTTGTTGTTCTTGAGTACCATGAATCTCTTCATCTCCATTATTTTCACCATCATCTCTTTCGTCAACACCACTTTCTTCAACATCATTTTCTTTGGGAAGAAACACATCCGAGCGACATTCTTTACGAAGATAGTTATGTAAAACAACACAGTAGCTCTTCTCTTTTGTAATCTAACATAATATATTTCAAGTGATCATGGAATGAGTTGATTATACGTAGAAGAGAAGAACAATTGACTCTCAAACTGAAAATATTATTAAAATAAATCTCATAAAATATTTTAAAGTATTACTCAAATGTTACATAAAACCATAAAATATTTTTAAATTAATGCCAAAAACCAAAAAAAAAAACTCAAACTGAAATAAAAAAAACCATCCTCACTCCATATTGATGCATAAAACTTCATTCGCTTGGTTTTCGAAGGTTTCGTATAATCCATCCTTTACGATCTTCTATGGACATATGCACGAATCCATATTTCATACCTAAGCTGTGAACCAATGTCATGGCCTCATACCGCATATCATCGGTCAAATCAGGAATTTCTTTGATAGCATCCCACACATTATTAGCTTTGTCATCAGCTTCTTTTTCTTCAGTTTCTTTTTCCCATCTTTTCTGTATCATACCAAAAATTTGATGACCAAATTCTGCCACCGTATTCACTTCATCGAAAGCCTTATTTGAACTACTTGCATCAGTTCTAGCTTTCTTACGTGAAGGAAGCTTTCCTAACCTGCTTTCATCTAACGAAGAAAAAACGTCATGAACAGATCTTTCTTCATATGGTATATCGTCTACATCATTCATTATTTGGACATGACTTAATTCATGTATCCCATCACTCTCTCCAACTTGATAAGAACCTGTATCAACAACATCGCCTAAACCCACAGCATTCTGTCCAGTTGCAGTATTCACAGCAAATATAGTTCTTAAGTCCCCAAAATCTTCAAATGGTTCATCACGCAAAGCTGTTTTAGTTGGATGAGCCTACATATATTAAAAAAGATGGTGTAAATGTTAGTTTTTATACGTAAACGTCCCTGCTATACTCAAATTTAAGTTTAAATTTTTTACCTTCAAAAATATATCCCATACTTCATCTGTAGCAGTAAATTTCTTCGTTTCAGGATCCCATCCAAACCCTGAACTAAAACGAAGAAATTCTATGAAGTTGTTGTACTTACCCCTCAAGATCTTCATCCTATTTTTGTACTCATTGTAGGTTTTTTTAGTTCCAAACTGTTTATTTAGAGGTGGTAATATTCTTGTTTCCACCTTCAATTTGTTGAACTTGCCATTAGCATCACGATAACCTTGATTGACTCCATCCACTAGGAGCCGCAATAACAATTTGTGTTCAGGCTCAGACCATTGTTTATATTGACCTTTACCTTTCACATCTTCTGTATCTCCCATTGTAGCTTGGAAACTAAAGCCATACAAAAGAAACAAAAAAAATTTGTAAGCAACCATTAACTACGTACAAACGTTAAAAAGAAGAACAATTCGACAATAAACTAACAATATCTAAGACAAACATCATCTAAATGCATGAAAGTGACACAAAAGAGAAATATTCACTTTGACATAAGAGAAATACAAGAGAGACGTGAAGTGATTAGGAGCGGAAGCTATAACGACCGAGAAGATGCAAGCTGAGCAAAGGTGGAGTGTTGCTCTGTTTTGGGGTGAGAAAACAGGGTAACAAAAGAGAGAAGATGGTGATGATAAGATGTGGAGAAGAAAAGAGAATATCTTCTTTATCAATCTCAAAGGCAAGTTGTCATACAATAGAGTACACGATCTCTATTTATAAAGTTGTAGATTAACACAAACAAAACCTAAAAAAGCAAAGAGAATATTTTTCTCCCATAAAGAAATAGAAAACTAACATAACGTGTCACCACCTTAACTTGTTGGGCAAGTAACTCAACACCGAAACGAGACGCGAAGCCCATAATTAACACACCAAAAAACAGCCCAAAGAAGTCAAAATTGTGGCTCAAAAAATATAACTCCATACCAGAGTATTACTCACCGTGAATTACAAAGTGGTGAATGAATTTGGTCACGTTACTCTGTTTTCTCACACCGAAACAGAGCAACACTCCACCGTGAATGAATTTTCTCACACCACCGAGAAAGGTACAGAGTATTATTACCTCAGAGGTTGAGATATATGGCAATGCGCCATGGCTCACCCACAAACCCTAAACCCTGAATGTTCTCGCAGATTGTAAACGTCTTAGTGGTTAACCATCCTACATACCTGGAGGATCTTACCGGTTTAACCGAGCTTAAGAAAGCTGCTAATTCATTTAACCTCGACTGGGAAGACGATGATACTGCTGATGATGATGATGATGTATGTAGCAAAATCGTAATTTGTTTTTTTTTAAAACCATCCTTCAAAACTATTCTCGAAGGTGGTATTGTTTAAACATGATTTTCCCTTGTAAAAATGTATCCAAAATCTCTCACAATCACTATTATGTTTTTCTAAAAAAAAGAGAATTTGGTTTTGAATAACAATAGATTTGTTATGATTTTTGTAAATTGTTGATTGAATAACAGTGGATTGTGAGTGATTTTGAATGATTTTTAACAAATTTCATATTCAATAACAATGGATTTGAGATGTGATTTTAAAATCACTAGTTGAATAACAGTGCATTTAAAAAAAAAACACAAATCCTCCAAAATCCCGTTTTGAATACACCCCCCTTAGTAATTGGTCGATGCACTGTAATAATAAGTGGAAGTTTCTTATTAGATGCCATATATATCCCATTTATCCTGAAACAAAACAAAGAAAAAATTGGTACTTTAGATAAGTGAATAACATGAGAGAAAGGAAAAGAGGTGAAGAGCTCAAAGAACCCAAATGCGGAGAGAGAGAGACAAAGCATATACAAGTGAAGAGCTGGGGCATTCACGAGCATAATGTCCTCTTCCTTTACATTTGTAGCATAAACGGCAAGACTCTCTGCTCTTTGACTCGCTTATGCTTGCTGAAGGATTCAGGCATTCACGTGAGAAATGTCCTTCTTCCCTACTGCCTATGCTGGAAGAATCAGGGCATGACACTTAGAATACCCTTCTCCCGCACACTTAAATCATGATGGACTAACAGAATCATCGTAGTGTCTACCACATGCCTAGAGATCAAATTATGTTTTAGAGACTCCAACTCAATCAAAATCTCAACAACTTACCAGTCCAGTATGACCCAGTTGACCACATCTGTAGCAAGATAAAGTCAATGACGGTGTTAGACAAGGCTCAATACAACAGAGATGGCCTAAGCTTTTACAGACATAGCATTTGATATCCTGGTTAAAGTCCAACTATGGTCATGATCAGTTGCTTCTTTTTGAATGAAAATTAATAAACAAAAATGAGAAAATAACAAAACGTTACCTTCAAATCTTCCTGAGAGTAGTCATACTTGCTGTTAGGACTAGGATCAGATTAATGGGCCTTTGTGGGCCTCGTCCAAGGCATATGGTTTAAGCCCAGTCTCTTTGTATTTAAGTTGCTTAGTTCTCTCCGTAAACGAGATCGAAAAAGATCAACAACAAAACAATTTCTTCTTCTCAACTGTTCTTCTCCTTTCTCCTTCCATTTCTTCTGATTTCTCATCTCCTTCTTCTGCTTCTTATCTTATTTCTGTTTCTTCCTTGATAGAACCAAATCCAGTTATATCAATTGGTGCTTTCGTTGAGAGATTTTACGAACTCAAGGTTACTTGGAAAATGAATTTCACTCTCTCTCGTGAGAGTTACGTTCTTATGCAACAAATGCTCGATCGTTCGGATCATTTGATGTCAACAATTAAGTGACCAGACATCCATAGCTCAAAATTTGAGCACAACACTTTGAAGAACACAGAAAACTCTCTCGAGAATTCTGTCGAACAGGTGGTGGTGCGAGTAGAGAGACTTATGTTGGGTCAGTAGCGGTTAAAAATTATGATGAGTCAGTAGCTGCAGGATACTTGTTAGAGATAGAGCAGGATGTTGCAAGTATATTGATCGGGGTAAACAAGGAAGATGCAACTATAAAAAGGTACAAACTCACTAATGCTGTGAAGGACGTGAGTATGGGAGACACATCAGGCCCTGCTACGCTGGGAAGCTTCACCTATGAAGTGTCTCACTCCCCAAGGCCACCATAATTGTCCAGTGGTGAAGTGTTGAAACTACAAGATTTAAAACCAACCACTGAAGCTCAAAACATAGAAATTACAGTTGAGAACACAATTTCTGAAACTATTTTCACATTTCCTGTTTGTTGAGAGAGGGATGATGCAATTGCGGCGAGTTCACAAGTTTCAAGAGAGATCATTTTGAGTGATCAGTCTCTTACACTTCAACTTGTTGTTGATGTATTGGATGAAGATCAAGAAGAGGAGACTGATAAGCCACTACACATATATGGTCCGTGAGGGTTGATAGACAGACTTGGCTTGCTATTTCAAATATGCAAAATAGAGTTCTTACATGCTGCGAGTTGCAGAGCGAGTTTTTTCCAAAACTGGCTTCATCATCAGTTGGCCAAACCACTTGGGAAACACAAGTTGAAGACATTGGATGGAAGCCGTTGGTTGATACTCTTCATGAGTTCAACGTGACCTTCAATGGCAGGAAAAAGTTTATTTGTGCAGGAACAACCAAAGTTCAGTCTCTTTTCCAAGGATTTCACTTCCTTCCACCTTGAGGACAAGTTGGTTCTTCATGGCGGGAGTATTGTTAAGACTCGGATCAGATTATTGGGCCTTTGTGGGCCTCGTCCAAGGCTTATGGTTTAAGCCCAGTCTCTTTGTATTTAAGTTGCTTAGTTCTCTCTGTAAACGGGATCGAAAAAGATCAACAACAAAACAATTTCTTCTTCTAAATTGTTCTTCTCCTTTCTCCTTCCATTTCTTCTGATTTCTCATCTCCTTCTTCTGCTTCTTATCTTATTTCTGTTACTTCCTTGATAGAACCAAATCCGGTTCTATCACTTGCACAAGATCATGTCATGTCCAAGTTCTCCACATCTTAAACATAAATATGCTTCTTCATCGTATGTTGTGGCATGGTGAATGGATTAAAACCCTGAATCCAAGTTTCTAAACCTAGAAATCTGATGGCGGGGCTTGATCGTGAAAGAACCCGCCTTTTTTTAAAAAAGTAAAAAATAATAATAAATAGAAATATAATAGTAATAAATAAAATACAACTAGTGGTCCAATATCCACTAGCCACCTAACCACAATCACAATCAACAGCGGAAATAACCAACACCAATATCCAATAAATAATCAATAATAATCTAGTAATAAACCAATATCATAACATAACAATATCCAAATACCAAACAAGAGGGAACATAGAACCATCAACCTAGCAATGTTTCTAATGACCCAACTCTAGCAACCTAGCAATGCCAGACAACAACCAATCGAGCCCCTAGAACATCCTCCTCTTCATTGCCTTGATTCCACAATCACACTTTGCCTTTACCTGCACCACAAACACAAATTGAGATGCATGAGTATTTTATAAACACCCAATGAGGCAATCCTCCCATAAACTGGGCTATACACACAAGCAACAGTAATTCCAATGTTCTAAACATTCAACAAACAAAGCATACAAACAAGGAAAACAAACATCGACTCGCTGAAAGGGCGGTGTCTACCGACACCAGCCAAGTGTCGACCAACACTGGCTCACTGGTGTCGACTGACACTACCCCACAGTGTCGATCAATGCTGCTTCACTGGTGTCGACCGACACCAAGTGGTACTCCCTCTGCATTCGTGATCCAGACGAAAACGAGAGCTGAATCTCGCTCCCAACCTCCACCAAATCGTCCAATACTCGAGACCCAAGCCTTATACATCCGTAGGAACCTGTAGCAATCAATCCCAACAAGAAAAACACACAAACACAGCAACAAACAAGCAAGAACAAGGAATCACATGCTTAGATTAGCCATGGTCATGCACTCACCTCTCTGCAGGAAGATTCTGACAAACAATGACGAATCTACACTCCCAGCAAGCTTCCCACACGTTCCTAGCCTTGAATCCTCACTCCCACAGCAATGATCTCACCCTCAAAGCTTTGAAATCTCACAAACTCTCTCTAGAACCTCAAGAACAAACTCTCTCTTTGTTTTTCTCTAAAAGCGGCGAGACAAACACAAAAACACGACCCTAGGTCGTTTTCTCCCTTTTAAAACTCGGTTCAATGGTTTCCTTAAACCAAACCGGCCGAAATCGACGATTCAATCAATCCGATCAAACCAGAAAATAATGGTGTCGACCGACACCCCCTTGGTGTCGATCGACACCCTCCTCAAAATGCACAGTTTTGGTTTGCGGGTGTTACAATTCTCCCCCACCAACATATATTCGTCCTCGAATCTCGAACAACCATCAGCCAAGGACTCCCGTGCAACCGTCTCCACGGCCCGCACTCCTCTGAATGATCTGCGGAAGGTCACCTTTAGGCGATAGACTCACGCTTCAAGAGTTATTTGCTCTCGACTTTTGGACTTTCCTTTATTCATAGGCCTAAACATTGAGTTTTTATTGGCTCCTCATCAGACCTAAGTCTGCATGCCATAATGTTGGCTCCTCATCGGGCCTAAGCCCGCATGCCATAATATATAAGGAAGTCCAATATTCGTCTCTCGGGTTGCCACCCTACAGCGCGCCCCCAGATCGTCATCCAAAGTCGATATACCAACCATACTCCCAAGCCAGAAAGTCTCAGAATATGGCAGTACTAGGAGAACCAAAGTCCCCCAAGAGTCGCGAGCAAACAATTCTGAACATGCATGAGTCTTAACCCTATCCTGGTTTCCTTCTGGTGGCTTGCGTACAACATCACAATGTCCTACCAACCACATATCCCCTCACTGGAATACCTCATGACCATACAAGGATCATTTACATGCCACAAGGGCCAAACAAATATCCTAAACAGGACCGCCACCAAGGCCAAACAATCTGTCCTAAATAGGACCGCCACAAAGGCCAAACAAATGTCCTCAAAAAAACCGCCACCACAGCCAAACAATCTGTCCTAAACAGGACCGCCACCAAGGCCACTCGTCCCGAAGAACCGTCACAAAGACCACTCTGGCTAAACAGTGGCTAAACAGCCCGCAACAAAGGCCACACATCTGGCTAAATAGCCTGCCACAAAGGCCACACAATGTCTCAAAAGACTGCCACACACGACACAATGACTCAAAAGTCAGCCACTAAGGCTCTCCATCACAAAAATGGACAAATTCTAACTCACATAAAACTTTCCATTTTAGCGCTTTCCACATTTGGAAACTTTCCACTTTTGGAAACTTCCTCCAAAACACGCTTCACGGAAATTTTGTACCCCGAGCACCACCTCATCTTGTTACTGAGTCGCACAACCAACCACCCCAAGCGACCAAGTAAACAAGAGAGATGGATTGGAATACTACATTCCCGCTCCAGCCACGGATTACAGATGGGACCAGGCTAGACAAGCTCAAGTCGTGGCTTGCTTCTCATACCACTTATTAAACCTTGCCTTCATCCTCGCCTCAGGCTCCCAAGTCTGCTCCTCCAGACCATCACAATCCCAAAGGACTCTCATTAAAGGAACCTGCTACCCTCCAGGATGCACCTTTTGCAACGGTAGCAGTGCCACCGACTGCAACTTGGGACACAAGGGCCTGATGTGCCCTGGCTCCCTACAATGATAGCATACACGAGCCGCTGTCGTCGGAACACTCTTCTTGGGACAGCTAGCAATCTTGTGATCCTTGCTCCCACAACCACAGCAACTCGCCCCACTCGACCTCTGCATAGCCTCCCACCTCCTCTTGGTTCCCTGCGCAGGCATGCCGCCCCTGCTAGAACCTCCATGATGCTGAGCCTTACTAGGCTGAACTGCTGGACTAACCGCCACTGACTGTGTCCGGAAATCCTCCTCAATCTCTGCTGCAGTCTCAACCAGCTCTGCACGCATAGCATAACTACGTCCTCTACAATGGACCCTCAAGTCATCACGAAGAGCCCTCATAAACCTCCTGATCTGGGCCTCCTGAGGCTCCATAGCCCGACCCCCATAACAAAGAAGTCGACTGAACTCCAAGTCCAGCTCCCACACTGACCGCGTACCCTGAGATAACTGCAAAAACTGCACCTCCAACCGGTCCAATGCCTCTCTCGGAAAGTACTTGTGGTTGAACTCCCCCACAAAGTCAGCCCAAGTCATCTCCCTCTGCACTCTCCTAGCAGCCACTGATCTCCACCACACCTGAGCATCACCAACCAAGTGGTGGACCCCTATGTCCACCCAAAACTCCTCAGGACATCTGAGAGTATGGAAAATACGTTCCACACTCGTCCTCCACGCATCCGCAGCAGTAGGGTCGTACCACCCAAAAACCGCTCAGTCACAAGACCCTTCATCTCCTTGAGCATGGACAAATAACATCCATGTGCTCCTGCATCTGCAGCCAGTGGCTGCCGCTCCTCCGCCACCACTAGTGGCACTACCTGAGCCTGAGCCGGTACCACTGGTGGCAACTGCTCCAATAACTGTGCTAGCAAAGCCGTAAAGTCAGCACCAGGGACTCCACCTGCTGGGACTCCCACACCCGGAACCCTAGCACCACTGGCCACTGGAGCATCGACACCGTCCCCTCCGGCCACACTCATGGAATCCTCCTGGACACCCTGCGACTCGCCAACACCCTCATCTATCACACTCTGGTCCGCAGTCTCACTAACCTCTAGGACTCTGCCCCTACCACGACCATGTCCGCGTCCACGACCACGTCCGCATCCACGACCACTACCATCAACAACACCATCTCTAGCCATCTGCACTACCATGAACAGAAGACTAAGCAAACAATTCCTACCATAACACAGAAACATAAACTCACCGTGGAATCACACAGTAGGCTCGAAGAGGATGTTCTAGGACTCCATGCCACACACAATTGACTAACTCACATAATCAATCAAGACATGCAATCCCAAACATCACAACAGAAACCTAGTGAACCCAAAACTGGAACCGTAAGGGCTCTGATACCAAACTGAAAGGACTCGACTTTTTAAAAAATAATAAAAAATAATAAAAATAGAAATATAATAGTAATAAATAAACTACAACTAGTGGTCCCATACCAACTAGCCACCTAACCACAATAACAATCAACAGCGGAAATAACCAACACTAATATCCAATAAATAATCAATAATAATCCAGTAATAAACCAATATCATAACATAACAATATCCAAATACTAAACAACAGGGAACATAGAACCAGCAACCTAGCAATGTTTCTAATGACCCAACTCTAGCAACCTAGCAATGCCAGACAACAACCAATCGAGCCCCTAGAACATCCTCCACTTCATTGCCTTGATTCCACGATCACACTTTGCCTTTACCTGCACCGCAAACACAAATTGAGATGCCTGAGTATTTTATAAACACTCAGTGAGGCAATCCTCCCATCTACTGGGCTATACACACAAGCAACAATAATTCCTATGTTCCAAACAATCAACAAACAAAGCATACAAACCAGGAAAACAAACATCGACTCGCTGGAAGGGAGATGTCGACGACACCAGCCAAGTGTCGACCGACACCAGCCAAGTGTCGACCGACACTGGCTCAACGGTGTCGACCGACACTACCCCATAGTGTCGATCGATGCTGCTTCACTTGTGTCGATCGACACTCCCTCTGCATTCGCGATCCAAACGAAAACGAGAGTCGAATCTCGCTCCCAACCTCCACCAAATCGTCCAATACTCGAGACCCAAGCCTTATACATCCGTAGGAACCTGTAGCAATCAATCCCAGCAAGAAAAACACACAAACACAGCAACAAACAAGCAAGAACAAGGAATCACATGCTTAGATTAGCCATGGTCATGCACTCACCTCTCTGCAGGAAGATTCTGACAAACAATGACGAATCTACATTCCCAGCAAGCTTCCCACACGTTCCTAGCCTTGAATCCTCACTCCCACAGCAAGATCTCACCCTCAAAGCTTTGAAATCTCACAAGCTCTCTCTAGAACCTCAAGAACAAACTCTCTCTTTGTTTTTCTGTAAAAGCGGCGAGACAAACACAAAAAACACGACCCTAGGTCGTTTTCTCCCTTTTAAAACTCGGTTCAATGGTTTCCTTAAACCAAATCGGCCGAAATCGATGATTAAATCAATCCGATCGAATCAGAAAACAATGGTGTCGACCGATACCCCCTTGGTGTCGATCAACACCCTCCCCCAAAATGCACAGTTTTGGTTTGCGGGTGTTACAGATCGGAAAGAAGTTCGAAATGCGGTGATGAGATGAGTGGTAGGGTTATGTTAACTTACATACGGCAGAGATGCGGCGAGCGGAAGGCGAGGCAACGGCGGCAGATGAAGGCGGCGGCGAGGCTAGGGTTTCTCTCTCGCGGAAACACTCTCTAATCTCTTTTTTTTTGGGTTTTACAATTATACCCCTGGATAAATTAAATTTCAATGTGACAAAAAAACACAAATAGCCGGTTTATCATAACCGGATAAATCAAACTATAACCAAGTTTGAAAACATAATCCAGTTCCAGTCTAGTAGAACTAATCTTAAAAAATTGTATAAAGAAGAAGCAGCTGTAAAAAAGATATAACTCCAAGTCTCCAACCTTAAGTTAGTGTAGTTTAGCTCCAAAAGTTATATAGGCTTCCATGATTTTCAATAAGTATTTTAAATTTTTTATTATTATTTGATTGCGTTTATATATGATATTATTGTGACAATGAATGCATGTTTGAATATTATGTAAATTATACCAAAAAATTTAAATGAATCATATCGTCATTATTTATAGAGATTCTTAAAATATATATGTAAAATAGAAAACTTATGATTGAAAACTAGCCCTGGGCATTCGGGTACTCGGGTCGGGTTCGGGTTTTTCGGGTAGAGGAGTTTAGGAGCCATTAGGATAAACAGAAAATATCGGTTCGGGTTCGGTTCGGGTCTTACCGGGTTCAGGTCGGTTCGGGTCTAAAATTTCAGAACCTATAAATACCCGAAAAAATCGGATATCATTCGGGTTCGGGTATTTTTTACCCGATTACCCAAAATTTAACCCAAAAAACCTGAATTTTACCTGATTACCCGGAAATTTTATTGTTAAATATTAAAATAAATTTTTAAAAATATTTTTTTTTTAAATTGGTTAATTTTTAAAAAATTATAGCTAAACATTTCAATATAATTTTGGTTATTTTGAGTATTTTCATTATTTTGCTCTAGGAAAAAATAATATTTTTGAAATTTAAATTGTAACTTTGAATAACTATGTTATAAAAAATATATATAACTAATATTTTCTATATATGATTTTATTTTGGGTATGTCGGGTACCCATTCGGTTTTCGGTTTGGTTCCGGGTTCGGTTCCGGTTCTTCGGGTTTAGGGGATTAGGACCCAATAGGGTATTCTACCGGTTCCGGGTTCGGATTCGGGTCCATATTTTCGGGTCGGTTCCGGTTCGGGTTTTCGGGTCCGGTTTTTTTGCCCAGGCCTATTGAAAACAAGATCTTCTTGAGGTCAAAAAGAAAAAAAAATCAAGATCTTATGATGCTAAAACATTCGAAATAAATATAAACCAAAGGGTTATAGTAAAGAGATGCGATAGTTGAAAAACATTTCTAAGAAGTGATAACAAATGTATTTTTTTCTAAAAATCCATTAGATTTTGTTAAATCGATGATTCTAATACCTTCTTCAATCTTAAATAATATATGATTAGTAAAACACAGTTCAATACCTACAAATTGTTGGTGACTGAAATTTGAATCAATTGAACGAATGTCATATATAAATGAAAAAACGATTTTTAAGAGAAATAAAAATAAATAAGGTTAAAAATACATTAGTGGTAAAAAGCGTATATGATAAAAGAAAACTACATAACAATACCTATAATAAAATATAACTCATGAAATAAGATTGTTAAAATGGTTATAAAAGAACTCCTTCTAAACTTGGCAGTCGGCCCATAAATTTGTGTGCACTTGTTCAACAAGAACAAATGTTGACTGATTGTCTTTCAACAAGTGTACACAAATCTATTTGCCGACTGCCGAATTATAGCCGAGTTTTAAATTTTTGTGTGATACCGAATTTTAAATTTCTTTTTATTTTATCTTATTAGTTTGTGTGCATCATTTGGTTTTTAGATTAATCATATCTGGAGTGTTTTTTTTTTTTTTTTTTTTCAGCCATCTGGAGTATTTTTAAGTTTGCCAAGTATAAAGGGATGTGTTGGCCCTAACGTTTAATATTTTTTTTGTCTTTTGGTTTCCAAAATTTGTGATATATGTACGTACGTACTTAATATGTAATCTACACCTCTGCTCTGCAATAGTAACAAAGGAGTCTCAGTCAAACCGGACAACCTTATCAGCTCATCAAAGAAAAATACATTCATTTAGATTATTGTACCTTTGTAGCCCGATTATGGTTTAAATGAGATTTTGGCTTTGAATAGGAAAACAGAAAAACAGCAGATCACCCTTTAGTGTAGTCCTCCTATCACTAAGTTACCATTCAAGATTTTTTTTACTTTTGAAAGTTAATGCAGATGGACTGTGTGCAGTTCAGATTTTTTTTGTCTTTTTGTGGTAAATGCAGGAGAAACACATGCAGATCTGGTCTACAGCTTTTTTGATGCTGTTCATCCTTGATCTGCACTTGAACAGCTAAATATTTGATTTACTTTTATTCTGCTTGATCTGCTTAATCTACTCTACCTATATACTTTCTCCATTCAAGGCGTCAATAAAAAAAATTTAAAGAGTTTTTTTAGTAGATATCATATGGACCACATGACCACATATAGTAGTTTTAAATTTTTTATTCTATTTTTTTAAATTAAAGTGTATGTGGAGAAAAAATTAATAAAGACACTATACAACCATGCAAACTAGATGGACACAAATCGTTTGTAAATCTTTCTATTTTGTATTTTAAAAGTATAAGCAGGCTCGATCCGCTCATAAAGCAGCCAAAACATCTATTTTAGGCCACCAATGATAAAAGCAATTGTAGAAGTATATGTACTAGAAATTTGCTCTGGTTAGTTGCTTGTGTATTTGTTTAATTAATACATATGTTGTAGGTTTGAGTCTTTCTCTCTACATATTTATTATTATTATTATTATTTTTCATTTTACTTATTTTTAATTTTTATTTAGTGGAGTGGGAGAGACTTTTGTTTTCACTCATTTATTAATTTTTCGTTCAATTCCCTTTTTTACAACATATGTATTTATCTAGATAGTTACAAATTTTTTGAATATATATATGTATGTACCTTATCCATAACCTACATATACACATTTATACATTATTCATAGTTATTTGATGAAAATATTATTTGTTAGTATTATAACACATCTTATATAATACTAGATGAGAACCCGCCCGATGTGCGGGTTTAAAGTTTTATAAATTAAATTAAATTTAACAAAAATATATTAAAATTTGTTGTATGTTATTTATAAATTTTATTTTTGTTATAATACACTGATTTATATCCATTTACAATTTTTTTATGTATGTTACTATTAAAAGTGTATTTTTTACACATAAATATACTATATATTACAATTATATTTTTTTATCACCACCTATAAAATGTCTATATGAACACATTAAGCCAACTATTTTACTTTCACTTCTGCATAGTTTTTTAATTACTAAAATTGTTGGTTCAAAAAACATTTTAAATAAAAATACATTACATAATTTACTAATCAATGATGTATCATCACAATAATGTATGACCACCATACAAAAAACTTCGGCTCCGCCCTCATCCCTTATGGAGAGAACCTTGCGTCCAACCTCCTGCACCATGGAGAGAACCTTGGTTCCGCCTTTCTCTCTTGGGAAGATAACTTTGCCTCCAACCTCCTTCACCTTCCTTAGGGAAATAACCTTTTGTCCAACCTCTCCACCATAGAGAGAATCTCGGCTCTGCCTTCCTCCTGTGTGGAGAAAACATGTTCACGTCTTTTTGCTATCTCAAAATGGCTTGCGCCGACAACCAATGAAAGTAAAAACCTTTTTCTAACGTTACAAATTGTTTTGATAGATATAATGTTAAATTTCCCAATGTATTTGTGATAGTAACTATGCAGAAGTGAAAGTGAAATAGTTGGCTTAATGTGTTTATATATTACATAATACACTAATCAATGATGTATTATCAAAATAATGTATGACCACCATGGAGAAAACCTCGACTCCGCCCTCATCCCTTATAGAGAGAACCTTGTGTCCAACCTCCTCCACCATGGAGAGACACTTGGCTCCGCCTTCCTCCCATGGGGAGATAACCTTGCGTCCAACCTCCTCCACCTTCCTCCCTCGGGGAGATAACCTTGTGTCCAACCTTCTCCACCATAGAGAGAACCTTGGCTCTGCTCTATTAGGTTGATGAGCTTCTACTCGTTATCTCCCTTTGTGATTGAATGAATAATGGTAATAGTTATGTTTGCCAAAAAAAAAAGGGTTTATGACCAACCAATCAAGGTTGAGATTTTAGAAGAAAGTTAATTTGGTATAATTAAAGAAACAATAGAAAATTATAAGCAAGGTAATATATGAATCCCAAATAATGCAAAGATAAAAATATAAATTAAATAAAACAATCTAAAAATACTATAATAAATTTTACAGTATTAGCAAAAGAAAACGCATATATTAATTTTGTTTTGGTTCAACATATTAACCTTACCTATTCCCAATTGAAAAAGGAGAAAATTTTGACTTAAAAAAATAAGAAAAATTTAATTTCCCATTATAATTTTTTTCCAATTAAACAAAGTTGAAAGCAGTGTTTTTGAATAAATGATTTAAATATGAGACGATGTTTATGTAGAAGTGAGTATGTACAAAATTTAGAATTAATAATTAACTGTATATTTTTCTTAATTCATTTTTCTATATTTTTTGTAGAATTAATAACTTAAAATTTAAAATAAGTAAATAATATTATAATTTCGAATTTTATGAAATATATATATATATATATAATCTCCTTATAATTATTTTTAAAAAACTTTGTATTTTTTATAAATTCTGTAATTTTTGATAATTGTCTTTTTACATTATTAATATTTTTTATAAAAAATATATATATATAATCAAATTCCTCCTATTAAATATTAATTTTTACACATGTCAAAATCTAAAATTATAACTTGACACATGTCAAAATCTTGTTAATGAATAACTTTCAAAACCCAACTTTATATAATAAGATAATTTAAATATAAAAAAACAATAACTTATCAACATAATTTTGTAACGTGTGACTATTAAAGTTCCATACTAAAATGCATGACTTTAATCTCTCGGTATGAATAAATTTGTGTGTTTCATAATATAGGATGTTTAGAGAAGTTTTTTGTTTCATAATATAGGATGTTTTCAAGTTTCTATGTAATTTTTAGATTAGTTTAATACTTTCTATTATGTAGTTTTATTTGTGATTGGTTAAACTTTTTTAAAGTGGTTATTTCTTAATCTGCATGATTTACTCAAAACATATTATAATATGAAACGGAATGAGTAGTTTTTTTATTAGTAATCATGTTCAACTTTTTTATTTATTTTATCATAATATAGATTTTGGTACAGATTATAATTACGTAATATATGTTACATAGGATTCCTATTTGTAATATACTAACATATGATAGAAAAAAACAAAAATCTAATTAAAATGTAAGCGGTGTGACTACTATTAATATACATAGAGCATATCAATTTCATTTTGCTGTATAACAAAAAGAAAAAAAAAATGGTAATCTCTTTGCTCTGTCTTTTTATCATCACCTTCGCTTCGTTGATCTTTATCAGCAAGAAGATCAAACGCTCTAAATGGAACCTTCCTCCTAGCCCTCCAACGTTACCAGTCATCGGAAACTTACACCAAGTTGGAGAATTGCCTCACATGTTATTTCAACGTCTAGCCGAAAGAACAGGACATGTTATGCTTCTTCACTTAGGGTTTGTCCCTGTAACTGTTATCTCATCCAGAGAAGCAGCTGAAGAGGTGTTACGTACTCATGACCTGGACTGTTGCAGCAGACCTAAGCTTGTTGGTTCGAGGCTAACCTCTCGGGGTTTTAAAGATGTGGCTTTTACACCATACGGTGACGAGTGGAAGGAGCGGCGCAAGTTCTTGGTGCGTGAGCTTTTCAGTTTGAAAAAGGTTCAGTCTTCCGGGTATATCAGAGAGGAAGAATGTAACTTTCTAGTCAAGAAACTGTCGGAATCAGCGGTGGATCGATCTCCAGTCGATTTGAGCAAAACCCTTTTCTGGCTAACGGCGAGTATCTTGTTTAGAGTAGCTTATGGAACAAGGTTCTACGAGTGTGAGTTTATCGATAAAGACAAGGTCGAAGAGCTTGTGTTTGAAGCCGAGAGAGCTCAGGGAAGTTTCACTTGCTCTGATTTCTTTCCTATTGCGGGACTTGGATGGCTCGTTGACTGTATTTCCGGGCAACACAAGAGGCTCAAAGATGTTTTCTTCAAGCTCGATACTCTGTTTCAAGGTGTGATCGATGATCATTTACATCCTGGAAAAATATCAAAAGATCACAGAGATATTGTCGATGTTATGTTGGAGGTGATGCATAAACAAGGCGAAGATGATTCCTTGAAGCTCACGTTAGATCACATCAAGGCATTACTAACGGTAAAAAAAACACACAAGATTTGTTTCAACACATTCACTGTGAAAGTGAATCTGCATATTTAAAATGAGTATTTCCTGTTTGCCAGAATATATTTTTAGGAGGGGTAGACACAGGAGCTATTACCATGATATGGGCAATGACGGAACTCGTTAAAACCCCGCAAGTCATGAAGAAAGTTCAAGGCGAGATCCGAGACCGTCTGGGCAACAATAAGGAGAGAATCACCGAAGACGATCTCGACAAAGTTCATTTCTTGAACATGGTGATCAAGGAAACATTCAGATTACACCCAGCTGCTCCTCTTCTGCTCCCAAGGGAAACAATGGCTCACATCAAGGTCCGAGGCTATGATATCCTTCCAAAAAGACAGGTCTTGGTGAATGCTTGGGCGATAGGAAGAGATCCAAACTACTGGACAAACCCGGAAGAGTTTAACCCCGAGAGGTTTGTCGATAGCCCTGTGGATTATAAAGGAAAACATTTCGAGCTCTTACCGTTTGGGTCTGGTCGAAGGATATGTCCCGGTATAGCAATGGGGGTAGCTACTGTGGAATTGGGACTCTTGAACTTACTTTACTACTTCGACTGGAGAGCACCTGATGGTATGACACATAAGGACATCGATAAAGAAGAAGCTGGTACCCTTACAATCGTCAAAAAAGTACCTCTCAAGCTTGTCCCAGTTCGAGTTCAGTGATTACACCAATCTCCAGTTCTAGACTTTGTACTTAATTTTGAATAAACTTCCTCTGTACGTCCTGTAATATAAACCGAAACGTATGCGAAGTATATGTAAGATGATGTTGTGAACCTAGTTTGTTATGAATAAAATAGTTACATCGCAAAGGAAAGATTCGATAACTCATGAAGGCTTTTTATAATACTCTATTTTTTTTGTTTAGATTTTATAAGTATAACGAAATTATATGTCGGTTTGGGTTTACAAATGAGATGGTTAAAATTTAGATTTTACAAATAGAATGAAATTAGATATCGGTTTGAGTTTATTAAAAAACGGTTGAAGTTTTTAATTTTACAATAATGTATACATATTTTATTTCTTTATTTTATAAGTGAGTGAATGAAGAAGTTCACCCATAGGGGTGAACCCAAATATTTGAGATGATAATATCTAGTTATTAGTAAAACGTACAATTATTAGTGAAATATACAACTACTATATACAACATAGATAGATAAAATCCAAACAACTATCACAGTTAAAAAAGTAGAAAGTGGAAAATTATGAAATGCATCCATAAATTTTCTATATATACATTTTTGAAGTAGATTTTGGGTTCTATCCTTTTAATTTTGCTTATTTAAATTTTTAATCCTTATAAAATTGCACTAAAAGCAATAAGTAAAATATGGTAAATTGACAAAATTGATTTTTTATAGAAACTAATTAATTCTACCTAAATTTCTTATTAATAGCAAATTTATTTTCTATATATGTGTCCCAAAATAAAATAAAAAAAAAAAAAAAAAAATCAATCATTAAACTGTACTGTTGTAACATCCGCAAACCAAAAATTGGTTTTTGGTGATGGGTGTCGATCGACACCAAGGGTGTGTCGGTCGACACCACTTATTTTTCGGTTCGATCAGAATGAGTTTCGATTTGGTTCGGTTTGGTTTAAGGAAACCATTGAACCGGGTCTTAAAAGGAAGGAAACGACCTAGGTCGTGTTCCAGAGGTTGTGGTCACCATTTTTGTTTGAAAAAGAGGAAAAGAGAGAAAACAAGTGTTCTTGAGATTGTGAGTGAGATTGGGAGATTTCTTGGCTGTTCTTGAGAGATTGGAGGCTGGGAAGGTGCTAGAAGCTTGCTAGGAGTGAGGGATTCGTCTTATTGGTCAGAAACTTCCTGCAAAGAGGTGAGTGCATGACCATGGCTTATCTAAGCTAAGATCTCTAGATTCTATGTGATTTGGTGCTTATGTGGTTGTTTCTTTGAGTTCTCTATGATATTTCGTTGCTATCTGGGCTGGGTTTGGCTTCTGGGAGTGCAAGGAGCGGACTGGAGAAGATTGGAGGCGAGATTCGGAGTTTCTGATCGAGGGAAATCGCTGCTCGGTATCGGTGTCGGTCGACACCAGTTGGGGTGTCGGTCGACACCAACGCGAGGACGGCTCGGGACTTTGGTGAGTGTCGATCGATGCCATGTAAAGGTGTCGGTCGACACAAACTAGGGTTTTCGGGAGTGTCGGGCAGGGTGTCGGTCGACACCAGTTTGGTGTCGGTCGACACCAGATAGTCAGTGTCGATCGACACCATCTGGTGTCGGTCGACACCCCTTGTTCAGTTACGATGGATGTTGCATGCTTTGTATATGGCCTGGTTTGTTTTATTGATTGTTGTTTGTGGCATGTAGAGATCTTATTGCTTGTGTGTATAGCCCAGTAGATGGGAGGATTGCCTCACTGAGTGTTTATCAAATACTCATGCATCTCAATTTGTGTTTGTGGTGCAGGTAAAGGCAAAGTGTGATCGTGGAATCAAAGGCAATGAAGGGGAGGATGTTCTAGGGACTTGATTGTATGGTTACCTGGCATGGTTAGGATTGCTGGTTGTTTGATTTATGCTGTTTGGAATTTATGCTGGATATTACTTATTTGGTTATTGGTTATTGTTTTATTGGATATTTTATTGGTATGTTGTTCCGCTGTTGGATTGTGTTTGTGGTTAGGTGGCTAGTGGGTATGGAACCACTAGTTGTAGTTTATTATTATATTATATTATATATTTATTATTTATTATTATTTATTATTATTATTTTATTATTAAAAAAAAAAGGTCGGTCGTTTCATTTTGGTATCAGAGCCCTTACGGTTCTAGGTTTGGGTTCACTAGGTTTCTGTTGTGATGTTTGGGATTGCATGTCTTGAATGATTACGTGAGTTAGTCAATTGTGTGTGGCATGGAGTCCCAGAACATCCTCTTCGAGCCGAGTGTGTGATTCCACGGTGAGTTTATGTTTCTGTGTTATAATAGAAATTGTTGCTTAGCCTTCTGTTCATGGTAGTGCAGATGGTTAGAGAGGATGCTGTGGCTGGTCGAGGTTGTGGACGCGGACGTGGTCGCGGACGTGGTCGTGGTAGGGGCAGAGCCCCAGTGGTTAGTGAGACCGAAGACCAGAGTGTGACAGCTGAGGGTGTTGGCGAGTCGCAGGGTGTTCCGGGGGATTCCGTGAGTGTGGCAGGAGGGGGCGGTGTTGATGCTCTAGTGGCCAGTGATGCTAGGGTCCCGGGCGTGGGGGTCCCAGCGGGTGGAGTCCCTGGTGTTGACGTTGCGGCTTTGCTAGCATAGGTGTTAGAGCGGTTACCACCTGTGGTACCGGCTCAGGCTCAGGTGGTGCCACCAGTGGTGGCGGAGGAGCGGCAGCCAGTGGCTGCGGATGCGGGGGTCCATGCTCGTTATCTCAGCATGTTGACAGAGATGGGTCGGTTGCGTACTGAGCAGTTTTCAGGAGGTGTAGATCCTAATGCTGCGGATGCGTGGAGGACGAGAGTGGAACGTAACTTCCACACTCTGAGATGTCCTGAGGAGTTTTGGGTGGACATAGGGGTTTACTTTTTGAGTGGTGATGCTGAGTTGTGGTGGAGATCTGTGGCTGCTAGGAGGGTGCAGCGGGAGATGACTTGGGCTGACTCCTAGAGAGGCATTGGATCGTTTAGAGGTGCAGTTCCTTCAGTTGTCTCAGGGGACACGGTCAGTGCGGGAGTTGGACTTGGAGTTCAGTCGACTTCTTTGTTATGGAGGTCGGGCTATGGAGCCTGAGGAGGCTCAGATCAGGAGGTTCTTGAGGGCTCTACGTGATGACTTGAGAGTTCACTGTAGAGGGAAGAGTTATGCTACGCGTGCAGAGCTGGTTGAGACTGCAGAAGAGATTGAGGAGGATATCCGGGCACAATCAGTGGCGGTAGCTCCAGCAGTTCAGCCTAGTAAGGCTCAGCAGCAGGGTGGTTCTAGCAGGGGCGGTAGGCATGCTCAGGGAACCAAGAGGAAGTGGGAGGCTACGCAGAAGCCGAGTGGTGCGGGTTGTTTCGGTTGTGGGAGCAGGGATCACAGGGTTGCTAGTTGTCCCAAGAGGAGTGTTCGACGGCAGGACCTCGGGTGTGTTATCATTGTAGGGAGACAGGGCACATCAGGCCTTTTTGTCCCAAGCTGCAGCCGGCAGCAGTGGCAGCGTTGCAGCAGGTGCAGCCTGGGGGTCAGCAGGTGGCACGGATTGAGCAGGGGCCTCGGGTTTACACGACAGTGGAGACTGGTGGAACCAGTGCCAGGGCGATCACAGGTATAATTTCTGGTACTTAATCTTTGTGAATTTTAGTAGGGTCAGATTTTATGTTTCCTGTGATAAAGTGTTAGGTTCTCAACACATGAGGTTTGTGTAGGGACCTTGTTGGTGGGCGGGTTTAAGTCCCACGTTATGTTTGATTCTGGAGCTTCGCATAGCTTCATTACTCCAGAGTGTGCAGAGTGTGCGGGGATCAGCAGGGATCCTGGAGAGCGTACAGGAGTTGTTAGAGTTGCGGGAGGCAAGTTCCTGAGAGTTATTGGACGAGCTAGAGGAATTGATGTTCAGATCGCAGGAGAGTCATGGCCAGCGGATTTGCTTATCAGTCCCGTGGAGCTGTATGATGTTATTCTCGGGATGGATTGGATGCATCGGCATATGGTGCATTTAGATTGCTATCGGGGTAGAGTGGAGTTTGAGCGTTTAGGAGGGAAGTTGGTTTTTCAGGGTATTAGACCGACTTCAGGGAGTCTTGTGATCTCAGCCATTCAGGCTGGGAAGATGATCGAGAAGGGTCGTGAGGCTTATTTGGTTACCATATCTATGCCAGAGTCAGTGGGGAAGTCTACGGTTAGCGGTATCCCAGTAGTGGAGGAGTTTGAGGATGTGTTTCAGTCTTTGCAGGGATTACCACCATCTCGGTCGGATCCTTTTACCATTGAACTGGAACCGGGGACGACACCGTTATCCAAGGCTCCTTACAGAATGGCTCCAGCAGAGATGGCAGAGCTGAAGAAGCAGCTAGAGGATTTGTTGAGTAAGGGATTCATCCGTCCAAGTGTGTCACCGTGGGGAGCGCCGGTGTTGTTTGTCAAGAAAAAGGATGGGAGTTTCCGGTTGTGTATTGATTACAGGGGTTTGAACCGGGTCACTGTGAAGAACAAGTACCCTCTCCCGAGGATTGACGAGTTGTTGGATCAGTTGAGGGCTGCTACTTGGTTCTCCAAGGTGGATCTGGCATCGGGTTATCATCAGATACCGATAGATGAGGCAGATATGAGGAAGACTGCTTTCAGGACGAGGTATGGGCATTATGAGTTTGTGGTGATGCCTTTCGGGTTGACTAACGCACCAGCAGCGTTTATGAGATTGATGAACAGTGTGTTTCAGGAGTTTCTGGATGTATCTGTCATCATTTTCATCGACGATATCCTGGTTTATTCTAAGAGTCCTGAGGAGCATGCAGTGCATTTGAGGGCAGTTATGGAGAAGCTGCGGGAGCAGAAGTTGTTTGCCAAGTTGAGCAAGTGTAGTTTCTGGCAGCGTGAGATGGGCTTTCTGGGTCACATTGTTTCTGTTGAGGGGGTTTCAGTAGATCCAGAGAAGATTCAGGCTATCAGAGATTGGCCTAGACCGCAGAATGCCACAGAGATCAGGAGTTTCCTTGGATTGGCAGGTTACTACAGGAGATTTGTGCAGGGGTTTGCAAGCAGAGCACGTCCTATGACTAAGTTGACAGGGAAGGATGTTCCTTTTGTCTGGTCAGAAGAGTGTGAGGAAGGCTTTGCAAGCCTGAAGGAGATGTTGTCTACTGCGCCAGTGTTGGCTTTGCCTGAGCAGGGAGAAACCTATGTGGTTTATACAGATGCATCTAGAGTTGGGTTGGGTTGTGTTCTGATGCAGCATGGGAAGGTGATTGCTTATGCTTCGCGGCAGTTGCGGGTGCATGAAGGCAACTATCCTACTCATGATTTGGAGATGGGTGCTGTAGTTTTTGCCCTAAAGATTTGGAGATCTTATCTTTATGGTGCAAAGGTACAGGTGTTTACAGATCATAAGAGCCTGAAGTATATATTCACTCAGCCTGAGCTGAATTTGAGACAGAGGCGGTGGATGGAGCTTGTGGCGGATTATGATTTGGAGATAGCCTATCATCCTGGTAAAGCTAACACGGTTGCAGATGCTCTGAGTCGGAAGAGGGTAGCTTCGGCTCAGGAGCAGGAGATGGAGTCTCTGGTACGGGAGATCAGTGCTTTGAGCTTATGTGCTGTTTCACAGGAACCGTTGGGTTTGGAAGCAGTAGATAGAGCAAATCTTCTGAGTAGAGTGCGGTTGGCTCAGAAGAAGGATTTGGGGCTAGTGAATGCCTCTAAGGATGTGGATTCAGAGTATCAGGTCTCAGATAATGGTACTATCTTGGTGCACGGTTGTGTGTGTGTGCCCAAGGATGAGGAGTTGAGACAGGAGATTCTGAGAGAGGCTCATGCGAGCAAGTTATCCATTCATCCAGGAGCGACCAAGATGTACCGTGACCTCAAGAGGTACTATCATTTGGTCGGGATGAAGAAGGATGTGGCTAGTTGGGTTTCGAGGTGCGATGTATGTCAGCTAGTGAATGCTGAGCATCAGGTTCCTGGCGGGTTACTGAAGAGTTTACCCATTCCTGAGTGGAAGTGGGATATGATCACTATGGATTTTGTGGTAGGATTGCCAGTGTCACGGACCTTTGATGCTATTTGGGTCATTGTGGACCGGTTGACTAAGTCAGCACATTTTCTAGCCATTAAGAAGACTGATGGAGCAGCGGTCTTGGCTAAGAAGTATGTGAGGGAGATAGTCAGGTGGCATGGGGTGCCAGCGAGCATTGTGTCTGATAGGGATTCTAAGTTCACTTCGGTGTTCTGGAAGGCATTTCAGGCAGGGATGGGCACTAAGGTGCATATGAGTACAGCTTATCATCCCCAGACTGATGGACAGTCAGAGAGGACGATCCAGACGCTGGAGGATTTGCTGAGGATGTGTGTGTTGGATTGGGGTGGCCATTGGGCAGATCATCTGAACCTGGTAGAGTTTGCTTACAACAACAGCTATCAGGCAAGTATTAAGATGGCTCCTTATGAGGCTTTGTATGGGAGGCCATGTCGTACACCATTATGCTGGACTCAGGTGGGGGAGAGGAGCATGTTTGGTGCTAGTTTTGTTCAGGAGACCTCAGAGAAGATTCGGGTTCTCAAGCTGAACATGAAGGAGGCTCATGATAGGCAGAGGAGTTATGCAGATAGGAGGAGGAGAGATCTTGAGTTTCAGGTAGGAGACAGAGTGTACCTCAAGATGGCCATGTTGCGGGGTCCGAACAGGTCATTGTCAGAGACTAAGTTGAGTCCGAGGTATATGGGTCCATTCAGAGTGATTGAGCGGGTTGGACCAGTGGCATATAGATTGGAGTTACCTGAGGTGATGCGTGCATTCCATAAGGTTTTCCATGTGTCTATGTTGCGGAAGTGTCTCCGTGAGGGAGAGGAGGTGTTGGCTAAGATTCCTGAGGATCTTCAGCCTAACATGACTTTGGAGGCGAGACCAGTGAGGGTTCTCGAGAGGAGGATCAAGGAACTTCGGAAGAAGAAGATTCCTTTGATCAGAGTCCTTTGGGACTGTGATGGTGTTGAGGAGCAGACTTGGGAGCCTGAGGCAAAGATGAAGGCAAGGTTCAAGAAGTGGTATGAGAAGCAAGCCGCGACTTGAGCTTGTTTAGCCGGGTCCCATCTGTATCCGTGGCTGGAGCGGGAATGGAGTATTCCAGCCCATCTCTCTTGTTACTCGGTCGCTTGGGGTGGTTGGTTGTGCGACTCAGTTACAAGATGAGGTGGTGTTCGGGGTAGAAAGTTTCTGTGAGGCGGGGTTTTGGAAGAAAGTTTCCTGAAATAGAAGTTTTCCAAAGATGGAAAGTGCTAAATATGGAAAGTTTTATGGGAGTTAGAATTTTTCCATTTTAGCGGTGGAGAGCCTTAAAGGGGGCTTGGGTGTGGCCTTAGTGGCGGACTTTTGAGTCAGTGTGCCGTGTGTGGCGGTCTTTTTAGACATTGTGGGGTCTTTGTGACGGGCTTTTAGCCAGAGTGTCTTTGTGACGGTCCTTTTTAGGACATTTGTGTGGCCTTGGTGGCGGTCCTTTTTAGGACATTTGTTTGGCCTTTGTGGCGGGCTGTTTAGCCAGAGTGTCTTTGTGACGGTCCTTCGAGACAGATGGCCTTTGTGGCGGGCTGTTTAGCCAGAGTGTCTTTGTGACGGTCCTTCGGGACAGATGGTCTTTGTGACGGTCCTTCGGGACAGATGGCCTTTGTGGCGGGCTGTTTAGCCAGAGTGCCTTGGTGGCGGTCCTCTTTAGGACATTTGTTTGGCCTTGGTGGCGGTCCTCTTTAGGACATTTGTTTGGCCTTGGTGGCGGTCCTCTTTAGGACATTTTGTTTGGCCTTTGTGGCGGCCCTTGTGGCGTATATGATCATTGTGTGGTCATGAGGTATTCCAGTGAGGGAATATGTGGTTGGTAGGACATTGAGATGTTTTTACGCGAGCCACGGGAAGGAAACCTGGATAGGGATAGGACTCGGACGTGTTCAGAATCGTTTGCTCGCGACTCTTGGGGGACTTAGGTTCTCCTAGTACTGCCATATTCAGAGACTTTGTGGCTCGGGAGAATGGTTGGTATATCGACTTTGGATGACGATCCAGGGGCGCGTTGTAGGGTGGCAACCCGAGAGACGAGTCTGGACTTTTCCTTATATATTATGGCATGCGGGCTTCGGCCTGATGAGGAGCCAACATTTGGCATGCAGACTTAGGTCTGATGAGGAGCCAATAAAAACTCAAGGTTTAGGCCTATGAGTAAAGGAAAGTCCAAAAAGTCAAGAGCAAATGACGCTTGGAGCGTGAGTCTATCGCCTAGAGGTGACCTTCTGTAGATCGGTCGGAGGAGTGCGGGCCGTGGAGACGGTTGCACGGGAGTCCTTGACTGATGATTTTTCGAGATTCGAGGATGAATCTAGATTGGTGGGGGAGAATTGTAACATCCGCAAACCAAAAATTGGTTTTTGGTGATGGGTGTCGATCGACACCAAGGGGGTGTCGGTCGACACCACTTATTTTTCGGTTCGATCAGAATGAGTTTTTAATCGATTTGGTTCGGTTTGGTTTAAGGAAACCATTAAACCGGGTCTTAAAAGGAAGGAAACGACCTAGGTCGTGTTCCAGAGGTTGTGGTCGCCGTTTTTGTTTGAAAAAGAGGAAAAGAGAGAAAACAAGTGTTCTTGAGATTGTGAGTGAGATTGGGAGATTTCTTGGCTGTTCTTGAGAGATTGGAGGGTGGGAAGGTGCTAGAAGCTTGCTAGGAGTGAGGGATTCGTCTTATTGGTCAGAAACTTCCTGCAAAGAGGTGAGTGCATGACCATGGCTTATCTAAGCTAAGATCTCTAGATTCTATGTGATTTGGTGCTTATGTGGTTGTTTCTTTGAGTTCTCTATGATATTTCGTTGCTATCTGGGCTGGGTTTGGCTTCTCGGAGTGCAAGGAGCGGATTGGAGAAGATTGGAGGCGAGATTCGGAGTTTCTGATCGAGGGAAATCGCTGCTCGGTATCGGTGTCGGTCGACACCAGTTGGGGTGTCGGTCGACACCAACGCGAGGACGGCTCGGGACTTTGGTGAGTGTCGATCGATGCCATGTAGAGGTGTCGGTCGACACAAACTAGGGTTTTCGGGAGTGTCGGGCAGGGTGTCGGTCGACACGAGATAGTCAGTGTCGATCGACACCATCTGGTGTCGGTCGACACCCCTTGTTCAGTTACGATGGATGTTGCATGCTTTGTATATGGCCTGGTTTGTTTTATTGATTGTTGTTTGTGGCATGTAGAGATCTTATTGCTTGTGTGTATAGCCCAGTAGATGGAAGGATTGCCTCACTGAGTGTTTATCAAATACTCATGCATCTCAATTTGTGTTTGTGGTGCAGGTAAAGGCAAAGTGTGATCGTGGAATCAAAGGCAATGAAGGGGAGGATATTCTAGGGACTTGATTGTATGGTTACCTGGCATGGTTAGGATTGCTGGTTGTTTGATTTATGCTGTTTGGAATTTATGTTGGATATTACTTATTTGGTTATTGGTTATTGTTTTATTGGATATTTTATTGGTATGTTGTTCCGCTGTTGGATTGTGTTTGTGGTTAGGTGGCTAGTGGGTATGGAACCACTAGTTGTAGTTTATTATTATATTATATTATATATTTATTATTTATTATTATTTATTATTATTATTTTATTATTAAAAAAAAAAGTCGGTCGTTTCAACTGTATACAATGAAAAATAAACAATCAGTTAAATTAAATAATTATATATTAAACAAAACAATAATAATATTATTTTAAATAAATACAAAATATTATTCTGATTAATTATACATTATACAAACAGTTATATTTCATGTAGTGTTTAATCCTGATAAAATTATAATACTTTAAGAATAATTGTATCATTGCTTAAATATAAAAATACTAAAAATTAAAAATATATAATTTTATTACTAAATTAAATACCATTAAAATCAAACATCATTATAAATAAAATTAAATAATTGTCCCGCAGTGTACCACATGTTAAATCTTAGTGATAAAACGTAAACAGAACCGTGGTTCTAAGTTTTTAAAGACCACAAACGAAGGAAAAAATAGCTGTTTTACATATTAAAAAAAACTTAACAAAAAAGCTAAAAAAATAACAATAAAATGTTACTGTTTTGAGTTGAACAGTAGTTAGCAACTTAGCATACAAATTATATATACAATCTAAGGAAGATTAATACAACTATATTAAACACACCAAGCGTCGATAGCTCAATTGGTAAAGACTCTTTGGCAAAGTCTAGAGGTCGCTGATTCGAGGGACGACGCTTGGGAGAGGACCATATGAAATGCTCTGATCCATGGTCCGAGAGAATGTACGGGCCTAGGCTCAGAACCTCTTAGTAATTCACAAAAAAAACCTATATTAAATACACTTTGTGGAAAAGAGACCAAAAATTAATTATAAAACTAGGATATATCCCATGCTTAGAGCACGGGTCAACATTTTTTAAAAAAATTATAAAATAATAATAAAATTATTGTTTTGTTTTTTTTGAAAAAAGTTATTTTGTTTGAGATAATATTTATTTTAAATTAGTTATGTAAATCTATTAGTCTATTTAAATAATAATTATTTTAGAATATTATATTATAGTATTTTATTTTTGACGTAATATTACAGTTTTATATAGTTTGTTTGTTGTATTTGCATCATTATTTTATGAAATATAAAATAGTAATTTTAATATTATAATTGTGAGCAAATAAAAATTATTAATTTATCATTTATATAAATTTAGTTTTACCAACCTGCCAGTGTGGAAATTAAAACACACATTTTCATACAATGAGTTTTATATCTTCGTTTTAAAAAATTCAAATCACAACATATGCAGAAAAAAATATGCATTTTAAATTATAAGTATTATATAAAAATTTCAAACAGTTTGTAAATAAAATAAAATAAAGATGATAGGAGAATCATAATTTGAAAACTTAACAAAATCTTTGAATTTAGTTATTAAAAATAATTGTATTGTATACTTGGATATAAAATCTTAGTTTTTAAAATTCTGATTGGTTTACATATTTTTTTTAAAAGTAATCAGTAATTTCATCCATAATTTATTAGAGAGAGAAAATATTTTTTTAGATTTTATAGATTTTTTTAATATTTGATCTGTGAGTGTTTTTTATTTTTAGTTAATTATATTTATTTAAATTAGTTAATTAAGCTTAATTATATTTTTCTAATGGCAATTGAATGTAATTTTTTACACATTTTAAGGTTAGTTTCATATTTATACTTCTCAATTAATATTGTAGGATATAGGACCACAAAACATATTTTTGATGGGTTTGGCTTTTGGACCGGCTGAAGACATAAACACATTTATATATTTAAGTTGTTATTATTATATAAAATAATTTATTTCTCGAAATGTTTAAATTACATTTTAATGTGAAGAAGCATAGAATTATTAAAGTTGAGGTAGAAAGAAACATCGATTATTCCTATATCACATTTTTATTGTTATTGAGTGACTAAGATGGATTGGAAGATGAATTTTGTATCAACTTCGAAGTTTCATTGTACCTCACGCGAAATTGTCGTTTTAGATAATTTATGTAAATTAACAGCATCATTAAAGAGCTAACTACGATTACATATATTCCAATATATAAATGATTACTAGATTATGATACATGTTAGAGTGTTGAAAACCTTTTTTTTTTTTTTTTTTGTCAACCTAACATTAAATTAAAAGAGTACTCCAAGGTTGGTTGCCCAAACCGGAGGGAAGAAGTTTACAAAAGTAGTTTTTGAAACTAAAGAACGCAATGAAAGGCAAGACAGTCTGCCCTCACATTTGACGAACGCGAAATCCTGCTTAGGATGAAGTCGGGGATGGAAGATCTGAGTAAATTGAAATCTTCCAACAGGTTGGAGAATGCGGGCCATTCATCCGGAGATTGCACCATCACCACCAGCTCTGCACAGTCAGTCTCGAAAAGGAAACAATCAATGCCAGCCGCCAACAAGGACTCCAAAGCCCATATCAAGGCTTGTAACTCTGGATGTAGAGGTGAGGGGGTTCGTCTATAGCATCTTGCTCCCATAAGTAACACTTTGTCCTCTCTATTGCAAAAACACCAGCCCAAGCCCACAAAGGAATCAGACCCCTTCCAGGATCCATCAACCTGACAACGCGGAAAATGTTCCAGAACTTCCATAGGTGTCAAATAATCCATGGCTCTGCCTGAGAATGACCTCGCCTCCTCCCACAAAATTCTATCGTAGCCTCCTGATTTATAATATCTATTGGCGCCGCCTCCGTATCCTGAAGAACCGTTTTAATCCTATTCTTCCAAATTGACCATAAAATCCAAGGTAGACGAGAACAAATATCGGAGACACTCGATTGAGATGTCGCCCGCCAGAGTAAGAAGTCTAAATTGGAATAAACTGAGCCATAGGGAAAACCATCGGATGTTAATGAAACCGGTGATAAATCCCAGATCCTACGAGACCGAGAACACTCAAGAAGAGCGTGATTTATCATCTCATCCGCCAGCCCACACCGTATACAAAGGGTGTCGCACCGAACACCCCAATGAGCTAGCCGTTCCAACACCGGAAGAGAACCGGATGCTATATGCCAGAAGAAGTGTTGAAATTTCTTTTATTTATATTATAATTTTAAAATAAAATGTAATTTATATGATTAATTTTAAAAAAAAATTTAGATAAAATATTATGCAGTAAAATCATATGTTAAATATGATAGCTTGAAAAAAACATATATTTTGTAAGTTTTATATTGTTAATTTTGTAATTTTATGTATGAGATATGGTTATGTTTGTTGTTTGTTTTAATTTTAATTTTTGAACATGTTTGGTGAAAGTATTTTAATATGATTTGATCAACAGGTCAATAAAACCTAATGTGTACTCCACCACGATCTAGTGGTATCGTTGTAACACTTCAGGATCGAATCCACATGGACCAAACAATTACACTATGAAATTATGTAGATTAAATATAGCTAAGACAATGGAAAAGTTTCTGTTTGAAAGTGACTAACAAAAAGCAGTAAATAAAAGAGTGCTCTAAATCAAAAGAGAAACATTGGGTGCAGGAAATCATTAGGGACTATGATCACGAATTTAGATGATTAGATAGGGATGCATTAAACACAATTCTTGAACTCAAATCACGGTTGTAAAGCTAACCTGCTTTCGCAGCGTTAACTATCTATGCAATGAATTCACTAAACCCTAAACCATCGTTTGGATCTAGCAAACCAAGCAAGCAATAACAAGTTCAGGTTTGATTAGTTCACAAGGCGCCTCAACTTCAACTTTCGTTGGCTAAGGTCCACTTTGCTCACCTATGTTCTTTTCAAGCAACTCAACAACACTTTTGGTGCCCCGATGAATTAAACCTAAGATCTTAATCTAGGTGATCAATCTAGCTTCAGCATTAAGAACAACAATAGATGAAGAACAAAATAGATCAATCCCTAATCTAACAAATCTAGCATCAATAAATCATAGAAACCCTTTCTGAAACCCTAAACCCAACAATGAAACTACTCAGCCATAGAGAAACAGAAATAGCAAATCAATGATGAAGACAACATAATTGAATTGCAAAAGAATAGAAAATAGGGTTTAGAAATCTTCTCCAAAGTGTCAAGAAGGATTAGAGATCTTCTCCCTTTGCTCTCAATACAAAATATTCTCAGAAAATAAAGCTTATATCTCTAGAAGCCGAGCCTCTGACTTAAATATCAAAATAAAACCCTAAAAGTCGGTTTAAAACGAAAAAGGAAAAGTTGTTTCGGGTACGGGATCAGAACTTGGAGAGGATCCACGCATACGACTCAAAGGTGCATGAAGATGTTATGAAGACAAAGCCAAAGACTTGGTGCAGGGCCTTTCACAAGCTTGGCAATTACTGTGAAGATGTTGAGAACAACTCCATAGAGTCCTTCAACTATACCATCAACAAGGCAAGAGAAAAGCCATTTGTGGCTATGTTAGAGATGGTTAGAAAGATTGCCATGGTTCGGATTGCTAAACGATCTGCCCTTTCTCATGATCACAAAGGTTTGTTATTTCGATTTGTGTGTTAGGCATTTTTTTTGATTTGTTAACATTGTTTTGATTGTTTTGATTCGTTAACATTGTTTTGATTTGTGTGTTAGGCATTTGTACTCCTTATGTCAAACGGTTCCTTGCTAAAGAACATGAGAAAGCTTCTGAGTGCTTTGTGATTGCTACCACAAATGGGATGTATGAAGTCCAGCTGGGTTATGACAAGCATCGAGTTTGTTTGAGAACAATGAAGTGTACCTGCATGAAGTATCAAATCTGTGGAATCCCATGTGAACATGCATATGGAGTTATACTTAAGAAGACACTGGAACCTGAAGACTATGTGTGCGAATGGTTCAGAACCTTTAAATGGCAGCAGAATTACAAAGACGGATTGATTCCACTAAGAGGTCCACGCTTTTGGCCTTCTAGTGGCGGTGATGATGTGCATGCACCACCACCCAAAGAAGGAGAATCTACTAAGGCAGACAAGAAGAGGAAGAAGGGGGTTAATGAGTCGCCTACCAAGAAGAAACCAAAAGAGAAGAAAAGGATCATGCACTGTGGGGTTTGTGGTGCAGCTGACCATAACCGTAGGTTCCATCAGAAGAAAAATGCAACACATGTTAGATTTGTGTTATGCATATGGTTTGATTTGTGTTGGCTCGGATGAGTCTGATTGTTGGTTTTAAATGTAGGCTACTCAAGGTGAACCTTCTCAAGGGACTTTGACCCAAGAGAACTAATGGTGTCGTCAAGGAGAAGCAACGAGTAGGAGTAGAAGGGTAATTGGCAATGGTATGAAAGAGAATCACAAGGAGGACTGGTCTGTTTTTGTATGTATGGTCTTATTGTGATTAACTCTTAATGATGGTCTTGTGGAACTTTATTGATGTCTTTTGGTCTTTGGAAACCTTATTGGTGTCTTTTGGTCTTTTGGAACCTTATTGATGTCTTTTGTTATTGATGAACCTATGTTATTGATGAACCTTCTTAGAACCATAATATCAGTATTTTGTAACCATAACCATTGACAACAACATCCATTACAAGAACATAATTTGGTCATACAACCAAACACAAGATCATACACCCAACCAAACAAGATCATACTAGCTCATCATGCTAACTTAAATAGACCAAACATGATCATATAACCAAAAACTATCACAACTATCATCATCTTCATCCTTGACCTCAATTCTGATTTTGCATCTTCAACCCTCTCAAATAGCTCTTTCTCACGCTCCATTTTCATCTTCCTCTCAATCTCCATTTCCATTTGTAGTTTTGCAGTGTGAAGAGTTAGAGACTCTACCTCATCCAATAGTGCCTCATCAACCCACTTGAAGCAATGGTCATCGTTCATAAGCTATCAAGCAACAATCACAACAATGAGAACAAATTCAAATTCAACATATCATCGTTCATGGGTCATCGTGTATAGTCACATATGTACCTTTTTCGCAGCTGCATACCCACAGCGGAAGTAGCGTCGACAAGGATTTGTCTCCGATTTCAAATTTTTTGCCACAATCGCTTCTCCACACTAACAGTTCTTAGGCACACCAACAACTTTACCTCGCTCTCTCCCTCGGACAATTGATGCACAACTCGAAGCTCCTGATACATTGCTCATGATTCCCAGAACTTAATTTGAGAGAATTGGAGAACTTAATTTGAGAGAATTGGAGAATCTGAATTTTTAGGGTTTATACATTCAATATTTGGGGATTTTCGATTTAAGAGGAAGAAGATAAATCAGATCGGGTTGTTTCTTTTAGTCGGATTTTAAATTTGTTTCAATAGGGTTTAGGGTGGTTTCTACCTGGTTAAGTTCGTAAACCGTCGAAAGCCAAATTAGAGGGGAAATGGGATGAGAACTATCGTCTCGCGTGGAATTAGATTTACAATAGTGTACAGGGGGATACACAGGACGAGATTTAAGTTCCACGTAGACGTGGTACGATGCCATAGTTATGGGGGAAAATAGGACATGTTTCCGTTAAAATCCTATAAAATGCAGACACATCATGATTCGTGCTTATATAATATTTTATTTTTAACTGGATCCCAAAAATCACAACTAAGTGTGATAAATTGCCAAAATTCTATTTTTTTTATGCTTAGCAGTATATATTTTGTAACAATATATTAAATACTAAAGATTTTATTTTAGAAATGGTATAAATCATTAGAATATTCTCTTTCAGATGATTCTTTGGAATATTCTTAAGTGTATATTGACCTATTAATCTATAACCTTTTTGGTAACCAAACTATATTTAATATATAACCTATTTGTAATCAACTTATAAAAATTATATAGTATACAAAAAATTGTGTATTTCTGTTTTATTATGTAGGGAATATATTTATAAATGCTTAAACAAAAAGAAATACATATATTCATAAGTGGATTTATCTAAATTCATTTAATAGTATAGCAGTATAGATCATAATTTACCGTTTCAAATTATTTATTTATTTATTTAAAGTTAGTTGTCATTTTATATTTTCAATACAATTTATAATTAAAAACAGTTTTATCAATATTTTTCTTTTATTAATTAATAATAAATTAAATAAAATATGCATAATTTAAAAACAAAACAGAAAATCAATTATTTTATTAATATACATGAAACGTGAAAAAAAACCTAAACGACAACTAATCAATCAATTGAAAACGGAAAGAGCATTAGTTGTCTCTTGCTAAACAACAATTGTAATTTATGTAAATAACACACTCTTTTCGGTCAGTAATTCTGACTCAGAATAATAAATTTGACAATTCACAAAAAAAAAAGAAAAAAAAAAATCCCAGCTGTCAAAATAAAATTAGAAACTTTAAAATACTAAAAAAATAAAGTATACACAGAGAAGAACAAAGAAAAAAACAGAGCGCCATTATCGGAAGAAGTTGTGGTTGTTCCTTGAAATCCGATTCTGATTCCTTCCATTTGGATCCGATTCTATCTCCACCTTCAAGCGACTCTCTTCTTCCTTTTATTGCCAAAAAGATTCTCTTTTTCTTTTGTTTTGTGGATGAGATTCTGGATAAAACAATCAATCTTCTATTTCCGAATAATCTTATAAGGACTCTCTGCTTGGAACTAATATTTGTTCCCACAATCAATCAAGCTCTTGTTTTGTCTGATTCTACCGTTTTGTATTCTTCTGAGAGCTATAAAGTTGATTTCTTTAAGCACCCTTGTGAAGAATTCAGGGTCAAATCTGTTGGTTTTGTTCAATTTTACAATCCTGGCGATAACTGAATTGAAAAGGGTTCCAAAAGGTCCATCACCTGAAAACAACAGTTTTGATTGTGTTGGTGGTTTGGAGTGCCTGATAAGCTTAATCAGGGCCCTTGATATGGGGTCCTGCTTATCATCTGGAGGAGGAGGAGGAAGTAGTAGGACTAAGAGGAGATCTCTCCATGGTTCTCCTCATGTTCCTGGACCTGGGAGGAGGAGAAGGCCTCCAAAGAGGAGATCCGGGTCTTGTAGTTCTTCTTTTGACAACACCGAGGAGCCACTTCTCCATAGGATCCCTGGAAGGTTGTTCTTGAATGGCTCTACCGACACCGCCTCTCTCTTCTCTCAACAGGGCAAGAAAGGGCCTAATCAGGACGCCATGATTGTCTGGGAGGTGAGTTTGCTAACATCACCCACATGTGTTGTTTGCTCTTATTGTTTCCTTACAAACTGCCAGAGATTGGAATGCTTGTTCCGTATGGCTCTTGTTGCTCTGATGAGGTCTTGAAACTATTTTTAGTCAGTATCTTTGCAATATAGAGCTACACTGTTAACAAACCCATTACATAATCAAACAATTGATCTACTTATCAGCGAAGCTAATTAGATTTCTACTTGCTTTTTGGAACATATGGTTTGTTTGTTTTAATGCTTTAGATCTTTAGTAATCCTGTTCGTTACATGTTTTATATGTTCAGAATTTTGGGTCTATGGCGGACACAGTTTTTTGTGGTGTTTTTGATGGCCATGGTCCATATGGTCACATTGTTGCAAAGAGAGTGAGGGATTTGCTTCCACTCAAGTTAGGCTCACACTTGGAATCCTATGTGTCCTGCGAGGAGGTTCTTAAAGAGATCAGCCTCAACACTGGTGATAGAAAGATCTCGGAAAACCTTGTACATATATCTGCCAATGGAGAATCCCGAGTCTACAATAAGGATTACGTAAAGGATCAGGATATAGTTCAAACACTAATAGGCTCAATTGTTAAGGCCTACAGATTCATGGATAAGGAATTGAAGATGCAAGTAGATGTTGATTGTTTTTGCAGTGGAACTACTGCAGTAACCATGGTCAAGCAGGTAGTTGGACTAAAAGTTCTGATGTTGTTTCTCAGTTTGTTGCATAATAAAATCATTTTTGATCGTTTGTTTTTTTATTTCGGGGTTTTCGTCAGGGTCAACATCTTGTTATTGGAAATATTGGGGATTCAAGAGCAGTACTGGGTACGAGGAACAAACAAAACAAAGTTGTTCCTTTTCAACTAACTGAAGATCTCAAACCAGATGTTCCAGGTTAGCTCTGAAAGCCTTTTTTTGTGGTTATATTTTGTGTACCATCTGATTTATCAAATAAGAGATTGAGGTTTCTTGTTTCCAGCGGAAGCAGAAAGGATAAAGAGATGCAAAGGACGTATATTTGCTCTTCGAGATGAACCGGGGGTTGCCCGTCTGTGGCTTCCCAACCACAACTCACCTGGTCTCGCCATGGCACGTGCTTTCGGAGATTTTTGCCTGAAAGACTTTGGTCTCATTTCTGTGCCTGACGTTTCCTATCGACGCCTCACCGAGAAGGATGAGTTTGTTGTCTTGGCAACTGATGGGGTAAGATAAATCCAAGTGTTTCTGAAAAACTATCAGTTCAGTTTAGTGAGCTCATTCTCTTGACAAGCCTAGACTTTGGATTGAAACCATACTAACTAAATGTGTTAATGGATGTACCAAACTACTTGGTCTTGAGTATGTATTTATTTTCTTTAAAAATTTGCTAGATTTGGGATGCATTGACGAATGAAGAGGTTGTAGAGATTGTAGCCAAAGCCCCAACACGTTCATCAGCGGGTAGAGCCTTGGTGGAGGCTGCAGTGAGGAATTGGAGATGGAAGTTTCCAACTTCGAAAGTCGATGACTGTGCTGTGGTTTGCCTCTTCCTTGACTCCGAACCAAACAGTTTATCAACTGCTTCCTTTTCAAAGGAAAAACACATCAGCAATGGCGTTACTGAACCGGAACGAGACACAGCATCAACATCAACCCCAGACTCAGGAACCGGATCGCCTGAGCTCAGTGGAGTCAACAGAATCGATACACTCGTAAATCTCCCAGTATACGTCCCGACCAAAGAGTAGGAAGATAGAACAGAGCCAGGAGCTCAATATCTCCTATCTTCTTATGTTTCTGTCAACAGTTACTGTTTTGGTTATTTCACTTGATTAAATTAGTATTACACGCCCGCTTTTGTGTGGTTGATTGTACATATCTTCTCTTCCAAATCGTTGTAATACTTTTGCTGCAATCTCTTCTTTCCTTTGTTAATAAAGTTTCTAATGCTGCAATATTGAGTGTTTCCGAGCAGTTATTTGAGAAAATTTTGACTGTTGGAAGAATAAATCAGGCTTTTTGAGTCACTTGTGTGAAATAAATATGGTTTCAGTTTCAGTCAGTGAACTGATTAGTATTTATAGTTAGTATTACATTATAAACTTAATTGCTTTGCTTTTGGAGTTTGTATTGTTTCATTCTTCAATTGTTTGACAGATTTACTTATGTCTAGTTTTACCATATAACATTACTACCGACTATTGTTGTAGCCGAACTTGATAAGCATTTTTAAAGAAACAGTCAAATGAAAAGACTAGTAAATTACCGCCAAAAGAGTTTTGAAAAAACAGTACATATATTTATCATTGAGAGTGTGTATACAGTATACAACAAAGAATGAGGTAGTTGTCTTTGTAAATTACATGATCCGTGAAGCCAACCCACATCCACAAAAGGATCAAATGAATCAAATAATCAAACCAATGAACTTCTCTCTTTTTTTTTTTTTTAAGCAAAGCTATGAAGTAAAATAATGGAACACCCAAAATAGTATCGACAATAACGTTACAAGTGTTCCGTTAATCACCGAAGAACCCGCTGTGAGATTGTCTGCTCCAAGTGCGTAAGCCGCTCCTGATCCATCTTTTACTTTGATGCTTGACGAACCTAACGAAAACAAAATATTTTGGTGTGTTTGACTTCTTCTTTGATCATCCTTATGCGTCATCTAACTAGTTCTTGAGTTTTTAAAGACTTACAGTTGTGGTCAGCCCATCCAATGACCTCGTTCTCCAGATCGTATACTACTAACTTGTTTGAAAGCACCAAATCTACAAATGAAAAAGAAACCAAATCTGAAGTTTAGACACTTGAAGTGTAACACATGTTATGGTATGATCTGAGAATTTACCTCCCAAAAGGATCACATCGGATCCGTCCTCAGTCGTCATCCCACCAGATTGCCAACCAAAGCAATACATGTCTTCCTGTTTGGGAATATCATAAATTTGGGGATGAGAAAATTCATATCAACTATGTAGAACTATTCATATAAAATGCTTGGAAAAGGTAAAAGAAGAAAGGACTACTGCAAGAACAGGTGCAATTGAAACTTGAACTTGGATAAGTTCCCCACAACAAAACCAACTTTAATTATCTTGTTGAATCTATTGATCAAACTCAGTTAGATCTGTGGATATAATAAACACATTAAAGTGGGAAGCTGCATATTATTAACTTACACGAAGCGAGAAAAGATAGTCATGCGGATAAACAGTCATTTTGAGTGAGTCTTCAAAATGAAAATTGACTACCGGAAATGCTTTATCTGTGCTGCAAGTACAAGGAAGAATATCTTAGCTCAAAAAAACTTGCAGCATGTAAGAATCGAGATCCATGAGTATAAGCTTCTTGGCGTATCTCAGAGCATTTTATACTAAAGACCTCCATTGGTCTCGAAAAAATAAAAAAACTTTGACCAGAGAGCAAGTTCATTATCTTACTTTGAAGTGAAACTGAAACACGCAAAAGTTTCCTGTACCATGTGCAGTTTCACCGGTTGTTTAGCAGTAATCTGTATACAGAAGATATCATGTCAGAGGGTTGTGAGATTAAACTACAAACAAGTAGTGAAAAGAAAATTTCACCTTATCAATTAGTGAGTTGTACAGATTCTGTGGTAAGTAAGCTAAAGTGGTACCACTGTCAATTATGGTTCCTCCATTCCCACCAGTATTAGTTAGGCTTGGTGGAAGGTCAACAGGTTCACCATCCACATCCAATCCCTTTAAAACGACGTTGTAATGTATCCTAAAAAGTTGTTATATAAAGTTACTAAAAGAACCAATAGTTAAGATGTATTTACCGCAGGTACAAATGCCTAATGACTTGAGATGGTCTGACTTACTGATTAGGAACCAAAGGAGTTGTTTTCACTACTGGAGATTCCACTTCCCCAACAGCAAAAATCCCACCTCCATTTATATTGTCCAAGCAATGTGAAAAGATTCTCTTCACACTCCCCCCTGCAGCTAGTTGTGAAATAACAGATGTGTTTGATTGTCCAAAGCCCATAATACCATCAACTGCTGAGTCAGTTTGTCCAAGCTGCCCTGATTGATTTTTTCCGCACCTGTCTCACAGAGGAATCCTTATGATGAGCAGGGGAAGCAAGCCAGGACTCAATGAAACATCTGATGCAGTGATTAATGCCTATATACTCAACTCACCCGAATACAACTTCCTGCGAAAGGGGTGCAGTTCGAAGATTTCCAGTAACTTGATCCAATGTAATATTATCCCTTATAAAATCTCCATCACTTGTACTTCCATCTCCATACACAACATGATAACTACAAGGCTTCTTCGCCCCACAACTCTCCATTTGCATAATGTTGGAACAAAAATCATCCTCGCAGCCAACTTTCTTCGAACTCGAGGAAGATTTAGAGTCATACAATGATAAAGGTATCTACACAGCAAACCAAAACATACATCTGAGGTTCCAAAGCATAGCTCGTAAGAAGTTTCGATAAACAACAGGGTTTATAAAGAGAAGCATACACCAAGATCAGTTTTCACAGGACATTTAGGACACGGTGCGCAATTAACCCATAGTATATCACTTCCTGTATCAACTTGAACATAGTAATCTTTTGGTGGCGAACCAAGCTTGATTTTGGTGAAGTATAAACTGAACAAAACAAAAATGCAGTTCTCATTAGTAACATTTTGGAACCAAAATTTGACAAAAGTGGGCTTCCGGTTTAATTCGGCGGTTTTCTAAATCATACCAAATGTAATTTGCATTCTCCTAAGTTTAAGCATTTTGATCTTATAAATGTGCAAACACGATCCAATCTAGAAAATTGAAGAGGGTGAGAGTGATTATAGAAGAAGGAGAAACCCGATGGAGTCGGCGCGGCTATCACCACCGAGAGGAAGGTCAACGTTGGCAAGCATACGAGCGTGACGGAAGCTGTCGTGAGATTTGAGCTCAGAGAGTTGTTTCTCTTTTCCGGCGAATTTATGAGTCACATTGAACAAGAAACTACCGGAGACAACTTGGATCAACAAAATGAAAACCGCCGCAACAATGCGTGAAACTCTTATACTCAGATCCATCGCCACCACCACCACCAACCGCCGTAACTGTATAATAAAATCTCCGATCTAAAATCGCCGCGGAATTGTGAATTGTATTCTGATGATGATGTGAATTAAAAAATATATCTATTGGTAATTTTTTTTTAACGAGTTTGTGCTGTGATGAAGGGAAATGAATATGAAAGATAGACCAAAGGAAGCAACAGAGGAAGAGAGGGAGACATGGGAACGAGAAGAGAGGGAAACGTAAGAGAAAGCCACGCGTTTTCAACGGTGAACGAACTTTTTTAATCTCAATTTTTACTTTTCAAGAGATTTAAACTTTATTTAAAAAATATATATTTAACTATGTTAAAATAATATTATAACAGAATTATAACAGAATTAACTTACAGCATTTTCACTTTTTTTTAGAGTCAAAAACTTTATTATTGAGTAACATTTAATAATTCTCACGCGACTACATAATATTTTTAGTTTACTTTTTGAATTTAGGAATTTATTTTTGAGAAATTTTCTGTTATAATTTATTTAAAATAAATTCAATAATGTATGTAAAAATTTATCATATTATTCTAATATTTTGTCCAATATAACATTTGAAAATGTATAGATTCAGTAATCTTTTTTGGTGGCTAGCAACATATTCTTTTCTATAAATTTAATATGTCATAAATCTCCCAATTCTTTAAATATTGAGGTAAAAACATTCAATTAAAATGGTAAATCCTCAAGCAATATTTTTTCCTAGATTATGATTTAGAACTTGACTTTAGATACACTACTAAAAAGTAACATAATTTTTTAATATCAACTTATCATTCTTTATATGTTTTGTTGTCCAACTTATGAATCATGTAACCATTGGTTTTAGTTTTTACTAGAGGATTATATTTAAAGAATTAAGATAATGTTTAAATGTTACAATTTTATCTATGGCTATTTTGATTCATAATTTTTTTTTTTTTTTATGGTATCAAATATAGTTTCAAGTTCTTTTTTTTTGTTTACTTTTGTTCACTGTTTAAATGATATTAGGTTGCTGAGTTTTTGAATTGTAACTTTTGATGTCTATATTCATTTTAGAGGTTAGTTCAAAAAGATTCCTTGTAAGCTTTTTTTTTGTTTGGACAAATCCTTTTAAGCTTATATTCGGAACTGTGATAGTTTTTTTCATGATAAGAAATGATATTAAATTATTATTTTTCTTTTCTTTGAATAATACTGTGACTGAATTGAAAGTATGGAGAGCATAAAGTATGAGTAGCATAAAGTATGGGTAGCATGCATCATTATGATTAATCTTATAAGTACAAAATCTTAACTTTGTACAATGATAGTATAATTTTTGCCCAGAAATGCTCTTATCTATACCTCAGGACAATAGTAAAACATGTTCCATGCGATCATTTATAGCTTAGAGTGTTTGTTACTTGTCAGTTGTCAATCATTTTCCAACAAAGTGAACGTTAATTTGATAATTGTATCTAGAATTGGTAGCGCACACAAAAAGATTATGCGGCATAATTTACGTAAATCACTTAAGCTTCACTATATGCAATAGAAACATGTGGAGAATATACATTATTTGAATTGCAGCAGGTGCAACAATATAAGCAAAAGCATAACTATTTAGCTAGTTTTTCCGACCAAAAACTACAAATAGAATTTGCCAAAATAATGCTCCTTGTAGGTGTGCCTTTTCATAACCACGGCATGCTTGAGTTTAAATCCCTAACCATAGACATAATATATGTGAACAACATTAGTTCTGTGGGCTTCAAATTTTAGAGTATAATGAAGAGCAAATAAGAAATAGAAAATGCAAGGAAGACGAACATAACAAATCTGATCGTAGAGAAAATGTAATTAATGCAAGTAATTCTTCTCATGTAAAGATATACATAAAGACTGTATACGAAGTACGGAAAAAAAATTAAGGAATCAAAAGCTCTGAACATTTTAACAAAAGATGCATCATTTAGTGAAAGTATTTCTTGTCATCCACCTGGTTATTAAGGAAACAACAAATATCAGTAGATTATCACCACACTTCAGAAAAATCGTTCGAAATAAAAGAATATGACATGATATCTACACCTAATTAACAATATTCAAACCTGTATTCTACATATAACCAGTGTAAGTCATGTTAGAGCATCTCTACCCCATTTCTGCATTTTTTATATATTTTAAAGTTGTGTTTTACTTCAATCCTATATTATTTTGGAGTAAAAAATAAAGATTTTCAAATTGTAGTGTAAAATATAGATCCCCAAATATAGCTAAAAAATGGAGTTTTATTTTGGAGATAAAAATGAAGATGAGTTAAAACAAAATTGACTTCAAACTCCATTATGAAAAAGGAAATGAAGATGGGTTGGAGATGGTCTTAAGCTAATGCAATTCCAATTGTAACGAGAAGAATATTATAAAACATGTTCTTGGATGACGTGATAATTCTTGATTAAATAATGAGACTATAATTGTTATAGCCACCTCCTTCACTTGCACTACCAGATCCTTGACCATCACATTCTGTTAATCACTCCGTTTATAAAATGTGATGTTTTTATGGTTAACGTTGTACTCTTAAATGCTAGTAACCCGGAACGGAACCAGTGATATGAAGCAAGCCCTACGGCAAATCTATAAGTTAAAGTTCCAACAAATATTTCAGAAACGGCTGAAAAGGGAAACATACAGTAGTTAGCATTATAAAAAGATAAGTGGCTACTTTGTTTATAGATTCCTGGTACAAAGGCACTGGATAGAGCTTAATAAGAAAGACACTGGACAGAATATATTCACTACATTAATTTAATAATCACACATACACGGATAACAAATCATGGGGAGCCTACTTTTGAGCTTTTCGAAAATGATCACGAGCTTTCGGTGTTTCTCTCTTCTTCTGCCTTAACACCTGACAAGTGTAAACATCATAATTAGGATATATATATAAGGGGTGAACAAGTATGCATAACGTATGAATTTTTATCATGGATTACGGGGAATAACAAGTATGTATATAAGCCATGAACACAAAGTTTCTGATCAAAGTTTTATAGTGAGAAACTGTGAAAACAATTTTATAGTGAAAAAGGTATGCATAAGAAGGACAAGTATGCACATAAGTCATGAACACAAAGTTGCTGATCAAAGTTCAACGATTCTCTTCAATATAGTTATTAGTGGCAATATTGGTGAACAGAAATAAGAACAAGTATGCATATAGGAGCAACTTAAGATACCGTAGAACACTGCGATACCATCTATAGAATAGACTCTCCAAAATTCTTAAACGAGAAATTCTAAGCTGGCATTAGATAATTAACGATTAGGAGGTTTGGAGGTTAGGGCGTAGTGTATGATTTATGGTTTTTGGTTTTAAGAAGACAATATAATTATATTATTGACAATGGTGAACAAAATATTATATCTATAAAAATGTGTCTTTTTTGTTCAATTTTTTATTTGTGGATATCGTGTATATATACGATTATTTTGAACATGTAAAAACTTCTCAATTCACCATTGACCTTGGATAATTTTTTGTTTGATAGTTATTTATGACTTGCTTACCAAACTGTTGATGTAAGGAATCGACAATATTAATAATACGAGTCTTTATTGAAATATTCGGAGCTGGTCCTTTTATTAACGAAGAAATGAAGCCAAAGTTTACAGAAAATGACAATCAAAGAGTTAAGCTCAGTAAATACGATTCACTAATTGCTCTCTTCTCTCTGATTGCCCCAAAAAACTGGCCCTCCCGACGTGATAATGACATCATGTATTTATAGTAGGCCATTGACCCAGGGTTTCTTCTGTCTCTTGGCAAAATGACGATTTTGCCCCTGCGGCCTGTTGGGCTAGATCCAAGACTTTAGGCCCAACATTCCTTAAGAATCTTCTGTTTGCTAGGAGTGTTGGGGGCAAAGCCCATATCAAACAATGGTCCCCCCCCTAGTCCGATGTGCGATGGCTTGCTTGAGCCCGTCGGTTACAGTTCTGTGTTCCTAGGTCCGTCTTGCAGAAAGAACAGAAGATTTCAGGAGTCTTGTCACCTTCCGGAGGGTTCCGGAGTGAATAGTATGTTGCACACGTTTTCCGAGGTTTTCGGGAGAGTCCGAGATGAATTGTGTGTCGTGCACGTTTTTCGAGGTCCGTTGGGCTTGGGACGGAAATCTTGCGCGTTCTGCACGTTTCCCGAGGCGCAGGAAATAGAGACAGCTTAAAATTAGGGTTTTTCTTTTTTACCTCGGTCAACGCGCTGGTCCCCCCATATAAATATGTTCCCTTGACCTATTTTCACTTCTTACTTTCCTCCTCTCTCCAAAAGGTAAATCTCTTTCTCTCTCTTCCTTATCTCTTCCTTCCCCCTTTTTTTTTTGTGTTTGTGTGCCCATGGTCTCGCCGAGACTAAGCCTTCGCCGCCGGCAAGAGCTACTTCGCCGGACGTGTTCCCTCTCGCCCAGCTCCCCATTGTTGTGCGCCGCCGACCAAGCCACTGTTCTGGCTGTTATCAACGGACCGTCGGGTACTTCCACTGATTTGCCCGCCATCTACGCCTCGCCACGCCTTGCCGTGCTTCGCCGCCGTCAGATCGGGGCCGTGAGGCGCCCTGGTCTCATGTCGCCACGCCTTGCCGTGCTTCGCCGCCGCCAGATCGGGGCCGTCAGGCGCCCTAGTCTCATGTCGCCACGCCTTGCCGTGCTTCGCCGCAGCCAGATCGGGGCCGTGAGGCGCCCTGGTCTCCACGCGAGACGAGATGGTGATACTTAGCAGACTTACGACGGAGGGCAACGCGGCGTGCTGGCGTGTTGGCGTTGAGGCGAGCTCGGGATCGTGTGCGAAGTGGCGTGGTGGATGGTTGGCGAGGTCGTGCTTGTAGCGAGATTGAGGTTGAGTTGAAAGATTGCGAGATGAGATTGACTTCGCGAGGTCAGTTCGACGAAGCGGCGAGGTGAAGGTATGGCGAGATCAATTTGATGGTGAAGTAGTTCGTAGTGTTGGGACGTGCTCGCGGGATGATATGCCGAGGTTGAGACTCGTGGTATGGTGCTTCTGTGCTTCTGCGAGATACGTGTAGTGATGGACAGGTTGACGATCTCCGTGCTTTCGATCCAAATGTGGCGGGTACGGGTGACTTCCTTGTTCGCGATAATTGGCGAGACCAAAACGTGTGTTCCGCGTACGAGACCCTGACGCGCTCAAAGTCGGCGAGGTCAAGGACCTCCAAGCTAAGGACGTGCTCAATTCGATGTTTAACCAATTGGCGAGATCGAGATCTCCTGGCGAAGAGATGGTGAGTTCGTCGAGGTCAACAAGGTCGCATGTGCGAGATCGAGCGAGACTGTTTGCGAGCGAGGTTACGTATGCTTGGCGGGGTTATTTGCGAGGTCGAGGTTACGTATGCGAGACTTGTCGCGCTCCAGATATGTGGCGTTGTATCCTGGCGAGAACAAAATGCAGAGAGAGAGACAGTACAGTTTGCGGGACGGTGATGGTGCGCAGTACGTTAGAAATTGCATTTCGGGTGTGATCGATTTGTCTCGAATTATACGGCGCTTTTGACGTGGTTCGTTGCTCTAATACTGACCGGTTGCTTGGTTGGTTTTGCAAGGTCTCGTGCAATGGCTTATGGGGACGACGCCTTCGATGATGTTCCGGAAGAGCTTGAAGATGACCAGTATCGAGCGCTAGAGAGAAACTTTGACGAAACTGGACCGAGCTGCCCGTCCTAGTGGGAGCCGTCAGAAGGAGGAGGTGTCGCGACAGATCTCGCAGATTTGACGGAAGAAGATGTTCGTGAGCTCGAAGTGATGTTTCCCACGGATAGCGAAGACCTTAGTCTGATTTCCCCTCCTCCAAATCAGCGCCGCGGGAAGGTTCTCCCATACGAGGAGCGTAACTGTTTGGAGCGTGTCCCTAGATCGCTGGTCACCGGCCTTGCTGCTAGAGACAGAGCCTCCACACGCCGCAGAGATTGCTAGGCCAGTTCCCCGGACAGGTGATGGCGAATGCTTCTCCTATGATGGACCGACTCTCAGTGATAGTAAGTCCGTAGCGCGCTTATTCGACGTCCTTCAAATGCCGCACAACTTGCAGCTTGCGCTGCCGAGCATCGATGAGCGTCCGTGGAACTGTCCCGAAGGTTATCTTTGCGTGTACGAAGATTTTTTCACCGAGTGCGGCCTTTGGTTTCTGATTCCGGAATTTCTAACAAGTTATTGTTCGAGAAGGGGAATCGCGTTCTCGCAGTTATCAATCTCTTCTGTTCGGAATGCGGTAGGACTTGCAATAACTTGTGCCGCAAGGAGAATTCCGATCAGCTGTGACCTCTTCGAGCTTGTTACGCGATTCTCGCACGACCGTACGGGACTTTGCCTCACTCGCTGCATGTCGGGTCTCACAATTACGCGCGGCCAGAAAACTAACATCCACGGTTGGCGGAGACGGTTCTTCTTTGTGGAAATAAACGAGATTTCTGTTGAAGATCCGTTCAAGGGTTGTCCTCATGCTTGGAACCTGACTCCCGGTAGCCGTTGTTGGGTTGGGTTTGTGTGCTGTTCTTTTCGATTCTGTTTTCTGACCGTTTTTGTTCTGTATTTGCAGGAAACCCTCCAGCTTCTGCAGCGTGTGACTTTGACGTCGTTGATAAAGCTTCTTCCTTTATAGAGGGTGCAACTTTGCTGTGGCCGAAAGTCCTTTCACATTTCAAGACTTGTAAGTTTCGTTAGTTTGCCGTCATCCTCGTGATGTTCTTGCTTTCGTGTCTAAGGCGTTTTCCTATCCTGCAGGTTCACGGGCTGGGTTGCAAATGGGGGACTGTCCGATGCCATGTTACGCTGATCTGTTCGATGCTGAGGAGGTGCCAGCTGTCGCTACCGAGGTTGCGCCGAACGCTGAGATCGGCGCGGAGGTCGTTGCTGTGGGGCTCGAGGGTGGCGAGGTGCCTGCTCCCGAGGGGGAGGCCGATCGCAGACCCCGTTCCGTTGAAGTCGCTGCTGCTCGCGCCGCGAAGAAGCCTTCCTCGGGGTCTCGTGCTCCAGCAGTTGGTGCTGATCGTTCGCGGAAGAGATCATTACGCTCTAGTCCTCGGAGTGATGCTGGGGGCAGTTCTAGGCGTCCTCATTATGTGGAAGACGGGCGCGGGGAATTCGACCCGCAGGTGGAGAATGGTCCTGCGGTTGACCATTCCTTCTCGTTCCACTACGACGTGAAGGATCAAGCGTTCATTGGGAATGCACGAGCTTGCGCGGACCTTGCTGGTAGGATTGATGGTGACTCCGTTCCGTTTCACGCCTTTAGTGATCCGACTTGTCAAGATTCGTACGAACAAGCTATTCGTCGACAGTTTCAGGTAAGTATTCGATCTTTCAGCTCGCTCCGATTCGGACTTTACTTAGTTGTAATCAGATTTTTTTTTGTTTTGACTTTTTAGGCGATGAGCTTGACCAATCGTCTCGTTGGCGACTGTGAGGACAAGGTGCGTGCTGCTAGGAAGGAGGCCTCGCTTGCTCGGGATGCGTGTGTTGAGGTTAAGCGGTCGAGTAAGGAAAACGCGGCGATGGTCAAGGAGCTCGCGGCCTCACTCAAGCAATCGCAGCGCAAGCTCACCTCCGAGTCGGAGCGACTTAGGAAAGCGAGGGATGAGCGCGGAGAGGAGGAGCGCGCCAAGGCTGCTATCGTGATCAGGGCGCGTGAGGAGCGTATTGATCGTCTTATGAGGCATGTGATCGCAACACGCGAGTGACAGCCCCATTTACTCACTCTTAGCCAGGTGACCGGAACTAGGCAGTGTCTAGAGAAGTTGATCAGCAGGGGTTTTGCTATTCCCGAAGACAGGATGGCGCGTCTTGCTGCTGGCGAAAAGGAGTTCACAACGAAATCGAATGGAGTTGTAGTACCGCCACTTGATGACGACGATCTCGAGCCGTTTCCGGAAGCAGCTGGTGGAGGTGCTGATGATGTCGCAAACGAGTGATATGTCCTCGTATTATTACTTGTTGTTCTCGCTTTTTTCATCCTTGTTATTTTGAACTCGATTGCTGAGCTATTTTGTATTTTCCTTTCGGATATTTGCGAACTTGGTTGCTTTTGCTTTACAAACTTAGTTATTGCCTATTTTTGTTTTCTTCATGATGATGAAGTTGCTTTCGAATTAATAGGACTTTGTCGTTACGAGCATATTTTGCGGTGCAGGACGTCTCCTGGCTTATCCTGGATATGTTATTCCCGTAACGCTGAGAGCAGACAAGACAAACTTGTCGTACTAGTTAGGTGCGTTCAGTCATGATCGGCTTACCCTGTGGGTGCTGCAGGAATAGCAAGAGTGTGCGAGTCGGGGTCTTCGGCTTATTCACTCTGCGCCCAGCTAGCTTTGCGAGTCTGGGCTCGGCTTATAAGTCCTTACCTAAGTAAGGACGTGGATTATTTCACCACGGCACCCATGCGGAGCGCTTGCGAGTATGGACTCGGCTTTTTTTCTTTACCGAAGTAAAGTATGGATTATTTCACCATTACATTCATGTGGAACGTAGAACTGTGCACCTCGCCAGGGTGTCAGTGTGGAGACGAAGGAATTGCTCGAAAATTTTATTTTTTATTAAAGTTATAGTTGAACCTCGTGAAAGGCTGCCTACGTACCCTCGAGAGGGATCAAACCATTCGTAGTTCGTATTACACAAGAATGCTCGGTGGCGAGCTGTTTTTTTTTTTTTTTTTTTTTTTTTTGGGCCTGCTTGCTGGTACTAGTGGTAGTAGCGCTTAAGGTTGGCGGAGTTCCAGGATCGCGGGACTGGCGTGCCATTCATTTCAAGTAGCTGATGGACTCCTGGCCTGACGATCTTCGAGACCAAGTATGGACCCTCCCAATGCGCTCCGAGTTTTCCAGCATTCTTCTCTTTTGTATTCTCGTAGACTTTGCGGAGGACTAGATCACCCTCGGCGAAGTAGCGAGATTTGACTCTTTTGTTGTAGAACTTTGCGGCAGCTTGCTGGTAGTTCTGGATGCGTAACAGAGCCTGGTCGCGCTCTTGTTCGATGAAAAGGAGTCTGTCACATAGCATTTTGTCATTCAGCTCCGGGTTATGAACAAGCATAGATCGTCGGAGAGTCGGTATTCCTACTTCGGCTGGTGCAAGTGCCTCCATACCGTATGCGAGTGAAAATGGGGTTCGTCCGGTGAAAGTGCGCGGGGAAGTACGATGAGACCATAGAACGCCATCGAGTTCGTCCGCCCAGAGTCCCTTCTTTGCGTCGAGACGTTTCTTAATCCCAGCAAGAATTGTCTTGTTTGTTGCTTCTGCCTGTCCGTTTCCTTGCGGGTATCGTGGAGTTGACTTGCTAAGGCGTATCCGCCAGCCTGCGCAGAATCCTTCGAATTGGAGCGAGATGAATTGGGGGCTGTTGTCGCATACAATCTCGTATGGGAGTCCATGCCTGCAGATGATGTTTTTCCAGATGAAATTTTGAACTTCATTGGCTTCATTCGAGACATACGACTCTGCTTCAACCCACTTGGTGAAATAGTCTGTCATGATTAGAAGGTACTTCTTTTGGCGGGACGGTGTTAGTGGGCCGACTATATCCATCGCCCATCGCATAAAAGGATAGGGCGGCGACGTTGTGCGCAGGAGTTCGGTCGGAGAATGAATGAATGGGGCGTGACGCTGACATTTCTCGCATTTGGCTGCAAACGCGGTACAATCGGCGATCATAGTTGGCCAGAAATGTCCGTTGCGGCGTATTCGAAGTGCCAAAGCACGTCCGCCCGAGTGGTTGCCTCCAGCGCCCTCGTGGACCTCTCGCATGATGTCGTTGATGTCCTTTGTATTAACGCAGATGAGTAGAGCGCCATTTGCCTCCCAACGAAACAAGTTACCATCCAACATCGTGTAGTGCGCGCTCTTGACGCGAAGACGTCTTGCTTCCCACTTGTCTTTCGGCATAATCCCGTCCGCGATAAATGCTATAATCTCAGTTTGCCAGTCGTCTCGCGAGGTGCTATCGAGTGCGGGTACGGGCGTAATTGGCGTGGTTGAATTCGCAGCTGTTGGGGCTAAGTTTTTGACTGCTAAGGTGATTGCTAAGACGCTGCTCGGATTTGCTGACGTTTGTGTTGAGGGGGCAGCTTCAAAGAGTGTGATGTCGATACTTGGTTGATCAATACTCTCCACGGGGATTATTCTTCGGAGATCGGGATCGGACGTAGAGGCAAGTGTTGCAAGTGCATCTGCTGGAGCGTTATCGCTTCGTGGAATTTTGACGAGCTCAAAGAACTCGAAGTGCTGTGAGAGGTCGCGGACGACTTTCAGATAAGCATCCATGCGTGCATGTCTTGTTGCGTAATCACCACTGAATTGGTGCGTGACCAGCTGAGAATCGCAGTATGCTTGTATCTTTTTGATTCCAATTCCATGCGCGAGACGTAATCCAGCGATTAGTGCTTCGTACTCAGCATCGTTGTTCGTAGCGGTGAAGGCAAGACGGAATGACTGCTCCAAGATTTCGCCTGTTGGTGAGGTTAGCCGTACGCCTGCTCCCGAGCCCATTTTTGATGAAGCGCCGTCAACGTGAAGTGACCATATCTCGGATGGAGGTGTGTCAGCTTCGAGTTCCGGAGAGAGTTCGATGAGAAAATCCGCTAGAACTTGTGACTTTGCGCAGGTGTGATTCTTGTATTCGATGTCGTACTCGCTCAATTCTACTGCCCACTTCGCTAGACGGCCTGATTGACTCGGGCTGTGAAGAATTGTTTGCAGAGGCTGATTCGTTAGAATTTCGACAGTGTGTGACTGGAAGTATGGGCGGAGTTTGCGAGGCGAGATGACGACTGCGTATGCGAGCTTTTCTAGAGTGGGATATCGGAGTTCGGGGCCATCAAGTGTCTTGCTCACGTAGAAGATTGGATGTTGCTCTCCACGATCTTCTCTGACGAGAACTCCACTTACAGCTGAACAAGAGATGGCGATGTAGAGATACAAAGTCTCTCCTTGCTCGGGTTTAGCCAGGACTGGCGGAGATGACAAGTACTCCTTCAACTGCGTGAATGCTAGCTCGCATTTCTCATCCCATTCAAAACGTTTGTTTCCGCGAAGAAGCTGATAAAAGGGCAAACACTTGTCTGTCGAGCGAGAGATGAAACGGTTGAGCGCAGCAATGTGCCCAGTCAGACGCTGAACCTCGCGCGTGTTCCTTGGAGAAGGAAGGTTGATGATTGCCGAGATACCCCAAGAACTCTCCGGAAGTAACCCCGAATGTGCATTTCGCTGGATTCAGTTTCATGCTGTACTTGTTGAGTATCTCAAAACATTGCTTCAGGTGTGCGACATGATCTGCGGCCTGAGAGGATTTCACCAGCATATCATCGATATATACTTCCATTGTCCTTCCGAGTTGACTTGCGAACATGCGGTTCACCAGTCGCTGATATGTTGCTCCAGCATTCTTCAATCCAAATGGCATGACTCTGTAACAGAAAGTGCCTTGTGCGGTGATGAAGGCAGTCTTCTCGCGGTCGTCTTTGTGCATCATTATCTGATTGTAACCCGAGAACGCATCCATGAAAGACAACAACTCGTTTCCTGCTGTGGCTTCGACGAGCTGATCAATGCGCGGAAGAGGAAAACTTTCTTTCGGGCAAGCTTTATTGAGGTCTGTGAAGTCGACGCAGACTCTCCATGTACCATTCTTCTTCTTAACGACGACGGGGTTACTCAGCCAATCTGGGTAACGCACTTCTGTAATTGATCCCGCATCAAGTAGCTTCCGTACCTCGTCATTAACCGCGGCTGTTCGTTCTGCTCCGAGCTTTCGACGCTTTTGCTTAACGGGCTTGTAAGTCGGGTCAACGTTGAGCTCATGGCTGGTAATGTTCGGATCGATTCCGGTCATATGATCTATCGTCCAGGCGAATGTGGTTGCGTTTTTACGCAAAAACTGGACGAGCTCGTCTCTTAAGGCCATTGGTAGGTCAGCGCCTATTCCGACGCAGCGCTTAGGATCTGATAAATCAATGTTGACTTGAATTATAGACTCCTTCGGAGGAGGTGTGCACGGATCTCGCGGTGGAGATGATTGGGCGATTACAAAAGCTCTTGCGTTCCGCATCTTTTTCTCGATGATGAAGCAAGTTCGAGCCATCAATGGATCTTCGCGCAGCGTGTAGATACCGTGCGCGTTAGGAAACTTGACGCACTGGTGATAAGTTGAAGCGACAACGCGCATCTTGTGAAGCCACGGTGTGCCCAGAATAACATTGTAGACGATGGGTTTGTCCACAATCGCGAAGCTGAAGCATTGCATTGTTCCGCCGACGTAAATTGGAAGTGTGATGGTTCCAACGGTCATGATAGTATCTCCGTCAAATCCCGTCAAAGGTTGCGTTTCATGTACCCTGTTACGCAGGTCGATTTCCATCTGGATCAGTACATCCTTGAATATCACGTTCACTGAGCTCCCGGTATCAATAAGAACTCTCGTCACCGAGCTCTCCCCGATCTGCATTTCTACGACAAGTGGGTCGTTGTTCGGACTTGCGTTACGCGCATCTTCTTCAGTGAATGTAATTGGAGCGGAGGATGTCTTAAACATGTTGCTGTGGGAGGGCATGTTGCGTTTTGTCTCTGCTTCGCGGCAGTAGGCTTGGATATACCGAACGGAATCGCGGCAAGTTGACAACCCACCCATGATCATGTTGATCCTTCGACGAGGAGCTGGTGGTTCATCGTGTTCTTCTACGTCATGATTCCATTTGGGGGGAGGAGGTAAGCGAGCGATTTCTCGTGCTCGGTCATTCTGGGCCCATGGTCGGTCATCCTGTGCTGCAGCTTCTTCTTCGCGTTGTCTGCCGTGCTGCTGTTCGTCCCTAAGGCAATACTGGTTGTCTTTGTGTGTGTCAACTTTTCTCCGTTCCCGTTCTACGTCGACGTCACCTTTCTTATACTTATTCAGAAGCAGCATTTGAAGTGTTTTGCACTCTTCAGTGGAGTGCCCGTTGAACCTGTGGAACTCGCAATATGGGCGCTTGCCTTCGAAACCGGGATTATCGGATTCGCGGTGCCATTTGTTCCAAGACTTGCTCTGCTGTTCGTTTCCATCGATGGCGAACATTGTCGCTTTTTTTCCTTTCTCGCCTCGGGCGTAGTCCCTGTTGTAGTGTTGGCGTGGTTCGTGGTACTCGTCTACAGCTTTGTTTTTCGAGCTCGGAACTTTTTCGGTTGTTTTCTCAATTGCGTCAGTCTGGTTGTGGTTTTCTTTCCCTTGGTCCTCCTCCACCTCAATGTATCGGTTCGCACGTGCGAGGACTTCGCGCAGGGATTGGACGGGTAAGATTGTCAGGTCTTCCTTGAACCTGGTTCCGTGGGAGAGTGCATTTTTTAGAGCTCCTATCGCGGACTCGTTGTTGATGGCGAGCTGGGATACGACTCCTCGGAATCTGGCCATGAAATTTCGTAACGATTCGTTGGGTTTCTCACGCATTCTCCATAAGTCGGCATTTGACGCGGGGACGTGCATGAAACACTGGTGATGCTGAAGGAAGGCAGTTGTGAGTGCTTCATAACCATCGATTGAATTGGCTTTGAGCCATGAAAACCAGTTCAGCGCCTCCCCGGTTAAGCTTTCGACGAACAACTGACAGCTTCCCGCGTCCTCCTCTTCAGGTGAAAAGTACGAACTACCAATATGGATGGACATCGACTTTAGGAAGATAGTGGGATCTCCCTTACCGTCGTACGACATCGGCTTGTTTTTGTTGGTATCGGGGTTGCGTCTTACCCTGACGCCTGATACTCTCGTGGTGAAAGGCGAACGTCGCGCCTCTGCTAGTACAGTCTCGAGTTCTGGTGCTCCGCTCGTTACTCGGTGCATCTGAGTTGTAATTACTTCAGCTGAGCTTGCATTTGCTGAAGTTCTTAGCGTAGTGCGCGATTTTCCGCATTCTCGGAATGACTTGGACCAACATGTTGGTCTGCGAACGCCTGGTCGGTTTGGAAATGTACCCTTGGCTGCTCGCCATTGGGTCCGACGATGATCGAGGAGAGGCGTGGCCTTCCATTAGCGCTGTACTCAGCTCGTGGTATATTGGCGGCGTAATGGCTAACTTGCGGAGCATGGTGGTCAGCTCGCGGAGCGTCGAGGTGAGCTCGTGGAGCGTTGAGGTCAGCTCGTGGAGCGTCAAGGTGAGCTCGCGGAGCGTTGAGGTGAGCTCGCGGAGCGCTGAGGTGAGCTCGCGGAGCGTCGAGGTCAGCTCGTGGAACGTCAAGGTGAGCTCGCGGAGCGTTGAGGTGAGCTCGCGGAGCGCTGAGGTGGGCTCGCGGAGCGTTAAGGTCAGCTCGCGGAGCGTCGAGGTCAGCTCGCGGAGCGTGTGGTGCTAATGCGTCGTCCTCATGTTGCCTATGTTGCCTCGCATGGTCATTTCGTCCTTGTGATTCGATCTGCGCCGCCTGACCGCTCATCCTGTCCAAGGTTCTTCGTACAGCTTCGTCGAGCGCGGCTTGACTGTTTTAACGTGTCTGGATGATCGACGGGGATGAATGTCACGCGTGGTGCCCGTGGCTTCGCGGTTGTTTGGAGCGTCTTCAGTAGCTTCACGGTCAGGGAGGATTGGAGCGACACGCGTAGCGCCTACGGCTTCACGGTCGGTAGGATGGACTGCAATGGTTTCACGAGCAGGAGACGTAGCGCCTACGGCTACGCCATTGGTGGGAGCGACACGCGTTGCGCCTACGGCTGCGCGGTCAGTGAGTGTTGCGTCCTCGCCCGTAATTGCTTCGGTTCTGTTGATGCCTTGAAGTTGGTTCGTCCTTGCACGGGTGCGCCCCCAATTGGCCGGTCTCGCGGGAGATTGTCGCGGAGAGGCGTTGGCGCTTTCGTCGCTGGAACTGGAGAAGTTGGAGTGAGACATGCTAGAGGTTTTCCGGAAACGTCTTGAACTTCAAATTCTTTCGTCAAAAGGAAGGACTCGGCCCCACGGTGGGCGTGATGTTCATATATTTTACCCTGTTTTCCCTTAGTATATTCACATCTTTTGCATCTTTTGCTATCCATTTTCACCATTATTGCATAGCTTTAGGACTAATCATGCATTAGAGTTTAGTTGCATTGCATTTGCATCTTTTCATGCATAAACAGGTGATTTTGGAGCTTAAGGAGCATGGAAGCAATGCTGAGGAAGGAGTGAAGCAATCATGAAGGGAAAGCAAGAGAGTTAAGGCTGATATAACAAGGTCCGGAGTCCAACTCGACCCCACACTCGACCAGACACTCGACCGTGTGCTGAGGAGGACTCGACCGAGTGGACAATGCACGAGAGAAGCCAGCTCGACCTACCACTCGACTGAGCACAGGTCGAGTTGACCGAGCCGTTGACTATTTTGTCTTTTAGCATTTTTAGGGCTTCCACTCCCCTCCTATATAAAGCCTTGTACCTGCAGCCACAAAAGTAGTCAGCTTTTTAGATATTCTCTAAACCTAGTATTTACCTTTTTGGGATTTATTCCTTTTGCTTTTTATTTTCCTAGATCTTGTACTTGAAAAAGACTAAATTCCTCAATATTGTTAGTTTAATAACTTTCTTAATATTGAGAATTTAAGTTTCATTTCTTTTTCAATATTGTAGATCTTTGTTTTATCTATCTAATGATGCAAGTTTCAATATTTTCTGGGTTTATGATTTTGATGTTTATCATGTGTTCTTGTGAGTAGTAGTTTAGGATCTTGAGGATGGGTTAGGCTGGGCTGTGAATGAGGTTTGTTTGGCTTGATCAAGCTTGATTGTTGTAGATCTCTTCTAGGGTAGATGTTCTTAATGCTGATCCTATATCTGAGAGGGTAGGATCTGATTTCAAGCATCTTAGCATCACACCAATGTTTAAGAGGCATAGATAAGGCTAGATCTAGAGCTTACCATCTTGCTTGCTAAGAGATTAGAAGTTTTGCTTGGTATGAGACATATTTCTTATTGCCTGCTTGTGTAGATTCTTTACTATGTGAGAGCAAGTCTAGAAATGCATAGGTTTGATTGTTTCTTGACCATGAGAGTGGGAGAAACTTGTCTTGGATTCATATGTCTAGAGATTAGCTCATGTTGTTTGAGATTTGTTGATCAAGTTAGATAGCCTCAATCATTAGTCCAGCCCATGAATCCCTCCTCAAGTCCTTCCTTGTTTATTGATTTTACAGTCTTAATCCTGTTGCTTGATTGTAGTTTGATCCGTCTTTGCATTACTCTGTTTTTATTGCATTGCTCTGTTTCTGCGTTTAGTCTAGCTCGACCACTCACTCGACCTACACTCGGTCGAGTGCTGGCTCGAGTTCATCCCCAGAACTCTGCTATTTATGATTTGTGATTGTCTTGTTTCATTCCTGTTCCATTTCTGCTGCATCCATTTAGTGTCCTGTTCATTATTGTCTTGCATTTGTTCTTTAGCTTAGTTTCTGTTCTGTTGGTTGCATCATTACTGTCTTAATCATTCTATTTCATTTGCATTTAGTTCTTAGTTCATTTAGTTTACCTTCTGCACTTTACATTTTCATCATAGGATTGTTTAGTGGCAACATCCTTTCCATCTGGCTTAAATTAGATCTTTATGCATATCTTAACTGTTTACAACCACTCAAATTGGATTGATACCCCTTATACTGCAACTGCATAAGCGGAATTGAAACACCTTACCAATCATTGCATACATTCATCATCATCCATTCCATCTTAACCTGTCCACCATAAATATCTTGTTTCAATTTGGCGCCGTTGCCTATTTGAGTGTGTTTTTGTGACAATTAGGATCCATAAAAGTCTAAGATTAAGTTCGTTTATCCACTTGTTCATTACTGATCTTGTTTCTTCTTCTGCTTGTTTGTGCTTGAGTTTCAGGTACCAGCTCGACCATCAACTCGACCACCACTCGACCGAGTGTGTGCTCGAGCACCTGATCGAGTCAGAAGCCGGATACAAATAGACATCAGTTCCCAGTCGACTCGACCACCCACTCGAGCCTGCGCTCGACCGAGTGCCTGTCCGAGTCTATACTCGACTCTGTTGATGCAAACAAGGTCCAAGGGTCCTCACAATCTTCAGAGACTCCTTGATCACATCAACAAACCACCAAGGGACCTGAGACAGCAGAAAACAAGGATCTATCAGGAACAAGAACAACAAGTGCTAATGGAGAATCAAGCTCAACAAGCTCCAAGAGCAAGAAACATTGGTGCTGGAGATGCACCAAACACACATAACCAGAGAGCTGGTATTGTGCCTCCTACTGTTGCCAACAACAACTTTGAGATCAAAAGTGGATTGATCTCAATGATTCAAGCCAACAAGTTCCATGGGTTGCCAATGGAAGATCCCCTAGACCACCTTGATGAATTTGATAGGATATGTGGTCTCACTAAGATCAATGGGGTCAGTGAGGATGGCTTCAAGTTAAGGCTATTTCCATTCTCACTTGGAGATAAGGCTCACCTTTGGGAGAAGACTCTTCCTACTGGAGCAATAACCACATGGGATGCTTGCAAGAAGGCTTTCTTGGCCAAATTCTTTTCCAATGCTAGAACTGCTAGATTGAGAAATGAAATCTCTGGGTTTGCTCAAAGGAATAATGAGAGTTTTTGTGAAGCTTGGGAAATGTTTAAAGGATTCCAGACTCAGTGTCCTCACCATGGCTTCAGCAATGAGTCCCTTTTAAGCACTTTGTATAGAGGGGTGCTTCCCAAGATCAGAATGCTTCTTGACACAGCCTCAAATGGAAACTTCCTCAACAAAAATGTTGAAGAAGGCTGGGAGTTGGTTGAAAATCTTGCTCAATCAGATGGCAATTATAATGAGGACTATGACAGAACCATAAGGTCATCATCAACTGATCAGGAGGACAAGTACAAGAGGGATTTGAAGATGGTCAATGAGAAGCTTGACAAGATCCTTCTTAGCCAACAAAAGTCCATTCACTTCATTGGAGAGGAAGAGGCTCCAGTTCAAGAAGGGGAGACTGAGTTTGCTGAGTTGTGCTACATGCAAAACCAAAGAGGATTCAAAGGCTACAACCAAGGAGGTTTCAAAAACAACAATCTCTGATATAGGAGTACCAATGTGGCCAACCCTCAAGACCAAGTTTATCCACCTCAACAGCCTCCACAGCAACAAAGCTACATCCCTAAACAACAACATCAAGTGTTCCAGCCTCCATTGTGTCCCCCACCAGGGTTTCAGACTAACCAAGGACAGAAACAAGACTTAAGGGCAATGATGCAACATTTGTTGATTGGGCAAACACAAGGAAAGATTGAGGAGGCCAAACAGTTTGCTGAGTTGAATCAAAGACTCACATCACAGTACAATGATCTAAACATGAAGTTTGAGGGTCTTAACTCAAGAGTGAAGTATATGGAGAGTAACATTGCCTCTACTTCAGCCCCTAAACCTAGCCAACTCCCTGGAAAAGCTGTCCAAAATCCAAGAGAGTTCACAGCCAAGGCCATTCAAGTTCATAAGGAAGAAGTCACTGAGGACAGTGAAGTCCAAGGTTGGGGGAATTTATCAGTTACTGAAGCCCCAAATGATGTTTTTGCAAAGCAACTGGAGTGCGACATTGCACTCGACCAAGTGCTCGAACCAGCCACTCGACCGAGTGCCTGATCAAGTGGTCGATCGAGCCGAGGACACAGAAGCTGTCAAGCCTGCTAAGTACATTCCTCCAGCTTACAAACCACCTCTACCATTCCCAGGACGTTTCAAGGCACAAAAGATAAGGGAACTCAGGGAAATTATTGAGAAAAGGGAAAAGTTGGCTTTGCAACAACAAGAAGTCATTGAGAAGAAGGAGGAAGTAATGGCTATACAAGAGATTACCATTGCTTACAAGGAAGAGGAGAGAGGGCCTGACTTGAGCAAATTTGTTCAGAATCCTTCCTACAAAGACATGCTGCTTGAATTATCCAAGATGAAAGCTCAGGAACAAGACATGAAGGACTTAAGAGAAATTGGGGAAGCTGTTATACCAACAAAACTTGAAGACCCTGGATCATTTGATCTACCTTGCTCCATCAGCTACATGCACTTCAACAAGTGCCTATGTGATTTAGGAGCTTCAGTGAGCCTAATGCCATACTCAGTGGCTGAAAAGTTGGGGTATGAATACTTTAAGCCTTGCAATCTCTATATTGGCATGGCAGATGGATCCAAGAGGGAAGTGCTTGGGATAATTGAAAACCTTCCAGTCAAGATAGGAAAGGCAAGAATCCCAACTGACTTTGTGATCATGAACATGGACCAAGAGCCTAAAGACCCTCTTATCTTGGGAAGACCATTCTTAGCTACAGCTGGGGCTATTATTGATGTGAAGATGGGGACTGTCAAGCTCCACTTGACTGAAGACTTCACTATGAAGTTTGACATCAACAATCCCACTAATCTTCCTTCCAAATATGATCCACCTTACACTATAACAAGAAAGGAGGATCATGAGGTCTCAAGTAAGGAAAATGCTTCAAGGGGTAAGCTAACCTTTCAAGAAGATTCAGTGGAGAAGCTAAAGGGTTCAGTTCAAGTGCTAGCTGGTTTAGTGAAGGAACTTCAAGTTCAGCTCAACAAGAAGTCTTGGAAGAAGGCAAGACCAAAACTCAAGTTTAAGAAGAAACATGGTTCAAGTGTCAAGGAAGTAGTGATCAAGAAGGAGCACCAAGGTTACCAAGCAGAACCAGGAGGGATTTCATCACCTCCTTGGTCTCCTAATCAAGCTTAAAGAGCTATAAGAAGTCAAGCTTAGTGACTCTAAACAAGCTCACTAGGGAGGAAGTCCCTAAGGTATCCTTTGTAAATATAGTTTATTTTCCTAGTAGTTTTGATATGTTTTACTTTATGTTTGTGTTGGACAGGCTTTTGAGGAAGAATGTAGTTGGATAAAGAAAGATTTGGACTTGGAGAAGGAGACTCGGAAGCCCACTCGACCAAGACCACAAGAGGTACTCGGCCGAGCTGGATACTAATAGAAGCCCATTTGATTCCCATTCTTCTAGAATGATCAAGTGGAGGGAAGAACAAGGAGAAAAAATTTTTCAAGGAGCTCGACCACGTGCAGGTCGAGTGTGGGGTCGAGTGGCAGCCAAAAAGTAAGTCAAAGATTCCCATTTCGAATTTGAATGGTATGGACGCTCCACCCTTGTCTCCTTGTCCCCTTAGCTTCTTTATATAGTCCTTGCTCGATCCTACACTTCTCACATTCTCTCATTTGCTCAAAACATTTAAATTCAAGCTTTAAAATCTCTTTCAAAGTTCATCTCTTGCTCAAGTTTTGTTCTTTCAAGTTTTTGGGTCACTAACCTGTTAACTTTGTGCTTTGAGTCTATTCCCTTCAGTTTCTTTTGAAAATGTCTTCCAAAATTACCAAGAAGTCGCACCAAACCGCTGCAAGCTCCATGGAACGTCGTGATGCTGACCTTGAATCAAGAGGTGAAGCTGAGAGAGTCACTCGACGGACCACTCGATCAACCACTCGACCGAGTGGCCGTTCGAGCAGTAGGTCGAGCCAGGTGCCGCGTCCAAGGAGAGAGCGAGTTGAGGAAGATCCTGAGAGGACCGAAAGTGAGGAGGAAAGAGAGCCTACTCTTAATGAATTTATGAGGAAGCACAAGACCAAGGGGAAGAGGCCAGCTGTTGAAGTTGAGCAAGAAGAAAGTGAAAGTGAGAGTGAGGAAGAAAGTGAAAAAGAAGAATTGATGGATGATGGAGAAGCTGAGTCTTGTGGGCTGACAAAGAGGCAACTTTATGATGCTTTCATGAGGATGGAGTTCTTGGGAACTAGGTATCCACACAAGGAGACCATGCAGAAGCTTGCTATTGATGAGGATGTAGAATATCTCTTTGAGAAGAGCAATCTCACCAAGTTTATGGGGCTTTGCATGGAGGGCTACAAAGAGGAGAGTTGTGAGTTCCTCGCCACTGTCAAGCTGCACACATATGCAAGGAAAGATCCTGAGACTGGGGCTGGTCACATCACCTTCACAATCAAGGGGAGGAAGCATGAGCTTTCAATAAAAAAGATAGCCAATGTGTTTGGATTTGAAACTGGCAGCCATAGGAGCTTGAGGATACCAAGAGAGGAGCTCTACTCAGTTTGGGAAACCATTGGGGACAACAAGCTCTACTCCTCCTCCAACTCCAAGAGCTCAAAGATAAGGAGCCCAGTCTTAAGGTACTTCCATAAAGCCCTTGCAAACACCTTCTTTGCAAGGAAGGAAACTGGGAACATCAATGAGGGAGAGCTGAAGATGATTGACTTGGCTCTCAATGGGATCATCCTCAAGGCAAGAGATGGAACCATCATCCTTGGGAGCACTGTAGAGACTGATCTTGCAATGGTGCTCATTGACCACATGATTTACTTGAGAAGCTGGGTAGGAAAGTTGGAAAACAAGGGGTCAAGAGGAGCACTTACCATTGGGGGCATCATCACTCCAATCCTTCAAGCTGCTAAAGTTCCACTTAGAGGAGAGAGTGTATCACCAAGATGGATTGACTCAAGCTACCTCACTTCTACTCTCATCCTAGCCAAGGAAATGCATCAAGGGAACCACATTTTCAACTATGAGCTTCCAACACTTGGGAAAAAGCAACTCATATTGCCTAACCAAGAACTCACCACCATTCAAGAGGGAGCCAACATTGACTTTTGGCCAGCTGAGGAGCATTGGTTTGATGGAGTGGTTCAACCTAGAGTTGAAGAAGCTGGAAATGCACAAGTAGCTGATGGAGATGAGCAGTTCTACTTTGAAGACTATGAGCCCAACCCAAGAGATAGTAGAGGAGTGAGGGAGAATGCCAAGAGGTTAACTCTTTTGCAAAAGTGGGGCAAGTGGCAAGGAAAGAGGTTTGATAAGCTGAAGAAGAAGGTGACCAACATGGCTAAGTCTATCAAAGGCTTAAAGAAGGAGATTGCTGAGCTGAAGAGTGGAAACTCATCTCCTAGCCATTCAAGCCCTTTGAGGAGAAGTAGCTCAACTAGAGCACTTTCAAGGGTTGCGAATCCTGTGGAACCAGCTAGGGCTTCAATGTATGAGCCAATTCAGAGGAAGAGGAGCTCAAGTACCCGAGAACAGCAGTTTTCGAGGCACTCGACCGGCTCACTCGAGCACCCACTCGACCGAGCACCACCAGTGCACTCGACCGAGTTCCAGCCCAGACAACCATATGGTTTCCCACCTCCAGCTGCTTATCCAGGTTACCCTCCCATCCCACCCCAATACTTCACGGATCCAGCCCTCTACCACCAGTTCTACCAACAGTTCTCCCAGCAGCAAGGACAGAGTTATGACATCCGCAGTCCAGCTCGACCCCCCCCCCCACTCGGACATGCACTCGACCGAGTCACGGTCGATCGCCATCGTCGAGCTGCCCCAATCCCCCTCTCCAAGTCACCAACAAGACCCCAACTACACCTTTGATAGCATGCAGGAGGATGTGGATAGTTTCTTCTACAATCCTTGAGGTAACACTATCACCTTTCCATTGTAAATACCATTTGCATTTCATATTGTGTGTTTTGTTTTAAGTCTTGAATCCTCCAACAAATTTCTTTCACACAAGGGACTGTGTGATTTGTTTGGGGGAGGGTTTGAGATAGCATTTGACATTGTGTTTTGTTTTCTTATTTCAAATTTTTAGCATCATCATGTTAATATTTGCATAGCATCTAAGGCATAGAAAAACCCTAAAAATTTGAAAATTTTTGCAAAAAATCTTTATAAAAAAAAAAAAGAGTGTTCATGTAGTTTGCTTTGCATATTCAAGTATTTTGTTTATCATATAGGACTGCTTGCATTAGGGATCTATGATGAGTATTCCCTTGTTAGCTTGCTCATTCACTAGACTAGGATCAATGCCCAAGTTAATAGTACTTTGATGCTAGTTGAGTGGTTAGAAGCATAAGATTGAACCAAGCATTGAATTCCTGCATTGCATTTGGTCTAAATGGAAGCATGTTGTGATTTGATGCCATTTCCTATCTATAAGAACCTAATATTGACTTTCAATTATCAATGTGTGCATTGCTTTAAACTCATGGATACCATATACATATTTGGATCATCTTTCTCCTTTTTACCACTCTTGTTGATCCAAGTAGCTGATTTCCTCATTAAGAATCAGTTTCCCCTACCCTTAACCAACCCTTCTTTCAAGCCATGTTTATTCTTGAGTGTGTGAGGCCTATTTTTAGGATTGAGCTTGGTAGAAAGTGTTAGGTTTGAACTGACAAGAGTAAAGCCTTGTGTAGTTCTAGTTTGCATTTTTCAAACTAGATAGGACTAGGTGGTTCATTTGATGGGTTTGGGACTTGGAAGTTAAAGAAAGAAAAGAAAAGAAAAAAAAAAAAAAAGAGAGGAGAAAAAGAAAGAAAAAGGGTAGAGTCTTTAAGAGGAGATTGTGTTTAAGCAAGGTCTAGTGAAAGGATGGGAAGCAAAACAATTGTTGAAGATGGTTCTAGTTAAAGAAAAGAAGAGAAAGAAAAGAAAAGTCTAGCAAAAAGCTTGTATGTCTTAAGAATAAGAAGAAAAGAGAACCATAGCAAATAAGTAAGAATCCCCCATCCCACTAGAAAGATCAAATAAGAAACCTCTCCTAAGACTTGAAAATCAAAAGAGAAAAGGGTGAAAGAGAAAAGAAGAAGTTAAAGGGTAGCACTAGGATCATTTGGGTTGCTAGGATAAACACTTTGGGTACCTTTGGGTAGACAAGGTTTTATTCTTGTATGTGTCTAGGTGTTCTTACCTTTAGCATTCTTCTAAAGCTCAATCCATTTTTTATGAGAGAACCTTGATATTGATAAGCCCCACTCTAAAAAGAGACCATCATTGTCTCAAAGCCTTTACCTCCAAGCCAAATGAGTTTAAGCATTGCATAGAATTGATTCATGTTCTTGATTAATGAATGTTAAAGGAAATGGTTGATTTGAATGCATGTGGATATCAAAGGCTCAAATCAGTAAAGGTTGTGACATGCTTGTCTAAAGTCTTTAAGTACAGCTCATTCAACTTGCATCATAGTACTAGTAACTTGGACATTGATTCTAGATGGTCTGTTTGCAAGCTTTAGGAGCTGAGATCCCACTTTCAAACCTCACCTACATTCTTATATCTTGCTTATTTGCTTGAGGGCAAGCAAAGACTAAGTTTGGGGGTGTTGATGTTCATATATTTTACCCTGTTTTCCCTTAGTATATTCACATCTTTTGCATCTTTTGCTATCCATTTTCACCATTATTGCATAGCTTTAGGACTAATCATGCATTAGAGTTTAGTTGCATTGCATTTGCATCTTTTCATGCATAAACAGGTGATTTTGGAGCTTAAGGAGCATGGAAGCAATGCTGAGGAAGGAGTGAAGCAATCATGACGGGAAAGCAAGAGAGTTAAGGCTGAAATAACAAGGTCCGGAGTCCAACTCGACCCCACACTCGACCAGACACTCGACCGTGTGCTGAGGAGGACTCGACCGAGTGGACAATGCACGAGAGAAGCCAGCTCGACCTACCACTCGACCGAGCACAGGTCGAGTTGACCGAGCCGTTGACTATTTTGTCTTTTAGCATTTTTAGGGCTTCCACTCCCCTCCTATATAAAGCCTTGTACCTGGAGCCACAAAAGTAGTCAGCTTTTTAGATATTCTCTAAACCTAGTATTTACCTTTTTGGATTTATTCCTTTTGCTTTTTATTTTCCTAGATCTTGTACTTGAAAAAGACTAAATTCCTCAATATTGTTAGTTTAATAACTTTCTTAATATTGAGAATTTAAGTTTCATTTCTTTTTCAATATTGTAGATCTTTGTTTTATCTATCTAATGATGCAAGTTTCAATATTTTCTGGGTTTATGATTTTGATGTTTATCATGTGTTCTTGTGAGTAGTAGTTTAGGATCTTGAGGATGGGTTAGGCTGGGCTGTGAATGAGGTTTGTTTGGCTTGATCAACCTTGATTGTTGTAGATCTCTTCTAGGGTAGATGTTCTTAATGCTGATCCTATATCTGAGAGGGTAGGATCTGATTTCAAGCATCTTAGCATCACACCAATGATTAAGAGGCATAGATAAGGCTAGATCTAGAGCTTACCATCTTGCTTGCTAAGAGATTAGAAGTTTTGCTTGGTATGAGACATATTTCCTACTGCCTGCTTGTGTAGATTCTTTACTATGTGAGAGCAAGTCTAGAAATGCATAGGTTTGATTGTTTCTTGACCATGAGAGTGGGAGAAACTTGTCTTGGATTCATATGTCTAGAGATTAGCTCATGTTGTTTGAGATTTTTTGATCAAGTTAGATAGCCTCAATCATTAGTCCAGCCCATGAATCCCTCCTCAAGTCCTTCCTTGTTTATTGATTTTACACTCTTATTCCTGTTGCTTGATTGTAGTTTGATCCGTCTTTGCATTACTCTGTTTTTATTGCATTGCTCTGTTTCTGCGTTTAGTCTAGCTCGACCACTCACTCGACCTACACTCGGTCGAGTGCTGGCTCGAGTTCATCCCCAGAACTCTGCTATTTATGATTTGTGATTGTCTTGTTTCATTCCTGTTCTATTTCTGCTGCATCCATTTAGTGTCCTGTTCATTATTGTCTTGCATTTGTTCTTTAGTTTAGTTTCTGTTTCTGTTGGTTGCATCATTACTGTCTTAATCATTCTATTTCATTTGCATTTAGTTCTTAGTTCATTTAGTTTACCTTCTGCACTTTACATTTTCATCATAGGATTGTTTAGTGGCAACATCCTTTCCATCTGGCTTAAATTAGATCTTTATGCATATCTTAACTGTTTACAACCACTCAAATTGGATTGATACCCCTTATACTGCAACTGCATACGGAGAATTGAAACACCTTACCAATCATTGCATACATTCATCATCATCCATTCCATCTTAACCTGTCCACCATAAATATCTTGTTTCAATTTTAGGGTTTGAGATAGCATTTGACATTGTGTTTTGTTTTCTTATTTCAAATTTTTAGCATCATCATGTTAATATTTGCATAGCATCTAAGGCATAGAAAAACCCTAAAAATTTGAAAATTTTTGCAAAAATCTTTATATAAAAAAAAAAGAGTGTTCATGTAGTTTGCTTTGCATATTCAAGTATTTTGTTTATCAGGGCGCCAAATTGTTGATGTAAGGAATCGACAATATTAATAATACGGGTCTTTATTGAAATATTCGGAGCTGGTCCTTTTATTAACGAAGAAATGAAGCCAAAGTTTACAAAAAATGACAATCAAAGAGTTAAGCTCAGTAAATACGATTCACTAATTGCTCTCTTCTCTCTGATTGCCCCAAAAAACTGCCCCCCCGACGTGATAATGACATCATGTATTTATAGTAGGCCATTGACCCAGGATTTCTTCTGTCTCTTGGCAAAATGACGATTTTGCCCCTGCGGCCTGTTGGGCTAGATCCAAGACTTTAGGCCCAACATTCCTTAAGAATCTTCTGTTTGGGCTCTAGGAGTGTTGGGGGCAAAGCTCATATCCAACACAAACCACAAATTCTTTGATAAAATAGGTTTTTACATGTTTTGTATATGACTAAACACAAGTAAATATCCACTAACAATATTGTAATGTAATTGATCATCAAGTGATTAATGAACAAATGATTAACTACAAATAGAAAGTGTACAATATAATAGTTCATCTAAAATATAGTAATATGCATATTAAAATGTAGGAAAATAAAATCATTACTTATTGTGTAAAAAGTAATAGATACATTTTTTTTGATAATAATCACTTAAAGTGACAATTCCAAAAAAGAGAAAGAAAAAAAATCTGAGCCATGTCATATTTCATAGAAAAGGCTGCTAGAAAATCTCATCTCAAAAAACAAGCTCTAGAATTCAAAGAAAAGATGACAGATCCATAAAAGAGACATAAAGCAAACTTAGTCTCAAAAGAATGTCATTCAAAACACAGATTCATCACAAAAAAATCTAAGTTCAAAAGGAGGGAGTATCATTCAAAGAGTAGAAAAATTCACTTATACATATGACATAAATAAATTGAGATTTATGAATAATAATAATAATAACAATTGTCGTATTTTAATAAACTATTTTGTTTGAGAATAACATGGTAAAAATGACTGCGCTAGGCGATCAGGATGCGACAAAGGCTGAGAATGGGGAGGGGGGCGTCCACCGGGAGATCCACCGGATTTGCCTGGAGTGTGGGTTAGGAAAGTGACGGAGAGTTTGGGTGGTGGTCGGCCATGTCCGGAGCGGATATTGACTGAGGATTTTGTGACAGAGAGACTACGGTTGGACTTTTTCGATGGGGAAGATGGAGAGCCCGTAGTCACCATAGCGGATGAGGTTATAGAGGCGATGCACGGGTTGTGGAAACAATGTATGATCGTGAAGGTTCTAGGGCGTAGTGTTCCGATAGCCGTGATGAATAAGAAGTTGAGAGAATTGTGGAAACCAAAGGGGGCTTCTTTGTTATGGATCTTCCACGACAATTCTTTATGATCTGTTTCGAGGATGAGGAAGAGTATTTGACAGCCTTGACTGGTGGTCCATGGAGTGTGTTCAGGAGCTACCTTATGGTCCAAGCATGGTCTGCTGCTTTTGATCCGTTGAGGGATGAGATCGAAACTACCCCTGTTTGGGTTAGGTTGTCGAATCTTCTAGTGACTCTCTATCACAAGGCTATTTTGATGGGTGTTGCTGGCGGGTTGGGAAAGCCAATTAAGGTGGACTTAACCACTCTGAATTTTGATAGAGCCAGGTTTGCAAGAGTGTGTGTGGAGGTGAATCTTAAAAGACCGTTGAAAGGAACAGTGGTTGTGAATGGTGAAAGATATTTTATTTCTTATGAGGGTTTGACAACTATTTGTTCAAGGTGTGGAATGTATGGTCATTTGGTGCATGGGTGTCCAAGAGTCGTGCTGGAAAAGAAGCTGGCACAAGAGAGGGAAAGGACGAATATGGCGGTGGTCTCAGTGGTGGAACCAGTGGTTTGTGAGACCGGCGGGGGAGGAGACGAAGCGGATGGGTTTACGGTGGTTCAGCATTCGGGAAAACAACCGGTGAACCCGTCACAGCTAGTTTCCTTTTTGAGCGGCGAAGCTGCGGATAATCAGGATCGTAATCTTCGGGATATTACAGGCAGAAAAGATTTGGAAAATATTGTGATTGCCAATAGTTTTGGAAAGTTGCAGGAGGATACGATATCTTCGGAATTTAGGGAAGAAGATATGCGTGTTGCAGGGGATAAGGAAAATGTTGGTTTGATTGGTAAGCCGGGTGAGGGGAAACGTAATGTGCAAGGGAAGGGCGGTAAAGGAGTGCAATTTTCTGCAAAGGGAAGTGATGTGGACCCGACAGGCCTAGTTGCTAAATGGGCTGGACCAAAGAAAGATAGAAAGATTAGTGGGCCGCACGTTAAGCAAGCTAATGTCAATCGGCCCAGTAGGGGATTGATTTTTGTCCCTACGAGCGGAGAGATTGGTCGTTCTGAGTCGGGTAAGAGGTTACAGGTGGAGAGAGAAAATGTTGGCCGTCCGGATGGGTTTGTCGAGGATGACCGCGGTATGCCGAGTTCTGTTCCGGGAGGATCGATTGTCGGTTTGTCGCGGGAAATAGAACGAATGGAGTTGGGAGATATGGGAGAGATAGATAATGGAAAAGGTGGGGTTTTCAAGCCGGCGTCGGAGGAGTCACTGGTGACGGGTTCTGGTTGACAGCTTTCCCCGATAGTTCTTGTTGTTCATACAGTCCGAATGATGAATTGTTTATTCTAGAATTGCCGGGGGGGGGGCGAATAAACCCAATTTCAGGCGATCTATTCGATATTTGTTGAAGAAATTCAATACTGATATTCTCGCGATCTTTGAAACTCACGCAGGCGGTGATCGGCCTCAACGCATCTGTCAAGGGTTAGGATTTTAGAATGCTTTCCGGGTTGATGCGATTGGTCAGAGTGGGGGAATTTGGTTACTTTGGAGGTCGAGTGTAGGAGTGGTAACCATTGTAGAAGCTACAGAGCAATTCATTCATGCTCGAGTGGAGGATGGTGTCGAGATCTTACACTTGGTGGTTGTGTATGCAGCTCCTACAGTAAGTAGGAGGAGCGGGTTATGGAATCTCCTAAAGACTACTGTCTCGAATGTCGATGGTCCTTTGGTGATTGGAGGGGATTTTAACACTATTGTGCGGGTGGATGAGCGGACTGGTGGTAATGGTAGCTTATCTCCTGACTTGGTGGCGTTTGGTACGTGGATAAATGAATTGGCTCTTATTGATTTGGGGTTTAAAGGAAGCCAATTTACTTGGAAGAGAGGAACAGTGGCACAAAATTTTGTTGCTAAAAGGCTGGATCGAGTTTTATGCTGTGCACAAGCGAGATTGAAATGGCAGGAGGCTTCCGTGACTCATCTGCCGTTTCTATCATCTGATCATGTGCCATTATACCTACAATTCACTCCGGTGGGTCGAGGGGACCCGAGTAGACGTCCTTTCAGATTTGAAGCTGCATGGTTGGAGCATAGTAGTTTCAAAGCTCTACTAGTGGCTTCGTGGAACGGTTCTTTTTCAACTACTGAGGCCCTCAATATTCTTAAGTTGAAGTTGAAGAAGTGGAATAGAGAGGTTTTTGGGGATGTTCAGAAGAGGAAAGTGCAATTGTCGAATGATATCACGGCAATTCAAGCATTACTTGATACAGCTCTGACATATGATTTATTATTGCGAGAAGCAGAGCTTGTGAAGGAGTTTGTTAGTGTCCTGGAACAAGAGGAGATTATCAGGTTTCAGAAGTCTCGTGAAAAACTAATTGCGTTGGGAGACAGGAACACTAAGTATTTTCATACTCAGACAGTGGTTCGCAGGAGACATAATCGAATTGAGATGCTTAGGGATAATGATGAGCGTTGCATTACGGATCCTCATCAGCTCGAGAGTTTGGCTGTAGGTTATTTTTCACGACTGTACTCAATGGAAGACGTGAGTTTAGAGGCTCCAAAATTACCACAGGTGGGGTTTGACAGGTTGAGTCCGAGTGAGATAACAGAGCTGCATAAACCGTTTGTTGCGTTGGAGGTTAAGAGTGTGGTGCATAGTATGGGAAAATATAAAGCACCAGGACCGGATGGTTTTCAGCCACTATTCTACCAGAATTCTTGGGAGGTTGTTGGTGAGTCTGTGGTCCAGTTTGTGTTGAAATTTTTTGAAACAGGAGAGTTGCCTCGTGGGACTAATGATGCTTTGGTGGTGCTGATTGCAAAGGTATTGAAGCCCGAAAAAATCACACAATTTAGGCATATAAGCTTATGTAATGTTTTATTCAAAACAATTACCAAGGCTATGGTTGTACGGTTAAAGAAGGTGATTAATAACTTGATTGGTCCAGCCCAGGCTAGCTTCATCCCTGGGAGGTTGAGTTCTGATAATATTGTGATTGTTCAGGAGGCGGTCCATTCTATGAGGAGGAAGAAAGGCAAAAAAGGTTGGATGTTTTTGAAATTGAACCTGGAAAAAGCCTATGATCGCATAAGGTGGGATTTCCTTGAGGATACCTTGATTGCAGCGGGTCTCTCGGTGGATTGGGTGAAATGGATAATGGTGTGCGTCTCTGGTCCGACTATGAGCATTTTGTGGAATGGTGAGAAAATAGAGGGGTTTCAGCCGGCTAGAGGCCTCAGACAGGGTGACCCCTTATCACCATATATGTTTGGCTTGTGCATTGAACTATTGTGTCATCAGATTGAGCTTTCTGTTGCTTCAAAGGAGTGGAAGCCGATCAGATTGTCTCAAGGAGGGCATCCTCTGTCCCATATATGCTTTGCTGATGATCTAATACTGTTTGCTGAGGCTTCAGTGGCGCAGATCCAAGTTTTACGTCGGGTGTTGGAGAACTTTTGTAATGCCTCGGGTCAGAAGGTCAGCTTAGACAAGTCGAATATATTATTTTCCTTTAATGTGAGTCGAGAGCTTAAAGCACAAATTAGTGCAGAGAGTGGTATCAAAGCGACCAGGGAACTGGGCAAATATCTGGGTATGCCTATCCTTCAAAAACGTATTAACAAGGACACATTCGGAGAGGTAGTGGAGCGGGTGTCTTCTAAATTGTCTAGATGGAGGGGACGGTTCTTGAGTCTCGCGGGTCGGGTAACGTTGAAAAAGGCAGTCTTGTCTTCTATCCCAGTGCACTCCATGTCAACGATTATATTACCAATGGCTACGGTTAATATGCTGGAGAAAATATCAAGGAATTTTTTGTGGGGTAGTACGGAAGAGAAGAAGAGACAACATTTGGTAGCTTGGGACCGTGTTTGTCGTCCAAAACACCATGGTGGGCTTGGCATCCGTTCTGTGAAGGAAATGAATCAGGCTCTAGTTGCAAAAGTGGGCTGGCGGTTGTTACAAGATAAGGAGAGCATGTGGGCTCGGGTACTCCGCAGTAAATATAAAGTGGGGGACGTGCAGGATCAGAGGTGGATGGTTGCCAAAAGCAACTGGTCGTCTACTTGGCGTGGTATAGGGGTGGGGTTGAGAGAGGTTGTCTGTTCGGGGTTGCGTTGGGTAATGGGAAATGGTAAGACTATCCGGTTCTGGAAGGATAAATGGTTGTTAAGTGTGCCTCTAGAGGAGTTAGTGGTTGGACTTTTACCAGCTGGATATGAGATTCTAACGGCCTACCAAATGTGGCGTGATGGTGGTGGTTGGGATCTTGCTCGAATCCTTCTGTTTGTTCCTAATTATATAAGGCTTCATCTCTCAGCTGTTGTAGTGGATTCGATCACAGGAGTTTCGGATCGTTTATGCTGGAGTGGAAGTGCTGATGGGAAGTTTTCTGTGAAGTCTGCATATGCTCTGCTAAAGCATAATCCTGAATCTAGCACTTGTGGAGACGTTTTCTTTGGTCGTATTTGGTCTATGTTGGCATCAGAACGGGTCAGAGTGTTATTATGGCTAACCGGACACCAGGTTCTTATGACTAATTTGGAGAGATTTTGAAGACACCTGAGTGACACTAGTATCTGTTCCGTCTGTAAAGGGGGGGGGGAGGAGTCTATTATACACATCCTACGGGACTGTCCTGCGATGAAAGGGGTATGGTAGAGGTTGGTGTCTCCGAGATCGAGGGCTGCATTTTTTTCTCAATCAATTCTGGAATGGTTATTTGCGAACTTGGGGAGTAGAAAGGTAGTGGGAGGTATTGCGTGGCCTACTCTGTTTGTTGTGGCAGCTTGGTGGGGGTGGAAGTGGAGATGTATGAATGTATTTGGTGAGAAGAGGAAGTGTCGAGATAGGGTCCAGTTCGTCAAGGAGGCTGCAAGGGAGGTTCTGTTGGCGCATGAAAGACAGAGAGGGCCAACAGGGACAGTTACACGGGTTGATACACTTGTCTGTTGGAAAATGCCGGCGGATGGGTGGCTGAAACTAAATATTGATGGTGCTTCTAGAGGGAATACGGGTAACGCAACTGCTGGTGGGGTCATTAGGGATAGTGCTGGTGACTGGTGTGCGGGTTTTGTTTTAAATATTGGAGTTTGTTCTGCACCTTTAGCAGAGTTGTGGGGTGTGTATTATGGGTTGTACTTGGCTTGGGAGCGGAGGGTGCAGTGCTTAGAGCTGGAAATTGATTCTGAGATGGTGGTGGAGTTTCTTCGGACAGGGATATGTGATTCACATCCGCTGTCCTTCCTAGTACGATTGTGCTATGGCTTTCTCTCAAGGGACTGGCTAGGCCGCATTACACATATTTATCGGGAGGCGAACTATCTTGCTGATGGCTTAGCTAACCATGCTTTTTCTTTACCGTTAGGATTTAATGTCTTTGACTCTTGTCCTAGTTGTATGCACTCTATTCTTGTAGCGGATAGGAATGGGACTGCGGTTATGCGTTCTGTTTCTGTTTGGTTGTAATTTTCCTTTTTTTTTAGTTGAATAAAAGTGGGAGACATTGTCTCCCCTCCCCTACCAAAAAAATAAAAATTGTCGTATTTTAAAAGCGTAAAAACTATCAAACTGAAAATGATACATATTTAGAAATTGAAAACTTAACAAAAATTAGCTGTTTTTATTACATGTTATACAGTATTTTATATCATTATAGTTCAAAAATACAGCATAACAATTGTTTATAGAGATGAGCTATAGGAGAAAGCTTAGTTTCTCAAACATATTATATATATATATATATATATATATATGTAAATTTACATCATTATTAATTTATAATATTATTGGGATCATATTTTACATGAGAATTTAAAAAAATATATTATACTATTATTTTCTCGAGTTTTGTTAACTTTTTCATTGACCCGACTGTTGACTAACAAAATTTATTAATTCAACTGCCTTCAACTTCCTTTTTGTCCTTTATCTGTAGAGTCACAAAAAGATCAAAAGTTCACTTCTTATAGGGGCAATTTGCCAACTCACAAAAACACAAAAAACAATTAAAAATATAGCATAATATTTTTAAAATTAGATTAATAGGATAATGGGTATGTAAAATGACTATTTTGGTGAGATGATTTGGTGATAGTGGTGGGTGGTGTCCAAGGTTGGTCGGAAGTGGTAGTCGGTGGCCGGAGATGGTGGTCTTCGGTGGCTGGAGATGGTGGTCGTCGGTGGTCGGAGATAGTGGTTGATGATGGCCAGTGGCCGGAGGTAGTGTTGGTGGTAGTGGTCGGAGGTAAGGTAGTGGTGGCCGGAAGTGATGGTGATGGTGACTCGAGGTAAGGTGGAGGTGGTGATTAGAAGATATAGGAAAAAGACAAAAGGGGTAAAAGATGTTATTAATACATAGAATACAAAAGTATATGATATATACATGGTTAGTATAGTTAGTTTTAAATTGTAGATTTTTGTTGGTTATACAGTCCAATTCGCATTTCTTATATGTCTTTTTTTTTCAACAAAAGATTAGCTCAAACGATATAATTGGATGGAAAATTATTTACATACAAGACACTGTGCAGAGAGATACACGCTTGGTCAAACGATTTAAAGAATCTACACTTACATTTGTATTTCTAGAGATAAGAGATAGAGAGAAAGATGAAAATTCCTTCATGTCAATCTTGTCGTCAAGGTACTTCTCAAATCTGAGCAGTTTGTAAAGAAAGCAACATCTCTATAGTCATGTCTGATCATGCAACACATAACCCAAAGGAAAGCTTCTACTTTAGCATGTAAGGGAAAAAAACTACATTGGAAATTGGTGGTTCCCCTAGTCGGCAATGAATCCTGGAAAAACATACAAAACCTTCCTGTGCCTGCAAACTGACGCTTGCTTTCCAAGAACCATCTACAAAACAACAATATCCCGAAAATATAATTGGAAAGGGTACTGAACACACCCCTGACGGGTGGTCATGAGGAACTGGTTCCCGAATTTCCTAGGGAGCCTCAAGCTGGGTTAACTGCCAAGCTTTCTTCTCTGACTCTATGCCAAGTATAACACCTCGAGAGCATTTATGTCCACATTTTCAAAAATCTTAGTAAAGAATTGAGGGAAAAGCTGAGGCAGAATGTCTTTGGGTATTCTCCAAAAAAAATAATCCATATTGGCATATACGGATCACACTGGGAAAATTTTACTTTATATGTTTTGCTTGCAATAACGTTATTTTAGTTTCTTTAACAATATACTACTCCCTAATTAAACAAAGGTTTGCTTATGGTTCTTTGGCAAAATGATATCGAAAATATCATGTGTTTGGAGACCTAAATTTGTATCTTTACATTTCAATAGTTGGTCGAGCGACTTTTTTTGCATATATTTGAACAATATACTAATATAATTTTCTTTTGGTGGTTAAAGTTATTATTATTACTCATTTAGACAAGGAGAGATTCTAACAAATTTCTTTAAATGTGGTTGGTTTAAAACATATTCTTTCCTTCACTTTTTTGATAATTGACATATGTGCGTTCTACTTGTTCTACTGATTAATTTTTCTGTCAGTTCACCACGCTCTAACAGATACGTAAGAATTGATGTCGTGTGAGTTATTCTTGAACTTTCCCAATGCTTGCACAAACAAATGTTTGTAGCGTCTCATTTATGTTGATTTTCATTTTTCATAATATTTAGTCATGGTTGTTTAGTTCCTTTATTCTTGGATTCGAGAAAAAAAATTGTTACTCTTGAGTCTTGACACAGAAAACTCAACAGGTTCTCCATCTTAGAAATTTCTGGTTTACATATTGAACAATAACATGTGAAAATGTTGGGTCATGGAGTCAGAAGGCAGAAAATACATGTCAACAACAATGATGGAAGACTGAAAACAAAAAGATGGAAGAGTGAAAATGAAGATGGAAGAGTGAATCATGAGCACCAATGACCAAAATGGCAAACATGGTGAAGATTTCAGTAGGCACAATAGATAAGCCGCAAGGAACAACTGTTGAGACATTTTTGCAAGACTTCTATCACTTCATAAAACGAGGCTTCATCAAGCTCGCAAGAAAATCTAGCTACTTTAAAGAGATAGCCATTGAGGTTCAAAGAAGAGCATCATATTCCCTCACCGGAATATGACCACCACCATGACCACTCTTCAGGCCAACTCTAGAACATCCCGCCACTCGGGTGTTACACATGCTCTTCTCAAAATAGACAAATTATAACTATTCATAAAAGTTTCCATTTCCAGAACCGCATAATCATTTAACCCATTATACATCAAGATTCCATAAGAACTAATTATCTTATTAAATCTTCTAATGCAACAATCGTTTTTAACTCCAAAACAAAAACTTAACAACTATCAAAAATTAAAAAGCTGAATTCCAGGATGAGTGCACGGCCCTTCCTTCGGTTGCACCATTGCCACCATCGTCTATTGCAACTTCGGACACTGAGGCCTTATATGCCCCACCTCCCTGCAGTAGAAGTACACTCGAATGTTTCCATGCATCCCACTCCTCTTGGGACAGCTCACCAACCTATAATCGATGCTCCCTCACTCGTAGCATCCCTGACCACCTTGGTTTGTCATCGACGTGTCCTCTCGCTTCCTTTTATGTCTTTGCATCGACTTCCTGCCCTTGCTCAGAATGCTCGGCTCCAGCGCCACCTTTGTATGAACAGTTGGACTAACCACCACGGCCTGATCCCTCAGGTCGTCCTCGATCTCAGCTGCGGTCTCCACCGGCTTTACCCTCGTGGCGTAGTCCCTCCCACTGCAGTGAATCCTATAGTTCTCAAGAAGTGCCCTCATGAACCTCCTCACTTGAGCTGCCTCAGACTCCATCTCTTGATCCCCATTCACCAAAACCAGGCTGAACTCCACATCCAGCTCACAAACCCTCCAAGACCCCTGTGACAATTGTAGAAACTGCACCTCCATACGGTCCAGCGGCTCCCGAGGAAATTATTTGCGGTTGAACCCCTCCATGAAATCAATCCAAGTCATCTCGCTTTCTCCCTTCTGACAGCCATCGACCTCCACCACAAGTGAGCATCATCTGCTAGGTGGTGAACCCCTATGTCCACCCAATACTCCTGAGGACATCTGAGAGACTGGAAGTAGTGTTCCAGCCTCGTCTTCCATGCATCAACCACAATAGAGTCGGTACCACCCAAGAAATGCACTGTATCGATCTTACCTATCTCCCTTAGCATGGTGGCATACTGGGAATGAGCTCCTGCACCAGCAGCCACTGGCTGCTTCACCTCCGCCGCCACAGGCGGCACCATCGGAGCTTGCGCCGGTATAACTCCTGGTAAGACTCACGGACCCCTCCTAGAATGCTTGTGACTCGCCGACGCCCTCAACTGTCACACTCTGGTCCAACGTGTCACTAGCAATTGGGCCTCTGCCCCTACAACGTCCACGTCCATGACCATGTTTGCGTCCAAGACCAGCGACAATAGCACCTCTAACCATCTGCACTACGAAGACAAAAGGCTAAGCACACAATTCAAACTGCATACCCAAACACACAACTTACCGTGAAATCTCATTGAAGGCTCGAAGAGGATGATTCTAGGACTCCATACCACATGCAAACTGACTAACTACTCATCATCAATTCCATCACACAAAACCATGCATCAAACAACAAAAAAATAATTCAACCAATTAAATTCCTAAACCGCTCTAAACCATCCATTAACCCATCTTAGAACCAAAAGGGCTCTGATACCAAACTGAAACAACCTAACCCGTTTTTTTCATAAATATTATTAACTAAGTAACTCATACTACTTAATTAAACCAACCATAATACCAATAACTAACCAACATCCAATAACATGCACAACAGAAACATAACTTATGACCAACTCCAGTAAGCATCAACATGATACCATTCCTAACAATTCTATCCACAATCTTGCAGACTTCTATACAAGGTTCCCGCCACATATAAACACAACCACAACACAATATCCGAGATCCTACGAAACGACCCGACGCGTTTAAAAAAAAATAAAAATATATATACTAGTGGTCTCATACCCAATAGCCACCGAACCATAACCTAACCAAACAACGTAAAATTAACCAACAGATACAAATATCCAATAACTAATAAATAATAAAATAATAATTCAATAACTCACTCCAGCAGAATCATAAACCAACAATCAACATCCTAGCAACCTTCTATGACTCAACTCTAGCAACCTACGGGAGCAAGACAACACATCAATAAGTCACTAGAACATCATCCTCTTCATCACCTTAATTCCACGATCACACTTTACCTTTATCTGCACCACAACACATATGAAATGCGTGAGTATTTTATAAACACTCAGTAAGGCAATCCTCCCATCTACTGGGCTATACACACAAGCAATTGAGATATCTCTAACCATCAAACAACAATCGATAACCAACAACAAACCAGGACAACATCATCAACCGACACCAACCCATGCATCGACCAACACCAACTGGGGTTGCATCGACCGACACAAGCTTGCATCGACCAATGCAAGGTTCACCTGCATCGACCAACACCAACACTGCATTGACCGACACCAACACTTCATCGACCGATGCATGCTCGACATTGCACAAAATCTCTAATTGCATCGATCGACGCCTCCACATGGCATGGACCGATGCTCCTAAGTCAACTTGCGCCGTCCTTGCATTGCATCGACCGACACACAAAGTGCATCGATCGACGCACATGCCGAGCATATTCTTCCCCGAAGCTCTTCACCAAATTTTTGTTCCTAAACCACCAAAACACGATCCAAAGCCACAAAAAAGCTTCCCATAGCCTCAAGTGACACATAAACACTCTAACAAGCCAAGGAATCAACCACATAATACATAAACAAGAAAAGTCAGAGAATCTCAAGCTTAGATAAGCCATGGTCTTGCACTCATCTTTGCCAAGAAGATTCTGACACCCAAACAAGCAGATCTACACTCCTAGCAAGCTCATACAGCGATCCCAGCTATAAATCTCTCAAAACTCTCAAGAACACTCAAAAACTTCTTTCTCTCTTTCTTTTTCTCCAAAAACGGCCAAACTCGGCTAAACCCTCGAGTCCTCCTTTTATACATGATTTCAGGGTTTTCCCTAACCCAAAACGCAACGTTTAACTTACTCGTTTCTTGACAAGACCGGCCTTGTATCAATCAAAACCACACTTGCATCCATCGATACACTTGTCTAGGTTTGGCTGTGATACCACTAGTAACGTCCCGACTGCCACCTCTTAGTGGCCCCATGTCCACTCCTTTTCCATGGCCCCACCTTCCTTAATGAGCCTCACATCTTGTCACTAGGCCCGTGAGCCCATCCATATCCGACGGTCGGTTTACTACGTTCGGGAAAATTTTAAAGATTTGTTACAGTCCCTACAAATCACAACATGATCTTTTCCTGTGTTTTGTCCTTACTCGCACAGTTCCGACAGTCACTTCTCAGAAGGTCACCTATCCTGAGACTACTCCAGCTCAAGCACGCTTAACTCTGGAGTTCTCTCAGGACCCTTGACCGAAAATATAAGTGCACTTTGGTGACATAGGTGGCCAAATCAATTCTTTTTAAACCTCTCCTCATGTCCCTGAAACCAGAGTGTCACAATTCACCCCCACTAACAGATCGCAACGTCCTCATTGCGCACCAAGATCGTCACCCCCGATGGTGTGAGCCCACTCGACTCCACACTCGTCTAGGTTTTGGCTTTGATACCACTAGTAATGCCCCGACCGCCACCTCTTAGTGGCCCCATGTCCACTCCCAGTCCATGGGCCACCTTCCTTAATGGGCCTCACGTCCTCTCACTAGGCTCGTGAGCCCATCCATATCTGACGGTCGGTTTGCTACGTTCGGGAGATTTTTAAAGATTTGTTACCATCCGTACAAATCACCACATGATCTTTCCCTGTGTTTTGTCCTCACTCGCACAGTACCGACAATCACTTCCTGGAAGGTCACCCCTCCTGAGACTACTCCAACTCAAGCACGCTTAACTCAGGAGTTCTCTCAGGACCCTTTACCGAAAAGATAATTTCACTTTGGTGACATAGGTGGCCAAATAAATTATTTTTAAACCTCTCCGCATGTTTTTGAAATCAGGGTGTCACACTTTAGATCCTCCTCCTCCTCATCGTCATAATTCCACATCTCATACCTACACATCACATACCTACACACCACAAACAACAATTGAGATGCGTGAGTATCATAAATACTAAGTGAGGCGATCCTCCCATCTACTGGGCTATACACACAAGAAAAAAGACAAACACAATCAATACATAGAACAAGCAAACTAGAATATTCTGAACACATCCGTGATTTTGCGACCTTGCCTCGACTGACGCAATACTTGCATCGACCTACGCACTCCTTGCATCGATCAATGCAACCTCCAAATCCCTAGCTGCGTCGATGGATGCACTGCTTGCATCGATCGAAACAACCTCGCATCTCCTCAGAAATCCCTAACTGCATCGACTGACGCACACCTAACATCAATCGATGCAGTCTCACGAAGCATCGCCGAACATGATCTCCACCGACTCCTCTTGGCCTCGTGATGCCGAATACATCCTCCAAAGACCACCAAAATGAAGGCAAACACTCACAAACAAACACATAAGTAATCAACACCCAAAAACACACAAAACACACATCTAATCGCTTAGATAAGCCATGGTCCCGCACTCACCTCTAAAACAAGCAGATTTGACTCTGAAACAACGAGAATCATGCCACTAACCGCTTCTCTCTTGCCTCTTGCTTCAAATCTGCACTCCCACATAAGGATCCCTCAAGAACAAGCACCAAAACTCACAAAACGGACTCTGGAAGAACTCTCCATCTCTCTAACCTTTTAGAACAAAAAGAACGGCCAAAACAAAAGGAACCTTTTAGTGTCATCATCACTGCCTTTAGCAGTGGATCTACTCCTTCCTTTATAAAAAGAATTGGAGCTAAGTGATGAAAACTTTAGCCTTTTCTTGACGTTATGACCTAAAGCAGTATCTAAAGACAATATTATGTGATAGTGCTGAAGCAGAACAACAACTGTAGAGCTACCAACTTAAGTCACCTGAACATTGGGGCAAACACCTAATGCTATTAATTAGTGTAACGCTTTGAGCAAGAAAGTATCACAAATCCAACAAAGAAAAAAAATGAAAGAACGAAAATAACTTTTTACCATCTTGCAGCCTAAAAAATAGTAAAGAGACAACCTTACGGTTTAATAAGAAAAAGAAGATTACCTCCATGGAGAAGATGGAAGATGTGACAGCTACAATTTCAGAAGATAGTGGAGAGACAACCCTAGACAAAGAGCGACTGCTAAGTTTTTGAAATGTAAAAACGAAAAAACAAACGACCGTTTTCTTGACTCACAAAGGAATGAAATTTTTCTCTTTTAAGTTTTAACTTGATTCAGTGGTTTTACTTTCCAGGTTTTTTCAATGGAGACCAATAAAAACAAACATTAAAGAAAGAAAAAGGTAAAAAAAAAAACTTGATGTACATGTAACTTCTTCTCAATATTGGTGTTTTGACATCTCTACTTCAATCGTAAACTTGATGCACATGTAAGTTGCTTCTGAATATTGGTGTTTTGACATCTCTACATCATTTGTAAACTTGATGTACATGTAACTTGTTAATTAATAGGGAACAAAATAGGCAATAAAACTGATTTCTACCATGTTTGTTAAAAACATTTTGGCATGATTTATGTTCGTATCTTCTCCACAATTCATCATGGTAGCAATTAAAAGGCACAAAATATAGAATTGGTGAAAAAATCCATATTTTTGGTTACTAAAAAATATTTCTACGCTTTGGGAATGAATACGTACATTAATGTTGAAAGAAATATATGACATAGAGAATACTATCTACCACCCGGAGTGAGAGACAACGAATGAAGTAGAGATGTCAAAACACCAATATTAGTAATTATGTAAACACTATAAAATTAGACATTTCCATTACAAAAATACTGAGTTTTGTAATTTGGATTCTGAAGAGCTATATAAAAAATGATTCTTTAAGCAACAACCAAAATGTAAAAGTTTACAAAGATAACCAAATTAACCACGACCAAACAATAAAACGTCTTATGTCACTGCTAAAATTATCAGATCTCATGTTTACAGAAAATATATCATTTATTAAAAGTTACGATCGTCACTTGATCTTTCTCCAATTTTTCCAAATATCTCTACTGATCTTGTTTTCTATCAGATATGATAAACCAAAACGAAGAAATGAAGAAAGATAAGGCAAGTTATATTCCATGTATAGTGAGATCTTCATAACTATCTGAACTTGGAATTGAGCTATAGAGTATGTTCAATTTGGTGGTAGTTAATAACAATATGTTCGAGAGATATGACAAAGCATCATGATTCCTAGGAATACAAATATTATATTCCTAGGAATATAAATATTAGAACTTGGAACCTCCTTTTTTTTAATTTGTTGATGTTTTAGATTTTAGAATATATATTTTTAAAAATTTATAAGATGTTTTCAATTTCAATACAAAATAAATAGTTTTTATTAGTTTTGACAATTACGCTCAACAAGTAATCAAATACTACTACACTAAAACCTCTATAAATTAATAAGCTCTGGACCATGAAATTTTATTAATTTATAGAGGTTTTAATTTATCGATAAATTAATAATTATTAATTTATCGATAAATTAATAAAATATTAATTTATAAAGAGATTTTCTCATTTTCATAAATTTGAAAAATTTTGACTACAAAATAAAATACTTTTGTCATCATTCACATTTTAAAAGAAGTTTCTTAGTTTATAATCTTGGCTATCGTAATAGGATGAAATTCAATTGTTTACTAGATTATCTAGGTAAAAATGATAAATGTTAAAAGTTTAGAGTTTTAGAAAAATTTGCTACTACTATCTTTCATGGTGATAATGAAGTCGAAGAAGATATTGCAGTACTTTTAGAACTAGTAACTAAAGAATCAATTATCGCATTTAGGACTCTCTATAATTTTCAGATGCGATTTGAGAGACAACAATCAAAAAGATTAGTGATAAACTCCAACAAGAATGCAAATTCAAGAATAGGCAAACAAACATAGTCATATTTCACTAAATTTTCTTAAATTTATATGAATATATATATATATATATATATATTAGCTTAGTTGATTATTAATTTATAATATTGATGGGACCATATTTTTACATAGGATTTCTAAAAAAGTTATTATCTTATTATTTTATCGAAATGTGTCATTTTTTACACCGGCCTAACTTAGAACCGGAAGAATTTATTAATTTATGGAAAATATTAATTTAAAGAATATTACTTTATAGAGGTTCTACTGTATAAAATACGGAAGGCATATTATATTGTACCTTCAATTTTATTCTTTTCAAATGTTTCAGTATATATGACAGAAAATAAAAATAAAATATTTCAGTATATAGTTCAATTTCTTAAAATACTTGCCAATTTTTATATAAGCATTTTTTTTTCTTAAACTATGTAATAAATATGAACTGAGTTATCATTAAAAAACTGAGTTAATTTTAATTAAAAATCCCACTACTAGAGAGCTTCAAATCCGCACAGATCTCTCTGTTTCGGAGCAGCTTCACACGCTCCAAAGCTCATCACCGATCGATTCTTCCAATGCTCCTCCTCCTCTTCTAAACCGTAAGTACTTTTTCAAATTTCTAGATCCCAATTTCCTCAGATTCGCTCTTTCCCGAGAAAATTTTTGAACAGAGAGAGAGAGCGAGAGATTCATCCATCTTTCGCGAAATAACAGATCTAGCAAAACTCTCGCATCACTCATGGGTTTGCTTTCAAACCCTACCCGTTTGGTTCTCATCTCCACCATCTTCTGCTTCATCTTCGTTTCTTCCATCTCCGCACAGGTATATACGATTTCATTTTTTATTTTTTTTTCTTCCTCCATTGATTTCTCTTTTCAAATTGATTCAATTTTGTATAACAACCTTTACTTAGGATTCGGTGGTTGAGAATGAGAGACAAGAATCAGAAGGATCTGGTAAAGAGCTTGGTCGTCGTGGAATGGTAAATTTTTTAAATCTCGATCTGTTTTTTTCTTTTTCTTTTGGAATCAGAATCTGTTTATAGATTCTGTTTGTTTTTGTTTTTAGATTGGTACTGAAAGGATTGGTGGAGTTGATGCTGGTGTAGACAATATTGCTGCTCTTGGTTTGAATCTTGACCTTGAATCAACTGGCCCTGGTGTATTTGATGCTTTGTTTTCCAGTTTCTCCATGATACTTGTGACCGAGGTTCGTGTGGTTTTTGTTGATATGGTTCAAGCCTAGGGTGATTGATTCTTTAGTTTGGAGAAACTTGATATATCTTTGTTTCTCTTTATCATTATGTCAGATTGGGGATGAAACGTTTATTATAGCGGCGTTGATGGCTATGCGACATCCTAAAGCTACTGTTTTATCGGGTGCACTTTCTGCTTTGTTTGTTATGACTGTAAGTGCAAGATTACTTGAATAGTTTCTCATATTTTCTTTGAGAAAACTTAGTACTAGAAAGGGTTACGGTCTGATATCTATGTTTTCAATTTAGATACTTTCCACGGGACTTGGTAGAATAGTGCCAAACTTGATATCAAGGAAGCACACCAACAGCGCTGCTACAGGTATGTCCTTCTCTCCTATCATATGGTGTGAGTGTGACACTGTCAACACTTTATTCATTTTGGTTTTTTAAAGATTTTGTTAGCGTAGAAATTTTTTAGAGCGCTATGCAACTATATGATTATGAATTTTGTCAATCGTTAACTGTACTGTCTCTCTGAAGCTTAATACTTCATCTTTTAGTGCGTCTTGTGATTATGATTTTGCAACTCCAGTTTTCTTGAACTGTATATCTTGGTATCTAAGTTTATTTGATATATGGTGAAATGTAAGGATAGTTGATTCATTTAGTAGAGAAGTACTTTCCGAACTGATTACTTCATGTCTTTTTTTTTTGTGAATCCGTAAACCAAATTTAATGTTGTAATAGTATATGTATTATCATTGGGCATTGTTGCACATAATTGTAAGTTTTCGTGACTCTTTCTTTATAATCTGAGTCTCACTCGAAGGATGTTTCATCTTTGAATATGCAGTTCTCTATGCATTTTTTGGTTTGCGATTACTCTACATTGCTTGGAGGTCTACTGATTCAAAGTCAAATCAGAAGAAGGAAATGGAGGAAGTATGTGGAGCTCAAGCTACCTGTGTTTGCCAGTTGTTTGCATATTTACAATTAAAAGAGATTGTGCCTGGCATTCTTATATGGTATTGACATTCCAATTTGTCTGACTTCCCATTATCTTTGGTAAAGGTTGAAGAGAAGCTTGAGTCAGGCCAAGGAAAGACTCCTTTCCGTCGCTTATTCTCAAGATTTTGTACCCCCATATTTCTAGAGGTAATCTTCTATTGGGTATATTGATGCTTTTGGTTTGTACATTAGCCGTAAACTGTTTACAAAGTTGACTATATAACCCGTCTCATGTATTTTTTTTTTTTTTTTGCAGTCTTTCATCTTAACTTTTCTAGCTGAATGGGGCGACCGTAGCCAGATTGCTACAATAGCTGTAAGAGTCATGAAGTTTACCAGTCAAATGACTTTTATCTGTCTAAGCTTCTTAGTAAAATTTACCAGTCAAATGACTTTTATCTGTTTTTTGAAGTTGGCGACTCACAAGAACGCCATAGGAGTGGCCATTGGGGCAACAATTGGACACACGATGTGTACTTCACTAGCGGTTGTTGGAGGAAGCATGCTGGCTTCAAGGATCTCGCAACGCACAGTTGCAACTGTTGGAGGCCTCCTCTTCCTCGGATTTTCAGTGTCGTCCTATTTTTATCCTCCACTATAGTAATTATGCTTTTTTCTAAGATGGGTGTTAGAGACATTGTCCAAGTAAAGTATTTCTGTTTTTTTTTTTTTTTAAATTAAGTTTGATTTTTGTTTGATTTTTGTTTGATTTCAATGGCAAAAGTAACGAATCCAACGTCAATGCGTTTACATATCTTGAAGTGTAACAAACCTAATTAATAAAATTTTGAACTATTCAATTTTTCATAAAGTAATCATGTGGGGGTTGGAGTTCATGTAAGAATTGTTGGCTGACCGCCTTCATGAAGCCTCTCCCAAGCTTCGGTATGACACTATAATAGTTTCAACTTTCAACATAGGGAAAAAACCCGAAGAATACGCCAATTTTTTTTTTCTATTTAATTTCTCTAGTTATTAAATTTCTCAAAAAATACCTGGTTTAATTTCCGTTATTTTTAAAAATCTTCATTTTATTAATAACGGTAGATCCATAATTACGACATAACGACTGTTAATTCTAATGACGGAAATTTTAACCAGGATAAAAATATAATCCCACATGGTTAATTTAGAGACTTTAAAACATTGTTGCTCTCTTCTTCTTCCTTCAAATCGATTTCGAGTTTTAGAACTCTAGAACCCTAAAATTTCAGAAAATCAAATTTGGTATGAGAGAATGGTGAGCCAAAGCAAGCACATTCTCTGTGAAGGAGGTTCACACTGAAGCTTCCAGCACCCTCTAACATCTCATACTTGTTCTCAATATTCTCTCAAACCAAATTTGATTATCTGAAATTTTAGGTTTTTAAAACTCGAAATCGATTTGGGAGAAGAGGGCAACAATGGTTTTAGTTGTTTCTAATTAAACACGTGGGATTATATTTTAATCCTAGTAAACATTTCCGTCATTAGAGTTAACAGTCGTTATGTCGTAAGTATGGATTTAATGAAGGTTTTAAAGACAACGAAATTAAATCAAGTATTTTTTGGGAAATTTAATAACTAGAGGAATTAAACGGCCAAAAAAATATTAGATAGCGTATTTTTCAAGTTTTTTCCCTTTCAACATATTGTCCTTGCGTAAGTAAGAGATAAATCCTGAGAAGTTTTTAACCATCAACCCTATATAATATATATCAAAGGCGTATATAATCCCAGACTATTTAATCAATTTTTATTTTTATTTTTTTCTAGAACCAACAGCCAAATGTTCATTTTGGACCAAATGGTAGTCCTGGGCGTTCGGGTATTCGTTTCGGTTCCGGATATATCCACTCGGTTCCGGGTATTTGGGATATAGGATTTTAGGATCCATTCGGTTATTTTACTATTTCTGTTCGGGTTCAGTTCAGTTTCGGTTATTTTCGGTTCAGTTCCGAATATCCATAATAATATAAATTTTAAAAAATTGTTAAATTTGAATAGGAATGTGATAAGATTTTGAAAATATTGAAGATACTTTAATATTTTGGTCTAAATTTATATGATATTGGTTCAGTTCTGGTTACAGTTTTTTTAGTTTAAACGTTATCCCCTTATTGATCCAAAATGCATCCACTCAATAAAATGTCTTGGTGGTGTAGTGGTTGCATTCACTCCTCCAAGGGTGAGAGTTCTCGGTTCGAACTCCGAAATAGCAATTTTAACATGATTTTCGTTTGATTCGGGTATATTCGGATAACCGAATGGAAATCGGTTCGGTTCCTAACCGATATCCATGGATATTTGAAAGGAAAAATGATTGCCACTTATATTTTACAGTTAAACGAAATTATATGTCGGTTTGGGTTTACAAAAGAGTGATTAGGGTTTAGATTTTACTATTAAATAAAATTATATGTCGGTTCGTGATATGATAATGGGAAGCGTCAGGACATGTGTTCGTTGTTTGATGCGTATCTGCTCAACCACGAAGAATTTGTTCCTGAAACCAGTTGGAGAATGTGCTCAGCTCAACTACAAAATCCTCAAAGAAGAATCAGATCAAACAGAGTTCAGATGAAGGAATTACGCAATTTACAAAACAGGTGATCTCCAGCTTACGCGAATTCAGACATACGCCCATTCAAAGGAGGATTCTGACCAGACCAGATTGAATTAAGCTACAAACCAAATTGTTCTAGAATATTGGTCCATCTGAGAAGCCCAACAAAGTGGATTCAGCCTAAAATCAAGAAGAAAAGAGAGATTTTCGTCCATTCTCAAAACAGCATATATTTATGTGGTTTTCTCTCTCTTACACACACTTTAGAGTTTGAATTTCAATTCCCAAGTTGCTGCATTCCCAAGTTGCTGAATGTTATAGGAAATTGTTGTATCTCCTCTATATAATGAGATTTAATTCATGAATAAAAAATACTCCCTCTGTTTCACAAAGAGTGTCATTTTGGAAAAAAAAATTTGTTTCACAAAGAATGTCATTTTACATTTCCAATGAGTGTTTTAATGCTAAATTTTCTTTTTTACCCCTAATCCCAAAGCTATTTTCATTGAATTTAGATCATTAATCACTTATTAAATAGGGGCAAATATGTATAATTCAAACTTTTCTTAATTTGTGTGAAGTATGTCAGAATGACACTCTTTGTGAAACGGAGGGAGTAAGTTTTTGTTGTTGAGTAAAAATTAGAGAAGTTTCTCTCTTTCAAGATGTGATATCTTGTAATTTTTGGAACTCCATGTTCATGGTGCGTCATATCTATGTTCATGGTTGGTTCAAACTTATCATAGATCCTTTCACAGATCTTTGTGGCGTCTCTCGATCCATCTCTCTATCCATTCCTTGTTGGTGTGTCATATCCAACAAGTTGTTGATCCCTTTTGGTGTGTAATATCCAAGGAATCGATCCACCGGTATATCAGGATTCTTCCGCAGCTCTTGTGCGACCATTCGCTCCACATCCTTTGATCCTTTAGACTTCACAGTCTCTTGGATGCAAAGTTTATCCCTTTCACTATCTTAGAGTGTCGACTCCTTGGGAGAATCATATCAGTTCGGGTTTATAAAAGAATGTTTAGGGTTTAGATTTTACAATTAAACAAAATTATATGTCGGTTTGGGTTTATAATAAATGGTTAGAGTTTTAGATGTGATAATTAAAAACTATAATATAATATTAAAATTAACAATTTTAAAATTGATTGATCAACATAATTTGTTTCTTTAATTAAGATTTGTTTCCTTAATTTAAAGTGGGTGAATAAGAGAGGTTCACCCGTAAGGATGAACTCACGAATTGATCGTTTGTTAATCCATAAAATATACCAAAAATAATATAATAAAACTATGCCTAAACCCTAGTATTTTTACTAATATCAGTGGAGAAGTATAATGAAAGGATTGAGAACTCATTATGATGAAAAGTAACCATGAGCTCACTATAACCCTTTTTAACAAAAAAAAAACTCACTATAACCCTAGAACCATGCATGACATCCCCAATCGTTTTTTATTGCCATTCACATAGAGAGAAAAAATATTGGTGCAAGTCCTTTACTAGAAAGCTCTGAAGTTAAAGATAAACACCCCTTGCTTTATCCAATGATGTCAATTATACTATTTTTTCCTATGTTTGGTTTTCGTTTTTTATTAGGTGGTAATATTCTCGAAATTTTTTTAAAAACACTTCATTAACTCATTATGAACTGTGTTGTCATTGTGAAGAGCAACAGAAAATAAAATCAGGATTACAAGAATAGTAATAATTAAAAACAGAAAAAGCAAAGCGTTGATTAAGAATAGTAATCTCTAAATTATGATATTTTTATATTAGGTTTATTACTTTTTGGATAATATATATATTCACAAAACAATGTCCCAAGACGGGGATGTCTTAGGAAACAAAGTTAACATCTTACATCTTTAAGAGTAACAAAAATGTCATGTTCTAGAGTAATAAACAGAAAAAAAAAGAAGTGAAAATTTTAACATTTTCTTAGGTTGTGTTCTACGAGATTTCAAAAGAAATATTGTATCAAAATATAAGCAAAAAATTATGTTAATCTAATTCAAGGAAAAAATCAAGAATTATATAAGAAAAACATAAGCAAAATCTAAGCATCCATATTTTAAAATGACTCGGAGTCAGAGTTGTATTCAAATTTGAATAACCAAAACAAAAATAGATGAATATCAATCAGCAAAAAGTATGCCGAGCAGAATCGAAATCCTTAAGCTGAGTAAGATTAAGTTAATGGCTCCGACTCGGAGCTTCCGAGGAATCACTCTCTTCAGCTTATGAACAGTCGTCCCGTCGTAGCCCCATACCATGGTTATGGCAATAAGAACTAACATGGCTGTAAGATTTCTTACAGCCACTGCCATTATCATATAACACCAGTAGAGAGGAGTTATGTAGTTTTAGTAAACCAAATTAGAATCCAACATAACATTATATCAAAACAATATAAAGCAGCACCAGATAAATCATTTCTTCTGATGTTATGTTCTGTTTTGTGTTTCAATACAAATTTAAAGATGAACAAGCATTTAGCTATCATTGTCTTCTTTTCATCATATAAGCTATGATATAGTCAGCGATAAGACACATTCTCTGCCAATAAGAAAGGCAACTTCCAAACAAATAGAACATCATACTAGTCGATCTGGTTTAAAAAAATGCGCTACATAGAGTTTGTATGCATATTTGCAAGCATAAAAGTCTATGAATCGCATTCAAGAGGTCACATATCCATAAAAATTCAAAGTTTCATAAAATGCATGGTATGAATATGATACATGTACAGATGTACTAAGGGTCGTGTATACACAATTATTCAGGGTTATGTAGGTGAAACACGGAACATAGACTTAGACACTGTCACAGAATCCCCTATCTCTAATACATACCTTGCCACGTTGTTCAGATATTGAAATGCAGATAGAACTACCACTACAAGAAAACAGGTGATTGACGACTGCACTATTAATCACTAAATAGTCGCTAAATCATACATTACGACTAATTTATGACTAATATTTGTTGTTGTAAATCGGTAGTCGGTAAGGAAATTCAGTCGTAACATAGTCTGTAAATAGCGACAATATTACGACTATGGCTTGTAGTCGTAACCATAGTCGTAAGTTAGTCGTTACTAGTTACGACAATTGGATGACTATGTTACGACTAGTTTGAAAATAGTTGTGAATTCGTCGTTAAATTATAAGACTTCGTGGCTACTATTTAGCGACTATTTGACGACTATGTTACGACGACTTTAAGTCAGATTTAATGACTGGTTTGACGATTATAGTGATTAAAAATCAAAATTGTTTTGTTTTGTTTTCTAAATCCAATTTCTAATCAAACAGAAACCTAAAATTCATATTTTTAATAACCAAAAGTTCACCACAATAGTAATTTGTTCACCACATTAGCAATTACAAAAAGAGAACCAAAAGTGATCAATCAAAAACTATGATTGACACATCATCCCAAAGTGACAAGTTCATAATAACCAAAAGAGAATCTAAACCATAATAAGTAGCCGAATAAGTAACCTAAGAAGGAGGTTGTTGTGTTGGAGTGGCGGTGGATGCATCACTTGATTCAGACTCTTGGAATTCGACATAGGCCGGACACATCGTACGAATGAACTTTTCCAAGTGCCCTATCTTCTTCTGTTGCGCAGCCTGAACTTTGGAGTGTTCTGCTTCACGAGCAGCTTGTTCTTCAATTATACGATGAGCTTCCTTCACTTGCTCTTGTAATGCTACAAACGATGACGACTCTCCTCGTTGATAGCTCTTGCCATTGAGAAGATCCTGAAGATGATCCTTGAGGCTTCCAAGTCCAAAAATATTACCTCGTGAATCCTTCTCAGTGGACTTAGAAAAGAAAAAATGAAACTGTTAGTTCTGAAAATGAAAGTTTCGAAGACTCTTTAAATATAGATTGTGAAAATGGTACTTTACCTGAAGAAAGATGGTCGTATAATCTTCTGCTGTGAGCTCCTGAGCTCGTGAATGATCTGACTCGATCTCAGATATCTTAGCTTGTAAGTTTTTCTCATAAGTTGAGAAGATCTTCTCGGCTTTTCGATCGACATACGTACCATCTGGCCTTGTATGTGTATCTTTGAAAACCTCACCAAGACTCACCGGTCTCCCAAGTTTCTTTTCCTGGAATGTTACAAAAAAAAAAAAAAGTTAAGACATAAGTTAAAGTTACAAAAGAAAGGTTAAGACATAAGTTAAAGTTACTCACCAAGCCTTGTTTGACTCGTTGATACGATGTTGGCCCAGATAAATGCGAGTGTGGACCGAGACGATTACGGTCTGACATACGAGCATTGGAATAGATTCGACTCCTTTCTTGTGCTTCTTCAGTATCCCACTGCGCAACCATTGTTTTCCAGAGTTCACCCTCGATCCATTTAGGTTGCACTCGACTAGTCCTAACGTCGCTTACCATGTTCTTCATCCGGCGTTGACATATCTCATAGAAAAAATGTTGCACTGTCCCTGTAATCAATGGATCCCAAGTGTGTGTTTTCTAGGAAAAAGAAAATAGAATTAAGTTAGTGATAAGCAACAATTAAAACCTATCTATAAATGATATATGACAGAAAAATATACCGCAAACTCAAGGAAGTATCTTTCTCTTCTATCCGGAGACACACATGACCAATTGTAGAATGGACCATCAAATTTTTTTGTAAAAACCTTTGTAATCTTCCGCACCAGTTGTGATCTGGCATCCCGAATAAACCTCGTAACATAAGAATCAAGTCAGACTCGTGAGTGACAAACACAATAAACAATAGTTCATGACAAAACACATATATACTCTTCTAGTTACTACTAAATGATGAGAGACTTGGGAATGACAAACACAATAAACAATAGTTCATGTACTCACAATAAACAATAGTTCATGACAAAACACAATAAACAATAGTTCATGTACTCGACAAAACAATAAACAATACTACTCGACAAAACAATAAACAATAGTGATGTTGTGTGTCATCTAAAATCAACGAAGTCATCGACTCTAATCTAGAAAACAAACTCTAATCTAGAAGAAAACATATGAAAACATGTTATGAGCTGGAGATTTATACGTGGTTACATACCAAGTCGTGTTAGGCTTCGGTTCCGGAGAGAAGACGGTGGTAAAAGTATGACGGTCCGGCACCATAAGTATGGCGTTAAGAGCCCTCAACGTGTCCTCCCGGAGTTCCGGCAACATTGGATCTGAATCATCAAAGTTGTTACCGTGAGAAGAAGGATGACTTTGAGCTGGAGAGTTCTGAGCTGCAGATCTTGCAGAATCATGCAATGGATTCGATCGAACTGGAGGATTGTTCTGAGCTGGAGATCTTGCAGAATCATGCAAAGGATTCGATCTCACCGGAGGATTGTTCTGAACTTCTGGTAATGACCGAGTTGGTTGGTCATCAACCCTTCGATTCACGGAGTTCTGAAATAGAGTCTGTGGTGGTGGATAGTTTCTGACCTGCGGTGCGGCTGACGTCGAAAGTTGGGGGGAAACGCGGACTGCTACTTGTGGCGTCTGAGGTGTAGGATTTTGAGCCGCCGGCGTGAAGTTGTATTGAGGCGGTAGAGGGTTGACTCTTCTCACCTTCGACGGAGGGTTAGAGCCACCGACTCTGAGAGTAGCGTTGGCGACAACATTCCTCTTTCGTCCAGGCTTCTTAAGAGGACGCATCATGAGAATTGGCAGGAGGAAGACGAAGGATGGTGAGAAATAAGATTGAGAGATTAGGGTTTCGGCGATTGAGAGAGAATTTGGTAGAAGAAAGATGAAGGATGGTGAGAAATGAGAGATTAGGGTTGAAAAATTAGGGTTATCTCGTTTGTTAGGGTTATGGACTGGACCGCGTAAATGGATTCCCGGGTTTAATTAACCCAAAATGTTTTAAACTTAGTCGCTTATTAGTCGCGGATCAGTTGGTGCAAAATATTTCAAACAATTGGGCTTGTTTTGGAGTCCAAAATCTGGTCCAAAATCTAGTCAAAGACGTAATAACAATTTTTATGAATTTAGTCACTTTTTTGTCGCCAATCAGTAGCCAACATTAATTTTATAAAAAACTTATAATTTTATTTACTTTACATATTATTTAAAGCATACTACTTATATATGCACTACATAATATATTGATCACTTTAAATTTACAAACATTATTTACATATATACTTACTATAATAGAAATTACATTTTCTATTTTTAAATTAAAATTACATTTTATGACTTAGCATAAATGAAGATACTAATTTTAAAAGATCAGACCTACTGATTCATATACATTTTCTTGAGCTTCACCTTTCATAGGTAATTTTTCACTTTGCAACCAATTCACAACTGTACTAATAGAAAACAAAAGCTCAAGTCTAAAACAATTAACAATTAATAATTAATAATAAGTATAGATATGGTAAACCAAGCATTAAAAAATTGATATTACTTACATATATTTTGTTTGTGCCTTTGAAAATGAGATTAATATGAGAATGCCACAACATGATGCATGTATTTATAGTTTATATATATGTGAAGAATGCCAAATCATTAGTCACTACTTAGTAGCCAAATTACCGACTATTAGAAAGAGTTGCTACGTAGTCGCCAAATTAGCTGCTTTGATCCAACAAAATTAAGTTCTTCCCATTTAGTCGTATAATGGTCGTTAATCAATGACTACATTACCGACTATTGTATTTAGTCGGCAAATAACGTCTGAGTTACGACTAATGCTACGCAGTTGTAAAATAGTCGTAAGATAGTTGGCAAATAGTCGCTTAATTTCCCGACTACGCATTTAGTCGCCAAACATAATCGTAAATACTCTGTTTTCTTGTAGTGTACCAGTAGACCAGTAAGAACAGCACGAGGATCCTACAATTCACATTAAGCAGTTGCATCAGTTGAAAACGTCAATGTTTTTCCACAAGAATAAAACTATCAGAAACATCCAATAATATCTAACCGACTTATGTCCATATTATACGTTAATATCAAAGATAATAAATATATAATTAACTTCGTATAACTAAACATCAAAAGTACGGATGTCAACGAACTGCCTTGGAAAAACAGAGTATTTGTCTCAGATTTATTTTTCTCGGAAAAACCTTATATTTATCTTCCCTGTTTTTAGGCTGGGACAACATTTTGAGTTTACAACTAATTATTGGAATGAAAGTAGAGTAATCAAGTAGCGTATATAAGAACTAGTAATCACGCAGGATTGGTAGAAAACGCAGGATTGGTAGAAAGTGAAAGATAGAACCCCCAACTCAAACTCAAACTCAAACATACACGAATTTGTCTCAAACTTTTAATTAACTAAGAAATTCAAAACTTAATAAATATTGAGTAGTGAAGATTAAAATATAAAAAAGATTGGTTTGGCACGCATCAAAAAAAAAAAATCACACTACGGAACAGAGACCTAGACTATTAAGAACACGGTGAGATAATCTCCTATATATCTCTAAATGTCTAATACATACCTCTCCAAACCGATTACTTCAAGTCTTTTATTGTGAATCCGTAAAAACATTTGAATATTGTAGTATTATGTATGGAATATTTGCATTTGAACACACTTTTCTATAAAAAAAATTGCATTCTAACACACTTTTGGACCACCACACACTTTTCTTATAGTGTTTTACTTTCTTACCCTCTAACTCTCTCTCTCCAAACACGTTACTTCTCAACACACATCTTTCTTTTATTTTTTATTTTTACTCTATTTTCTTTCCTTTATTTTTCTTTCTCACCTTCTCTAACTCTCTCTCCATTTCCAAATAATTTTTATGTTATTTGTTTATCTTACTCCCTTTCTTTGATATATGTGTTTGAATAATCTTGAGTAGTGGATAACAATATATATATTCCTTAGCCACATTTATATCTATTTAAAATTTTGCATTTTGATATATTTATCATCTACAAAATCAAATCTAGATGCTTATATGTTTATGATTATTTAGTTTCATGTTCAATATATATAATACCATCCATCAAATATTTTTCATATGTTATTGATCATCAGTTTTATGTTTTCTAGTAAAAAAATCTTCAGATTTGGCTACATTTGTTACAATTACTATGAGATTAAATTTATGATCTAAAATTTAAGATTTAGGGTTTAGGGTTTAGAGTTTTATGGTTTAGGGCTTAGAGATTTAGGGTTTAGAGTTTAGTATAGAATATAATGAACAGTTTCATGCTTAGGTTTTTAGGGGATATGATGAGGTTAAAATTGTTTGGTAAATAACAATGACTAATTCACCAAAACACAAGTAGTTTTTAGTGGACGTGTATAATTTAGCGTCCACTTGGGCTTGATTTTATGGACATGTAGTTTTTAGTGGACGTGTATAATTTAGCGTCCGCGTGGACTTTATTTTATGGACATGTAGTTTTTAGTGGACGTGTATAATTTAGCGTCCACGTAGACTTGATTTTATGGACATGAAAGATTAAAATCGTTTGATAGTTTACCATGACTACTTTACTAAATTACAAGTTGTTTAACTAATTAGGTATTCATATGTTTTTTTTTCTATGGCGAACAACATCAATGAATTTGGAAATTTATAAAGAATGTAATGCAAGAAGTCAAAAATTTGCCCTAATTTAAGGTTCAGGGTTTACAGGTTGGGGTAGGTCAATTTCATGTTTTATAGTAAAAGATCTTCATATTTGACTACATTTGTTAAAGTTTCTATGAAATTAAAGTTATGATTATGGTTTATGATCTAAGGTTAAGGTCTAAAGTTTAGGATTTAGGTGTTAGAGTTTAGGGTTTAGGGTTTAGGGTTTAGGGTTTAGGGTTTAGGGTTTAGGGTTTAGAGGTCTAGGGTTTAGCGTTTAGGATAGGATAAAATGAACGGTCTCATGCTTAATTTTCTAGGAGATATGATGAAGTTAAAATTGTTTGATAGTTAACAATGATTGTTTCACCAAAACACAAGTAGTTTTTAGTGGATGTTTATAACTCATCATCCATGTGGATTTGATTTTAGAATAAGTATCCACATAAGTATCCCCAAATAAGACATTAGTATCCACAAATATGTATCCACATAATAAGACATTTTTAGCATCCACATAACAATTAACAAATAATATTCAACTATAATTAGATAATTAGGTATTCATATATTTTTCTCTAATCATCCAAAAGTAAGTATTCATCTATATATGTTAACCATCCACATAATAGCGAACAATTATTCAAATATAAATAGAAAATGTATAACTAATCAGTATCATATCACCTCATCCACATAATGGCATCAAATTTTCATTATACAAACCTAGTTTTTAAGATACAAATACAATCCGCTCCATACAAATTAATGGACACCAATTTTGTAAAGAATGTTGTCCACATAAACAATACATAATGGATACCATTAGAGATATAGGTTTTTGGTTTAGAGTTTAGGATATGATATGATGAACGGTTTCATGCTTAGGTTTTTTGGGGATATGATGAGGTTAACATATTATGATAGTTAACAATGACTACTTCACCAAAACATAAATAGTTTTTAGTGGACGTGTATAACTCATCGTCCATGTAGAATAAGTATAGTATCCACATAATAAGAAATTTTTAGCATCCACATAACAATCAACAAATATTCAACTATAATTGGCTAATATGTATTATAATTATTCATTTTAAATATAGTAAAATGGATCTCAAAATGTAGAACAAATAAAATTATAATGAATGATAAAAACAAAATCAAAAAAATATGTCATAATAATTAAAATTTAGTGATTACAAAGAGAGTAGGAGAAAAAAAAAGTGAAGAATAGAAAAAGAAAATGTGATGAAGGTTATAACTCAACTTATATGATGAAGGTTAAAATAGTCTAGAAATTAAGTAAAGTTGGCAAAAAGTGTTCCATAGACAAAAAGTGTGTCAAATGAACAAACTTTCATAGAAAGTGTGTCTCAATGCAAATCTTCCTATCTTTATTACCATTGGCCATTGTTGCACATCATTCTAAGTTTTGGTGACTCTTTCTTTTTAATCTGAGTCTCACTCGAAGGATCTTTCAGCTATCGTTTTCTTCTTTTCATCATATAAGCTATGCAAAGTTAATTGTTCACATATGATTCTATGTTATTAATTATAGAGAGAATCTTTAATTTACTTCACCTCACAACCTTTGGGTTTTTGGGGAAAGAGAATTAACACAATCATTTGTGTAAAACAATAGTAGACAATCGAATAAATTTTTAGACTCTCCAAGTTGATACCTAGAAGGATGGGTGTCGGTTTGGTTTATGGTTTTTTGGTTGTTTTACAGAAATTGAAATCATATAGAAGCCGTATGTATTTCGGTTTGGTCACAGTTCATTTTTTATGATTTATGGTTTGGACGAAAAAGATTCTTGAACTGGATGTCGCTACTAATGGGAACAGTGAGGCTATCTCCTCGCTTGAATAAAAAATTTTCGACCTGTCGTCCCGTGCAGGATTCTTGAGGAGGAGAAGGCCAAGCTTCAACAGATTACGATGCGTTGGAGCTTTAGTTTGATGCGGAAACCCAACGTCTTCGTCAAGATAGGCTTGCCAAGGTTGATCGGACAACTAGGAAAGCACAATCCCGTCTCAACATGGTGAAAGCCTTTTTGACTGAGCAGGAGACCGTAGTTCGCCCAAAGGAGGACTTACTCAACCAGGTGTTCGGGGTCGCTGAGTCTGTGAAGTTCCTAATTTGCAAAGGTGCAATCATCCCTACTGAGCAGATCGCTCTTCTCTTGGAGAATCAAGCGAAGGCAAAATCCGTGGTCAAAGCTCTGGATATCATCGAGCTGGGAGATGGCGATTTCACCATGTCTCCTGATCAGCTTGGTTTTTGTTTTCTATAACCTGGAGTTCCCGTTCCAACCTCCATAAGAGATCCACATGGCTCCAATGCGGAAGCATTTCTGGCCGACCTGACGGATACTGATGCTGCTCCATCTGAGACCTGACCACAAACTATATCTCAGCTCCCATGTTCTTGTTGTTGCTCCTTCTCTTCTCTTTTGTATTATGTAAAGGACTTAATTTTCCCAGGCCTTGAGCCATTGTAATATTATTGACTCAGAATTTAGTTTTCCTTTTTGTTGTGGTATTCTTGGAAATTATTCCGTTTTTAGAAAAGGAAGATTCAACTTTTAAAGTCGGCTTATTTTTTTCCAATTCTGAAACCGAAATCCTGTTTCGAGATGGATATAAATAGGTTGCTTTTCCTTCTCGCCAAACCATTCTTCTCTAAACTTTAGTTAATTCTACTTTGATTTTTTAATAAATCTAATGGCAAGTTCCATCGAGAGTGTTTGTTCCTCATTTGAGGTTTGAGTTGATGTTTGGACATTTCGAACGCAGAAGCCATCGAGAGCGGAATGCATTTCTATCCGAACATTTGGGTTCCATGGATGTTAATATTCCGTGTCAGCTCAAAGGAGATATCCGGTCTAGAAATATGTTTTCTTTCCATCTAAGAACGTCATCTTGATTATCAAAGGCGTCTTGCAGCGGTGGAAGAGGTTAGGTCCGACCTTCTGTACAAGCTTGACTTGCTCGAAATTGCATTCGAGAGATTGAAATGGGAATAGTCTTGGCCGAGTGGCGGTTATGCCACCCTGCTTGGCTGAGTATTGTGCGGCTGCTTCTTAGAGGAAAATTCGACTCCTAGGAGCAATGACCCATGGATTATCTAATGTGGTGATTTTACACCTAGGGATGTAAGAACCTTTTACCTGAGCGATTTTTTGCTGATGAATCCAAAGTTTTTGAAGCTCCAGCTTTCGTTAATCAGGTAAGTAACCCAGATCATTCCCTTGTGTATTTGCTTATGCATGCTTCTTACAATTTTCCTTCTGCAGATCGGAAATGTGACACCCCGGTTTCAGGGACATGCAGAGAGGTTTAAAAGAATTGATTTGACCACCTATGTCACCAAACTGTACTTATCTTTTCGGTCAAGGGTCCTGAGAGAACTCCACAGTTAAGCGTGCTTATGCTGGAGTAGTTTAATGATGGGTGACCTTCCGGGAAGTGGCTGTCGGAACTGTGTAAGTGAAGACAAAACACAGGGAAATATAATGTGATGATTTGTAGGGATGATAACAAGTCTTTAAACACAGGGAAATATAATGTGGTGAATGTGTGGGATGTCGCCACTGGACGTGCTCAAGTTCGTAGTTTGGACTAATTTTATAATTGTTTGTAATGGCAAATTATGCCGTGATTTTTCTGAGTTTCTAATAACATTTTCTTATTGACTGTTCAGATTTCTGATTTATAAATGCCTTAATTTATGCTTAGTTTTTGTTCGGAACTTTACAAGCTGTGAGACATCTCCTGGCTTACATCAAGTAATCCTATGTACAAAACAATTTAAAGAAACTCTGGGCTCTGTAATTGGGTTGTTTTTTCCTGAGCAGTGTCTACTTTTGCGGGGAGCGAGATATTTGGCTCAGCTTCTCCCTTTTGCATCTAGTTCGGCAGTCATACTGCAAAATAAAAATCTAGATTCTGCTTATGTCACCATCTGAACTAGAGCTCATGTGCGAGATAGAAAATTTTGGTTCGGCTTATCCCTTTACTAAGAGTTCATGTGATTTGATGCGAGTGGAACATCTGGCTAGAATGTCGATAGATTCTTTGTGAAAATAACCGAGCTCGTCTATTTTCACGAAGAACCTATCGACATCCTGGCCAGATGTTCGAGGTTTTTTTTTAAAACAGTTTACGCATCCGAGAACAGAATTAATGCCGTCAATGCTCAACCATAACAGTAATTAATGTTATGCGTTTTTCAAGGCAACTGGATTGATCTGCTTTTCCTTGGGACTCAGCATTTTTCCCATATAGATACACTGCCTGGGGAAGGTTTTCCTATCAATCATTCCCAGTACATTTGCCTTGCTCCGTCTCTTTGATCGAAAGGAGACGAGTAGAGCTACAAACATGCCTGTGACTACCAGATCGGCATGGTTAAGAAGGGCCCATGAGATGACCTGTGACATCCCGGTTTCAGAGACTTAAGGAGAGGTTTAAAAGAATTAATTTGCCCACCTATGTCACCAAAGTGCACTTATCTTTTCGGTCAAGGGTCCTGAGAGAATTCCACAGTTAAGCGTGCTTATCCTGGAGTAGTTGATATGCTCAAATTAAACCCTAGATCTATTGATGGAACCTGGGACGACGGCCAGGACCAGGACGTGGTTCAGGACGAAACCGGACAAGTAGACGCGGACGTGGCCGCGACCGAATCAAGACGGCCATCGGCCACTGCACCAAATCTGACGCCCGGAGCGACCACAAGGAGCCGGACAGCAGCTAGGGCCGCCAATTGGAAGTGTCTGGTGTTTGTCCAAGCCTTTGTCCAAGAGCAAGAGGAGTTCGAGCATGGAGCCAGTCAAGCCGCGGAACGGCCGAACGAGGTTCCTTTCTCGGTCTTCACCATTACCCAAGGGTGAAGACCGCCAAGTCATTAAGGGAAGTAGTACTCTTTTTCCTACCTTGGGTTTGTCCTAATGGGTTTACCAAGGAGGTTTTAACGAGGCTACGAACCTTAGTGCATGGTCACGACCGTGGACCACTCCCGGCCACCTGGCCATCCTATCTTTGTTTTTCTTTCTTTGTGACCGTTTGTTTTGAAACTTGTTTGGACGCTGCGTTTTTATTTTGGCCACGTGTTTAGGGTTTAGGAGGCTCCCTTGTAATGGCTAGCCTATTTAAAGGACCTAGACCTAAAAATGTAAAGGGAGACTATCAATAAAAATCAAAAGTTGTTCTTTTACCTCTCTCATTTTCAGCGATTGAAATGAAACCCTAGAAGCTTATCGAACCGGGTTCGAAACCTTCTAGTTTAGCCATATTACAAGGAGATCCATCCCTTGCGTGTCGCTACAGCGATCCACCTTCGACCTTCACCTATCAAGAGTCTAAGGAGTGGAGCATCTCCCCGTGAACCTCTTCCGCTTCTATCCTCACCGTTCCGAGAGCCTAGCGAGTCTATTTTCTCTTCGCGAATCTCTTCCCGTCCATTCCGATCGTTTGTTGGAGCCGTTCGAGTCCGTTTTCATCAGTTCGTGTTCCGTCCATACGTCCGTGGGTCACGGAAGTCGTACCGGGTCACATCAGTTGGTATCAGAGCCGAACATTCCTCGCAAGGTCGTATCTTTCCATTCTTTACGTTTCGTGTTGTCTTTCTCTAGTTTTAAGTCTTAGTGTTAAAGGTTTTTTCTTGCTGGGTTTGATAGTGTTCTTGCGTGTTCTTAGTCTTGTTGAGTCTAGATCCTTAAAGTTGCTTCCTTTGCGTTTATTCATTGTTTGTGGTGGCCTAAAAACCACATGTAGGGTTGGTTGTCATAACGCGTAGAGTCAGTCGTTTGTTTGGTCATAGGATGTTGTCTTATAGCGTCGTTGCTTTTGCTTTTACTTTTGCTTTTTCTTTTTATCCCAATCATTAGTGGTCCAAAGAGTTTGTGCTGTGTTGGTCTTATCGAACAAATAATCCACACGTTTGCATATTGTTTCGTAGGACTCGTCCGAATAGCCACGCGACACGGATGACCGACGAAAGCAACCACGCGACACGGATGACCGTACGCCGGAGGATCTCTTAAACACCATCCCATCTCGTTCCGACCAACGCTGGTACCATTTCTCCAACCAGACTATACGGAGACCACCATCCGACCAGTATTTAGACGCCATCTGTACAAACGCCGCCGTCCGTACAAACGTCGCCGTCCGTACGACCGCCGCCCGTACCATGGGCAAGCAACAACAAGCTGGGGAACCCCTTCCTCCACATGAAATCGGAGCCGTTTTAGCCGAGATCCGCTCATAATTGTCCTAACTTGGAGAACGGCTTCAAAGGATCGAGACGGGACAACGCCAACAAGCGGTTCGTGCACCACAAGTTCCAAACCAGCAACAACGCCATGATCCCGATCCAGGAGGAACGTCCGATAAGGACGACCAACGATACAGAAGAAGACGTCGCCACTATGAGGACGATCAAGTCGACGACCGACCTTACCCACCGGTGGAACCGGGACATAAGATCACCGCTCCGACGTTCGCTGGCAAAGTCGATCCAGAAGTGTACCTAGATTGGGAAGGGAGAATGGACCATATCTTCGCCTGTTACAACTATCCCGAGGCCAAAAAGGTCGCCTTCGCCGCCACACAGTTCATGGACCTCGCTCTTACATGGTGGGACCGTAGTGAAGCCGATTGAAGGAGAAATGGTGAACGAGCCTTACCACACTGGGAGGCCATGAAGAATGATATGAGGCGCTGCTATGTGCCACCATTGTACCACCGAGACCTTCAGAGAAGGTTCCGCAAGCTCTCACAAGGAACCAAAAGTGATGCGAGCACCGATCGTCTTGCGGTACAGACAGAACGGCTCGTCTTTGGGATGCTTAGGATAGAATCAACTTTCCTCGGACCAAACTTTGTAGAATGAATGTAGGAGGAAAAAAAACAGTTGAAACAGAGTTTGGCGGAAAACAAACGAGCAAATCAAAAGTTTGAACGTCAGCCACGTCGTCGGACGATTGGTCGAGTGGCTGCGATAGCGGTATGGTATGGACGTCAAGGTTGCGAAGCGGTTAGAAAACTAAATGATGGTTCGAAAAGAAGGAAATGATAGCGATGGTGGATTCAAGGACGACACGCGAGGGCTGACTCTTCTCGCGATACGGTCGGACTAGTCGGTGGCGAACCCAGTTCGAGATCGGCTAGGGTTTCTCGATAGATTAGTCCCGGACTTGGTCTAAGGAGAGGAGTGAGACAAGATTCAAAAATTCTCTCTTTGGAAAATTTTTATTTTCATTCAAGTCTACCTTTACAAGAAATAAGAGAGGGTTTAAATAGTGCTAGGTTTAGAGGAGACTAGGGACACGCGGACTCGCAATGGTCCGCACACGTTGCCCTTCACGTGTTCCCTTTGAAGGAGAACACGTCGCCCTTCTCAGTGGTTTAAACATAACCACACACGTCACACTACTTAACGTTACAAAAGGAAAAGTCTAGAACAATGTTCAAAACGCAAAGCTTTAAGGAAAATATAACACGTCTTCGGCCTTGGCGTGGGAACCACGTCATTGGCTTCAAAACGCGGAGTTTTGCGTTAGGACTCGTTGCCTCGTGAAAACCTTCTCTGGTAAACCTCGTGGGACAAACCCGGAGTAAGGAAAAAGAGTACAAGTCATGATCCTAACGTCTTGATCGCCTTCATCCTTGGGTAAGGATGAAGGCCGTGCGAACGGTCTCCACTTGAACTACTTTGGCCGGGTCGCTGTCTCGAACAAATGCTTGCACGAACAGGTTGATCTTCTGTCTTGTGGCCTTAAAAGAGCTCTTGGATCACGTCGTAGCTCCCGGAGTGATTTCTGGTGCGTTGGCCGGCTGTCGTCCTGCGAGTGGTGCAAGCGTCTCGGTCGCGTCATGGGTGTCTCGGTCCGAGTCCGGTCCCGTGCTCACATCAAAAAGCGTCGAGGAATATTATGAAGAGTTTGAACATCTCCGCAACCGTTTTGGAGATCGACGACACCGAATAAGGCATGATGGGACAGTTTCTAGATGGTCTTCAAGATCGAATATTGAGGAAAGTAGAACGAATGAATTAGAATTTGTTCGATGAGCTCCTACATCTCGCGATGCAAGTCGAGCAACAAATCAAAAAGAAGATCAGCAGCACCAACCGCGCTCGGGTTCAAGGGACGCCAAGTTGGTCGCTGATGTTCATATATTTTACCCTATTTTCCCTTAGTTTGTTCACATCATTTGCATCTTTTGCTATCCATTTTGACCGTTATTGCATAGCTTTAGGACTGTTCTTGCATTAGAGTATAGTTGCATTGCATTTGCATCTTTTATTGCATAAACAGGTGACTTGGAGCCTAAGGAGCATGGAAGCAATGCTTAGGAGAAGTGAAGCAATCAAGTTGAGAAAGCAAGGGAGTTAAGGCTGAAGAACCAAGGTCCGGAGTCCCACTCGACAGCCCACTCGACCAGAACCTCGACCGTGTGCGGAGAGGGACTCGACCGAGTGGAAGGAGCAGAAGAAAAGCCAACTCGACCGGTCACTCGACCGAGCACCGGGTCGAGTTGGCCGAGCCGCTTAGCTATTTTGTCTTTTAGCATTTTTAGGGCTTCCACTACTTTTCCTATTTAAAGACCTTGTACCCTGCAGCCACCAAGAGTCCAGCTTTTTAGATATTCTCAAACCTAGTATTTACCCTTTTGGGAATTTATGCTTTTTGCACTTTTATTTTCTTAGATTTTGTACCTTCTTTTGAAGGAGAAAAACAAGAAATTCTTCTATTTGTTGGTTTCATAACTTTCAAAATATTGAGAATTCGAGTTTGATTCCTTCTTCAATATTGTAGATCTTTGCTTTATCTTTCTATTGATGCAAGTTTTGTTATTTTCTGGGTTTATGACTTTGTTGTTCATCATGTGTGATTGTGAGTAGTTTCATTAGCTCTTAGGGATGGTTTAGTCTGGATGGATGTTGTGGTTATTTGATTTGGTCAAGCTTGATTGTTGTAGATCTCTTCTAGGCTAGATATTCTTAATGCTGATCCTATAACCGAGAGGGTAGGGTTTGATCTCAAGCTTCTTAGCATCACACCAATGTCTAAGGTGCAAAGATAAGGCTAGATCTAGCGATTATCATTAGGCTTGCTAAGATATTAGAAGTCTTGTTTGATTTTTGACATATTGCTTAATGCTTGCTTGTATAGGTTCTTTGCTTTGTGAGAACAAGTATAGATTTATATGAGCTTGATTGTTTTTGCCATGAGAGTGGATTAACATGTTCTTAGAGATCATTGTCTAGAGTTAGCTCATATTGATTGAGGTTTGTTGATCAAGTTGGATAACCACAATCTAAAGTCCAGCCCATGAATCCATCCCTAAGTCTTTCCTTGTCTATTGATTTCTTAGCTTTAATCCTGTTGGTTGATCGTTGTTTGATTTACTTTCGTCTTGCTCTGTTTCGTTCGCATTGCTCGATTTCACGTTTTTGTCCAGCTCGACCCTGCACTCGATCTACACTCGATCGAGTGCTTGCTCGAGTTCATCCCCAGAACTTTCGTTTATGATTTGTGTTTGTCCTGTCTCATTTCTTGTTTAATTTTAGTTGCATTTCTGTAGCCTTCACTTAATATCCTGTTCATTACTTGCATTGCATTAGTTCATCACTTGCATTACTATTGTTTCCATTTCTGTTCTTGCTTCATCATGGCTTTGATTTGTCTACTCTCTTTGCATTTAGTACCCTGCTTTTACTTTCTGCATTTTACATTCATCATTAGGTTGTTAGTGACAAACATCCTACATATTTGGCTTGACTTAGACCAATATTCATATCCTGATTGCTTGCATACAGTCATTTAGGATTGACACCTCTTATACTACAACTGCATAAGGGGAATTGAAGCACCTTGCACTCTACTTGTCCATCATCACATCATTCATCATTCCATTCATCCATTCACCACAAAAAGAATGTGTTTCAATTTGGCGTTGTTGCCCAGTTGAGTTTGTTTTGGGACATTTAGGATCTTTATTAGTCTAAGATTAAGTTCGTTTATCCACTTGTGAAGCTACTGAACTCGATTTCTCTATTGCTTGGTTGTGTTGCGTTTCAGGTACCAGCTCGACCACCCACTCGACCACGACTCGATCGAGTACTTGATCGAGTCAGACGCCGGATACAAATAGACATCACTTCCCAGTCGACTCGACCACCCACTCGAGCCTGCGCTCGACCATGTACCTGTTCGAGTCTGTACTCGCGCTTGTTGATGCAAACAAGGTCAAAAGGTCATCACAATCTCCAAAGGCTTCTTGACAACATCCACCGGCTACAAAAGGGTTTGAGACATCAGAAAAGAAGAGTTGTACAAGAACAAGAGGATCAAGTCATCATGGAGCAACAAGATAACCATGATCAAAGACCTAGACACATTGGTGCTGGAGATGCACCCAACACACACAACCAAAGAGCTGGTACTATGTCTCCTACAGTTGCTAATAATAATTATGAGATCAAGAGTGGATTAATCTATATGATCCAAGCCAACAAGTTCCATGGGTTGCCAATGGAGGATACCCTAGACCACCTTGATGAGTTTGATAGGATATGTGGTCTCACTAAGATTAATTGTGTGAGTGAAGATGGCTTCAAGCTTAGGCTGTTCCCTTTCTCACTAGGAGACAAAGCTCATCTCTGGGAGAAGACTCTTCCTACTGGAGCAATAACAACATGGGATGCTTGCAAGAAGGATTTCTTGGCCAAGTTCTTCTCCAACGCTAGAACCGCTCGATTGAGGAATGAAATTTCTGGATTTGCTCAAAGGAATAATGAGAGCTTTTGTGAAGCTTGGGAGAGGTTTAAAGGATTCCAAACTCAGTGTCCTCACCATGGATTCAGCAATGAGTCCTTGCTAAGCACTCTATATAGAGGAGTTCTCCCCAAGATAAGAATGCTTCTTGACACAGCTTCTAATGGCAACTTCCTCAACAAGAATGTGGAAGAAGGATGGGAATTGGTTGAGAACCTTGCTCAATCAGTTGGCAACTACAATGAGGACTATGACAGAACAGTAAGGTCTACCTCCACTGATTAGGAGAAGTACAAGAAGGACTTGAAGATGGTCAATGAGAAGCTTGACAAGATCCTTCTTAGCCAACAAAAGTCCATTCACTACATTGGTGAAGAAGAGGTTCCAGTTCAAGAAGGAGATAGGGAGTTTGCTGAGTTGTGCTACATGCAGAATCAAGGAGGATTCAAAGGCTACAACCAAGGAGGATTCAAGAACAACAATATCTCCTATAGAAGCACTAATGTGGCCAACCCACAAGACCAAGTCTATCCACCTCAACAGCCTGAACAACAAAACAACTATGTACCCAAGCAACAACATCAAGTGTTCCCGCCCCAGTTGTGTCCCCCTCAGGGGTTTCAGACTAACCAAGGCCAAGAACAAGACTTAAGAGCAATGATGCAACAATTGTTGATTGAGCAAACCAATGGGAAGATTGAGGAGGCTAAACAATTTGCTGAGTTGAACCAAAGGCTCACATCCCAGTATAATGATCTAAACATGAAGTTTGAAGGTCTAAACTCTAGAGTGAAGTATATGGAGAGCAACCTTGCTTCTACTTCAGCTCCTAAGCCTAACCAACTACCGGAAAAGGCTGTTCAAAACCCTAAGGAGTTCACTGCTAAGGCCATTCATATCTATGAAGAAGAAGTCACTGAGGACAGTGAAGTCCAAGCTGGGGGGGGGATTCATCAGTTATTGAAGCCTTGAGTGAAGTTTTTGCGAAGAAAACTGGATCCGACATTGCACTCGACCAGGTGCTCGAGCCAGCACTCGACCGAGTGCATGATCGACTGGTCGATCGGGCTGAAGATTCCGAAGCCATCAAGCCTGCTAAGTACATTCCTCCTGCTTACAAACCGCCTCTACCATTCCCAGGACGTTTCAAAGCACATAAGCTTAAGGAGCTAAGGGAAATCATTGAGAGAAAGAAAATGATGGCTTTGCAAGAAGAGGAAGTGAAAGCTTTGAAGGAAGAGGTTGTGATTGAGAAACAAGAGGAAGTGTTGGCCATACAAGAGGTAATCATTGCTTACCAAGAAGAAGAGAGAGGACCTGCCTTGGAACAGTATGATCCATATCCTCTCTATAAGGATTTTTTGCTTGATTTGTCAAAGAAGAAGGCTCATGCTCAAGATGAGAAGGATCTTGAAAACCTTGAGGGAGTTATCATCCCAATTAAGCTTAAGGATCCAGGTCCATTCTATCTACCCTGCTCACTTAGTTATCTTCACTACAACCAGTGCCTATGTGACTTGGGAGCTTCTATCAGCATGATGCCCTACTCCATAGCACAAAAGCTTGGGCACACTGACTTCAAGTCCACCAACCTTCACATATGCCTAGCTGATGGGTCAAACAAAGATGTGGTTGGTAAGTTGGAAAACATTCCAGTGAAGATAGGGAAGGCAAGGATTCATACGGATTTTGTGGTTCTAGAGATGGATAAGGAGCCTGAAGATCCTATCATTCTAGGGAGGCCATTCTTAGCCACTGTTGGAGCGGTCATAGATGTCAAGGAAGGCCTTGTGACCTTGAACATTGTTGAGAGTATAACCATGAAGTTTGACATCTACAACCCAACCAACCTTCCTACCATTGATGATCAACCTTTCACTATCAAGGACAAAGGTGGTCATGAAGGCTTAAGTGAAGTGGCATCTCCAAAGGCTAAGCTCTCTCTTCAAGAGGAATCAGTGGAAAAGCTTAAGGGTTCAGTTCAAGAGTTGACTGATCTAGTGAAGGATCTCCAAGTAAAACTCAACAAGAGGTCTTTGAGGAAGGCAAGACCAAGGCTCAAAATTAAGAAGAAATATGGTTTGTGTGTTAAGGGTGAAGTGATCAAGGGTCAACTTCACAATGATCAGAAGGTGCCAGGGAGGATTCCATCACCTCCTTGGTATCTAAACCAAGCCTGAAAAGGCATCAAAAGTCAAGCTTAGTGACTCTAAACAAGCTCACTAGGGAGGAAGTCCCTAAGGTATCATTGTACATATGGTTTATTTTCCTTGTAGTTTTGATTTGTTTTCTTTTATATTTGTGTATGGCAGGCTTTTCAAAGAAAGTGTAGATGGGTATGGAGAGATTTGGACTTAGGGAGGTAGACTCGCAAGCCCACTCGACCAGCCCACGAGAGGTACTCGACCGAGCTGACAAGCAACCAAGGCCCACTTGATTCCCATTTCTCTTTAATGATCAAGTGGAGGGAGAAAAAGAAGAAAAATTTTGAAATTTCAAAATTTGGTCAAGGAGCTCTACCACTTGCAGCCGAGTGTGGGGTCGAGTGTCAGCAAAAAGCAGGTCAAAGATTCCCATTTCAAATTTGAATGGTATGGACGCTCCACCCTTGTCTCCTTGTCCCCTTAGCTTCTTTAAATAGAGCTTGATTCGATCATGTATCTCTCACACTCTCTCATTGCTTAAAACAAGTTAAAATCAAGTTTAAAATCTCTCTCAAAGTTCATCTTTTTGCTCAAGCTTAGCTCTTTTAGTTTTTGGGTCACTAACCTATTAACTTTAAGCTTTGAGTCTATTCCCATCAGTTCTATTCGAAAATTTCTTCAAAGATTACTAGGAAGTCTCAACAAGCGGCTGAAAGCTCTCTGGATCGTCGTGATGCTCGCCTTGAATCGAGAGGAGAAACTGGAAGAACCATTCGACCTACCACTCGAGCAAGCACTCGACCGAGTGGTGGTCCGAGTAGGCAGTCGAGCGAGGCACCGAATGTCAGAAACCAGTCAGCTGAGGAGGACCCTGAGCGAACTGAGAGTGAAGAGGAGATGGATTTCACTCTTAGGGAGCACATTAGGAGACACAAGGCCAAGGGGAAGAGGCCAGCAGTTGAACAAGAGGAGGTTGAAAGTGAGAGTGAAGAAGAAGATGAAGAAGAAGAGGGAGAAGATGATGGTGATGAAGAGTCTTGTGGCTTGACTCAAAGACAGCTTTATGAAGCCTTCTTGAGGATGCAGTTCTTGGGGAATAGATACCCACACAAGGAAACCATGGAGAAGCTAGGCATTGATGAAGATGTGGAATTGCTCTTTGAGAAGTGCAACCTAATCAAGTTCATGGGGCTTTGCATGGAGGGGTATAAATAAGAGAGCTGTGAGCTTCTATCTACTATCAAGATGCATTGCTATTCAAGGAAGGACAAGGAGTTTGGACCTGGTCACATTGCCTTCACTATCAAGGGGAAGAAGTATGAACTTTCATTGAAGAAGATAGCCAACATCTTTGGTTTTGAAGTTGGTAGTACGAGGAGCATGGAAATACCAAGAGAAGAGCTCTATGCCATTTGGGAAACCGTAGGAGACAATGTCACCTACTCATCCTCTAAGACCAAGAGTTCCAAGATAAGGAGCCTAGTCCTAAGGTACTTGCACAAGTCCTTAGCAAACACCTTCTTTGATAGGAAAGAAACTGGAAATTTGAATGAAAGTGAGCTCAAGATGATTGATGTGGTGCTCAATAGCATAATTCTTGAAGCAAGGGATGGAAGCATCATCCTTGGAAGCAAAGAAGGAACTGACCTTGCAATGGTGCTTATTGACCACATGATCTACTTGAGAAGCTGGGTAGGCAAGTTGTACAACAAAGGTTCAATGGGAGCCCTAACCATTGGAGGTATTATCACTCCAATTCTACAAGCTGCAAAGGTGCCACTTAGAGGAAAGAAGGTCATGCCTAGATGGATAGATTCAAGCTACCTCACCTCCACTCTCATACTAGCCAAGGAGATGCATCATGGAAATCACATTTTCAACTTTGAGCTTCCAACAATTGGGAAAAGACAACTTGTCCTACCCAATCAAGAGCTCACCACCATACAAGAAGGAGCAAACATTGACTTTTGGCCAGCTGAGGAGCACTTGTTTGATGGGACAGCTCAAATTAGAGTTGATGAAGCTATAGATGCAGTAGTTGCTGATGGGGAGGAGCAGTTGTACTTTGAAGATTATGAGCCCAACCCAAGGGATAGTAGAGGAGTGAGAGAGACTAGCAAGAGGTTGACACTCCTACAAAAATGGAACAAGTGGCATGGGAAGAAGTTTGATAAGCTGAAGAAGAAGGCGGGCAATATGGCTAAGTCCATCAAGGGCTTAAAGAAAGAGATTTCTGAGTTGAAGAGTGGAAATTCTTCACCAACACCATCTAGCCCTTTCAGGAGGTGTAGCTCAACTAGAGCAATTTCAAGAGCTGCGAACCCTGTGAAACCAGCTAGAGCTTCAATGTACGAGCCAATTTAGAGGAAGAGAAGTTCCAGTAGCCGAGAACAACCATTTTCGAGGCACTCGACCGGTTCACTCGAGCACCCACTCGACTGAGCACCTCCGATGCACTCGGCCGAGTTCGAACCCATAACTCCTTTTGGCTTCCCAGCTCCAGCACGCACTCGACCGAGTACCAGTCGGTGGTCATCGTCGAGTTGCCCCAATCTCCACCTCTGAGTCAACAACAAGCCCCCAACTACACTTTTAATAGCATGAATGAGGATGTGGACAGCTTCTTCCATAATCCATGAGGTACCACTATCACCTTCCTTGTAAATACCATTGCATTTCATATTGTGTTTTGTTTTTGGTCTTGAATCCTCAATCAAATTTCTTACACACAGAGGACTGTGTGATTTAAGTTTGGGGGAGGGTTTGAGATAGTATTTGATGTTGTGTTTTGTGATCTTATTTCGAATTTTTAGCATCATTATGATAGTATTTGCATAGCATCTAAGACATAGAAAAACCCTAAAAATTTGAAATATTTTTTTTGCAAAAATCTTTAAAAACAAAAAGAGTATTCATGTAGTTTGCATTGCATATTATGATCTTGTTTAGCATGTTTCATATAGGACTGTATAATATTTGCATTAGGGATCTATGATGAGTTTTGCCTTGTTAGCTTGTTTAATTCACTAAACTAGGATCAATGCCCAAGTTAATAGTACTTTGATGCTAGTTGAGTAGTTAGAAGCATAAGATTGAACCAAGCCTTGAATTCCTGCATTGCATTTGGTCTAAATTGAAGCATGTTGTGATTTGACACCATTTCCTACTTATAAGAACCTAATATTGACTTTCAATTATCAATGTGTGCATTGCTTTAAACTCATGGATACCATATACATATTTGGATCATCTTTCTCCTTTTTACCACTCTTGTTGATCCAAGTAGCTGATTAAACCATTAAAATCAGTTTCCCCTACCCCTTAACCTATCCTTCTTTCAAGCCAAATTTATTCTTGAGTGTGTAAGGCCTATTTTGGGATTGAGCTTGGTGGAATGTGTTAGGTTTGAACTGACAAGAGTAAAGCCTTGTGTAGTTCTAGTTTGCATTTTCCAAACTAGATAGGACTAGGTGGTTTACTTGATGGGTTTGGGACTTGGTTGTTTTGAAAAGAAAGAAAAGAGGAAAAAGAGAAAGAAAAGGTTGGAGTCCTTAGGAGAGAAATGTGTTTAAGTAAAGTCAAAGTCTAGTGAAAGAATGGGAAGTATAAGATTGTTAAAGTTGGTTTTAGCTAAAGAAAAGAAAAGAAAGAAAAGAAGAGTATAGCAAAATGCTTGTATGTCTTAAGAGTAAGAAGAAAAGAGAACCATTGCAAATAAGAAAGAATCCCCCACTCCACTAGAAAGATCAATAAGAAACCATTCCTAAGACTTTAAAATCAAAAGAGAAAAGGGTAAAAGAGAAGTGAAGAAGTAAAATGGTAGAACTAGGATCATTTGGGTTTAGATTGATAGGATGAATACTTTGGGTGCCTTTGGGTAGACAAGGTTTTATTCTTGTATGTGTCTAAGTGTTCTTACCTTTAGCCTTCTTCTAAAGCTCAATCCATTTTTCATGAGAGAACCTTCATATTGATAAGCCGTACTCTAAAGAGAGACCATCATTGTCTCTAAGCCTTTATTACCAAGCCAAATGAGTTTAAAGCATTGCATAGAATTGATTCATGTTCTTGATTAATGAATGTTAAAGGAAATGGTTGATTTGAATGCATGTGGACATCTAAGGCTCAAATCAGTAAAGGTTGTGATATGCTTGTCTAAAATCTTTAAGTACAGCTCATTCAACTTGCATCATAGTACTAGTAACTTGGGCATTGATTCTAGCTGGTCTATTTGCAAGCTTTAGGAGCTGAGATCCCACTTTCAAACCTCACCTACCTTCTTATGTCTTGTTTATTTGCTTGAGGGTAAGCAAAGACTAAGTTTGGGGGTGTTGATGTTCATATATTTTACCCTGTTTTTCCTTAGTTTATTCACATCTTTTGCATCTTTTGTTATCCATTTTGACCATTATTGCATAGCTTTAGGACTGTTCTTGCATTAGAATATAGTTGCATTGCATTTGCATATTTTCTTGCATAAACAGGTGATTTTGGAGCCTAAGGAGCATGAAAGCAATGCTGAAGAGAAGTGATGCAATCAAGAGGAGAAAGCAAGGGAGTTAAGGTTGAAGAACCAAGGTCCGGAGTCCCAGTCGACAGCCCACTCGACCAGACACTCGACCGTGTGCGGGGAGGGACTCGACCGAGTGGAAGGAGCAGAAGAAAAGCCAACTCGACCAGTCACTCGACCGAGCACCGGGTCGAGTTGGCCGAGCCGCCTAACTATTTTGTCTTTTAGCATTTTTAGGGCTTCTACTCCTTTTCCTATTTAAAGACATTGTACCCTGCAGCCACCAAGAGTCCAGCTTTTTAGATATTTTCAAACCTAGTATTTACCCTTTTGGGAATTTATGCTTTTTGCACTTTTATTTTCTTAGATCTTGTACCTTCTTTTGAAGGAGAAAAACTAGAGATCCTTCATATTTTTTTGTTTCATAACTTTCAAAATATTGAGAATTCGAGTTTGATTCCTTCTTCAATATTGTAGATCTTTGCTTTATCTTTCTATTGATGCAAGTTTCGTTATTTTCTGGTTTTATGACTTTGTTGTTCATCATGTGTGATTGTGAGTAGTTTCCTTAGCTCTTTGGGATGGTTTAGGCTGGATGGATCTTGTGGTTATTGATTTGGTCAAGCTTGATTGTTGTAGATCTCTTCTAGGCTAGATATTCTTAATGTTGATCCTATAACCGAGAGGGTAGGGTTTGATCTCAAGCTTCTTAGCATCACACCAATGTCTAAGACGCAAAGATAAGGCTAGATCTAGAGATTATCATTAGGCTTGCTAAGAGATTAGAAGTCTTGTTTGATTTTTGACATATTGCTTAATGCTTGCTTGTATAGGTTCTTTGCTTTGTGAGAACAAGTATAGAAATACATGAGCTTGATTGTTTTTGCCATGAGAGTGGATTAACATGTTCTTAGAGATCATTGTCTAGAGATTAGCTCATATTGATTGAGGTTTGTTGATCAAGTTAGATAACCACAATCTAAAGTCCAGCCCATGAATCCATCCCTAAGACTTTCCTTGTCTATTGATTTCTTAGCTTTAATCATGTTGTTTGATCGTTGTTTGATTTACTTTCGTCTTGCTCTGTTTCGTTTGCATTGCTCTGTTTCACGTTTTTGTCCAGCTCGACCCTGCACTCGATCGAGTGCTTGCGCGAGTTCATCCCAGAACTTTCGTTTATGATTTGTGTTTGTCCTGTCTCATTTCTTGTTTCATTTTAGTTGCATTTCTGTAGCATTAACTTAATATCCTGTTCATTACTTGCCTTGCATTAGTTCATTACTTACATTACTATAGTTTCCATTTCTGTTCTTGCTTCATCATAGCTTTGATTTGTCTACTCTCTTTGCATTTAATACTCTGTTCTAGCTGTTTTTACTTTCTGCATTTTACATTCATCCATAGGTTGTTAGTGACAAACATCCTACATTTTTGGCTTGACTTAGACCAATATTCATATCCTGATTGTTTGCATACACTCATTTAGGATTGACACCTCTTATACTACAACTGCATAAGGGGAATTGAAACACCCTGCACTCCACTTGTTCATCATCACATCATCATCATTCCATTCATCCATTCACCACAAAAAGGATGTGTTTCAGTCGCCTAACTCGTCGCCAACGGCAGGAGGCAATCGCGGCCAGGATAAGTCTAAGGCCATTGCCGTGGACTCGCGGTTCAAATCAAGAGAGCCAAACAGGGCCGCACGCAATGAATCAAGGCCGCAATAAACCAAAGGAAGGAGCCGTACCGGCAAGATCTTTCACCTTCTTCACCAAGAACTTGTTCATCCTCTTCAGCCAGACGATCCTCGTGTGAGCTTCCCTCTCTCCAACCGGTTGCTTTTGAGAGCATACATACTCCTCAACATTGAACTCCTCCGAGCTATCTCCCTGTCTCTGCCCGGTCTCCTCTCTCTTCTCAGCTTCGGACTCCTCCTCCGGGTTGTACAGCTCCTCCAAAGGTGGTGCGAAATCAATATTGTTTCCCATCCGAACCTTGGTGCATATGACATTGGGTAGAACTATTTGAGCAGCTCCGGCGGTTGGATGGACAAACTTGAAAAGCGTCATGTCATTAAGCCACCATAGGCCCAAAATCTTGCCAGCACGAGGTAATCCACATCCAGCCACCTTGGTTCGTGTACAATTCTCTTCAAGGGCACATCGTAAGCCACTAGTCAGTGTGACTAGTCCCCAAATAGAGATCTCTCCGCCTCCTTCTCTTCTTTTCACGGCCCACGATTTCAGATAAAGGAATTGATCGAGTTGCACAAACACCTTACTAGTATTAGCAATGTCTCTTACTAGTGGTGTTCCATCCCTAGTGCTATCCAAAACTCCATACAGTGCAATATCTAACAGTTGGAGCTCATGGTCGTTCACATTCCCAGTCTCTTTTCTAGCAAAAAGAGTGCATGCGATGGACTTGTGAAAATACCTCAAGACAGGGCTCCTTATTTGAGCGGATTTGGAGCTTGTGGACATGTAGGGGTGCTTGTCTCCTACTGTCAGCCATTTCCTTTTTGCTAACATCCATCCCTTCTCCACTACCAGCTTTGAAACCATACAGCTTCTCCATCTCTTTGAAACTGAGTCGGTAGTCCTTGTTCCTCACGGAGAAGGTGACGAACCCGATCCCCCCATTGGGTAGTAGGGTCGGGTGGTCCTCGAAATAGTGCAGCTTCAAGGTCGAAAGGAAGTGGACCGTCTCCTCCTCATATGCTTCAAGGTGGGATCGCATCATCTGGCCCAAGTGGCATATATCGAACAGAAACTCTACATCTCTAGCGATGCCCAATTGTTTCATGGTCTCACGGTGAGGGTATCGGATACCAACAAAGCTCATCTTCCGGAAGACTTTGAAGAGTCTTGCCGGAGTATCCACCTCCTTCTTCTTGAGCCTCCGCGAGGCATGGCAGGTCCTCTCTCTCTGCTCCTCTTCTCTCTCTCGATCCTCCTCCTTGGCGTGTTGATCCTCTTCCTCAACCGCTCTCTCAACTATCTTCTCAGCCTTCTCTGAAGCCGGTCTCTTCCCCTTGCAACCGCGGCTCAGCTCCTTGATCGAGAGGTTTGGATCTCCCCTTGCTCTTCTCCTCCAGCATCAGAATCGACATCCATGGGGTCGGAAAGGGTTCTTTCGGACGTAGACAGGTCCCTACGTCAAGGAGAATGGCGGACAGCACTCGCCATTGGACTTGGTGAGCGAACTCGAGGGCCTACTCGATCAGTTACACGAGCATCGGGTTGGGTGGTGGATTGGGTTGTGCATCGGGTTGGGGAGGCAAAACGTCTAGCCAATGGTTGGGAATGTGGAACGTTTCCTCTCCCTTGAGACTCTCGAACTTCGGCGGCATCATCTCCGGTTGTAGCAGCGGCGGAGGTCGATCTTCTTCCCTTTCTTTGGTAAGTTTTAGCAATTGGCTCCATGTTTGATTCCTTGAGAAGAAAAAGACTAAGTCTCGAGGTTAATAGGGTTAGTCCCAAAGAAATCTAATAAAGCTTGAAATCGAGAGAGAAAAGAAACTTATGAAACTAAAAAGCTTTAGGGTAAAGGAGAGACTTATCGGTGGTAATGAGGGAGCAGAGTCTCGAAACCCCTTAAATAGGCTAGGGTTTGGTTGGTGGACTTCACCGAGAGTGGGCTTCCTTGTGGAATTCGGACTCCACTCGTCACCCGAGCAGGGACACGATCAGGCGCGTCGAGTACGGTGTCGGGTTGACCCACAGGTTCCCCAAATTTCCTCTTTTAAATTTTCCATTTTCTTTTTTTACTTTTTTTTAATTTTTTTTTTAATTTTTTTTATTTGCAAAAAAGAGAAAAATAAAGAAAACAAATAAACTAAAATTTAAAAGATACCTTTGGGACTTCCTCCCAAGTGAGCCTGTTTAAAGTCACTAAGCATGGGGTCCATGTGGAAGAGATTCTGGAATCCTCTCCACTGTAGGCTGGTTCAACAGATTTTTCAAGTTTTGTCCAGGTTCTAAGGCAAATGTGGTGTTGACCTCTTCAAGATGTTTCACCTTCCTTTATTTGGTCTTAGTGGAGAAAGCTTAACCATCAATGGTTGGCCTCTTAATCCCTTTCTTCACATCAAACTCCATCTTGAAATGTTCACCATGTTCTATCCTGATCTTGCCTTGCTTCACCTCGATCACAGCACTAACTGTTACCAAGAATGGTCTCCCTAGAATCAGTGGATCATCTGGTTACTTGTCCATACCAAGGATCATGTAGTCGGTAGGCACTTCCAATCTTCCAATCCTGAGAGGCAGATTCTCCAGGATACACATCGGATGCCTCACTTTTCTATTGGCCAGAACCAAATACAATTTACTTGGTTTAAAATCAGTGAATCCCATCTTGTTGGCATCTGACAGCGGCATAATGCTAACTGAAGCTCCAAGGTCGCGCAAACAGTTCTTGAAGATCTGAAGTCCTATCGAACACGACAATGTGAAAGAGCCAGGATCTTCAAGTTTTTCCTCCCTTCGCAGCTCAGGATCCAAGCAAACTCCACTTCTCAGAATCTCAAAACCGATCTCCTTGACAGCTTGCTTAACCTCATCCTCCAATCGAGCTGCTTCCTTCGCAGCTTCCTTCTAAAGCTCGTGTGGGGGCAAAAGCTTAGGTGGTGGAGCTTTACGCTTAGCCATTCGCTCTGCAAGCGCCTCCACCTGGATGTCAAGGGCAACATTGAACCTTTCCTCTAGCTCCCCTTCTACTGTTGTAGGTGGTTGAGGCTGATCTCTCTTTTCAACATCTACTCGATGCATCATCCGATCAACACCATCGTGTAGTCCATCGGGTTCCACTTCGGGTTGTTCTTCAGTCTCTGATTCTTGAACCAGTGCTCGATCATCAATTCTATCAGTCTCTTCGGGTGATGGCTCGGGTTCATACTCGGATATATAGTACTTGGCCTCATTTTTCATTGGGTGTTCCACATCCTTCGCATCTTGATCATCACTGTCCCCAGTGAGGTAATCCTCACAGTCATCATCAAGGAAGATGGCTTGAGCAGTCGCATAATCCTTGGGGTTTTGAACAGCCTTACGTGGGAGTTGGTTGATCTTTGGGGCTGTGATAGACAGGTTTTCACCCAGGGTATCAATCCCCTATGCAGTTGTAGTACAAAGGGTTATCAATCCAAATGGTTGTGTATTGCTAGCAGATAGGATGCAATCAGAATCAAGCAAGTCAAGCCAAATAATAATGGGGTTTTGGTTCTAACAGTCCAAATATAAACAAAGTAAAGAATATGAACAAGGAAACCACACGACCTAAACACTCAATGCAAGCAATCGAGTACAGGATCGAGTGGGGGGATCGAGTATTCAAGTAAAATATGAACAGCTCGAGGTATTACTCGATGCAGGTTATCGTGTGCCTGATCGGGTAAGTGGTCGAGTAAGTAAAGAAAATGCAAGAATTGAAATACGAAAGTTCCTAAGGATGGGGGTAATCGAATCCTAAGTGTTCTAGACCAGTACGGATGCCTTACATGCCTCAACCAATTATTTTCTAGACAATGAACCTCTAAAACCTTGTCACCACACTTTCGCACTAGCAACAATCAACCTTGAACATACTACCACATTGTCGTACTAGCAATATGAACAAGCAGGCATTAAGAACAATTCATTTTTGTCAGTAAACTTAGACTTATCTGATTTTTTCACTCAAAGTTAAGTATACCTCTAGCATTGACCTAATCAAGCATTTTATCTACTCCTTTCGGCCTGTAGCATTGTAAACGCCCTAGATCTAATCTCAACCTTTCGGTCTGTTGACAACATTAAGAACATCAACCTAGAAGGAAATCTATCAATCATAATAATCAACTAAAGCATCCTAACCGATCAAGAACACCAAATCGTCTATCCCATCCCTAGAAACCTTGCTACACTACTCGGACATAGAAACGAATGACAAAGCAATAGAAATAAACGAAAATGACATTATTAAAGAGATAGAGTAGAGTAGAATAGAGTATGGGATAAAGATCTAAGAAAACTACAAAATAAAAGTGCAAAAACAAGAAAAATATGTTGAGTCGCTCAGTTCTCTCACAGAAGCTATCGCTCTCTGGTTTGAGGGTCTGCGGCATGCTCATTTGCGAACTAGGGAAATAGGGGGTTATATATGGAAACCCATTTGACCTAGCTTCCCAGACCTGCCCGATGGTCTACTCGGTGGGGTACACGAAGGTGAAGTCGGGTAACTCCTCGGGTTGCTCTTCGTGCTTTTGGATCCTCTTCGATCGTGTTGGGGTTCGGACTTGTTCTTGTAGCTCGATGGCTCCTTCGGGTACATGCTCGAAATGTGCTTGTTTTTCCCCATTTTTGGCTCTCTAGCACCTGTTTTCATCCAATATATGCAAATGCAGAAATGTAACACCCTAAATGCTCTAAAACTTGATTCTTACAGTAAATGACCTAAAAATGCTAAGTTAGACGTATGAACAAAGCAAAATTTGGACAAAAAAGGATGCTAAATACATGTAAATTAGAGTGTTATCGGACTCCCAAACTTAAATCTTGCTAGTCCTCTAGCAAGGAAGTAAGAAGGTACGGTTTGAAAGTGGGGACACATAACCTTAATGGTTCTAAGATCAATAACGTACTTACAAATATTTTTCTATGCCTATTACCATGCATCGATCTAGCTCAACCTCCAACTAAAGATAAGGAACATCTCTTTCACAATCAATTAAGTGTTTGGCGAATTCTTGCAAATGGAAGGTGAATCAAGCTCAATTGGTTTCAAGGGTAAGGCTTTTTGATAATGTGGTTTCAAGCAAATTCTTTAGGTGGTTTTCTCTCAAAAAGTGGAATGCTAGACAGTCGTGAAAACTATCTAAGACTGAGAACAATTTGGGCATACAAAGCTTAACTCTTGATGACCTATCGTTTTCTCATACATTCATCATTTTTATTTATTTAAACCCCCTATAATTAAGCTACCCACACCCTTGATTTTGACTCTTTCTCTTTTTTTTACTCCCTAAGATTTAGACTTTTAGACTTTAAACTTCTAGCTCTTACTCTCTCTTTTTTTTTCTTTCTTTGCTAACTCTTAATATACATATATTATTTTCTTTCTTTCTAGGAGACTATAGCAAGAACTTTTTCTCTATTTTTTTTTTTACTTAGAGACTTAGAGCTAATTAATTCTAACCTTAGGGACTTTTTTTTTTTTATATATTCCACAACCCAACCCCAAATAAACATTCTAACCACCTATCTTTCAAAACCGAATCTATTAGCTAGTTCACATCTAACTTAGCTAAATCAAGAGGCAGTTCTTTGTCGTTCTCAATACTCTCAAGGTTTCACAACCTATAGCACAATGAAAGAGGCCTCACTCAACAATTCACAACAAGGTTTGAAAGAAAGGTTTGGGTTCATGGGTAGGACAAGTGAATCGGGTTAAACGAAAAGATTGGTAAAAAGTGGAGTGCTAACCCGAGTTTAGAGTTACCATGAGCAAGTATACAAGTTCCATAAGCAAGACAATTAAAGTTCAAATTAAATCCAATAATATAAAGATGTTCTAATGTTCAAGCAGGTGGAGAAAGCATTCAATCGACACAAAGGGTCTAAGCAAAGATATTTCATTTTTTTCAAAAGATTGATCAAGGAACAATGAACTGTGACTAAGAGCTATAGCTTCAATCCTAAGGTTTGATTTTTTAACAAGGTGGTTTTACTCATTCTCCCCTAAGATGCATATGCAACAATCCTATATGAAACAAACTAGACTCAATCCTAATATGTTAATGCAACTAAATGAACACTCTCTTTTTTCTTTTCTTTGTTTTCAAAATTTTTCAATTTTTTTGGGTTTTTTAATGCACATTAATGCAGATTCAAATGAATAAAACTAGCATGCAAAAATTTGAAATAATAAAAATAAGAAAATAAAACACAATGTTAAATACATTCTAGGACCCTCCCCCAAACTTAAATTACACAGTCCCTGTGTAAATAAAAGTCGGAATAGAATCCAAGAATCACACAAAATAAAATAAAACTAAATGCAATGGTATATACAAATGTTGGATGAAATTGGTACCTTATGGGTTGGTGAGGAAGGAGGTTGCAGCAGCCTCCATACTTGCCAACGTGTAGCCAGGGTTGTCTCCGGCTTCAGCAAGTGCCGGTGTTTGCTCATCAGAGAGCTCAGTAATGTGTGCGGACGACTTACTCGTACCAGCATCCGAGGTGTTGATCGAGGGTGGGATCGCGTAGCTCATCGAGTAGGGTATCGTGTAGTAGGATGAAAATGGCGGAAGAGGTCCAGAATGATCACCGGTGTATCCACTCGCAGGGTGCATCGTGTATGACATCGTGAATGGCATCTGGTACGGTGGAGGAAAAAGTCCAGCATAATCACCCGATTGGATGCTCGATGGGTGCATCGGATAGTGCATCGTGTACCCCATCGGATTGGGTGTCGGGTAGGGGTCAGAGTGACTTCTCCTCGATGCTTCTGGTCGGGTTATGTCCTCCTCAGCTCGGGGCTCATATGATGATGCTCTTTGAGGTTTCGGAGGTGGCAGTCCTTGAGTTCCTCCTAGCGGTCCGCTTCTCCCCATCCATGTGGGTGCTTGTGCCGAGGTAGGAGCTGAGGAACAGCTTGCCTTGTCTTGCAACTCCTTGATCTGAACTCCCATTATCTTCACCGAACCGGCGAGATCCTTCACCTTCTTCACCAAGAAGTTGTTTATCTTTTTCAACCAACCGATCCTTTTGTGAGCTTCTCTCACTCCAACCGGTTGCTTTTGAGAGCATACATACTCCTCAAAATCAAACTCCTCCGAGCTATCTCCTTGTCTCTGCCCGGTTTCATCTCTCTTCTCAGCTTTGGACTCCTCCTCCGGGTTGTACAGCTCTTCCAATGGTGTTGCGAAGTCAATATTGTTTCCTAGCCGAACCTTGGTGTATATGACATCGGGTAAAACCATTTGAGCAGCTCCGGCGGTTGGATGGACAAACTTGAACAATGTCATTTCATTTGGCCTCTCATAGGCCAAAACTCTCGCCAGCACGACGTAGTCCGCATCCAGACACCTTTGTTCGTGAACTATTCCCTTTAATGGCACATCGCATGCCACCAAGATTGGCGTGACTAGTCCCCCAATAGAGATCTCTCCGCCTCGTTCTCTCCTTTTCACAGCCCACGATTTCAAGTACAGGAATTGATCGAGTAGCACGAACAACATACTAGTATCAGCTATGTCTCCTACTAGCGGTGTTCCATCCCTAGCACTATCCAAAAATCCACACAATGCAACATCTAACAACTGAAGCTCATGGTCGTTCACATTCCCAGTCTCTTTTCTAGCAAAAAGAGTGCATGCGAGGGACTTGTGAAAATACCTCAAAACAGGGCTCCTTATTTGAGCAGATTTGGAGTTCGTGGACTTGTAGGGGTGCTTGTCTCCTATTGTCAGCCATAGGGACCTCATCTCTTCCTTGCTGACCTCCATACCTTCCCCACTACCAGCATTGAAGCCATACAGCGTCTCCATCTCCTTGAAAGTGAGCCGGTATTCCGTGTTCCGAACGGAGAAGGTGATGAACCTGATCCCCTCATCGTTGTAGGGTCAGGTGGTCCTCAAAATAGTGCAGCTTCAGGGTCGAAAGGAAGTGGACCGTCTCCTCCTCATATGCTTCTAGGTGGGACCGCATCATATTACCCAGGTGGCACATATCGAACATAAATTCTACATCTCTAGCGATGCCCAATTGCTTCATGGTCTCACGGTGAGGGTATCGGGTACCAACAAAGCTCATCATCTGGAAGACTTTGAATAGTCTCGCCTGAGTGTCTACTTCCTTTTGCTTTAGCCTCCGCGAGGCTTGGCGGTTCTCTCTCTATGCTCCTCTTCTCTTTCTTTTTCCTCCTCCTCGGCATGTTGATCTTCTTCCTCAACTGCTTTCTCAACCACCTTCTCAGCCTTCTCCGAAGCCGGTGTCTTCCCCCTTGCTATTGCGGCTCTACTTCTTGATCGAGAGGTTTGGATCTCACCTTGTTCTTCCCCTCCAGCATCAGAATCGACCTCCATAGGGTCGGTAAGTGTCTTTTCGGACGTAGACAGGTCCCTACGTCGAGGAGAACGGCCAACAGCACTCACCATTGGACTCGGTGCGTGAACTCGGGGGCCTACTCGATCGGTTACTAGAGCATCAGGTCGGGTGGTGGATCGAGTTGTGCATCGGGTAGGGGAGGCTAAACGTCCACCCAACGGTTGGGAATGTGGAACGTTTCCTCTCCCTTGAGATTGTCGAACTTCGGCGGCGTCTCCTTCGGTTATAGCAGCGGCGGAGGTGGATCTTCTTCCCTTCCTTCGTTAGGTTCTAGCGGTTGGCTCCATGTTGATTCCTTGAGAAGAAAAAGCTAAGTCTTGACGTTAATAGGGTTAGTTTCAAAGAAAATTGAGTAAGACTTGAGGTTGAGAGATACTAGAAACTATGGAATACAAAAACTCTAGGGTTGAGAGAATTTATCGGTGATGCTTGGGGAGAGAATGTCAAAACCCTTAAATAGGCTAGGGTTTGGTTGGTGGGCTTCACCGAGAGTGGGCTTGGCTTGTGGAATTCGGACTCCACTCGCCACCTGAACATGAACATGATCAGGCGCGTCGAGTACGGTGTCGGGTTGACCCTCGGGTTTACCAATTCCCTCTTTCCAATTTTCCATTTTTTTTCTTTTTTTTTTTTTTTTTTTTTTTTTTTTTTTTTATAAAAATTGCAAAAAGAGAAAAATTAAATAAAAGTAAATAAAGCAAATAAACTAAAATTAAAAAATACTTTTAGGACTTCCTCCCAAGTGTGCTTGTTTAGATTCACTAAGCTTGACTCTTCATGCTCCTTAAGCATGGGATCCATGTGGAAGAGGTTCTGGAATCCTTTCCACTACAGTAGGCTGGCTCAAAATATCTGCCAGATTTTGTTCCATGGCAAATGTTGTTTTGACCTCTTCAAGATGTAGCATTTTCCTTTGTTTGGTCCTGGTGGAAAAAGCTTGACCATCTATGGTTGGCCTCTTAACCCCTTTCTTCACATCAAACTCCATCTTGAAGTGCTCACCATGCTCTATCTTGATCTTGCCTTGTTTTACTTCGATCACAGCACCAACTGTTGCCAAGAATGGTCTTCCTAGAATCAATGGATCATCTGGTTCCTTATCCATATCCAGGATCACGAAGTCGGTAGGCACTTCCAGTCTCCCAATCCTTAGAAGCAGATTCTCTAGAATGCCAATCGGATGTCTCACCGTTCTATCATCTAGAACCAAATATAGCTTACTTGGTTTGAAATCAGTGAATCCTAACTTGTTAGCAACTGAAAGTGACATTATGCTAACCGAAGCCTTAAGATCACACAAACAGCTCTTGAAGATCCGAAGTCCTATCGAACACGGCAATGTGAAAGAGCCAGGATCTTCAAGTTTTTCCTCAATTCTCACCTCAGGATCCAAGCAAACTCCACTTCTCAGAATTTCAAATCTGATCTCCTTGACAGCTTCATTAACCTCATCCTCCAATCTAGCTACTTCCTTTGCAGCTTCCTGCTGAAGCTCGTGTGGGGGTAAAATCTTAGGTGGTGGAGCTTTGCGCTTAGCCATTAGCTTTGCAAGCGCCTCCAACTGGATGTCAAGTACAGCATTGAACCTTTCCTCCAACTCCTCTCCTACCAGTGCAGGTGGTTGAGGCTGATCTCCCTTCTCAACATCTACTCGATGCATCATCCGATCAACACCATCGTGTAGGTCATCGGGTTCCTCTTCGGGTTGTTCCTCAGTTTGTGATTCTCGAACCAGTGCTCGATCATCAACTCGATCAGTGTCTTCGGGTGAAGGCTTGGGTTCATACTCGGATATATAGTATTTGGCCTCATTTTTCATTTGGTTTTCCACATCCTCCCCATCTTATCATCACTGTCCCTAGTGAGGTAATCCTCATAGTCATCATCCAGGAAAATGGCCTGAGCAGTCGCATAATCCTTGGGGTTTTGAACAGCTTTACCTGGGAGTTGATTGATCTTTGGTGCGGGTTGGTTGTTGTGGTGGCCTTCCAGGTATCGAACCTTTGTGTTGAGTATTTTTACTTGGCATTGAGGTCATTATATCCTGAGTCAATCTTGTTGCTCATTTCCGTGAACCATTTCGCGATATCCATAGAAGCTGTAGCCTGTTGCTGAATCATCTGCTGAATAAGACCTCGTAACTCGGCTTCTTGTGATTGGTTTGGTGGACCTTGGTGTTGTTGGAAACCAGGTGGTTGGTTATAGGTCCCTTGGTATTTTTGCTTAGGTGCATAGCCTTGGTTGTACTAGACAAAGGGCTTCTGTTGAGTATGGTTCCCTTGAACGGCAGATGGGTAGGTTTGGTCCTGAGGATTCGCAACATTCAGGTTCCGATAAGACAGATTCGGATTCGGCTTGAAGTTGTTGTATCCTCTGTGGTAACCTCCGTTGTTGATGTAGTTAACATCCTCTAGCTGCATAATCTCCCCATCTTGTTGTTGAAATTGCTCTTCCTCGGATATAGCATGTACATGCTTCTGCTGGTTGAGGAGTTGATCGAGCTTGTCATTGAGGGCTCTCACGTCCCTCTTATACTTGGCATCCTCCTCTCTTGTAGATCGCACAGAGCAATCATATTCCTCATTGTAGTTGCCATCAGATTGAGCCAAGTTGCGGTCGTACTCCTCATTGTAATTGCCATCAGATTAATCCAAGTTTTCCACTAGGTTCCAACCTTTATCAACATCCTTGTTTAGGAAGTTACCATTGCTTGCGGTGTCCAGCAACGTTCGTATCTTGGGGACCACTCCTCTGTAAAGTGTACTCAGCAATGAAGCCATGATGAGGACATCGGGTAGTGTATCACTTGAAACATTCCCAAGCTTCACTGAACGTTTCATTGTTCTTCTGAAGAAATCCGAAAATGCCATTCCTCAGCCTTGCGGTTTTGGAGTTGGAGAAGAATTTGGCCAGGAATGCCTTCTTGCACGCTTCCCAAGTGGTGATGGACTCCTTGGGGAGTGTTTTCTCCCAGATGTGTGCTTTGTCTCCCAAAGAGAATGGGAAAAGCCGGAGTTTGAATCCATCCTCACTAACTCCATTTATCTTGGTGAGGCTACAGAGCCTATCAAATTCATCCAGATGGTCCAATGGGTCCTCCATTGGCAATCCATGAAACTTGTTACTCTGTATCATCTGGATGAGACTACTCTTGATCTCAAAATTGTTGTTCTGGAAAGCAGGTGGCACAATGCCATTCCTTTGAGTATGAGTAGATGGAGCATCTCCTGCTCCTATGTTGGTCCTTTCTTGAGGAGCTGGTGGACCGTTCTGATTGTTCATTGTCTCCTCAATGATTGCTGGTTGCGGTTGAACTTGTTGTTGTCTGAGTAGCCTTGGTCTGTCGATGTTGTCGATGAAAGAACTCAGGTTTTAGCTACCTCTGGATCGTGTTTGCATGGACAGGTAGGTGACCGAGTGTGTACACGAGGATCAACTCGATCAAGGTGATCGAGTGACGGGTCGGGTGGGTGCTCGGGTTGTACCTGAGATTCAAAACAAACAAGAGCGGAAGTAAACAAGTCAGATTCCAAACCAATATAAACAAAAGAACTTGATCTAGCAAGTGCTTAAATCCTAAACGTAGCAAAACAAATACAACCAAACGGCAACAACGCCAAATTGATAAACAGGTTTTCACCAGTGTATCAATTCCCTATGCAGTTGTAGTACAAAGGGTTATCAATCCAAATGGTTGTTTATGCTAGCAGGAAGGATGCAATTAGAACTATGCAAGTCAAGCCAAGCAATTAAGGGTTTTGATCTAACAATCCTAAAATAATTAAAAGAAAAGATTATAAACAAGAAACCACTCGACCAAAGCACTCGATGCAAGCATTCGAGTACAGGATTAGGTGGGGTGATTGAGTAAGCAAATGAAATATGAACAACTCGAGGTATTACTCGATGCAGGTTATCGTGTACCTGATCGGGTAAGTGATCGAGTAATGAATAGAAATGCAAGCAATTAAAATACGAAAGCTTCTAAGGATGGGTTAATCGAATCCTAAGTGTTCCTAACCAGTACAGATGTCTTACATGCCTCAAGCAAATATTTCCTAGACAATGAATCTCTAATATCTTGTTAAAACACTCTCGTGATAGAAACAATCAACCTTGAATCACTTCCCTACCCAACTCTCGTTGGAGAAACATGACCAAGCAGACATTAAGATCCGATTCATTATTGTTAGTAAACCCCTTACTCATCTAATCTCTTAGGCTAAGTGAGTAAACCTCTAGCATTGGTAGATTCAAGCATCTCATCTACACCTCTCGGTGGTAAAACACCTTAGATCTAATCTCACCCTCTCGGTTTGTTGACAGCATTAAGAACACCAATCTAGAGGGAAATCTATTAAACAAATACAATCAACTAAGACATCCTAACCGATCATCTATCCCATCCCTAGAAACTTTACTACACTACTCGGACATCATAACAAGAAACACATAGCAAATATAAACGAAAATTGCATTATGATAAACGGTAGAGTAGATTAGAAAGAATACAAGATAGAAATCTAAAGAAATGATGAAAAGTTATGAAATAAAATCTAAAACAAAAGGGAAAAGTGTTTGAGTCGCTCAGTTCTCTCACAGAAGCTCTCGCTCTCTGGTTTGAGGGTCTGCGGCGTGCTCGTTTGCGAGGAAGGAGAGGAGGGTTTATATATGAGAAACATAATCAATGAAGAACGAAACATCTTTCTGAATAATAAGCAATAGAGATTAAAAAGTAAGAAAAGAGTTTAGAAATTCTTCTCTCTACAAAGGAGTTCAGACTTCTCTCTCCCAAAACTCTCAAAATCTCACAGGATTGCAGAAAATAAAACTTGCTAGAAAATAACTTAAGGGTTTTAGGGTTTCTAAAACCTTAAAATACTATATATATCCTAAAACACGTCAGGAACTTGTGTTGCAAATATGGAAAACTTCGGGCAATTTTGTAAAATTTCCAAAACTTGGCTTCTCTCGTAGACAAAACAGGGTGTCGACCGACACCAAGGTGGTCGATCGACAACACCACTCTAATTCAACTCCAAGTTCGTTTCCTCCGCTGAATTGCTCCAAAATGATCCAAATCGCTTCACTTTACTCCATCCATGCTAAAATCCTAGAAAACCTGTAAAGGCTCAAAAACATCCTAGAAAACAAATCAAAAGACTCCAAAAGACTCCTTATATTATGGTTAAAAACCACAAAAACCATATTATATCAGTAGTTTCAGGATGGGTGACCTTCCGGGAAGTGACTGTCGGAACTGTGCGAGTGAGGATAATACACAGGAAAATATCATGTGGTGATTTGTAGAGACGATAACAAGTGTTTATAACCTTTCAGACGTAGCAAACCGGCCGTCAGATATAAATAGACTCACGGACCTAGTGAAAGGATGTGAGATCCATTAAACATAGAACATGTTTACCGCGCGTAGCATGGAATTTTGAAGGGTGTCAAACACTACTATTTATGCCAAATAAATGTGTATACTTCATAAAATATGCATTCTCCTATACATTAAGCTTTTTTATTTTTTTAATGATTTTGCCAATATTACAATTTTAATCAGCGAGATTGATATGCTGATATATGTTTGAAAATAATTAGTATATGTTCATTTTATGCATATATCTTTTTTAACCGTTAATTTAATTATCTATGGACTATCTTCTTTTGCGATTTGGTCCGAGTTGTGACTAATGTTGGCTAACTGGAGAACGTTGCTTCTAATCCTTATAATGTTACTGGTTTTAGCCTTCGTTCTACACAAAAAGACAATGAGTTTGTTTAGTTATGGATTTTAAAATCTAATATGTTGTACACTGTTGGTGTTTCTTAATAAATATTTTTTAAAAATTATATATATTTGAAGTAACAAAGTCTAGTTGTACTCCGATGGATAATTGAAAGTTAATACATTTTTTATGGTTTTAAAAATATGAGGATTTGTTATGTTATTATGGTTTGATCGGACAAGTTTACCCAAATCTTATCGGAAAAATGCATATATTCTCCCTGAACTACGTTATTTTATCGTATAAAATACATGAGATTTTCGTATGTGTCAATTTCCTCATTAACTAAGATAAATTCTTTTTCTTTTTTTGATAAAATTAAAATTTCTTACATCAGTTATACAAATCCAGTGAAAAACACCAAATCGTAAATGGTGTTACTATACCCTTAACGGATGACTCAGAGTCTAAGACAACATGTAAACGTTAAAAAAGTGAGTTTTGACACACAACTTGCTAAATTTAACACTAACACAAAACGACGTTGTTTTGTGATTTGGGGATTTTATTTCAAATTCGATTTCTTCCTTCATTCACGAAGTTTTGCGAAAGATTGAGACTAGAGAGATAGTGAGATGAAAACGAACAGAGGGAAGAATGGAGATGGAAAGAGATGTAATTTAATTCTAGATGATTGAGTTTGGTTTTAAGAGTAATTTGTAGCCGAAATAGGTGACTTATGTCTTAGTGTAATAAATTATGTCTTATTGTAATGACATAATCCTAACTATCTAATACGTTTAATCAATGAAACTGCGTCTAGTCGAACACAGGTCCGGTGAGTTAATCAACTCATGCGTATCAGACCATGTCAATATTTTCGATAAAATTTGAGTCTGTCGTCACAAGGCTAATAGATTTACTGCTAGGCGGGATTTTTTTTTTTTGGCGGGAACTATTTTGAGAAAAGTAAATAATCAAAACTTAATTAGTGTTTCATTTTACCAATTAGTAACTAAAAACTGTCGGTGTGTAAGCTGTTTTTTAAGGAGTTCACAAATTTCGCAGATAAAAAAGTCTTTATGGGAGTCACAGACAGACACACCAAAAAGGAAGACATTAAGAGAATAACAACTTTTTTAACATGAAGCAGAAGAAGACGAGTTTTGGGACTGTGGGAGCACTCTCAAGGACGTCATTCGAAAAAACAATCAATCAGCAAGATCAGGACGCTCTGACTCCCGATCCGCTAGTTGAGGATATAGCCTCTTCCATCTCCTTAAGCACTGACTGTCAGTGCGACAAGACATATATGCGGCAACTTTGCACCAACGATATCCATGTTTTCCCACTGCTTCTCTCAACTTTGCATCCTCTTCCTTGGTCCATCTCCCAGATTTAATTTTGGGATCTAAAGAATTTCCCCATCTTTCTAGACATTTAGAACTCGTCCGTCCAGGAATAAACTTGGCAATTTTATGCCAGTTTTTAGCTCCAAAGAGTGTCACCGCTACTTTCAATCGTTTGTCTTCCTCTGAGGTCCATTTTTGTTTCCTTTTTATGCTAGGCTGAAGCGACTTGCTCCATCTGTGAAAGTATAGAGAAGAGGGAAAGAAGATAACACCGACCAAACATAATAAATATACAGTGAATCCTACTGAAATTTCATGCATATTCAGGTTATGCTATAATACCACATCGACTAAACATGGAATTGACGGGTGGTAGTATATAAAACTATGGCTCTTTTACCCCAAAAAATTTGCTATAATTCATCAAGAAGATCACTGACCTATTAGAGCACTGACGTCCAGTTCTTCCGTGTAATACATTTGCAACAGATTGCCAGTTTTTCTCGCCAAACAAGTCTACTGCAGCACGGAGTTGGTCATCTTCCTCTGCAGTCCATTCTTTTCTCAGTATGCTTGCATTTAAGCTTCTTTGATATCGAGCCAAACATTGAAATGGGGTCCTATTTGTCCCTAGTGTTACCGCAATGTCAAGCCAGTCTGTAAGACCCTTTTTTCCGATAGTTCGGAGTAGTTTCTCATCCTCTGCTGCAGTCCACAATTCATTGTTAATCAATGGATCGTCCGTGCTCACCCACCTACAATGAGGATGCACAAATTAAGAAAATCCGTAGTTGATATATCTTTAGCAACCATAAGCTCAACTAGAGGAGGAACTTACCGGGCTTCACATTCTGCAGCAGAACGGTTTTGGATATCCAATTGATCCCAGTTAACAAGCGGAAGAAACTGCCTAATTATTACTGGTGTGATCTCATAATTTTCTATGGCTTCAAGAATGGGTTTTATATCATCTGTAGATCCTTCCAAGTCACTGTTAAGTAAAAAAGAAAAATCTTTAGCAGCAAGATTAAGGGAAGCAGACACAAGATTGTGATAGGACTCTAAAAGAAGAAGAGCACGAAGCATTGTACCCGGAGCGTTCAACAGCTTGAAGCATGAGTATGTTTTGAACTTGTTGTTTTATACCTTTTGCAAGATTGTCCTTCTCCTTTGTAGTCCAGTTTCTCCGATGGACTGAAACTGGATACTTCTCTAGTGCCAGCCTATAATCTGCAACATAAGCGTTTTCTGGTGGACCCATCTGCAAATGAGATGTCTTTTTATCATTACCCTACACAATTGTAAGAGAAATATACTTTTTAATGACTACAAAAGAAAGCAGAGCCAAGGAAAATAGATAAAAAAAAGTGTGTTTGTTACCTTGGAGCTATCAGAAGCAGGCCTAGATTTTGCTGTTGTGATTAGTTTGACACGAGGATCTGTCTGCCGAGAAAGCTCCTGTTTAGTAATTCTCTTGCAAGAAGCTTGAAAATCTTTAATTATCTTAACATTTTTCATGTGTTTCTCATTCTGCGCAATGGTTGATCCAATTTCGCCTAGTTTTCTTTGAAGAAAGCTCTGATATGACCTGTTAATCCGGATTGCATCAACAAAGGCTTGTGCAGCTGGCACAAGAGATGATTGGAAGGCTTTCAAAATTTCAGGAGGCTCACTGGAAGTCTCTGAATCTGGCGTGGTGGCAACTGATTTACATACATTCATCAAAGTTGAAAAAGTCAGTAACTTTTACACACACAGTGTAACTTACCGGGATTTTCATAAACAGAGAATCTCCTACGAATAGCGCCAAGGGTTTCATCCTCTTCATCATCGTCGCTCAACAATTCCGATTGGCTCTTAAAGATCCGAAGCATGTCGAAGTCCTCCCGCTCACTCTCCAAATCAGAGGGCACTGATGGAGCAGTACCGCATAAACCCATATCCACAGACGATGGTGATTGGTTCTTCTTGCTGCGAATCATCTCTAAATCATCGTCTTCTTCGTCCTCCGAATCCAACAACATCCCTTTGGCCTCAGAGACGGTACAGGCGCGTCTTAATTCTTCGAGATCTACACCAATGCCGTCGTCATCATCATCGTCGTCAGGCTCGTACAGGCCTTCGCGATTCATCGCGTTACAGAAAGCAAAAACACGGTCGATCTTATTATACAGAAAGCAAAAAGACGGTCGATCTAAGGCGAAAGAAAAATGCAAGAGAAAGGTTTATGGTGGTGACTTGAGTGGCTTATTTTTCTTTTTTCTTCCCCCTCAATTTAGGTTTCTATTATGGGATTTTAACAATTTTGCATCAGAAACAAACGGGTCGATGTAAAAGAAAAAAAAACGGGTCGAATTGACTATGTCCGGTTCGGGTCGGATATATTACCAATTCGGTCATGAGAAACCGGTAAAAAAGCTGGTTTTTTTTGTTTAATTCGATTAATATTAAAGAATGTGCTAACTTCAATTTGGGTCCTCTCCGAGCTATATTATAAGCAGGTTTGTTGGCTTAACCTGGATACTAAACATGGGGCAGGTTGGAAAATGACATAATTAGCAATAGATACTTTTTCATCTATTAATTTGACAACTAGACATTTTTTTTATAAATATTGATAGAATAGACAATTTTCTCTCTTTCATTTAATGCATTTCTTTATGAGTGATATATAGTAATAGACTATTTTACCCTTTTTCTGTTGCTTTTTGTATGCAAATAAAAACAAAATAGTAATTGACCCTAAAATGTATCCAACAAACAAATGTATCTTTATAATTGTTTATGGATTCTTTATTTATATTTATGTATAGTTTTAATAGAGGGGTAGGGTTTACTGTTTAGTTTTTATAGTTGAGGGTTTAATTTTAAATCATGGTGTTATTTTGAAACTTTAGAGATAATATATATATATATATATATATATATTTTAGTTTGAGTTTTCTATTTTACATTTAGGATATAGTTTTGAGAAAAAGGTATGATTTAAATTTTAAATTTAAAGTTTAACTTTGAAAGTCTAATTTTAAATCATGATGCTATTTTCAAAAATTTAGAGATTAGGTTAAATTTGGAAATATTTTTTTTGTTAGGTTTGGCTTCTCTATTTTACATCTAAGGTGTAGTTTTGAGAAAGGATCGGGTTTAGAATTTATAGTTTAAGGTTCATTTTTTAAAGTTTAATTTTAAATCATGGTGCTATACTTGAACTTTAGAGATGATATGTTCAATTTTGAAACCAATTTTTTTAGATAGATTATGAGACTTTAAAGTTATTAGCCTCTACACCAATCAATATCACAATACAACATTCAAGATGTTACACCAAACTCAGATGGTACACCAGACTCATATAATACATCAGATCCAAATGGTACACCAGACTTAGATAGTACACCAGACCCAGATGGTACACCAGACGCAGATGGTACACTAGACCCTGATGGTACACAAGACTCAAATGTGATACCAAACTCAGATGATACACTAGACCTAAATGGTACACCACCCAAACGGTACATTAAACCCATATGGTACACTATACATATATGATACACCAGACACATATTTTATACAACATAGATGGTAAACCAAATGGGTCAAATAGACACAAATCGTAATTTTAATGGACCTCTATTAATTAATTCAGATCCAACTACAAAAAGAATTGTGGAACCACACATAAAATTCTCTTTTAAGGTATGTGGGTATATCCGATCCGGTTCGGGTCGGATATATTACTAATTCGGTCATGAGAAACCGGTAAAAAAGCTGAGGTTTTTTGTTTAATTCGATTAATATCATAAGCAGGTTTGTTGGCTTAACCCGGATACTAAACATGGGGTGAGGTTGGAAAATGACATAATTAGCAATAAATACTTTTTCACCTGTTAATTTGACAACTAGACACTTTTTGATAAATATTGGTAAAATAGGCAATTTTCTCTCTCTCATTTAATACATCTCTCTATGAGTGATATGTAGTAATAGATTATTTTACCCATTTTTTATTGCTTTTTGTATGCAAATAAAAACAAAATAGTAATTGGGCCTAAAATGTATCCAACAAACAAATGAATCTTTATAATTGTTTATGGGTTCTTTTTTTTTTAATTATTTTTTTGTCAACCATTGGGTTCTTTTTTTATATTTATGGTATAGTTTTAATAAAGGGGTAGGTTTACTGTTTAGTTTTTATAATTGAGGGTTTAATTTTAAATCATGGTGTTATTTTGAAACTTTAGAGATAATACACACATATATATATATATATATATATATTTTTTTTTAAGTTTGTGTTTTCTATTTTACATTTAGGGCATAGTTTTGAGAAAAATGTATGATTTAAATTTAAAGTTTAACTTTGAAAGTCTAATTATTAAATCATGATGCTATTTTCAAAAATTTAAAGATTATGTTAAATTTGGAAATATTTTGTTTTTTTAGGTTTGTGTTCTCTATTTTACATCTAAGGTGTAGTTTTGAGAAAGGATAGGGTTTAGGATTTATAGTTTCATGTTCATTTTTTAAAGTTTAATTATTAGAGGTGATATGTTCAATTTTGAAACCAATTTTTTTTAAATAGATTATGAGACTTTAAAGTTATTAGCCTCTACACCAATCAATATCACAATACAACATTCAAGATGTTACACCAAATCTAGATGGTACACCAGAATCATATAGTACACCTGACTTAGATAGTACACCAGACCCAGATGGTACACCAGACTCAGATGGTACACCAGACGCAGATGGTACACTAGAACCTGATGGTACACTAGACTCAAATGTGATACCAAACTCAGATGATACGCTAGACCTAGATGGTATACCACCCAAACGGTACATTAAACCCATATGGTACACTATACATATATAATACACCTGACGCGTATTTTATACAACATAGATGGTAAACCAAATGGGTCAAATAGACACAAATCTTAATTTTAATGGACCGCTATTAATTAATTCATATCCAACTACGAAAAGAGTTGTGAACCCACACATAAAATTCTCTTTTAAGGTATGTGGGTATATTGATCTTTTTATTTTAATTTTGTCTTATACTCTATCTCACAAAATATAAAAAAAGTGTCTATTCTCCTAGTTTTGTCTAAAAATATATATATTTCTCGAATTTATACTAAATAAAAGTAGGAGCTATAAGCTAGGAGCTATAAGATCATAAAGTTGTCCACATATGATTTTAAACATCCAATAGGAGTTCGACATGTCATTAATTAATATTTTTAAAAATTTCCAGAATTTTGTATATTCATATATTTTAAACGAGCAATCGAAATCGGAGATCTCAATATTTAATATTTTCGAAATTATGTAAAATTCTACATTAAAATACTTATAAATAAGTGTATTTACAACGTCCCACATCGGCTAGAAATTTTTTAGACAATGGCTGAGAAGCATTATAAATAAGACTAATATGTTTCCAACTACGAATGAGCAGGAAGCTTGATTTAACAAAAGTCCAAATTTAAAAATTATTTTTTTAAAATATTACAATTATAAATTTTTAAAAGGTTCAAAAATATTATAAATATTTAAATTCTATCAAAAGTTTAAGTATCATTAAAATTTAACATTAAAAATTAAAATTTTATAAATATTTAAACTACATGTAAGTTTTAAAATATTATAAAAGTTTAAACTCTATTAAAAATTAAAAAATTAAGTATTATTAAAAAAATTTAGATTTGAGTTTTAGTATCTTGAAAATATCTTATTGATTTCTCTTTGACTTTATATCTCTTATGAGATGTAAAACATATTTTTGTGTATGACTTTATAGGTAATTTGTTATTGTTTCAGTAAAATTTTTGGTCTAAGGAAGAAGGATTAACGTCGCAAGATCTTGATTTGTGTTGTTTGAGTTAATTTTTGATGTTTAAAGAAAAAGATCGTTGACAAGTACACATTTTTTATTAACTATGCATGTGTTCATATTACTTTCTCTGTAAGTAATTTGCAATTTTGTAGTATTAAAGATTTTGGTTCGAGAAGTTTTAATATGTGTGGATCTATAATCGAGTAAATATACAGGTGAAGGTATCAATAATTAAGTGCATGTAATGACTATGCTGATCCATGAATTGCACAAATTTTACGAGAAAAGAGCCAATGATTTTGTCTTGGAGTTTGATGTGTTAATAAGTTATGTGGTAGTACAAAAAAAAGTTTTAAATGATTATTCAGTGGAATAATGTGAGGAAGGTGAGGAGGAAGAGGAAGAAGAAGAGTATAACGAAAAACTGGTCGGTAAAAATAATGATGACAATTATCATGAAAATTTGACAATAAAAATGACGAGAAAGAATATGAAGGGTAAGAAAATAGTGAAAAAAAACACAAAGACATAGATGGTGGTGGTCAATTAAATATGAGAAAACGAGATTAATTCATGATTCTAAAAATGTTTCTTTTGTCTTGTGGTCAAAGAAATGGTTTAGTATATGTATCACTAGGAGAGTTACCCGCACGCTTGTGCGGGCAAGAATTAAATAGAAAATAAAAATAAATTAACTGTCTAAATTTTTAAAATTTAATTTTTGTTATTTTTTAAAATGTTGAAAATTTGTAATTTATTTTGTATCTAAAACTTTAAATTTCATAGACAAATAAATAATAATATTTAATAAGATGTTCATTATAGTTGTCTATAATATATAATATATATGTAAACTTTTAATTAAGATTTTGAAGCCCATTTGCAAAGTTTTAAATATCTAATGAGCCCAAAACATTTGTTATGGATAATTTAAATTAGGTTGAATAATGATTTGGATCAAAATAATTTATAATTTTGTGTAGACGATTGAGATAATTTAGGAAAGCAACCCATAAAAGGGTTTCTAGTACTTGTTCATACAAACATTCATAATAATTTTAAAGTTTGCATATACAAAAAAAAAATGTTTTCAAACTAATGTGCATTCAGCTTATGCCCCTAAAGATTCACCTTGACGCTCCTTGATATGATTTATGTAATAACGTCCAGCAAATTCCGAGCTACAAATATAAAAAACACAATCATAAGTTAAACCTAGCATGATACACTACTTGATATTAATAACATTAAAACTTACATAGCCTTATGATGCTCAAGTCCTTCAAAGTCCGATTTTATAAAGATCTTAGAGGAGGCCAATGTGTTTACAATACACGGTTCACCTAGGGATGTTTAAAGTGTTATAAAAGTTTGGTAAATGAGTATACAACCTAGTCTTTAGCATTTGTTAAAATCTAGGAAGTGTTATTAATAGTACATACCTTCATACTCTCCAACCCTCCAGAAACGCAGTACACAAAACACCGGCTCATTTTGATATGTGAGATGGCATCGAGATGACTCCCATGAAGACATGAAAAAGCTAGCATAGTCATTTATTGCACGACACTTTAGAGTTTCATTTTTACAGATGTATATATATGTTACATTCTATAATAAAGCCAAACTTATAAGTCTTAGAATCAGTAAAGATGGAATAAACGTGTCTTACCTGCCATTTATTAGTGTCAAAACAACTTCATTACCACCGTTTTCATTTCCATGATTTCTTATGTCCTCCACAGCTACTACACATCCGCAAACATCTATTTTTGGCAAAAAGACATGAATTATCATTACAATGAATGTCTCCAAAGCTTTTTAACATTCACATGTAACTATTTTGGTAAAAAGTTCAATTTGTACTTTTCTATTGGAGGGACCAATACACAAAGTTCCAAAAGTGCTAAAAAGTTTTTAGATTACACAACACAAAGATAGCAATAACGATATTCATGTAATCTAACTGAAAAAAATTACAAACAAAATTAGAAAAACGTACCGAAAGAGATGTGATGATTGATTTTTCCACGATATATATCATTCAAATCTTTGAATCGGAAGTAATTTTTGGAGTTGATTGGTTGGAGCAGGGTCATGGTTGAATCATTCGTTAACTTGATCTGAAAAGGCTGATGAGTATTCCTTTCCCCGAGTGTTGGATTAATGATTTTGAAAGACCTAATATCATACCATTCACCCTCATCAATATACTTCGGCATCTTTTTAAGTGTAGTTGGCACAAAGGCCACCTCAATTGTGTCACCATACAAAGTTTGATAATCATTGTGTAAGTAATCTAATATATAAGCACTGTAAGAATATCAAATATAAGTAAAATTGTCATTCGATTAGCTTCTCTAACCTTTACGTCCACCAGAAGAAGAATATGTTTTGTGAAGAATTCGCTGACATGCCAAGAATTAAAAACCTTCGCGTGGATACACCAGTTCGTTCTTCCCCGATGAAGATCAGAAATGTAATCGTTTCTCATGATTTTATCAAATTAGGTTTCTTTTACTGTTTCTTCTCTACTATCGAAGTCGAAAAGGGGATTATGGATTTGTAAGAATACAAACAATCACGATTAAACGTTGCGTCTTAAACGTTTTAGTGTCTCATCTTTTTTTTTTACTAATTTATATTATTTTTAAAAATATAATAACAGATCAAAGTGATGTTCATATATTTTACCCTGTTTTCCCTTAGTATATTCACATCTTTTGCATCTTTTGCTATCCTTTTTCACCATTATTGCATAGCTTTAGGACAAATCATGCATTAGAGTTTAGTTGCATTGCATTTGCATCTTTTCATGCATAAACAGGTGATTTTGGAGCTTAAGGAGCATGGAAGCAATGCTGAGGAAGAAGTGAAGCAATCATGAAGGGAAAGCAAGAGAGTTAAGGCTGAAATAACAAAGTCCGGAGTCCAACTCGACCGCACACTCGACCAGACACTCGACCGTGTGCTGAGGAGGACTCGGCCGAGTGGAGAACACGCGAGAGAAGCCAGCTCGACCTGCCACTCGACCGAGCACAGGTCGAGTTGACCGAGCCGTTGACTATTTTGTCTTTTAGTATTTTTAGGATATTCAGCTTTTTAGATATTCTCTAAACCTAGTTTTTACCCTTTTTGGGATTATTCCTTTTGCACTTTTCTTTTATTTTTAGATTTTGTACTTGTTCTTAAGGAGAAAATCTAAATTTCTCAATATTGTTTGTTTCATAACTTTCTTAATATTGAGAATTAGAGTTTGATTCTTTCTCCAATATTGTAGATCTTTGTTTCATCTTTCTAATGATGCAAGTTTCAATATTTTCTGGGTTTATGATTTTGATGTTCATCATGTGTTCTTGTGAGTAGTGGCTTAGGATCTTGAGGATGGGTTAGGCTGGGCTGTGAATGAGGTTTTTTTGGCTTGATCAAGCTTGATTGTTGTAGATCTCTTCTAGGGTAGATATTCTTAATGCTGATCCTATATCTGAGAGGGTAGGATCTGATTTCAAGCATCTTAGCATCACACCAATGTTAAAGAGGCATAGATAAGGCTAGATCTAGAGCTTACCATCTTGCTTGCTAAGAGATTAGAGGTTTTGTTTGGTATGAGACATATTTCTTACTGCCTGCTTGTGTAGATTCTTTACTATGTGAGAGCAAGTCTAGAAATGCATAGGTTTGATTGTTTCTTGATCATGAGAGTGGGAGAAACTTGTCTTAGATACATATGTCTAGAGATTAGCTCTTGTTGTTTGAAATTTGTTGATCAAGTTAGATAGCCTCAATCATTAGTCCAGCCCATGAATCCCTCCTCAAGTCCTTCCTTGTTTATTGATTTTACAGTTTTAATCATGTTGCTTGATTGTTGTTTGATTCGTCTTTGCATTACTCTGTTTTTATTGCATTGCTCTGTTTCTGCGTTTAGTCCAGCTCGACCACCCACTCGACCTACACTCGGTCGAGTGCTTGCTCGAGTTCTTCCCCAGAACTTTGTGTTTATGATTTGTGATTGTCTTGTTTCATTCTATTTGCATTTCTGTTGCATTTACTTATTGTCCTATTCATTATTGTCTTGCATTAGTTCATTATCATAGTTTTTGTTTCTGTTCTAGCTTTATATTAGTGTAATCATTCTGTTTCATTTGCATTCAGTTCTTAGTTCTTATATTTTACTTTCTGCATTTTACATTTGTCATCATAGGATTGTTAGTGACAAACATCCTTACATATTGGCTTGACTTAGGCATAATAAGCACATCCTTAGTGATCACAGACACTCAGATTGGATTGACACCTCTTATACTGCAACTGCATAAGGGGAATTGAAATACCTTACCATCCATCCATTCATTGCATACATTCATCATCATTCACACCAACCACCAATCAAAATACTTGTTTCAATATGGCGCCGTTGCCTATTTGAGTGTGTTTTTGTGACAATTAGGATCCATAAAAGTCTAAGATTAAGTTTGTTTATCCACTTGTTCACTACTGATCTCATTTCTTCTTCTGCTTGTCTGTGCTTGAGTTTCAGGTACCAGCTCGACCACCGACTCAACCACCACTCGACCGAGTGTGTGCTTGATCACCTGATCGAGTCTGAAGCCGGATACAAATAGACATCAGTTCCCAGTCGACTCGACCACCCACTCGAGCATGTGCTCGACGAGTGCCTGTTCGAGTCCGTCATCATGATTCACAACAGTAATTTCTATTATGTACCATGGCAACATCAACCAGGATTCCAGACTCAATGGTGTCACCCTCCAGTGTTTCAAACTTCACAAGCCCAAGAACCTGACTTAAGAGCTATGATGCAGCAACTTTTACTTGGGCAAGCAACTGGACAGATTGAGGTAGCAAAGCAGTTTGCTAAGCTGAACCAAACGTTGAATTCCTATTCTAGTGACCTAAACTTCAAGGTCAAGTATATGGAGAGCTCCATTGTTCCTACTTCAGCTCCTAAGCCAAACCACCTTCTTGAAGAACCTATTCCAAACCCAAGGGAGTTTACAGCTAAAGCTCTTAATCTCTATGAAGATGCTATCACTGAGGACAATGAGGTTCAAGGTGGGAAGGATTGGTCATTTATTGAAGCCCAGGGTGAAGCTTGTGCACAGCAGACTGAATCCGTCAAAGCACTCGACCAAGTGCTCGATCCAGCACTCGACCGAGTGCCTGATCGAGTGCACGATCGAGTTGAAGACACTGAAGCTGTTAAGCCTGCTAGATACATTCTTCCTGATTACAAACCGCCTCTACCATTCCCAGGACGTTTCAAGGCACAAAGGCTGAACGAACTCAGGGACATTATTGAGAAAAGAGAAGAGTTGGTTTTGCAACAAGAGAAGGAGTTAGCTTTACAACAAGAGGAAGTTATTGAGAAGGAAGAAGTGATGGCTTTGAAGGAAGAGCTTGTGATTGAAAAGAAGGAAGTGATTGCCATTCAACAGGAGGTTGTCATTGAAAAGAAGGAAGAGGAGAGAGGACCAGCTTTGGAACAATATGCCCCATATCCTCTCTACAAAGGCATGTTACTTGATATATCCAAGCAAAAGGCTCAGAATCAAGGCAAGAGAGATCAAGAGGAGATTGGGACAGCTATTGTTCCAGCAAAACTTGAAGATCCAGGTCCATTCAATCTACCTTGCTCCACCAGCTACCTTCACTTCAACAAATGCTTGTGTGATCTTGGAGCATCTGTTAGTGTCATGCCCTACTCTATAGCAGAAAAGCTTGGACACACTGAATTCAAGCCAAGCAATCTCCACATAAGTCTAGCTGATGGTTCACATAAGGATGTGGTTGGCAAATTGGATAGCCTCCTAGTCAAGATAGGCAAGGCAAGAATTCCCACTGATTTCATCATAATAAAGATGGATAAAGAGTTAGAGGATCCGATCTTGCTTGGGAGACCATTCCTTGCCACAGCATGAGCAGTCATTGATGTTAAGGAAGTGCTGATAAGGTTGAACATAGCTGAAGGTTTGACCATGAACTTTGATATCACAAATCCACCTAACCAACCAACCATTGGAGGTCAACCATTTAAGATTGAAGATAAAGCTGACTTTGGGGTTTTGAGAGAAGAAGAGACTTCAAAAGCTAAGGTCTCACCTCATGAGGAATCATTTCAACATCTCAAGGGTTCAGTTCAAATGCTAGCTGGTTTAGTGAAGGATCTTCAAGTTCAGCTCAACAAAAGGTCTTTGAAGAAGGCAAGACCAAAACTCAAGTTTAAGAAGAAACATGGTTTAAGTGTCAAGGAAGTAGTGATCAAGAAGGAACACCAAGGTTATCAAATAGAACCAGGGGGATTTCATCACCTCCTTGGTACCTAGACCAAGTCTAAGAAGGAAACCAAAGTCAAGCTTAGTGACTCTAAACAAGCTCACTAGGGAGGAAGTCCCTAAGGTATCCTTTGTAAATATGGTTTAATTTCTTAGTAGTTTTGATGTGTTTTCTTTTATGTTTGTGTTTGGCAGGCCTTTTAATGAGAGTGTAGATGGGTTTGGAGAGAATTGGACTTGGAAAAATAGATCCGCGGTCAAGCTCGATCCCCCCACTCGGACACGCACTCGACCGAGTCACGGTCAATCGCCATCGTCGAGCTGCCCCAAACTCCATCTCCAAGTCACCAACAAGACCCCAACTACACCTTTGACAGCATGAAAGAGGATGTGGACAACTTCTTCTCCAATCCTTAAGGTACCAATATCACCTTCGCTTGTAAATATCATTGCATTTCATATTTGTATTTTGTTTTTAGTCTTGAATCCTCTTTCAAATTTCTTTCACACAGGGGACTGTGTGATTTAAGTTTGGGGGAGGGTTTGAGATAGCATTTGACATTGTGTTTTGTGATCTTATTTCAAATTTTTAGCATCCTCATATTAGTATTTGCATAAGCATCTAAGGCATAGAAAAACCATAAAAATTTGAAAATTTTTGAAAAAATCTTTAGAAAAAAAAAGTGTTCATGTAGTTTGCATTGCATATTAGAATCTTGTTTAGCATGTTTCATGTAGGATTGTATAATATTTGCATTAGGGATCTATGATGAGTATTTCCTTGTTAGCTTGCTCATTCACTAGACTAGGATCAATGCCCAAGTTAATAGTACTTTGATGCTAGTTGAGTGGTTAGAAGCATAAGATTGAACCAAGCCTTGAATTCCTGCATTGTATTTGGTCTATATTGAAGCATGTTGTGATTTGACACCATTTCCTATCTATAAGAACCTAATATTGACTTTCAATTATCATTGTGTGCATTGCTTTAAACTCATGGATACCATATACATATTTGGATCATCTTTCTCCTTTTTACCACTCTTGTTGATCCAAATAGCTGAGTTCCTCATTAAGAATCAGTTTCCCTACCCTTAACCAACCCTTCTTTCAAGCCTTGTTTATTCTTGAGTGTGTGAGGCCTATTTTTGGGATTGAGCTTGGTAGAAAGTGTTCGGTTTGAACTGACAAGAGTAAAGCCTTGTGTAGTTCTAGTTTGCACTTTTCAAACTAGATAGGACTAGGTGGTTCACTTGTTGGGTTTGGGACTTGGCTGTTATGAAAAGAAAAAAAAAAAGAAAAGAAAAAGAGAAAAGAAAGAAAAAGGGTAGAGTCTTTAAGAGGAGATTGTGTTTAAGCAAGGTCTAGTGAAAGGATGGGAAGAAAAAAAATTGTTGAAGATGGTTCTAGTTAAAAAAAAGAAAAGAAAGAAAAGAAAAGTCTAGCAAAAAGCTTGTATGTCTTAAGAATAAGAAGAAAAGAGAACCATAGCAAATAAGTAAGAATCCCCCATCCCATTAGAAATATCAAATAAGAAACCTCTCCTAAGACTTGAAAACCAAAAGAGAAAAGGGTGAAAGAGAAAAGAAGAAGTTAAAGGGTAGCACTAGGATCATTTGGGTTTAGATTGCTAGGATACACACTTTGGGTACCTTTGGGTAGACAAGGTTTTATTCTTGTATGTGTCTAGGTGTTCTTACCTTTAGCATTCTTCTAAAGCTCAATCCATTTTTATGAGAGAACCTTGATATTGATAAGCCCCACTCTAAAAAGAGACCATCATTGTCTCAAAGCCTTTACCTCCAAGCCAAATGAGTTTAAGCATTGCATAGAATTGATTCATGTTCTTGATTTATGAATGTTAAAGGAAATGGTTGATTTGAATGCATGTGGATATCTAAGGCTCAAATCAGTAAAGGTTGTGATATGCTTGTCTAAAGTCTTTAAGTACAGCTCATTCAACTTGCATAATAGTACTAGTAACTTGGACATCGATTCTAGATGGTCTATTTGCAAGCTTTAGGAGCTGAGATCCCACTTTCAAACCTCACTTACCTTCTTATGTCTTGCTTATTTGCTTGAGGGCAAGCAAAGACTAAGTTTGGGGGTGTTGATGTTCATATATTTTACCCTGTTTTCCCTTAGTATATTCACATCTTCTGCATCTTTTGCTATCCTTTTTCACCATTATTGCATAGCTTTAGGACTAATCATGCATTAGAGTTTAGTTGCATTGCATTTGCATCTTTTCATGCATAAACAGGTGATTTTGGAGCTTAAGGAGCATGGAAGCAATGCTGAGGAAGAAGTGAAGCAATCATGAAGGGAAAGCAAGAGAGTTAAGGCTGAAATAACAAGGTCCGGAGTCCAACTCGACCGCACACTCGACCAGACACTCGACCGTGTGCTGAGGAGGACTCGACCGAGAGGAGAACACGCGAGAGAAGCCAGCTCGACCTGCCACTCGACCGAGCCGTTGACTATTTTGTCTTTTAGTATTTTTAGGGCTTCCACTCCCCTCCTATATAAAGCCTTGTACCTGCAGCCACAAAAGGGTCCAGCTTTTTAGATATTCTCTAAACCTAGTTTTTACCCTTTTTGGGATTATTCATTTTGCACTTTTCTTTTATTTTTAGATTTTGTACTTGTTCTTAAGGAGAAAAGCTAAATTTCTCAATATTGTTTGTTTCATAACTTTCTTAATATTGAGAATTCGAGTTTGATTCTTTCTCCAATATTGTAGATCTTTGTTTCACCTTTCTAATGATGCAAGTTTCAATATTTTCTGGGTTTATGATTTTGATGTTCATCATGTGTTCTTGTGAGTAGTGGCTTAGGATCTTGAGGATGAGTTAGGCTGGGCTGTGAATGAGGTTTGTTTGGCTTGATCAAGCTTGATTGTTGTAGATATCTTCTAGGGTAGATGTTCTTAATGCTGATCCTATATCTGAGAGGGTAGGATCTGATTTCAAGCATTTTAGCATCACACCAATGTTTAAGAGGCATAGATAAGGCTAGATCTAGAGCTTACCATCTTGCTTGCTAAGAGATTAGAGGTTTTGTTTGGTATGAGACATATATCTTACTGCCTGCTTGTGTAGATTCTTTACTATGTGAGAGCAAGTCTAGAAATGCATAGGTTTAATTGTTTCTTGACCATGAGAGTGGGAGAAACTTGTCTTAGAAACATATGTCTAGAGATTAGCTCATGTTGTTTGAGATTTGTTGATCAAGTTAGATAGCCTCAATCATTAGTCCAGCCCATGAATCCCTCCACAAGTCCTTCCTTGTTTATTGATTTTACAGTTTTAATCCTGTTGCTTGATTGTTGTTTGATTCGTCTTTGCATTACTCTGTTTTTATTGCATTGCTCTAGTTCTGCGTTTAGTCCAGCTCGACCACCCACTCGATCGAGTGCTTGCTCGAGTTCTTCCCCAGAACTTTGTGTTTATGATTTGTGATTGTCTTGTTTCATTCTATTTGCATTTCTGTTGCATTTATTTGTTGTCCTGTTCATTATTTTCTTGCATTAGTTCATTATCATAGTTTATGTTTCTGTTCTAGCTTTAAATTAGTGTAATCATTTTGTTTCATTTGCATTCAGTTCTTAGTTCTTATATTTTACTTTCTCCATTTTACATTTGTCATCATAGGATTGTTAGTGACAAACATCCTTACATATTGGCTTGACTTAGGCATAATAAGCACATCCGTAGTGATCACAGACACTCAGATTGGATTGACACCTCTTATACTACAACTGCATAAGGGGAATTGAAACACCTTACCATCCATCCATTCATTGCATACATTCATCATCATTCACACCAACCACCAATCAAAATACTTGTTTCACAAAGACAAAGTTTGTAGTTAATAGATATGATGCAAATTTAGAATTTAAATGTGTTTGAGAATTGGTAGTTAATATATAGACTTTATGGTACAGCTAACAATTATATATTTCCAAACAACGTTGTTGATACTAATAAAAAAATGGTTTTATTCAATATGAAAATCTATATCCTACTTTCATAGCAATCTTACCATTTGAGATATGTTACAGAAAAAAATAATAATGAGAATTATGACAAATTTATAATGTTGAATCAATTTTTGGTTATATTTTTAAAAATCTTTGATTTTTTTTTTTATGTAGTAGTTCATATGCTAAGACATTTTTAAATGTACCTAAGAGTTTATAATTAAATATACATTTTATGATACAACAAATCTATATATTTGCAAATAAAATTGTTGTAACTAAATAAAATAAAATAATGTGGAAATTGTAATAATATGTACTTAGACCATTTACAATGTATCTATCTATTTTTTTTATAATTAAAATAGAATAAGTAAAAATTAGAAATTGGTTTTCTCCAATGGGAAAGTCTATATCTTACTTTTAAAAGAAGTAATGTTCTTACCAAAAATAGTTAGAATGTTTAAAATCTCTCAAATTTCTTTATTTTAAGAGAGAAAATAAAGTTCAAATCTAAATATCCAAATCAATTTTCCAATTACAAACCATAATTATACAGTCTCAAAAACCTCTTTGAAAACAACATTAAGTGTTTTATTCTGGCATTTCTCATCTTTATCTGTAATTAACACCTTCAATCCTTTTCTGGTTGTGACTCGTGAGAAGGCAACATAAAGCTGTCCATGTGTGAAAACCTGTTTCGGTAGAAACAATCCAACATGTTCTAGCGTATGGCCTTGACTCTTGTTTATAGTAATTGCAAACGCCACGGTAACACGAAACTGTCGTCGCCTCATACGAAAGGGAAACTTTGCATCAGGTGGACTAACATACATTCTAGGTATAAGTACTCTATCACCAACCTTTTTTTCCTGTCACGATTCTTGCTTCGATTACATGATTGGCCATCTGAGTAATAATTAGCCTTGTACCGCTACACAAACCTCCCTTAGGATCTATATTCCTTAGCAACATGACAGGTGCTCCTATTCCCAACATCAAAACATGGCTTGGCAGAGCCGAAACTTGTATCCGACGTTTCAATACTATCAGAGCTAAGATATCGTCTCCCCTCACCTGTAAATAAGAAAATTTTAGAATTTTAGATATGTTTTTAATATTAGTAATTTTTTTAAAAAAAAATCTCCATATCCTATTTAATTTGCATATCTGGAAGCTTAGTAAGCATAAACTGATGTATCTTATCAACATCGTCATTTCTTGGACTCAAAATAGCTCTTTCCCTAAAGAAATTTGGATCAGTCCTCCTTGCAAAATGTTATCCGTAGATTTATTTAACTATTGCGTCAATAGGATTTCCACTTGTATTAATTAATAAATCATCCGGAATTTCTATCTCCACTATCTGACTCGTTAATTTTGCCATCCCCGATATCAAGAAGCCACTTTGAAAAAGTAGCAAGAGCACCCGCATCCATACTATTACGTGCCTTTCGAAATCTCAAATTTTCGTTAAGTTTAAAAACTTTACAACTATTCGAAAGAACAAATGAGTTGATAGATGCTAAAAATGTCGCTACCCTTCCTCCTTGCGTAATAACTGGTAGTATATGTCTAAAATCACCTCCTAACACAACAACTTTACCTCCAAAAATCTGGTCACACCTCATGATACGTCGCAAACTCCTATCCAAAGTTTCGTAAGCTTGTTCATCATTGGAGCCTCGTCCCATATTATGAGCTTGCTTCTCTAATTAAGTCAGCAAGATCAGATTCGGCATTTATAAAACACACAGAATATTCATTAAGATTGATTGGAATACCAAATCTTGAATGAGCCGTTCTACCACCTTCCAAAAGGAAAGCAGCTATACCACTTGAAGCAACATTAAGAACAATATTACCTTTAGACCTTATATCAGCACCAAGAATAGTCCACATGAAAGTTTTCCCAGTACCACCAAAACCATGGACAAAAAATATACCACCTTTGTTGTGATTGACAGAGTGAATGATTTCTTCATAAACACGTCTCTGCTCATCAGTTAGCATAGGTAACAACTTATCGTACAATTCATGTTGTTTATGAGGCTTATATATTCTCTCATCTGCGATAAGCCTATTTACTCATGTGTTCATTATACTATCATCTGGTTTAGGCATTTTTTCGAAGGCCGTAAGAGACGTCCCATTTGATCGCAACATAAGTTATATTTCAGTTAAACATATATTTTCTATTTGAGCCCGTGTCAACATTAGACCTACCACAATAAAGTTAAAACACTTATTTATAATATTTTCTTAAAAAATGAAATATTTTCAATAATCAAAATAACATTTTGATGTACCTGGATCGTTCATGTTTCTTCTTTCTTTAAACAAAATATCCTCACACAAGATGTCTTTTGTTTTATTCCAAACTTCAAGAGGAACAGTTAAACTCTTTGTATGCAGTAGGATCGCAAATAATTTCCTTAAAATTCCCCAAAAAACCACTCACCTGCTTCATTTATAGCCGCAATGTACTCCTTACCGTCATCCAGTAATCCCAATGCATAGCAAGTTTTTTGAAAATCCTTATAAAGTACACCATTGACTGTTTTTAAATAGTCAAAGCTTGTTGGTCCTAGAATTTTATTAAGCAAAACTCGCAAGTAATAGGCTTGTCCTACAGAAGGCGGTACATTCATAATTCTGCCTATTGCAAAACTTTTCCGTTTCTCTGACCTTGGCTTCCAAAGTTTTTCTCTCCTTATTCCACACAAATTTAGATGGAAATTCAGCATATGTGAGTTCTCTGGCTTGGGGATTCATTTTGTTGCATTCTATCCAGCCCAAAAATTTAGAAGTTCTATTTGTTGTACGGTGCAAAACATCTTCTATTGGATCATCCTCGTTGTAAATAGCCAATTCTTGTCCTGAAAGATGAAACAGGAGTTTTTCTACTGGTGTATTACGATACAAATCGGGAAAGCAAAAATTCGCCAAGAAGCCTCAAATGCAGATACGTATCTAAAAAAGCTTGGATTAGTTAGTCAAGTTTTTAAAATATTTAAAAAGTGTAACTAATTAAATATGAGAATGTTTGACAATTTGAATAAGTTGTTACCTGCAATTGAAAAACTTTTTAATTTCATTTTTCTGATCTTCTTCCCCTACTTTGGCTCTAACATAGTCCGGACCTTTAGTGATGTACTTAAACAAATACTTTATTGAACGTGTCTGATTGCACCACTCAACATTTATATGAGAACAAAAACTGAGTGATAAATCACAATTATAGGGAATAACATAACTATTATCGTATTGAAAACCCCTTTTTTCCACAACTCTCTCATCGTTTTGTCGTCTATATATTGGATAACCAGCATCATCGACAATAGTATTATCCATGAATGGTTTTGGGAAGAATTTAGTGCATTGCCCATTATTCATGCAGACACTATCTCTGTTCATAATACCACACGGACCATGGATCATCACATCATAAACAATTTCGTATAAATACTTATCCACCTCTTTATCAGGAATTTCAGCGCTTATGAATTTATCAATGTCGTCTATTGTATGCATCTTATTGTCTGGGTGTAAAAACAGAATCATGTGCGCATGAGGCAGACCCCTCTTCTGAAATTCTATTGTATACATGGCTGAAAAATATGAAAACAAATAAACATTAGTATTTAAACATTAACAATTTACATTTTCAAAAGACTAATATAAATAATAATAATAAAATATTATAAAACATACCAGAATTTACGATACCGAAAGTTTTTTTCCTTGTCACTTCGTCGAATAATCTATCAAGTTTCATCTTGAAAACTCGACTACTTATATCAGGTCTATCTTCTTTACTAAGACGATGTCTTTCTAGATAACGATATATTTTAGGCCATCTTGGGTTGCACATAAAAGTTATGAAAAGATCATGAAATCCATAATACTTGCAAGTAGCCATGGCGTTGAGATAATGTTGCATCATATATCTCTTTCCACCTGTAAACGATGACAGAATAAATATTCTCTTTCCATGTTGTGCAAGATCTCCATGTCCTTTTTCAGCAGCTTCAATTATCTTATCGACTCTTTCAATTCGGAGTTTGCTTTGGTTCATCCAAATGTAGTTCAACCTGTTTGATTCGATAGTAGTGAATGCATAGTCTAAAAACTGCTGGAATAATTTGTCTGCCATAACAATAATCAAAGATTCTTCATATCTTTCAAATATTCTATACGCATAAAATTCCCTCATGGTGACCGTTTCCTTTTACGTCCACAGGTATCCACGAACCCTATATCGATGCCTAATCTGAAACCATTTCACCATAAAGGAACAACAATGGGTATTGTAAAGTCAAGTATGCGGGATGAAGCTCACTTATCCTCTGTAAATTACCCGAATGACTTTCTATAACAATGTCATGTTTATTCACACCACCCGTAAAATCTCCGGGTATTAGAGCAGTAACTTATTTGCTGGTAGGAAGATTATGAGTTCTTGCATCAGTAGTTCTTTCTGAAGGTAACATTCATCGCAAATCTTCGCTACCGTCCTCCATATTAAATCTTTCACATGCTGATCTAAATGCCCTAACATGCGTATTATGACTATCAAGCATCTTTTTTAATAGCCCAACAATCTCATGTCTTAAATCTCCCGAAGATCCAGATGTCCTATATCAACAACAAAACACATAAATTTATAATAATCATTATTAGTAGAATATAACAAATTATATTAAAGATATTTAACAAATATTCAAGATATTAATAATATTTATATACGTATTTAACAATATTAATAATTACCTAAATGCAGAGATTCTATTAGCTACTTCGTTACATACATCATGTGCATATAATTGCAAAACATTGGTTCCTTGCCAGGTTCTGGTAAGATATCATCGATACGATGATAGTTTTCTCCCCACATCTGAAATAGATACGGTCCTCTACCATTGTTTATTGAATGGTTAATTTTCTCACCTAACGATATGAATGAAAACATCATGTTATATGCTCGTATCTTATCACAGAAGTTTTTACCCCTGTCGTTATTATAAAACAACGATAGTAACGTTTTAGGTGCAGTCTTCAACGTAGGAAGTATTACTTTGCCACGATGGCAACACAATGAAAATTCCGGCTTTGCCTGTTTAGTCCGTTTATTCACATGTTCTCCATACCACATATATGCTTCACAATTATCACATAAAAGATAAGGATCTCCATCATCATAAGGGCATCCCCATCAAAAAATGTAAACAAAGTATCTTAAAACATATTTTCTTATTAATTTTGAAAAAAAAAAATGAAATTTAGAACTTCTTAAGAAACTTTAAAATTTCATTGGTCCATTGATGGATCTTAAATTTGGGGTTCTTCGACAAATATTTGAGACTTTAACAAGGATCCACAGTACAAGCCTCACCTTATCAGTATTTAACCAGCTAACATATTCAGTTAACCCTCCAGGCTCCAGCATAGAAGTATTCACTATACAAGTGCCTTTCTGGATCATCATCCTCTTTTTTTAGAGAAATTGTAACCTGTATTGAACATGGACCTTTAGATTATGAAAAAGGAACAGTAGAACATTAGCTTCTGCTAAATAAGAACTGATAAACGAGCAGGTTAAGATACTTCATGAACATGTGGCACACAAATCAAATATATACGTTTTAATTAGATGATCATGGCTGCCTATACCTTTGGATTTAGAAAAGCAAGCTCCCTAATTCAACCAGCAATAGTGTTATGGTCGAATTGAATTGCAGTTGTGAATATTGATTATAATGTGATAAAAAAAAAATTGGTGATGCAAGTATTCATTCACTTTACCTTCAGAATCAGGAGCTTGCGAATCTGCAGGAGAAGTGGTCGGACTGAAAGACGTAGGCCCTGTGAATTATGAACGATTAGCTTTGTTAATAACATATTAAAGTGTATACAATTGTTATAGATCATCAAAATGTGCACAGATCATTAATACTTCTCCTGTTCAAAGGGTGTATCTAAGCAGATGAAGAGATGAACATAGAATGTAAAGCAATCAATTTCTCCACTCGTTTCCACAAAATCGAAACAGTAGTGATACATGCAAAGCCAAAAGATCTGAACTTTCATGATGGAGTCATGATGCAAAACCAAAAAAATTGAAGCAGTAGTAATACTTAAGATTCTACGATTCAGCAGAGTATCTCACCCGTATTGGTTCCTGAACCGGACAAGAAACAATCACGGGAGACAAGGATTTTTCGTCGACGGCGGTATATTTTGTTCAACATCTCAATTCGGTGAATCGCAAAACTGATAGAGAGAGAGAGCGATACGCGACACAAATGAGGGAAAAAAAAAAAAGTTATTTTTCTCCCCCAGCCAATCAGGTGTCGACACAACCTTGATCCTTAGTGATCCTTAAATCTCTTACACAAGGATCGATCACTAGGTAATTTTGTTTTTTTTTATAATTAATTTGATTTATTTTTAAACCTAAGCAACTCTTAAGATATTGCTAATAACCAATAAGATATTCATCGACAAATACCATTATTTAGTAAACCCCCAAGAAACACATCAGATGTTGCATCATTATCATTAATATCTAATGAAATCCCATTAGTAGAGCTATCAGAATTACTTTCATTGTTCGTATCCGAATCAGTTGCGACGTAACATACAAAATCTTCATATAGTCTGGGAAGAAGAAAATTTTCTGCATAGTTGAAGATTGAATTAGTTACTTAGCATATATATATATATATATATATTTACAAATATATTTTAAAATTCCTTTCCAAACATATAACCTTTTTTCTTTTTTTTTTCCCTTTTAGACTTCAATATTTGCATTCTTATCAACCTTGCCGTCTTACGTGAATCAGGATACTGAATATTCAATGCATTCGTAAAAGCAGGTAGATTAATCGTAGAACTAACACCTGTATTTCAATGTATCTATCAGCATTGAATATAACATATCTCTTAATGTAAAGAATTGAATATGTCGTTACGTTTTCTAGAGACGGCATATGTCGATACATTCTTCCTCCGAAATGGAATCTTCGAAGGTCTCATTATAAAACATCAAGTATAGCGATCTGCAAAATATAAATCAATCTACGATTAAGAATTCATATAATCGAGAAATTCTGGTCCTTTTAGTTTATAGCTTTACTTTCTTAGTTATTTTCTGAATTTCGCTGTTAGGTCTGTTTATATATAAGTAGACGGTACATATATATTCTGTAAACTAAAATGTACTAATTATTGATATATACAAATATTAACATATGATTCTGTATATATCCTCTTAAATTTTTTAAATTACTTTTTAAACATATATTATTTATCTTTCTAATTACATTTACGAATCTATAATACAACTTTTGAGATTTACTTTATTGAACTTCATCAAAATCTTATTTTGTTATATTTCCATAATCTTTCATATCAATATCGGATTAAAATTTAACCATTAATTTATTTATATAGTATTGGTATGATTAATATATCATAATTTTTGTTACAAATGAATTATGTCAACTTATTACTTAATTATCTATTAGTAGCATGATACTAGTAATATACTTTTGATTGGATCATCATATCGTAATAATTATTTAAAATGTGTTATCAAAACGAACACTCGAGAAACTAATGAAAGTGATAATATCCCTTTGAAAATATATTCATAAGAACATCATGATCATAATTATAAAATAAAATAGTTATTATTACTAAATATTAAAATTAAAAATCTAAAATGATTTTCAAAAGTCATTCCTTTGTCGTGTTAGATCTTGGTATCCATATTTTGTTCTTCTCACACCAGATAGATCTAGACGCACCCTTATCATATGTGTTAATTGACTCGTTGATAGACATCATATTGTATTCCATCCAAGTATCAAATTTAGAATTCACGTTCGTTGATCTCAATATACTATCTTCACCGTCAACAATGGAATTTTGAACGTTAAGATGCGCCAGTGAGTTCTCTTCAGAAGTTCTTGATTCTTTTCTGGTTCCGGAATGCTATCCTCACAATAGAAAATAAATTGTTCTGGTTGAAGTTGCGAACGAAGTGCATCTTCATCAGCACTTGAACTTTTCTTGGTAGATCGACGAACTCCAGATGGACTTTTCATTATGATTCTTTACATATACATTCAAAACATGAGAGCGTGAGTTTACAATGTTACAATATATTGAAAAAACTTAAATTTTTGTTACCTCTTACGTCAAGCAGTAAGAACTCAAGAATTGGTTTAGTTTAGTTTTTTTTTTTTTTTTTCATTTGTCATGGTAAAATAATAAGAGTATATATATATATATATATATATATAACTTATAGAAGATAAGTTTTCACATTTGATAATATTATATTTCCTCAATATTCACAATATTTAAATTTACCATTAAGTTTTAAATATTAAAAATATTTGTTAACATAATTGTTAATGTTCATTTTCCTCAAATTTCGTATTGAATATTTAGACTTTTAGATTTGACCATTTATTTGTAACGTATTATCATTGTTTTTGGAACTTTGATTTATTTAAAAATAGTTTTACTTCTTTGGGTTATAGGAATATATACTAACTGCCAATATTTCCCAAACGGTTATATTTTTATGTTTATTTATTTATGCCAAGTTATACATATATGTTTTTGTTTACTTCAACATAATTAAAGGAATTAATTTAAATAATTTTAAACCAGTATCAGAATGATAACTTATTTTGAAGTGATTGAAATTGTCTGAAATAATTTTAACTTTCTGTAAAAAACATAATTCCAGCAAAAGTCTAAAAAAAATTAAACCAACATCCAAACGATGTCATCTTTTGAAGTGATGGAAATTGTACAATCTCGGGGTTCAGTTTTGATCTTCTTCCTTGTCTTCCCCCCGTTTGACACAACATTGCTTTCTGTATGATCTCTCTTTGATGAAGACAAACTCGTTTCAGCTGAAGCGATTTGCAACTTATGATCGTTTGTATCCGAAGTATTATTTGAAATGTCATTCCTTCCATAGAGTTCCTACATTTAAATAATATACATCGAGATTAAAATGATATAGAATTCAGAATGGTATATATTATGAGTTTCTTTTTTTTTTCTTTAGTACCTTGCTAAATTGCACAACCATGTCATCCTTTTCCCAGAACTTTTCGACAACATAAGCAGACTTGTCGCTCTTTAAATTATCGTTTGTAATCGAAATTTTAAACAGCATAGTCTTCCCTACTAAGGCTGAAAGAGATTCAGCAATAGCTGCAGTATCCTCCTGACCATAGGTGAACAATTGATTCAATAGTTGTTCATATATTTTTTAAACTGAAGGAGTTCAAATGTTACTACACTCACTTTAGATTTTTCCAAAGCCAGTTCTTCAGCTTTTTCCAATAAATAGTTGGGCAAGACCGTCAAAGAAGAGCAGCTTAATCTTTTGGGAACTTCCGTACCCAACATGAAGTATGAGTTTATACCTTCCAAACAGTTAGACATAACTTAAAATGTATATATATATATTTCCAAATTACAATTATTAAGAAACTTTTTAACAAAATAAGTGAAACTTACTTGTAATCAACATCCGTAACATCAGCATCACAAAATCCACAACTATAAAGTAAATTTTTTCCAGTTTGAGATTATAGTGGATATGGCTGCACCTTCTTATTGCAAACTTTACAGGCATTATAATACAATTTAGGCAACAGTTCAGCAGTATAAATAGTATGCGATTGTCACACATGTTCGTGCCTGTAAAGAATAAAACAAACGTTCATTCCTCTAAAAGTATTTAAGTTACATGATATCAAATTTATCTTAAGAAACATTACCTCAAGTGCATAAACGATTTGGTCCATAGTACTCTTTTCGTTCGTAATGAAAAACTCCTCATATAATGTCACCTTTGGTTTTTGAGGGCTTGGTTCATCATCGAGTTGTATTAAATCAACAGCATCAGTGGGCAACCTGTAATGTTATGATAATAATAAGAACATGTAAACGAATATAGCATGTCTTGCCGAAAAATATATAAGGGATATATATATATATATATATATATTTTTTTACTTCTTTCGAAACGCGTCTACTTCAGGCATAACTGGATTTATCATAATGTCGGTAGAGTTGAACGTATTGGAAATACTATAATTCCCTGTAATTTGGTTTTAACTGGAAACGTTAGATTTGACAATCACAATTACTAAGAATTTTCAGAAAGTCAAAAATCACCTTTCCACTCCTTCAAGCATGCAAATCGTATTACACAAACGACAACAGTATCTTGATATTCTTTAATCTGTGTATCAAAGTCCTTCGCAAGATCACCCCACACCGTGCAAATTCAACCGAGTTCCACTATATTACGAATGCATGAAATAAGAATATATATATTTAGATATTTTATTCCAAAATAAATTTAATTTTAGATAATAATTATTAAAGAATCATACGTTAAATCTTGCAAATCGAAACTCAATTTGACATTATCCTTCCCTTTTGTTTTTATGCTATCAAGATTTCCGACCCCAACGATCTAATCGATTACATCTACAAAAAAATACATTTGAAATATTATTTATTTTTTTGCTTAAAATAAAATTTAAATATGAAGTTAACAACTCACCAAACAATACATTCTTGTCTAATTCTCCAGCCAAGATAGAAGAAAAAAGTATTAAAATATTTTTCTAAGACACGAACTGGGAATTCATCACATGGTTTCAATATAGTGGTTCTATAAAAGACAATCTTAAATCCCAAAGAACTTGTCTTATAGCTACTATCATAATCTACGAACCTGAATGTATCAACTATCTTAGACTTGCTGACAGCGAGTTGGCTCTGAAATCTGCTTACCAAACCATCTTCAATAGATGCATGAATCCTTGTATCCTATATTTAACGATTAGAAGTTAAAAACTATTATCAAAATTTACTAAAAATATGATAGAGATATCAATTAAACATCACGTTTTAAATATTTTATTAAATCTTATATCACTGTCAACAAAAACCATCTGTAGAGACTTGAATGACTTCCAAAGTCTTATGATACGGACTCTAATTTTGTGATGGTCTAGCGCAGGGTTGAGATCGCTTAACTGAACAAAGGGGCGAACATTCATTTTTTTAGAAGTCATATTGAGTTGTGCATATAACTTTTTAACATATTAGCGTATCAATATATATAGACATGTATATTATTTAAATAATTACTTACGTTTTTTTGTTTTAAGATGATAATGATGAGGAATGTAAACATATTATATATGAATATTCTAAAAATATTTTTTATCATTTTTAAAAAAGTAAATTACATATTCATACTTGTGCAAATTTTAGAAAAATCATCAAGCACTTGTAAATTACCATATATCGAAATTTAAAATAAACGCTGATTTGTAAATTATAATAGTGGGCTTTAACTACAAAAAATTGCACAAATATCTATATGTCGTCATTTGCAATTAACGTAAAGTTTCTTAAATAATTTGAATAACATTATTTTAATTAATTTAATATATGTCAAGATATTTATAAATAAAATTTAACCAAATGTAATTATCAGTAAAACAATTAAATTACATAAATTTGAAAATCGGATCTGAACAGAGTACTCAATAGGGGATTTGATGCTTCTCAAAAGTATCCTCAACAGCAAGATGTATATAGGAGTCAAGTGCATCACTGTATTTTGCAGAAGAATTAATTTAATTCAGTATTGTGCATATAATAATTAATCATTAAACAAATAAAGTTAGATTTGTTAATTACGTTAAGTCCATAACAAAACGATAGTCGTTATCATCCAAATCTTGAATTCTTTTCTCTCCATGATCAACATAATTGTACCTGAACGTTTAGTTTAAATTAATGTATAATTCATATATATCAACATAATAGAATTCTTGATTGAGAGATAATCCGAAATAAGAATTTGAATTACATGAGCATATAGTCTACAAAGTCTTCAGTCTTTGGATCCTCTACTATTTCCGAGCATCCATCACCGTTTGTTAGAAAAATATTATCATCTAGCACCATCATTTATAGAAAATAAGGAAACTCATTAATAATTTCATTATAATAATTTACAGCATTGAATTTAAACAAACAATATATTAGAAACATATGTAATCACCTCCAAATCTGATTGCTTTCCACATCTTGAAAAGACAAACCCTTTTTCCGTTTCCCAGCTTGAATTTTTTGAACATATGATTGGCATTACATTCTGTTGCGAAACAGTCAAGTACATATCCCATTGAAAAAGAAAAATGAAACAAAAAAAATCATGCACCATATTTTATCAAGTTCATAAAACTCTTTTTAAAAATAATTCCATTCATTTCTTATATTACTTATACATTAATTATAGTTGGTTCTACCCGTATATAAAAACTTACTCAATCGACTAGATTGTGAATTTTATGTAGCGATCCATCAAACTCCAACGATCGCCACTATCTTCTTTTTTGAAACTCTTGATTTCCCCCATATTAGTGATGCATCCAATCAAATTAACTGTCATAAAAATGTATAATATGTATTATAAATAAAAAATTAAAGTTTTCAAAAAGAATAAATTATATAGTATCACTTACCATAAGGCAATCTGCCATGAAACACATTATCATAAACATGTTTAAAACCTACGTTATTAAAAGGTTTGCAAATTATAGGATCTCTTGCAAAGCTGATTATAGTTTTCTCTATGATGAAGATCTGATAACCGATATTAGTTTTCTGGATCTGCTCTCTATCGTCCTTGACTTCGAATACGGAACACCATAGAGCGATGCCGGGATAGTAGCATGTCCAAATGTACCCTAATTCAGAGAATGATTTTCCAAGGTATTTAGACATACCATACATATGAAGAAACACCAAATTAATTTTTTAAACATACCTCTTCGTCAACCAAGATCAGATTTGTCGATACATCATTCGAAAAATCTCTCACTCTCCATGAACGAAAAACCTTGACACAAATCATCAATCCCTTTGTCCAAGGGTTCAATTTGTCAAGCAATACAAATCTCGTCATTAAAAAAAAGAACAAAATTCAAATAAAAGTTTTTGAGATTGATAGAAGTTTCGAAAGAGAGTGAAATGTAGAAGTTGAAGAAGTAATAGTTTAGTTTTAAGTTTTTTTAACTCGACTATAAGAATTTATACGTTGTTAAGAGTTGCGTCAAAAGGCTCGACTCGAAGGGATGTTACCACTCACACCTATTGATTAAATAATTGGAAGATTCATGAATATGTAGATATCATTGAATTATACAGCCGAGAAAACTGTTTTGAATACAAAGGGGATCTAATATAAAAAAGACTTTAAATTATGTAATTTATGATTTATATAATAGTATTATATATCAAAATTAAATCCAAAATCATTATTAAAGCGTATCAAAGTATCATTTAAGTATTTGTAAAATATAAAACCATTAAGTTTAAAGTTAAAATCAAATTTCCATATCAGCAAAGACATCCAAATCTGTGTGACTTGAGGACATGGAGGATTGATCATGACACTCGTACAATTGTGCATCGTGGTTGTCATCCATGTATCTACATTAATAAAGTTTTTATAATTAGTTAACTTATTTTATGATCAACGCAATTATAATTATATCAGCAAGAAATATTCGAACCTTTATTACATTCGACTTTGGCAAAACGTAGCACACAAATAATATCACTGACACGATGTAACCAATGGTCAAAGAAGGCGTTCGCGTAGTCCTTTGGTAGACGACATGAGAAACGATCACCCCTACAAATTTACTTCGTTGAATAATTTTCAAATTAACAGGTATTAAAAACGTAAAGCTTATTAAATTAGAACAACTTACTCAATATTTTCCAGAACAACAAACAGCTCATTCCATTCTTTGTATGGTGGACCTTGTTCCAAGCTATTTCCAACACTAAAGACTCTTCCTATAAGATCTACAAATATATTTTTTTTCAATAGTTAAACTAATCAACCACTTCAAACTTAAATTATAATATAATAATAAATTGTTACCCTTACCTACACAATAATCACAATAAGCAGAATCTAAATATCCGCTTTTTATATCACTGAATGATACAAAAGAGAAAAATTGATATGAAGACAAAGGAGGAATTTTCTTAAACCATGTCACGTCTCTCCAATGTATTCTAAAACGATGGTCAGTTGGCCTAAAACCGCCATCAACATTGCTTAATGAGAAACTTGATAACATTATCCATTCACCCTTTTCCAGATCGTTTATAAAGATGTCACGATAATGAGAACCCATCAATACATGAATTTTCGTACCCTATGTAAACGTTATAAATAAGTACATAAAGATAAAAATAAAATTAAGTAAACACTATATAATGAACAAAATACCTTCTCATCTACTACAATCAAGTCTGTTGATTTGAAAAGAGGATGAAGACACTCAAACTTTCTCAGAATTTTTACATTAATATTCCACTCATGAACGAAGGGGTTTATGTCGTCCACATCGAAAAAATAGTCTCTCTTCCCGATCTTATTTTTTATAGCACTGGATAGAGGGTTAGCCATTTTTATGTTTGAAAACCCTATATAAAACGAATCATACATTCTGACTTTAAAACGTATTTATATATACAAAATACAGAAAATCTGTTTTTGTAATATTTACATCTAAAGATATTGTCAAAATTCTCAATATTTATCATCGAAAAAACTTAATTGGTATTTGTATAATTATCATTAATTACTAAATCTATATTATTATGTTTCCCGATATTTTTTCTAAATTCCGTTTTGTTTAAGTATTCAATATTTTTTAAATATCTACATTCCAAATTATGGTATCAGCATAAACATGTCGGGAAAATCGAATAATTCAAGTATATTATATATATATATATATATATATATATATTTGTTCTTTTCTGATCCTGATTGAAAACCTTCTTTTTAAAAATAGTTTCAATTTCATATCTATAATTTATATTCACTTCATAATTAATCATGTAATTACATAATTAGTTAGTTAGATTATATATATATATATATATACTACAATAGAATTCATTGATTAGATCATACTATAATTATTATATGATTAGTGATCTAGTATAGTTTCATTTTGTTTATTTTAATTTCAAACAATCTTAATGTCAATTAATCTATTAGTACAATTTTCTCTGAGAATTACTTCAAAGTAAGATTATTTTATGATAATCACCAAATATATAATTTATTAAAATATAAAGATATCAAATTAAAATTTTTAAAATCGGTTCTTCATTTCGGCAAAGGACTCAAAAATCTGCGTGACTTGAGGACATTTAGGATTGATCATGACCATTGTACAATTGTGCACCGTTGTTGCCATCCATATATCTACATTAACAATATCTAACTAATTAACATATTTTATAATATAAGCAATAATAATTTTAACTTGAAGAATAATACAAACCTTTAATAGTCTCAAGTTTGGCAAAACGTAACACACATATGATATCAAAATCACAATGAATCCAATTATTGAAAAAGGTGTTCACGTAGTCTTCTGGTAAACGACATGATAATCGTTCAAACCTACAATTATACGTCGTTTAGAATTAGAGACATTAATAAATACGATTGTATTATTAGATTATTTTTTTTTATAATAGAACGACTTACTCAATATTTTCCAAAACAACGTACAACTCATTCCATTCTTTATATGGTGGACCTTCATTAAAACGATTTCCAACAGTGTACACTCTTCCAATAATGTATGCTCATAAAATATCCATTAAAAGTTAAATTAACAGATATATTTAAATTTATAATATAGTTTTTTTTTGAACTCACCTACACAATAATCAGGGTCTAAATTTCCACTTTTTATATCATTAAATGATACAAAAGAAGAAAAAAACTGCTTGGAAGACAAAGGATGAATTTTTCTAAACCATGTCTTGTCTCCCAAATGTATCATAACACGATGATCAGTTAGCTTAAAAATCCCATCAACCATGGTTAGTGAGAATCTTGATATTGTTATCCATTCACCTTCTTCCAAATCGTTTATAAAGATATCACGATAAGGAGGACGCATCATCACTTGAATTTTTTTACCCTACATTAAAAAATATATAAGCAACATAATTTTGTTTTTGAAATTTATCAAAACGCGATGTATACTGTAAATATACCTTATCATCAACTACAATCAAGTCTGTTGATTTGAAAAGAGGATGACGGACCTTAACCTTCCTCAATATTTTGACGTTAATTGTCCACTCATGAATGAAGGGGTTTAGGTCATCCACATCGTAAAAATAGTCTCTCTTCCCAATTTTTTTTAATAGAATTGGATAGAAGGTTTGCCATGTTTTCAAAAGGAAAAAATCTTATGGTAAAACGAAACCTACGATCAGGGTGGTTTATATATACATAATACAATTTGATTAATTTTTTTTGGAATTTTTACATTTTACGATATTGTCAAAACTCAATATTTCTTTATCATTGGATAAACTTAAATGATATATGTACATTTTTCAGTAATCACCAAATATACTATTAGATTTCCCAATTCTTTTTAGAAACTTACGATTTAAATAAACTTTTAATATTTGTACAAATATCTCATTCAATGAATATATGAACTATATCACCATAAACATTTTTGGAAAAATATTAAAGTCTAAGACTAATTAATGTTTATTTTCGATTTTTTTAAATCTTTAAAATAATTTTTTTAGATTTCGTAAGTAGGTTAATATCTCTATTTTATATTATCGCTTTAACGAATTATTAGGTTTTACAATAATAAAATAAATACCCGATTATATTTTTCGTCAGATAATAAATAAAAATCACTCAAGAACTTTAAACGTTTAAGATAAAATTCTTAACATTGTTAACCACTAAAAGGAACACGAAGTTTATCCCAATCAATATTAGGAACAACACATTCTTTGACATCTTTCTCAATAACAACCCTAACATCTTCTAGCCTGTTACGCTCTGCAACCAAGTCGATTTGCCCCTCCAAGATATCATTCATTAGCGAGATCTGAGCATCGATTGTTTCAAGTTGACAGATTAGGCCAACAGATTCTTCTTTTTTCTTGATATACTCTTTCAACATATCAATGATCACAGTGAAATGTCTCGTCGTTTCCTTTAGTACCATGTCTCTCAATTTTTGAAACGCTTGTTTAACCTTCTCGATTGCTCCATCTTCCCATTTGAAATCTGACATGAGCTCTTTGCGTTTCCTAGAACTTCCACCTTCCATATCAAACTCTGAAAAATATTTATGAAAACTTTAAACTTCCAACCTAAGAATACAGGAAACGAAAAAATTAAAGAAATATCGATTGAGATCTTACCACAAGGTTAGGGGTGTCAATCGGGCTGGCCCGACCCGGCCCAGCCCGAAACCCGTAAAGCCCGCATATGTTTGAGCCTAGCTTGGCCCGGCCTGAAATATTTCTGAGCCTATATTTCAAAGCCCGAGCCCGTCCCTAACAGGGCTACATGGCTTTTCGGGCTTTTTTGAGATTATCTTACCCATCAAAAATTCAAACTTATAAGCCTTAAAAAACAGTGTTTGAAGGTGTACTATAAAACAAATCAATTAAAAATTTAATAACTCATATATATTCATTACAACCAACTTAATTTAATATAAAAATTTCAAGACTAAACAAAATTTTGATACTTTAACCAAATAAACTAATATATAATTCATATAAAATATCATAGATTAAAAATTTTAAAGTATTAAGTATGGTTATTAAGTAAATATAAAAACTAGGATTAGAGTTTAAAACTTTAATTACAATAAATTATTAATCAAATATTGCAATCAAACAAAAATATTAACAAAAAAGTATAAATATATTTGTTAAAGGGCTTTTCGGGCTGGCCCGAGCCCAGTCGGGCTAAGCCCGAAAAACCCTATAGCCCAAACGGGCTGAGTCCGAAAGGCCCGATTTTTGTATGGACATATATATTTAAGCTCGAGCCCGCTATTTTTCAGGGCCGGGCCGGCCAGCCCACGGACTTTGGCCCTAATTGACATGCCTATTTATTCACAAAAGCAACATCAAATCATCATTTTTTTTGGAACAAACATACCACAATTTGATGAACACTACTCTTTTTATCACTATAATTTTTGGATCTAATAGTGTAAAAATTTTGAACCGTTAAATATCCAATATTTTCATTTCTCAAAGTATAATTGATTAATATCACTATTCATAATTCACGTAATTAACCATGCTGATTCTATAAATATTTACCCAAAAATAAATGTAATTGTGTTTGTTTGGATATAATAGTAGGAACGTTTTTTTTTTGTTAAGTTTTCGTTTGAATATAAAGATATAATTAAATGACTTAGATTTTTTTTATTTTGAATAGATTTTTTTTTCTCTTGGTTACAATGCCAAATGATGTAATATTCTAGATTTGAAATTATTTTTGAAATGTACTCCTTAAAACAAAAATAGTAGTATTAGGATATGTCTGTCATATATTATATTTATATACTAGAATTTAACCCGCGGTATACCGCTTGACAATATTTTTAATTTAAAAATTTATATTGTATTTATTTGTTATTTAATTATTGTTTTATTAATTTTAAAAATATATAATTTTACAGGTATTTGATATAACTATTCAAAGTATAGGATTTTTGTACTAGTTTCAAGGTTTTAACCCGTGTGGTATATGTATCGTCTAGAAATACATTTCTCTCCTAGTACACATCTAAAAGTGTTTTAAAAAAAAACAATTCCACTTAACTTCCTATATGAAATTAATGCCAACCCCTCTCACCAAAATCAAAATAAGTTTTTGCATTAAAAAAATCAAAAGAATTTTTTTTATCAAGTTTAATTATGTTAATTGTTTTACCAAATTAGCATATTTTTATAGTTTATAATTTTTCCATGTCAAGATATATAGTTTACGATAATTAATATAATTTTAAATTTTTTGGTACTTTCTCAAAAAACAAAAAATAAACCAAATTATATGGGGGGGGATTTCAACATATTTAATGTGACATTTTATAATTAGATTTCAAACTTTTGTTATGGAAAATCTGTTGTATATCGTTTAAATTTGAGAGATTCTAGCATCCATAAAAATAGTTTTGGAGATTTAATGGGTTAAGGGGTAGAGTTGTTTTTGGAAAAATCGGAATGTATAGATGTTGTTAAGATTTTATGGCAATAAATGTAACAAATGTTGGTCAATTTAAGAAAGTTTAGTATTTGAGTTTCACTACAATGTTATTTATGGAATTGTTTTAGGGGTCAATGTTGTAAAAAAATAAATAAAATAAATAAAATTTAAAGGGCATAAACCAAAATGTACTTCAAAAATGTTAATATAGATATATATTAATTTGAAATAAATATTCTAAAAAAATATATTAAAGATGTAATTATATATAAAACCCTAGGAGTTGACAAAAAAAACTAAAACCATAGGAAATCAACGTATATCATGTCTTTTTTTTAGAGAAAACAGTTTCGCTTAATGTTCTATATGTTGTGTGACTGATACCCTTGAATGTTTGTGTGATTTTTGTGTTCTTTGTGGCTTGGTTTTGCTCATCTTGGTGCCTTGGTCAAGTGAGAGGCGATTCGAGGCAGAGATCTAAGCTGGAATTCAAAGAAGAATGATGTTTGGCATCGGTATCGGTCGACACCAATGCAAGGACGGAGCGAGGGCTCTAGCAAATGTCAATCAACACAATGTGGTGGTGGGGAATGTCAAGCAGGTGTCTGTCACATATTACATATACTAATTCAAATAAAATATCTTAAGAAAATTTTTAAAAAGTTATTATATATAAATTTCTAGGAGTTGACAAAAACAAAACTAAAATTTATGAAATCAATGTGTAAATCATGTCTTCCTTTTAGGAAAAAAACAGTTTTTCTTTGTAACTCGAAGATCTTCAAGTTGTTCTCATCATTGATCATTGAAGTGATAAAATATGCAGGCACCAAAACTAATATGTTGACATAAAAAACTTATCCAAAAATAGATGTAATTGTGTTTGCTTGGATTAATAGTAATATTTGTTTTCAGATTGTGTTTAAATATGTAACGCCCGCAAACCGGATTTTTCAGTTTGTGCTTCGATCGACGACGGGGAGGGCATCGATTGATGCACTTGTGCGGTTTGTGCTCGGGTTAACTTCAATTTCTCTGGTTCGACGCAGTTTGATGTGATAAACCTAGGACTCACTTATAATAGGGGAGTTCTGTTTCTCTAAACTCTTGAAAAGAAGAGTTTTCTCGCTGAGATGTTTCCTATGAGCATTTTTGAGGTGTTCTAAGTTGTTTCTGGAGAGATATGTTCCTAGAGTGGAGATTTGGGGCTAAGAAAGTGGTGGGAAGCTTGTTGTGGGTGTTGTTTTGTCATTTTTGGTGCAGAATATTCTTGTTAAAAGGTGAGTATGTGACCATGGCTGATCTAAGCATTAGATGTGTGTTTTTTTGTGTGATTTTGGGTGTTGATTGCGTTTATGCTTGTTTGTGAGTGTTTTTCGTGATGTTCATGGACTTTGGTGGGCGGTTTTGGCATCACGGAGCAAAGAGGAGTCGGAGGAAATCATGTTCGGTGGTGCCTCGAGCGGCTTCATCGATTGTGTTTGTATATAAGCGATAAAGATAAGATGATTTAGACTTCAATGATATGACTCTCAGATGAGTTTTTAATAAACAATTTTCCTATAATTCAGTTTTAAAACATTGTTGTTGCTTTATGTTTGGTTTGTAGCTATTGTAACATCCATGAACCGAAATCCCGGTTTGGGGATTGCATCGGTCGATGCAGAAGAGGTTCGGTTCTCTGCGTTTTGACTTAAGTTAAACGCTGCGTTTTGGGTTAGGAAACCTTAAGTCGAGTTTTTGTCTCATTCGACGGATTTGGCCGTTTTTGAGAGAAAACGAAAGAGAGAAAAGGTTCTTGAGTGTTTTTGGTGATTTCTGGAGATTTTAGGCTGTTTCTGTAGAGATCTGTAGCTGGGATCGTTGTAGGAGCTTCTTGGGAGCGTTGTTTTGCTTGTTTGAGGTTCAGATTCGTCTTGAAAAAGGTAAGTGCAGGACCATGGCTTATCTAAGCTAGAGAACTCTCTAATTTGCTTGTTATGTGTTGTCAGACTTGTTAGATCGTATTTCTGGACGTTAGGAAGCTTTCTTGTGTTTTGGGATCGAGTTTTGTGGTTGTAGGAGCAAAAATCCGGCGAGAAGCTTTGGAGACAACAAGATGCTCAACATTGCATCGGTCGATGCATATCTTGCGTCGGTCGATGCAGGTGCGAGGACAGCGCGTAAAACCTAGGGTTTTCGTGTTATGTCGAGCATGCGTCAGTCGATGCAGTTTGGGTGGCGGTCGATGCATGTGCAACTTGCATCGGTCGATGCAGCCCTTGTGTCGATCGATGCATCCCCATGTGGCGTCGGTCAATGTATGTTGGTGTCGGTCGATGTAGATTCTTGGTTTGTTATTATTGTTTGTTGATTGTTGTTTGATGGTTAGAGATGACTCTATTGCTTGTGTGTATAGCCCAGTAGATGGGAGAATTGCCTTACTGAGTGTTTATTAATTACTCATGCATTGCAATATGTGTTTGTGGTTGAAACAAGGTTTTGATGGTGGTGAATGTGAAAGATGATGAATGTATGCAATGAATGGATGGATGCTAAGGTGTTTCAATTCCCCTTATGCAGTTGTAGTATAAGAGGTGTCAATCCAATCTGAGTGTTTGTGAACAGTCAAGATGTGCATAAAGATCTAATTTAAACCAGATGTAAAGGATGTTTGTCACTAACAATCCTACGATTAAAATGCAAAGAGCAGAAAATAAAACTACAAGAACTAGATGCTGAATGTAAATGAACAGAATGATTGTAACAGTAATGAAGCTAAAACAGAAATAGAAACTACTATAATGCAAAAAATAAACCTATGCAAGACAAGCAATGAACAGAAAACTAAATGAATGCAGCAGAAATGAAACAGGACAATCACAAATCATAAGCACAAGCTCTGGGGAAGAACTCGAGCAAGCACTCGACCGAGTGTAGGTCGAGCTAGACTAAACGTGAAAACAGAGCAACACAATAAAAACAGAGCAATACAAAAACGAATCAAACAACAATCAAGCAACAGGATTAAGACTAAGATATCAATAAACAAAGAAGGTCTTGAGGAAGGATTCATGGGCTGAACTAATCATTGTGGTTATTTAACTTGGTCAACAAACCTCAAACAAACTTTGAGCTAATCTCTAGATATACTATTCTAAGACATGTTTAATCCACTCTCATGGCAAGAAACAATCAAACTTATGCATTTCTAGACTTGCTCTCACATAGTAAAGAATCTACACAAGCAGGCATTAAGCAATACATCTCAAACCAAACAAGACCTCTAATCTTTTAGCAAGCCTAATGGTAAGCTCTAGATCTAGCCTTATCTATGCTCCTTAGACATTGGTGTGATGCTAAGATGCTTGAAATCAAACCCTACCTTCTCAGATATAGGATCAGCATTAAGATCATCTAGCCTAGAAGAGATCTACAACAATCAAGCTTGACCAAATCAAACAAACCACAAGATCAACCCAGCCTAACCCATCCTCAAGATCCTAAGCAAACTACTCACAAGAACACATGGTGAACAAAGTCAAAATCCAGAAAATAATGAAACTTGCATCACTAGAAAGATAAAACAGAGATCTTCAATATTGAAAAAGAAATGAAACTCGAATTCTCAATATTAAGAAAGTTATGAAACCAACAATATTGAAGAATTTAGTCCTTTTCAAGTACAAGATCTAAGAAATATAAAAATGCAAAAAGAATAATTCCCAAAAGGGTAAAATACTAGGTTTAGAGAATATCTAAAAAGCTGCACACTTTTGTGGCTGCAGGTACAAGGCTTTATATTGGAGGGGAGTGGAAGCCCTAAAAACACTAAAAGACAAAATAGTCAACGGCTCGGTCAACTCGACCTGTGCTCGGTCGAGTGGCAGGTCGAGCTGGCTTCTCTCGTGCATTCTCCACTCGGTCGAGTCCTCCTCAGCACACGGTCGAGTGTCTGGTCGATTGTGCGGTCGAGTTGGACTCCGGACCTTGTTATTTCAGCCTTAACTCTCTTGCTTTCCCTTCATGATTGCTTCACTTCTTCCTCAGCATTGCTTCCATGCTCCTTAAGCTCCAAAATCACATGTTTATGCATGAAAAGATGCAAATGCAATGCAACTAAACTCTAATGCATGATTAGTCCTAAAGCTATGCAATAATGGTGAAAATGGATAGCAAAAGATGCAAAAGATGTGAATATACTAAGGGAAAACAGGGTAAAATATATGAACATCAACACCCCCAAACTTAGTCTTTGCTTGCCCTCAAGCAAATAAGCTAGACATAAGAAGGTAGGTGAGGTTTGAAAGTGGGATCTCAGCTCCTAAAGCTTGCAAATAGACCATCTAGAATCAATGTCAAAGTTACTAGTGAATAAGCAAGCTAACAAGGAAATACTCATCATAGATCTCTAATGTAAAGCCAACACTTCCTCTTGTTTCTCAACCACATATTCTTCCTTCAAAACCCTCTCATCCTCTTGTTGCTTAGCCAACATTTCTTTTTTCTCAATGATCTCCCTTAGTTCCTTAATCCTCTGTGCTTTGAAACGCCCTGGGAATGGTAGTGGAGGCTTGTAAGCAGGAGGAATGTACTTAGCAGGTTTGACAGCTTCGGAGTCTCCAGCCCGATCGACCACTCGAGCATGCACACGGTCGAGTGGCTGTTCGAGTACCTGGTCGAGTGCAATGTCGAACTCCAGTTGCTTTGCAAAAACGTCACTTGGGGCTTCAGTAACTGATAAATTCCCCCAAACTTGGACTTCACTGTCCTCAGTGACTTCTTCCTCATGAACTTGAATGGCCTTGGCTGTGAACTCTCTTGGATTTTGAACAGCTTTTCCAGGGAGTTGGTTGGGTTTAGGAGCTGAAGTAGAGGCAATGTTACTCTCCATATACTTCACTCTTGAGTTAAGACCCTCAAACTTCATGTTTAGATCATTGTACTGTGATGTGAGTCTTTGATTCAACTCAGCAAACTGTTTGGCTTCCTCAATCTTTCCTTGTGTTTGCCCAATCAACAACTGTTGCATCATTGCCCTTAAGTCTTGTTCTTGGCCTTGGTTAGTCTGAAACCCTGGTGGGGGACACAACTGAGGCTGGAACACTTGATGTTGTTGTTTGGGGATGTAGTTTTGTTGCTATTGAGGCTGTTGAGGTGGATAGACTTGGTCTTGAGGGTTGGCCACATTGGTACTCCTATAAGAGAGATTGTTGTTCTTGAAACCTCCTAGGTTGTAGCCTTTGAATCCTCCCTGGTTTTGCATGTAGCACAACTCAGCAAACTCAGTCTCCCCTTCTTGAACTGGAACCTCTTCCTCACCAATGAAGTGAATAGACTTTTGTTGGCTAAGACGGATCTTGTCAAGCTTCTCATTGACCATCTTCAAATCCCTCTTGTACTTGTCCTCTTGATCAGTTGATGATGACCTTATGGTTCTGTCATAGTCCTCATTATAGTTGCCATCTGATTGAGCAAGATTTTCAACAACCTCCCAGCCTTCTTCAACATTTTTGTTGAGGAAGTTTCCATTTGAGGCTGTGTCAAGAAGCATTATGATCTTGGGAAGCACTCCTCTATACAAAGTACTTAAAAGGGACTCATTGCTGAAGCCATGGTGAGGACACTGAGTCTGGAATCCTTTAAACCTTTCCCAAGCTTCACAAAAACTCTCATTATTCCTTTGAGCAAACACAGAAATTTCATTTCTCAATCTATCAGTTCTAGCATTGGAAAAGAATTTGGCCAAAAAAGCTTTTTTGCAAGCATCCCATGTGGTTATTGCTCCAGTAGGAAGAGTCTTCTCCCAAAGGGGAGCCTTATCTCCAAGTGAGAAGGGGAATAGCCTTAACTTGAATCCATCCTCACTGACTCCATTGATCTTAGTGAGACCACATATCCTATCAAATTCATCAAGGTGGTCCAAGGGATCTTCCATTGGCAACCCATGGAACTTGTTGGCTTGAATCATTGAGATCAATCCACTTTTGATCTCAAAGTTGTTGTTGGCAACAGTAGGAGGCACAATACCAGCTCTCTGGTTATGTGTGTTTGGTGCATCTCCAGCACCAATGTTTCTTGCTCTTGGAGCTTGTTGATCTTGTTGCTCCATTAGCACTTGTTGTTCTTGTTCCTGATAGATCCTTGTTTTCTGCTGTCTCAGGTCCCTTGGTGGTTTGTTGATGTGATCAAGGAGTCTCTGAAGATTGTGAGGACCCTTGGACCTTGTTTGCATCAACAGAGTCGAGGATAGACTCGGACAGACACTCGGTCGAGCACAGGCTCGAGTGGGTGGTCGAGTCGACTGGGAACTGATGTCTATTTGTATCCGGCATCTGACTCGATCAGGTGCTCGAGCACACACTCGGTCGAGTGGTGGTCGAGTTGATGGTCGAGCTGGTACCTGAAACTCAATCACAGACAAGCAGAAGAATAAACAAAATCAGTATTGAACAAGTTGATAAACGAACTTAATCTTAGACTTTTATGGATCCTAATTGTCACAAAAACACACTCAAATAGGCAACGGCGCCAAATTGAAACAAGTATTTTAATGGTGGTTGGTGTGAATGATGATGAATATATGCAATGAATGGATGGATGGTAAGGTGTTTCAATTCCCCTTATGCAGTTGTAGTATAAGAGGTGTCAATTCAATCTGAGTGTCTGTGATCACTAAGGATGTGCTTCTTATGCCTAAGTCAAGCCAATATGTAAGGATGTTTGTCACTAACAATCATATGATGACAAATGTAAAATGCAGAAAGTAAAATATAAGAACTAAGAACTGAATGCAAATGAAACATAATGATTACACTAATATAAAGCTGGAACAGAAACAGAAACTATGATAATGAACTAATGCAAGACAATAATGAACAGGACAACAAATAAATGCAACAGAAATGCAAATAGAATGAAACAAGACAATCACAAATCATAAACACAAAGTTCTGGGGAAGAACTCGAGCAAGCACTCGACCGAGTGTAGGTCGAGTGGGTGGTCGAGCTAGACTAAACGCAGAAACAGAGCAATGCAATAAAAACAGAGTAATGCAAAGACGAATCAAACTACAAGCAAGCAACAGGATTAAAACTGTAAAATCAATAAGCAAGGAAGGACTTGAGGAGGGATTCATGGGCTGGACTAATGATTGAGGCTATCTAACTTGATCAACAAATCTCAAACAACATGAGCTAATCTCTAGACATATGTATCTAAGACAAGTTTCTCCCACTCTCATGGTCAAGAAACAATCAAACCTATGCATTTCTAGACTTGCTCTCACATAGTAAAGAATCTACACAAGCAGGCATTAAGCAATATGTCTCATACCAAACAAAACCTCTAATCTCTTAGCAAGCAAGATGGTAAGCTCTAGATCTAGCCTTATCTATGCTTCTTAAACATTGGTGTGATGCTAAGATGCTTGAAATCAGATCCTACCCTCTCAGATATAGGATCAGCATTAAGAACATCTACCCTAGAAGAGATCTACAACAATCAAGCTTGATCAAGCCAAACAAACCTCATTCACAGCCCAGCCTAACCCATCCTCAAGATCCTAAGCAACTACTCACAAGAACACATGATGAACATCAAAATCATAAACCCAGAAAATATTGAAACTTGCATCATTAGAAAGATGAAACAAAGATCTACAATATTGGAGAAAGAATCAAACTCGAATTCTCAATATTAAGAAAGTTATGAAACAAACAATATTGAGGAATTTAGCTTTTCTCCTTAAGAACAAGTACAAAATCTAAAAATAAAAGAAAAGTGCAAAAGGAATAATCCCAAAAAGGGTAAAAAGTAGGTTTAGAGAATATCTAAAAAGCTGGACTCTTTTGTGGCTGCAGGTACAAGGCTTTATATAGGAGGGGAGTGGAAGCCCTAAAAATACTAAAAGACAAAATAGTCAACGGCTCGGTCAACTCGACCTGTGCTCGGTCGAGTGGCAGGTCGAGCTGGCTTCTCTCGTGTGTTCTCCACTTGGTCGAGTCCTCCTCAGCACACGGTCGAGTGTCTGGTTATTTCAGCCTTAACTCTCTTGCTTTCCCTTCATGATTGCTTCACTTCTTCCTCAGCATTGCTTCCATGCTCTTTAAGCTCCAAAATCACCTGTTTATGCATGAAAAGATGCAAATGCAATGCAACTAAACTCTAATGCAGGAATAGTCCTAAAGCTATGCAATAATGGTGAAAAAGGATAGCAAAAGATGCAAAAGATGTGAATATACTAAGGGAAAACATGGTAAAATATATGAACATCAACACCCCCAAACTTAGTCTTTGCTTGCCCTCAAGCAAATAAGCAAGACATAAGAAGGTAAGTGAGGTTTGAAAGTGAGATCTCAGCTCCTAAAGCTTGCAAATAGACCATCTAGAATCAATGTCCAAGTTACTAGTACTATGATGCAAGTTGAATGAGCTGTACTTAAAGACTTTAGACAAGCATATCACAACCTTTACTGATTTGAGCCTTAGATGTCCACATGCATTCAAATCAACCATTTCCTTTAACATTCATTAATCAAGAACATGAATCAATTCTATGCAATGCTTAAACTCATTTGGCTTGGAGGTAAAGGCTTTGAGACAATGATGGTCTCTTTTTAGAGTGGGGCTTATCAATATCAAGGTTCTCTCATAAAAATGGATTGAGCTTTAGAAGAATGCTAAAGGTAAGAACACCTAGACACATACAAGAATAAAACCTTGTCTACCCAAAGGTAGCCAAAGTGTTTATCCTAGCAATCTAAACCCAAATGATCCTATTGCTACCCTTAACTTCTTCTTTTCTCTTTCACCCTTTTCTCTTTTGGTTTTCAAGTCTTAGGAGAGGTTTCTTATTTGATCTTTCTAGTGGGATGGGGGATTCTTACTTATTTGCTATGGTTCTCTTTTCTTCTTATTCTTAAGACATACAAGCTTTTTGCTAGACTTTTCTTTTCTTTCTTTTCTTTTCTTTAACTAGAACCATCTTCAACAATTTTTGCTTCCCATCCTTTCACTAGACCTTGCTTAAACACAATCTCCTCTTAAAAACTCTACCCTTTTTCTTTCTTTTCTCTTTTTTTTTTCTTTTCATAACAGCCAAGTCCCAAACCCAACAAGTGAACCACCTAGTCCTATCTAGTTTGAAAAGTGCAAACTAGAACTACACAAGGCTTTACTCTTGTCAGTTCAAACCTAACACTTTCTACCAAGCTCAATCCCAAAATAGGCCTCACACACACAAGAATAAACAAGGCTTGAAAGAAGGGTTGGTTAAGGGTAGGGAAACTGATTCTTAATGAGGAAATCAGCTACTTGGATCAACAAGATTGGTAAAAAGGAGAAAGATGATCCAAATATGTATATGGTATCCATGAGTTTAAAGCAATGCACACAATGATAATTGAAAGTCAATATTAGGTTCTTATAGATAGGAAATGGTGTCAAATCACAACATGCTTCAATATAGACCAAATACAATGCAGGAATTCAAGGCTTGGTTCAATCTTATGCTTCTAACCACTCAACTAGCATCAAAGTACTATTAACTTGGGCATTGATCCTAGTCTAGTGAATGAACAAGCTAACAAGGAAATATTCATCGTAGATCCCTAATGCAAATGTTATACAATCCTACATGAAACATGGTAAATAAGATTATAATATGCAATGCAAACTACAGGAACACTCTTTTTTTATAAAGATTTTTTCAAAAATTTTCAAATTTTTATGTTTTTTCTATGCCTTAGATGCTTATGCAAATACTAATATGAGGATGCTAAAAATTTGAAATAAGATCACAAAACACAATGTCAAATGCTATCTCAAACCCTCCCCCAAACTTAAATCACACAGTCCCCTGCGTGAAAGAAATTTGAAAGAGGATTCAAGACTAAAAACAAAATACAAATATGAAATGCAATGATATTTACAAGTGAAGGTGATATTGGTACCTTAAGGATTGGAGAAGAAGTTGTCCACATCCTCTTGCATGCTGTCAAAGGTGTAGTTGGGGTCTTGTTGGTGACTTGGAGATGGAGATTGGAGCAGCTCGACGATGGCGACCGACCGTGACTCGGTCGAGTGCATGTCCGAGTGGGGGGGGGGTCGAGCTGGACCGCGAATGCCATAGTTATGTCCTTGCTGCTGGGAGAACTGCTGGTAGAACTGGTGGTAGGGTGCTGGATCCATGAAGTATTGGGGTGGGATGGGAGGGTAACCTGGATAAGCAGCTGGAGGTGGGAAGCCATATGGTTGTCTAGGCTGGAACTCGGTCGAGTACGTCGGTGGTGCTCGGTCGAGTGGGCGCTCGAGTGACCCGGTCGATTGCCTCGAAAGCTGCTGTTCTCGGGTACTTGAGCTCCTCTTCCTCTGATTTGGCTCATACATTGAAGCCCTAGCTGGTTCCACAGGGTTTGCAACTCTTGAAAGTGCTCTGGTTGAGCTACTTCTCCTCAAAGGACTTGATGGTGTAGGTAAAGAATTCCCACTCTTCAACTCAGCAATCTCCTTCTTTAAGCCTGATGTTCATATATTTTACCATGTTTTCCCTTAGTATATTCACATCTTTTGCATATTTTTGCTATCCATTTTCACCATTATTGCATAGCTTTAGGACTAGTCATGCATTAGAGTTTAGTTGCATTGCATTTGCATCTTTTCATGCATAAACAGGTGATTTTAAAGCTTAAGGAGCATGGAAGCAATGCTGAGGAAGAAGTGAAGCAATCATGAAGGGAAAGCAAGAGAGTTAAGGCTGAAATAACAAGGTCCGGAGTCCAACTCGACCGCACACTCGACCAGACACTCGACCGTGTGCTGAGGAGGACTCGACCGAGTGGAGAACACACGAGAGAAGCCAACTCGACCTGCCACTCGACCGAGCACAGGTCGAGTTGACCGAGCCGTTGACTATTTTGTCTTTTAGTATTTTTAGGGCTTCCACTCCCCTCCTATATAAAGCTTTGTACCTGCAGCCACAAAAGTATCCAGCTTTTTAGATATTCTCTAAACCTAGTATTTACCCTTTTTGGGATTTATTCTTTTTGCCTTTTTTATTTCCTAGATCTTGTACTTGAAAAAGACTAAATTCTTCAATATTGTTAGTTTCATAACTTTCTTAATATTGAGAATTCAAGTTTCATTTCTTTTTCAATATTGTAGATCTTTGTTTCATCTTTCTAATGATGCAAGTTTCAATATTTTCTGGGTTTATGATTTTGATGTTCATCATGTGTTCTTGTGAGTAGTAGCTTAGGATTTTGAGGATGGGTTAGGTTGGGCTGTGAATGAGGTTTGTTTGGCTTGATCAAGCTTGATTGTTGTAGATCTCTTCTAGGGTAGATGTTCTTAATGCTGATCCTATATCTGAGAGGGTAGGATCTGATTTCAAGCATCTTAGCATCACACCAATGTTTAAGAGGCATAGATAAGGCTAGATCTAGAGCTTACCATCTTGCTTGCTAAGATATTAGAGGTTTTGTTTTGTATGAGACAAATTTCTTACTGACTGCTTGTGTAGATTCTTTACTATGTGAGAGCAAGTCTAGAAATGCATAGGTTTGATTGTTTCTTGACCATGAGAGTGGGAGAAACTTGTCTTAGATACATATGTCTAGAGATTAGCTCATGTTGTTTGAGATTTGTTGATCAAGTTAGATAGCCTCAATCATTAGTCCAGCCCATGAATCCCTCCTCAAGTCCTTCCTTGTTTATTAATTTTACAGCCTTAATCTTGATTGTAGTTTGATTCGTCTTTGCATTACTCTGTTTTTATTGCATTGCTCTGTTTCTGCGTTTAGTCCAGCTCGACCACTCACTCGACCTACACTCGGTCGAGTGCTTGCTCGAGTTCATCCCCAGAACTCTTGTTTATGCTTTGTGATTGTCTTGTTTTATTCTATTTGCATTTCTGTTGCATTTACTTAGTATCTTGTTCATTACTTGTCTTGCATTAGTTCATTAGCATAGTTTCTACTTCTGTTGGTTGCATCATTACTGTCATAATCATCCTGTTTCATTTGCATTTAGTTCTTAGTTCTTATAGTTTACTTTCTGCACTTTACATTTTCATCATAGGATTGTTATTGACAAACATCCTTTACATCTGACTTAAATTAGATCTTTATGCATATCTTGACTGTTCACAAACACTCAGATTGGATTGACACCTCTTATACTGCAACTGCATAAGGGGAATTGAAACACCTTACCATCCATCCATTCATTGCATACATTCATCATCATTCATCACATTTACATCCTCTATAAAACACTTGTTTCAAAGCCCTTGATGGACTTAGCCATGTTGGTCACCTTCTTCTTCAGCTTATCAAACCTCTTCCCTTGCCACTTGTTCCACTTTTGCAAAAGTGTCAACCTCTTGCTATTCTCCCTCACTCCTCTACTATCCCTTGGGTTGGGCTCATAATCCTCAAATTAAAATTGCTCTTCCCCATCAGCCACTTGTGCATTCCCAGCTTCCTCAATCCTAGGTTGAACTACTCCATCAAACAAGTGCTCCTCAGCTGGCCAAAAGGCAATGTTGGCTCCTTCTTGAATGGTGGTGAGCTCTTGGTTAGGCAAGATCAATTGCTTTTTCCCAAGTGTTGGTAGCTCAAAGTTGAAGATGTGATTTCCTTGATGCATCTCCTTAGCTAGGATGAGAGTAGAGGTGAGGTAGCTTGAGTCAATCCATCTTGGTGAGACCTTCTCTCCTCTAAGTGGAACCTTTGCAGCTTGTAGAATTGGAGTAATGATGCCTCCAATGGTAAGTGCTCCTCTTGATCCTTTGTTTTCCAACTTTCCTACCCAACTTCTCAAGTAAACAATGTGGTCAATGAGCACCATTGCAAGATCAGTCTCTACAGTGCTCCCAAGGATGATGGTTCCATCTCTTGCTTTGAGGATGATCCCATTGAGAGCCATGTCAATCATCTTAAGATCTCCCTCATTGATATTCACAGTTTCCTTCCTTGCAAAGAAGCTCTCCCTCATGTGGAAGTACCTTAGGACTGGGCTCCTTATCCTTGAGCTCTTGGAATTGGAGGATGAGTAGAGTTTGTTGTCCCCAATGGTTTCCCAAACTGAATAGAGCTCCTTTCTTGGTATCATCAAGCTCCTATGGCTCCCAACTTCAAAACCAAACACATTGGCTATCTTTTTCATTGAAAGCTCATGCCTCTTCCCCTTGATTGTGAAGGTGATGTGACCAGCTCCAACCTCAGGATCTTTCCTTGCATATGTATGCAGCTTGACAGTGGCTAGAAACTCACAACTTTTCTCCTTGTAGCCCTCCATGCAAAGCCCCATTAACTTGGTTAAGTTACTTTTCTCAAAAAGAAATTCCACATCTTCATCAATGGCAAGCTTCTCCATGGTTTCCTTGTGAGGATATCTAGTCCCCAAGAACTCCATTCTCATAAAAGCATCATAAAGCTGCCTCTTTGACAACCCACAAGATTCTGCTTCCCCAACATCCATTAACTCTTCTTCTTCACTTTCTTCCTCACTCTCATTCTCACTCTCCTCTTGCTCAACCTCAACTGTTGGCCTCTTCCCTTTGGCCTTTTGTCTCCTCATGAACTCATTGAGAGTTGACTCCCTTTCCTCCTCACTTTCAGTCCTCTCAGGATCTTCCTCAACTGACTCTCTCCTTGGACACGGCATCTGGCTCGACCGGCTGCTCGAACCACCACTCGGTCGAGTACATGATCGAGTGGGGCGTCGAGTTGATTTTCCAGCTTCTCTTCTTGATTCAAGGCCAGCATCACGACGTTCCATGGAGCTTGCAGCGATTTGTTGAGACTTCCTGGTGATCCTTGAAGACATTTTCAAAAAGAACTGAAAGGAATAGACTCAAAGCTCAAAGTTAATAGGTTAGTAACCCAAAAACTTGAAAGAACAAAGCTTGAGCACAAGATGAACTTGGGAGAGATTTTAAAACTTGAATTTAGTTGTTTTAAGCAAATGAGAGAGTGTGAGAGGTATAATCTCGTGCAAGCTCTATATAAAGAAGCTAAGGGGACAAGGGGACAAGGGTGGAGCGTCCATACCATTCAAATTCGAATTGGGAATCTTTGACCTGCTTTTTGCTGCCACTCGACCCCACACTCGACTGTACACGGTCGAGCTCCCTTGACCAAAGTTTGAAAATTCAAAATTTTCTTCTTGTTCTTCCCTCCACTCGATCGTTCTAGCGATTTGAAGATCAAATGGGCCTTTGTTCCTTTCCAACTCGGTCGAGTACCTCTCGTGGGCTGGTCGAGTGGGCTTGCGAGTCTCTTTCTCCAAGTCCAAATCTCTCCTTACCCAACTACATTCTCGCTAAAAGGCCTGTCCAACACAAACATAAAAGAAAACACATCAAACTACAAGGAAAATAAACTATATTTACAAAGGATACCTTAGGGACTTCCTCCCTAGTGAGCTTGTTTAGAGTCACTAAGTTTGACTTTGGTTTCCTTCTTAGACTTTGTCTAGATACCAAGGAGGTGATGAAATCCTCCCTGGAACCTCTTGGTCACTGTGAAGTTGATCCTTGATCACCTCATCCTTAACACACAAACCATACTTCTTCTTGATTTTGAGCCTTGGTCTTGCTTTCCTCCAAGACCTCTTATTCAGCTTAACTTTGAGATCCTCAACCATACTAGTCAACTCTTGAACTGACCTCTTAAGCTTTTCCATAGACTCTTCTTGAAGAGAGTGCTTAGCCTTTGGAGTTGCCTTATCACTTAAGCCTTTTTGACCACCTTTATCCTTGATAGTAAAAGGCTGATCGTCAATTGTAGGGAGGTTGGTTGGGTTAAAGATGTTGAACCTCATAACTATATCCTCAGCAATGTTCAAGGTCACAAGACCTTCCTTGACATCAATGATTGCTCCAACAGTGGCTAAGAATGGCCTCCCAAGAATGATTGGATCTTCAGGTTCCTTATCTATCTCCAGAACCACAAAATCTGTATGAACTCTTGCCTTCCCTATCTTGACAGGGACATTCTCCAACTTACCAACTACCTCTCTGTTTGACCCATCAGCTAGGCATACATGGAGGATTGTGAGTTTGAAATCTTTCCTCCCAAGCTTTTGTGCAATGGAGTAGGGCATGACACTAATTGAAGCCCCTAGGTCACATAGGCATTGGTTGTAGTGGAGGTAACTGAATGTGCATGGTAAATAGAAGGGACCTGGATCCTTAAGCTTGATTGGGATGATAACCCCTCCAAGGTCTTCAAGATCCTTTTCATCTTGGGCTTGAGCCTTTTGCTTTGACAAGTCAAGCAAAAAGTCCTTATAGAGAGGATATGGTTCAAACTGTTCCAAGGCAGGTCCTCTCTCCTCTTCTTGGTAAGCAATGATGACCTCTTGTAAAGCCAACACTTCCTCTTGTTTCTCAACCACAGCTTCTTCCTTCAAAACCCTCTCATCCTCTTGTTGCTTAGCCAACATTTCTTTTTTCTCAATGATCTCCCTTAGTTCCTTAATCCTCTGTGCGTTGAAACGCCCTAGGAATGGTAGTGGAGGCTTGTAAGCAGGAGGAATGTACTTAGCAGGTTTGACAGCTTCGGAGTCTCCAGCTCGATCGACCACTCGAGCATGCACACGGTCGAGTGGCTGTTCGAGTACCTGGTCGAGTGCAATGTCGAACTCCAGTTGCTTTGCAAAAACGTCACTTGGACTTCACTGTCCTCAGTGACTTCTTCCTCATGAACTTGAATGGCCTTGGCTGTGAACTCTCTTGGATTTTGAACAGCTTTTCCAGGGAGTTGGTTGGGTTTAGGAGCTGAAGTAGAGGCAATGTTACTCTCCATATACTTCACTCTTGAGTTAAGACCCTCAAACTTCATGTTTAGATCATTGTACTGTGATGTGAGTCTTTGATTCAACTCAGCAAACTGTTTGGCTTCCTCAATCTTTCCTTGTGTTTGCCCAATCAACAACTGTTGCATCATTGCCCTTAAGTCTTGTTCTTGGCCTTGGTTAGTCTGAAACCCTGGTGGGGGACACAACTGAGGCTGGAACACTTGATGTTGTTGTTTGGGGATGTAGTTTTGTTGCTATTGAGGCTGTTGAGGTGGATAGACTTGGTCTTGAGAGTTGGCCACATTGGTACTCCTATAAGAGAGATTGTTGTTCTTGAAACCTCCTAGGTTGTAGCCTTTGAATCCTCCCTGGTTTTGCATGTAGCACAACTCAGCAAACTCAGTCTCCCCTTCTTGAACTGGAACCTCTTCCTCACCAATGAAGTGAATAGACTTTTGTTGGCTAAGATGGATCTTGTCAAGCTTCTCATTGACCATCTTCAAATCCCTCTTGTACTTGTCCTCTTGATCAGTTGATGATGACCTTATGGTTCTGTCATAGTCCTCATTATAGTTGCCATCTGATTGAGCAAGATTTTCAACCAACTCCCAGCCTTCTTCAACATTTTTGTTGAGGAAGTTTCCATTTGAGGCTGTGTCAAGAAGCATTCTGATCTTGGGAAGCACTCCTCTATACAAAGTACTTAAAAGGGACTCATTGCTGAAGCCATGGTGAGGACACTGAGTCTGGAATCCTTTAAACCTTTCCCAAGCTTCACAAAAACTCTCATTATTCCTTTGAGCAAACCCAGAAATTTCATTTCTCAATCTAGCAGTTCTAGCATTGGAAAAAAATTTGGCCAAAAAAGGTTTTTTGCAAGCATCCCATGTGGTTATTGCTCCAGTAGGAAGAGTCTTCTCCCAAAGGTGAGCCTTATCTCCAAGTGAGAAGGGGAATAGCCTTAACTTGAATCCATCCTCACTGACTCCATTGATCTTAGTGAGACCACATATCCTATCAAATTCATCAAGGTGCTCCAGGGGATCTTCCATTGGCAACCCATGGAACTTGTTGGCTTGAATCATTGAGATCAATCCACTTTTGATCTCAAAGTTGTTGTTGGCAACAGTAGGAGGCACAATACCAGCTCTCTGGTTATGTGTGTTTGGTGCATCTCCAGCACCAATGTTTCTTGCTCTTGGAGCTTGTTGATCTTGTTGCTCCATTAGCACTTGTTGTTCTTGTTCCTGATAGATCCTTGTTTTCTACTGTCTCAGGTCCCTTGGTGGTTTGTTGATGTGATCAAGGAGTCTCTGAAGATTGTGAGGACCCTTGGACCTTGTTTGCATCAACAGAGTCGAGGGCAGACTCGGACAGGCACTCGGTCGAGTCGATTGGGAACTGATGTCTATTTGTATCCGGCTTCTGACTCGATCAGGTGCTCGAGCACACACTCGGTCGAGTGGTGGTCGAGTTGATGGTCGAGCTGGTACATGAAACTCAATCACAGACAAGCAGAAGAATAAACAAGATCAGTAGTGAACAAGTTGATAAATGAACTTAATCTTAGACTTTTATGGATCCTAATTGTCACAAAAACACACTTAAATAGGCAACGGCGCCAAATTGAAACAAGTATTTTAATGGTGGTTGGTGTGAATGATGATGAATGTATGCAATGAATGGATGGATGGTAAGGTGTTTCAATTCCCCTTATGCAGTTGCAGTATAAGAGGTGTCAATCCACTCTGAGTGTCTGTGATCACTAAGGATGTGCTTATTATGCCAAAGTCAAGCCAATATGTAAGGATATTTGTCACTAACAATCCTATGATGACAAATGTAAAATGCAGAAAGTAAAATATAAGAACTAAGAACTGAATGCAAATGAAACAGAATGGTTACACTAATATAAAGCTAGAACAGAAACATAAACTATGATAATGAACTAATGCAAGACAATAATGAACAGGACAACAAATAAATGCAACAGAAATGCAAATAGAATGAAGCAAGACAATCACAAATCATAAACACAAAGTTCTGGGGAAGCACTCGACCGAGTGTAGGTCCAGTGGGTGGTCGAGCTAGACTAAACGCAGAAACAGAGCAATGCAATAAAAACAGAGTAATGCAAAGACGAATCAAACTACAAGCAAGCAACAGGATTAAAACTGTAAAATCAATAAGCAAGGAAGGACTTGAGGAGGGATTCATGGGCTGGACTAATGATTGAGGCTATCTAACTTGATCAACAAATCTCAAACAACATGAGCTAATCTCTAGACATATGTATCTAAGACAAGTTTCTCCCACTCTCATGGTCAAGAAACAATCAAACCTATGCATTTCTAGACTTGCTCTCACATAGTAAAGAATCTACACAAGCAGGCATTAAGCAATATGTCTCATACCAAACAAAACCTCTAATCTCTTAGCAAGCAAGATGGTAAGCTCTAGATCTAGCCTTATCTATGCTTCTTAAACAATGGTGTGATGCTAAGATGTTTGAAATCAGATCCTACCCTTTCATATATAGGATCAGCATTAAGAACATCTACCCTAGAAGAGATCTACAACAATCAAGCTTGATCAAGCCAAACAAACCTCATTCACAGCCCAGCCTAACCCATCCTCAAGATCCTAAGCAACTACTCACAAGTACACATGATGAACATCAAAATCATAAACCCAGAAAATATTGAAACTTGCATCATTAGAAAGATGAAACAAAGATCTACAATATTGGAGAAAGAATCAAACTCGAATTCTCAATATTAAGAAAGTTATGAAACAAACAATATTGAGGAATTTCGCTTTTCTCCTTAAGAACAAGTACAAAATCTAAAAATAAAAGAAAAGTGCAAAAGGAATAATCCCAAAAAGGGTAAAAACTAGGTTTAGAGAATATCTAAAAAGCTGGACTCTTTTGTGGCTGCAGGTACAAGGCTTTATATAGGAGGGGAGTGGAAGCCCTAAAAATACTAAAAGACAAAATAGTCAACGGCTCGGTCAACTCGACCTGTGCTCGGTCGAGTGGCAGGTCGAGCTGGCTTCTCTCGTGTGTTCTCCACTCGGTCGAGTCCTCCTCAGCACACGGTCGAGTGTCTGGTCGAGTGTGCGGTCGAGTTGGACTTCGGACCTTGTTATTTCAGCCTTAACTCTCTTGCTTTCCCTTCATGATTGCTTCACTTCTTCCTCAGCATTGCTTCGATGCTCTTTAAGCTCCAAAATCACTTGTTTATGCATGAAAAGATGCAAATGCAATGCAACTAAACTCTAATGCATGATTAGTCCTAAAGCTATGCAATAATTGTGAAAAAGGATAGCAAAAGATGCAAATGATGTGAATATACTAAGGGAAAACATGGTAAAATATATGATCATCACGCGCCAGCAACGTTTATGAGATTGATGAACAGCGTGTTTCAGGAGTTTCTGGACATGTCTGTCATCATTTTCATCGACGATATCCTGGTATATTGTAAGAGTCCTTAGGAGCATGCAGTGCATTTGAGGGCAGTTCTGGAAAAGCTGCGGGAGCAGAAGTTGTTTGCTAAGCTGAGCAAGTGCAGTTTTTGGCAGCGTGAGATGGGTTTTCTGGGTCACATTGTTTCTGTAGAGGGGGTTTCTGTAGATCCGGAGAAGATTCAGACTATCAAGGATTGGCCTAAACCGCAGAATGCCACAGAGATCAAGAGTTTCCTTGGTCTGGCAGGTTACTACAGGAGGTTTGTGCAGGGTTTTGCAAGTAGGGAACCCCCTATGACTAAGTTGACAGGGAAGGATGTTCCTTTTGTTTGGTCACAGGAGTGTGAGGAGGGCTTTGAAAGCTTTAAGGAGATGTTGACTACTACGCCAGTGTTGGATTTGCTTGAGCAGGGAGAACCCTATGTGGTTATACTGATGCATCCAGAGTTGGTTTGGGGTGTGTGCTGATGCAGCATGGGAAGGTGATTGCCTATGCTTCGCGGCAGTTGCGGAAGCATGAGGGCAACTATCCTACTCATGATTTGGAGATGGCTGATGTAGTTTTTGCCCTGAAGATTTGCAGATCATATCTCTATGGTGAAAAGGTACATGTGTTTACAGATCATAAGAGCCTGAAGTATATATTCACTCAGCCTAAGCTGAATTTGAGACAGAGGCGGTGGATGGAGCTTGTGATGGAGTCTCTGGTAGGAGAGATCATTGCCTTGAGATTGTGTGCTGTTTCACAGGAACCGTTGGGTTTGGAAGCAGTTGATAAAGCAGATCTTCTGAGTAGGGTGCGGTTGGCTCAGGAGAAGGATTTGGAGCTGGTGAATGCCTCAAAGGATGTTGACTCAGAGTATCAGGTCTCAGACAATGGAACTATCTTGGTGCACGGTCGGGTTTGTGTGCCCAAGGATGAGGAGTTAAGGCAGAAGATTCTGAGAGAGGCTCATGCGAGCAAGTTTTCTGTTCATCCATGAGCGACTAAGATGTACCGTGATCTCAAGAGGTACTATCACTGGGTCGGGATGAAGAAGGATGTAGCTAGTTGGGTCGCGAGGTGTGATGTGTGTCAGCTAGTGAAGGCTGAGCATCAGGTTCCAGGCGGGTGTTGTACCCTTGATCTGTCATCTCGGGCAACTGGCAAAGGGCCTAGGCCGAGCACGTCTAATGGGCTGAGAACGTATTACGGGCCGGCCCATCAGGCCCGGAGAAATTAAGAGAGCGCGGAGATGCTTCGTGTTGGTCAGCTCGCAGCTCGGGCTTTGTCAAAGATTCTTGCATTCAAGAGGATTAATCTTTTGTAGAGGTCGAACAAATTTTCCAAAACAAGCAATACAATACAAATTCTCGAAACACTCTCAATTCAGTTCGGAACCCCTAACGGCGATAAGCTCCTCCGTATTCAAAATCACTTCGGAAAGAGAGAATTGATCTCGGTTCTCACAGCGGGTTACTGAAGAGTCTACCCATTTCTGAATGGAAGTGGGATATGATCATTATGGATTTTGTGGTAGGATTGCCAGTGTCTCGGACCTTTGATGCTATTTGGGTTATTGTGGACCAGTTGACTAAGTCAGCACATTTTTTGGCCATTAAGATACTGATGGAGCAGCAGTCTTGGCTAAGAAGTACGTGAGAGAGATAGTCAGATTGTATGGGGTGCCAGCGAGCATTGTGTTTGATAGGGATTCTAAGTTCACTTCGGTGTTCTGGAAGGTATTTCAGGCAGAGATGGGCACTAAGGTGCATATGAGTACATCTTACCATCCCCAGACAGATGGACAATCAGAGAGGACGATTCAGACGCTGGAGGATGTGTGTGTTGGATTGGGGTGGCCATTGGGCAGATCACCAGAACCTGGTAGAGTTTGCTTACAACAACTGTTATGAGGCGAGTATTAAGATGGCTCCTTATTAGGCTTTGTATGGGAGGCCATGTCGTACACCGTTCTGTTGGACTCAGGTGGGGGAGAAGAGTATTTTTGGTGCTAGTTTTGTTCAGGAGACCTCAGAGAAGATTCGGGTTCTCAAGCTGAACATGAAGGAGGCACAGGATAGGCAGGGGAGTTATGCTGATAGGAGGAGGAGAGATCTTTAGTTTCAGGTAGGAGACAGAGTGTACCTGAAGATGGCGATGTTGTAGGGTCCGAACAGGTCATTGACAGAGACTAACTTGAGTCCGAGGTTCATGGGTCTGTTCAGAGTGATTGAGCGGGTAGGATCGGTAGCATATAGGCTGGAGTTGCCTGAGGTTATGCGTGTGTTCCACAAGGTGTTCCATATTTCTATGTTGCGGAAGTGTCTCTGTGAGGATGATCAGTTGTTGGCTAAGATTCCTGAAGATCTTCATCCTAACATGACTTTGGAGGCGAGACCACTGAGGGTTCTCGGGAGGAGGATCAAGGAACTTCGGAAGAAGAAGATTCCTTTGATGAGAGTCCTTTGGGACTGTGATGGTGTGGAGGAGCAGACTTGGGAGCCTGAAGTGAGGATGAAGGCAAGGTTTAAGAAGTGGTATGAGAAGCAAGCGCGACTTGAACTTGTCTTGCCTGGTCCCATCTGTAATTCGTGGCTGGAGCGGAAATGGAGTATTCCAGCCCATCTCTCTTGTGTACTCGGTCGCTTGGGGTGGTTGGTTGTGCGACTCAGTAACAAGATGAGGTGGTGCTTGGGTACAAAGTTTCCTTGAGGCGAGATTTTGGAGGAAAGTTTTCCTGAAATAGAAGTTTCTAAAAGTGGAAAGTTTCCAAAAATAGAAAGTGCTAAATATGGAAAGTTTTATGTGAGTTAGAATTTGTCTATTTTATTGGTGGAGAGCCTTGGAAGGGCTTTTGTGGCCTTAGTGGCGGACTTTTGAGTCATTGTGCCCGTGTGTGGCAGTCTTTTTAGACATTGTGTGGCCTTTGTGGCAGGTTGTTTAGCCAATTGTGTGGCAGTCTTTTTAGACATTGTTTGGTCTTTGTGACGGTCCTGTTTAGGACAGATTGTTTGGTCTTTGTGACGGTCCTGTTTAGGAAAAATTGTTTGGCCTTGGTGGCGGTCCTGTTTAGGACATTTGTTTGGCATTGTGGCATGTATATGATCCTTTTGTGGTCATGAGGTATTCCAGTAAGGGGATATGTGGTTGGTAGGACATTGTGATGTTTTACGCGAGCCACGGGAAGGAAACTTGGATAGGGATAGGACTCAGACGTGTTCAGAATTGTTTCCTCGCGACTCTGAGAGGACTTAGGTTCTCCTAGTACTGCCATATTCAGAGACTTTGTGGCTTGAGAGTATGGTTGGTATATCGACTTCGGATGACGATCCGGGGGAGCGCTGTAGGGTGGCAACCCAGAGACGAGTATTGGATTTTCCTTATATATTATGGCATGCGGGTTTAGGCCCGATAAGGAGCAAACATTATGGCATGCAGATTTAGGTGTGATGATGAGCCAATAAAAACTCAAGGTTTAGGCCTATGAGTAGAGGAAAGTCCAAAAGTCGAGAGAAAATGACGCCTGGAGCGTAAGTCTATCGCCTAGAGGTGACCTTCTATAGATCGGTCGGAGGAGTGTGGGCTGTGGAGACGGTTGCACGCGAGTCCTTGGCTGATGGTTGTTCGAGATTCGAGGATGAATCTAGATTGGTGGGGGAGAATAGTAACATCCGTGAACTGAAATCCCGGTTTGGGGATTGCATCGGTCGATGCAGAAGGTGCATCGGCCGATGCAGGTTCGGTTCTCTGCGTTTTGACTTAAGTTAAACGCTGCGTTTTGGGTTAGGAAACCTTAAGTCGAGTTTTTGTCTCATTCGACGAATTTGGCCGTTTTTGAGAGAAAACAAAAGAGAGAAAAGCTTTTTGAGTGGACTTGGTGATTTCTGGAGATTTGAGGCTGTTCCTTTAGAGATTTGTAGCTGGGATCGTTGTAAGAGCTTCCTGGGAGCGTTGTTTTGCTTGTTTGAGGTTCAGATTCGTCTTGGCAAAGGTAAGTGCAGGACCATGGCTTATCTTAGCTAGAGAACTCTCTAATTTGCTTGTTAAGTGTTGTTAGATCGTATTTCTGGACGTTAGGAAGCTTTCTTGTGGCTTGGGATCGAGTTTTGTGGTTGTAAGAACAAATATCCGGCGAGAAGCTTCGGGGAAAACACGATGCTCGGCATTGCATCGGTCGATGCATATCTTGCGTCGGTCGATGCAGGTGCAAGGACGGCCCGTAAAACCTAGGGTTTTCGTGTTATGTCGAGCATGTGTTGGTCGATGCAGTTTGGGTGTCGGTTGATGCATGTGTAACTTGCATCGGTTGATGAAGCCCTTGTGTCGATCGATGCATCCCTATGTGGCGTCGGTCGATGCATGTCGGTGTCGGTCGATGCAGAGTCCTGGTTTGTTATTATTGTTTGTTGATTGTTGTTTGATGGTGAGAGATGACTCTATTGCTTGTGTGTATAGCCCAGTAGATGGGAGGATTGTCTTATTGAGTGTTTATTAAATACTCATGCATTGCAATATGTGTTTATGGTGCAGGTAAAGGCAAAGTGAGATCGTGGAATCAAGGCAATGAAAAGAAGGATGTTCTAGTGGTTCGCTTGGTTGTCTAGCTTCTGTTAGGTTGGTAGAGTTGAGTCCTAGAATGTTGTTTAGGATTGCTCGTTCTCTGGTTTATGTTGTTTGGATCATTAGTTTATGATTTGGAATTGATGTTGGTTATTGAATTATTACTGGCTATTTATTGGATATTAATATTGGTTATTTCCGCTGCTAGTTGTGATTGTGGTTAGGTGGCTAGTGGGTATGAGACCACTAGTTGTAGTTTATTAATTATATTTTATTTATATATATTTATTATTTTTTTAAAAAAAACGGGTCTAGTCGTTTCAGCTACAGTCATAAAAAATATAGCATTTTACTTCTCATACAATAACTATGAATTTGTTTATACAATTTTTACATGCTAATATTATTATCAAAATGTTATGTTATTTGATAATCTTTTATTTTATAAATCAAAAGTTACATGGGCAATTAAAATCTGCCACATAGTTAGTGTCTCATATTTAAAAAAAAATAACTTGAAAACTAAAATTACGAGACCAAGTTTAGATATAGAAAATGAAACATTTTCATTATTGTTTTAAAAAATTGAAAATTATGTCAATTTAATATACTTTTTTCCCAAAATATTTCTAAAATCATATATATATAAAAAAAACTGTTTCCATTCTCAACCCACCTGATTTCTTTTTCATGGAGCACACATAAATCTTTTTAACATAGAAGACTCATGAAACATACAATAAATCCTTTTAAAGTTATATTTTATCCTTCAAACTCTCATGAACCCGTGAATTAATTGGTCAGGTTATTCTTCTTGTGTGAGTGTTTTATCAAAATATTACAAATTCAATTTCAAAATCATAAAATATCAACATTCGAAATTCTAATCTTTTTTAAAAAAAAATATCTCAATTCATAATTTTAAATAATTAAACAATTGAAAATATATATGTCGATTAATAATTATTAATTTATAGAGGTTAAACCTTTGTATATATTTTATAATCGGAATCTTGATTCAACTATTTCGGTTTGAGAGGAAAACAAATGCGTAGGAGGAGAAGAAGAAAACACCAGTGTTTTTATATCGATTTGTATGTGTTAAATGTATGTTTTGAAGTCTAATACGATATAGATAGGAAAATCTTGAAACAATTGTGTATATAAGTGTATAATATGAAAGACATTAAAAGCAACGAAGACAACAAGAATAATGTCTCTGGTTTTGGAGAACATTGTCCATAAAGGAAACATAGCAACTAAAGCACATGGAAATCTTCTCTATGATATGACCAAAATGCATAAGTATGAGCAGTCTAAGATCAGTTACACAGTTAGTGCAATTACAATATTTTATCATTCCTTCTGTGTGGAAGCGTTCAAATAAACCATAACTGCTGGAATATTCATCTCCATCCAGTGAATGTGGCTAAATGTATTCAGCCAAGAAATCTTCAAAATCATCTGAGATCACTGGTTCATGGTGAAAGCTGATGAACTCAGAAAAGTTATAAGGAAAACGCGGCGTATCTGTGGTAGATAGCTGAAATCTGGCTCCACAATTTTAATCACGCCCATTGATGGCTCGAGAAACCATGGGGAAAGCCGAGAAGGTGACAACATTCAATAAGATAGCAGCCAAGATTGCACAAGTTGGGGTTTCCACACACACTAGAAGATAACACAAGTAAAATGTAAGCAATCGCAGCCTCACTTTTTCATTTGAGGAATCTTGTGGTGATAATTCTGTAAAAGAAAATGGAGATCATATTAAAATCGAATCAAAAAATAGAACAAAATACAAACTATTGTGGAAACCTCATATTATCAGCAAGCTTACAAGAGTGTAAAACACGCAAATAACTATCCATCAGCGTAAGCCAAACGAATCTAACACCAAAAGGATAATATCAAACCTTTTTAGGCTGACTGAGAATACTGTGTTACTTGTCGCAAGAACAAAGAGCACCTGCAAAGTGATGGAATCGAACTCTATCCCTTACAATAATTTTCCGACGGAAAGCTTTTGATACACATTTTATAAAAGAATGACAATCTCTGCCAACTCTCAGATTCTTTGTGATCCGGAGAGTTGTTCCCGCAGGAGTTCTCTCATCAATCCATATGCAATAGCCAATTTTTCACTGTGAAATGTATCTGCAGATACTAAACACCGATCAGAGAGAGTAGGAGCAGCTCTGTTTGAGTCCTCTGGCCTAAAATGGCACGGTGGATTACTTCTCTGAGTTCTGAGTAAATAAGTGCAGACTCCGGATGCTTTTTGTAATCAACAACGTATTTGTGAACTTGATCACCAATGTCAATCCAGCTCCAGCCTGGAAGTGTCCGTCCCACGTACAATGTAGAAGATCCCCTTGTTTGAGAAGGGATAGCTCTGCAATTGAATTTAACAAACTAGCAAATCTTTAGCTCCCATATTTGCAAGCAGAGTCAGAGAGCCTCCTCGAAAGACTTATCCTGGCGGTAAGCATCCGTGATCGTTGTATTTAAGACAATGTTTTGAGCTTGTGTGTCGTCGAAAACTCTCTGAGCTTATAAGACTTTTTACCACACACCAATTGCCTCAAAAAGCAACAACTGTAGCTACAAACTCATTAGGTCTCGATTCACCAGAGAAAACAATACTTTTAAACAGCTTCAAAAAACAACATTTCTCTCAGCCATTAAATCGAACAACTTGCGTGCACGAACCGCGTGAATCTATTCGCCAGTTCTTGGCTACCTTTAATTAGCACAGGCTCTTTCAAAAGCTAGTTAAGACGATAAATGGAGAGAAGAGGTCTTTTTTTGGTTTGGGTAACAAAAGACACGAGTTCGTTCCACCTTGTCCGATCACAGACAAAGCGTTGACAAAATCCCTCTTTCTCAATTATAAAACGGCGGCCCGTTTTTTCTTCTTTCTTTTTTTTTTTGATAAAAACGTCATGATGTTTACAATAAGAAACAAAAAACGTCTTGCCCTTTTGTGGTACAAAGTCCCACCTCTGAAACATATGATTCGATCGGGCTGTTTATATACCATTCGTAAGTTATGCTAGATTGTCTCCCACGATCGATGATGAAAAACAACAGACAAAACAATTATTCCTTCGAATCGAAGAGATTATGAGGATGAGGATTTAACCTCTGAGATCGTGGTGAGGCAATTTTTTTTTTTTTCCTTTTTTCCTTTTTTTTTTTTTTAAGTATTTTCAAAATTTTTTTTTTTTTTTGAAAAAAATATTTTCAAAATTTTTAAATCTTATCTTTTAATGATCAAAGTTATTCACAAAAACAACATCAAATCATCACTTTTTTTGGAACAAACATACCACAATTTTATGAACACTACTCTTTTTATCACTATAATTTTTGAATCTAATAGTGTAAAATTTTTGAACCATTAAATATCCAATATTTTCATTTCTCAAAGTATAATTGATTAATATCACTATTCATAATTCACCTTATTAACCATGCTGATTCTATAAATATTTACCCAAAAATAAATGTAATTGTGTTTGGAATTAGGATAATAATAGAAAGAATGTTTTTTTACAATGCCAAATGATGTAATATTCTAGATTTGAAATTATTTTTGAAATGTACTCCTTAAAATAAAAATAGTAGTATTTTAGGATATGTCTGTCATATATTATATTTATATATATTAATTTGAAATAAATATTCTAAGAAAATATATTAAAAACTTAATTATATATAAAACCCAAGGAGTTGACAAAAAAAACTAAAACCATAGGAAATCAACGTATATCATGTCTTTCTTTTAGAGAAAACAGTTTCGCTTAGTGTTCTATATGTTGTGTGACCGATACCCTTGAATGTTTGTGTGATTTTTGTGTTGTGGCTTGGTTTTGCTCATCTTGGTACTTTGGTCAAGTGAGAGGCGATTCGAGGCAGAGATCTAAGCTGGAATTCAAAGAAGAATGATGTTCGGCATCGGTACCGGTCGACACCAATGCAAGGACGGCGCGAGGGCTCTAGCAAATGTCAATCAACACAATGTGGTGGTGTTGGTTGACAAGAACTAGGGTTTTTGGGGGATATCGAGCATGTGTCTGTCACATAATACATATACTAATTCAAATAAAATATTTTAAGAAATTTTTTAAAAAGTTATTATATATAAATCCCTACGAGTTGACAAAAACAAAAAAAAAGAACTAAAATCTATGAAATCAATGTGTATATCATGTCTTCCTTTTAGAAAAAAAAAAACAGTTTCGCTTTTGTTACTCGAAGATCTTCAAGTTAATCTCACCATTGATCATTGAAGTGATAAAATATGCAGGCTCCAAAACTAATATATTGACATAAAAAAATTATCCAAAAATAGATGTAATTGTGTTTGCTTGGATTAATAGTAATATTTGTTTTCAGATTGTGGTTAAATATGTAACGCCCGCAAACCAGAATTTTCAGTTCGTGCTTCGATCGACGACGGGGAGAGCATCGATTGATGCACTTGTGTGATTTGTGCTCGGGTTAACTTCAATTTCTATGGTTCGACGCAGTTTGATGGGTTAAACTTAGGGCTCACTTATAACATGGGAGTTTTGTTTCTCTAAACTCTAGAAAAGAAGAGTTTCCTATGAGCGTTTTTGAGGTGTTCTAAGCTGTTTCTGGAGAGATATGTTCCTAGAGTGGAGATCTGGGGCTAAGGAAGTGGTGGTAAGCTTGTTGTGGGTGTTGTTTCGTCATTTTTGGTGCAGAATATTCTTGTTAAGAGGTGAGTATGTGATCATGGCTGATCTAAGCATTAGATGTGTGTTTTTTGTGTGATTTTGTGTGTTGATTGCTTTTATACTTGTTTTTGAGTGTTTGCCGTGATGTTCATGGCCTTTGGAGGGCGGTTTTGGCATCACGGAGCAAAGAGGAGTCGGAGGAAATCATGTTCGGTGGTGCCTCGAGCGGCTTCATCGATTGTGTTTGTCAATTTAATCTACTTTTTTCCCAAAACATTTCTAAAATCATATATAAAAAAACTGTTTCCATTCTCAACCCTCACGATCTCTTTTTCATGGAGCACACATAATTCTTTTTAACATAGAAGACTCATGAAACATACAATAAATCCTTGTAAAGTTATATTTTATCCTTCTCATGAACCCTTGAATTAATTGGTCAGGTTATTCTTCTCGTGTGAGTGTTTTATCCTTGAGAATTTCTCATATTGAGATGCAAGGAGCCAAGGATATCATCAGATTAAACATGGCTTACAACTGATATACGTAGCATGTCATTAAAATAGCCAAGTTTTTTTGTTAACAATATTCAGTTTCTAGATATACATCATTTACATTTTGATAGTTTGATAAAGTATTAAAATACGACAATTGTCCCTTCTATTATTCATAAATTTGAATTTGAATTTGTGTATGTCATTTGTATAAGTGAGTTTTTGTATAATATTTGTAATTTATTGTCAATAATGTTTTCAAAATATTACAAATTCAATTTCAAAACCATAAAATATCAACATTCGAAATTCTAATCTTTTTTTAAAAAAATTATCTCAATTCATAATTTTAAATTATTATACAATTGAAAATATATCTGTCGATTAATAATTATTAATTTATAGAGGTTAAACCTTTGTATATATTTTATAATCGGAACCTTGTTTCAACTATTTCGGTTTGAGAGGAAAACAAATGCGTAGGAGGAGAATAATAAGACACCAGTGTTTTTATATCGATTTGTATGTGTTAAATGTATGTTTTGAAGTCTAAGACGATATAGATAGGAAAATCTTGAAACAATTGTGTATGTAAGTGTATAATATGAAAGACATTAAAAGCAACGAAGACAACAAGAATAATGTCTCTGGTTTTGGAGAACATTGTCCATAAAGGAAACATAGCAACTAAAGCACATGGAAATCTTCTCTATGATATGACCAAAATGCATAAGTATGAGCAGTCTAAGATCAGTTACACAGTTAGTGCAATTACAATATTTTATCATTCCTTCTGTGTGGAAGCGTTCAAATAAACCATAACTGCTGGAATATTCATCTCCATCCAGTGAATGTGGCTAAATGTATTCAGCCAAGAAATCTTCAAAATCATCTGAGATCACTGGTTCATGGTGAAAGCTGATGAACTCAGAAAAGTTATAAGGAAAACGCGGCGTATCTGTGGTAGATAGCTGAAATCTGGCTCCACAATTTTAATCACGACCATTGATGGCTCGAGAAACCATGGGGAAAGCCGAGAAGGTGACAACATTCAATAAGATAGCAGCCAAGATTGCACAAGTTGGGGTTTCCACACACACTAGAAGATAACACAAGTAAAATGTAAGCAATCGCAGCCTCACTTTTTCATTTGAGGAATCTTGTGGTGATAATTCTGTAAAAGAAAATGGAGATCATATTAAAATCGAATCAAAAAATAGAACAAAATACAAACTATTGTGGAAACCTCATATTATCAGCAAGCTTACAAGAGTGTAAAACACGCAAATAACTATCCATCAGCGTAAGCCAAACGAATCTAACACCAAAAGGATAATATCAAACCTTTTTAGGCTGACTGAGAATACTGTGTTACTTGTCGCAAGAACAAAGAGCACCTGCAAAGTGATGGAATCGAACTCTATCCCTTACAATAATTTTCCGACGGAAAGCTTTTGATACACATTTTATAAAAGAATGACAATCTCTGCCAACTCTCAGATTCTTTGTGATCCGGAGAGTTGTTCCCGCAGGAGTTCTCTCATCAATCCATATGCAATAGCCAATTTTTCACTGTGAAATGTATCTGCAGATACTAAACACCGATCAGAGAGAGTAGGAGCAGCTCTGTTTGAGTCCTCTGGCCTAAAATGGCACGGTGGATTACTTCTCTGAGTTCTGAGTAAATAAGTGCAGACTCCGGATGCTTTTTGTAATCAACAACGTATTTGTGAACTTGATCACCAATGTCAATCCAGCTCCAGCCTGGAAGTGTCCGTCCCACGTACAATGTAGAAGATCCCCTTGTTTGAGAAGGGATAGCTCTGCAATTGAATTTAACAAACTAGCAAATCTTTAGCTCCCATATTTGCAAGCAGAGTCAGAGAGCCTCCTCGAAAGACTTATCCTGGCGGTAAGCATCCGTGATCGTTGTATTTAAGACAATGTTTTGAGCTTGTGTGTCGTCGAAAACTCTCTGAGCTTATAAGACTTTTTACCACACACCAATTGCCTCAAAAAGCAACAACTGTAGCTACAAACTCATTAGGTCTCGATTCACCAGAGAAAACAATACTTTTAAACAGCTTCAAAAAACAACATTTCTCTCAGCCATTAAATCGAACAACTTGCGTGCACGAACCGCGTGAATCTATTCGCCAGTTCTTGGCTACCTTTAATTAGCACAGGCTCTTTCAAAAGCTAGTTAAGACGATAAATGGAGAGAAGAGGTCTTTTTTTTTGGTTTGGGTAACAAAAGACACGAGTTCGTTCCACCTTGTCCGATCACAGACAAAGCGTTGACAAAATCCCTCTTTCTCAATTATAAAACGGCGGCCCGTTTTTTCTTCTTTCTTTTTTTTTTTGATAAAAACGTCATGATGTTTACAATAAGAAACAAAAAACGTCTTGCCCTTTTGTGGTACAAAGTCCCACCTCTGAAACATATGATTCGATCGGGCTGTTTATATACCATTCGTAAGTTATGCTAGATTGTCTCCCACGATCGATGATGAAAAACAACAGACAAAACAATTATTCCTTCGAATCGAAGAGATTATGAGGATGAGGATTTAACCTCTGAGATCGTGGTGAGGCAATTTTTTTTTTTTTTTTTCCTTTTTTCCTTTTTTTTTTTTAAGTATTTTCAAAATTTTTTTTTTTTTTTGAAAAAAATATTTTCAAAATTTTTAAATCTTATCTTTTTAATGATCAAAGTTATTCACAAAAACAACATCAAATCATCACTTTTTTTTGGAACAAACATACCACAATTTTATGAACACTACTCTTTTTATCACTATAATTTTTGAATCTAATAGTGTAAAATTTTTGAACCATTAAATATCCAATATTTTCATTTCTCAAAGTATAATTGATTAATATCACTATTCATAATTCACCTTATTAACCATGCTGATTCTATAAATATTTATCCAAAAATAAATGTAATTGTGTTTGGTTGGATATAATAGAAAGAACGTTTTTTTTTGTACAATGCCAAATGATGTAATATTCTAGATTTGAAATTATTTTTGAAATGTACTCCTTAAAATAAAAATAGTAGTATTTTAGGATATGTCTGTCATATATTATATTTATATATATTAATTTGAAATAAATATTCTAAGAAAATATATTAAAAACTTAATTATATATAAAACCCAAGGAGTTGACAAAAAAAACTAAAACCATAGGAAATCAACGTATATCATGTCTTTCTTTTAGAGAAAACAGTTTCGCTTAGTGTTCTATATGTTGTGTGACTGATACCCTTGAATGTTTGTGTGATTTTTGTGTTTTTTGTGGCTTGGTTTTGCTCATCTTGGTACTTTGGTCAAGTGAGAGGCGATTCGAGGCAGAGATCTAAGCTGGAATTCAAAGAAGAATGATGTTCGGCATCGGTATCGGTCGACACCAATGCAAGGACGGCGCGAGGGCTCTAGCAAATGTCAATCAACACAATGTGGTGGTGTTGGTTGACAAGAACTAGGGTTTTGGGGGATGTCGAGCATGTGTCTGTCACATAATACATATACTAATTCAAATAAAATATTTTAAGAAATTTTTTAAAAAGTTATTATATATAAATCCCTACGAGTTGACAAAAACAAAAAAAAAACTAAAATCTATGAAATCAATGTGTATATCATGTCTTCCTTTTAGAAAAAAAAAACAGTTTCGCTTTGTTACTCGAAGATCTTCAAGTTAATCTCACCATTGATCATTGAAGTGATAAAATATGCAGGCTCCAAAACTAATATATTGACATAAAAAAATTATCCAAAAATAGATGTAATTGTGTTTGCTTGGATTAATAGTAATATTTGTTTTCAGATTGTGGTTAAATATGTAACGCCCGCAAACCAGAATTTTCAGTTCGTGCTTCGATCGACGACGGGGAGAGCATCGATTGATGCACTTGTGTGATTTGTGCTCGGGTTAACTTCAATTTCTATGGTTCGACGCAGTTTGATGGGTTAAACTTAGGGCTCACTTATAACAGGGGAGTTTTGTTTCTCTAAACTCTAGAAAAGAAGAGTTTCCTATGAGCGTTTTTGAGGTGTTCTAAGCTGTTTCTGGAGAGATATGTTCCTAGAGTGGAGATCTGGGGCTAAGGAAGTGGTGGTAAGCTTGTTGTGGGTGTTGTTTCGTCATTTTTGGTGCAGAATATTCTTGTTAAGAGGTGAGTATGTGATCATGGCTGATCTAAGCATTAGATGTGTGTTTTTGTGTGATTTTGTGTGTTGATTGCTTTTATACTTGTTTTTGAGTGTTTGCCGTGATGTTCATGGCCTTTGGAGGGCGGTTTTGGCATCACGGAGCAAAGAGGAGTCGGAGGAAATCATGTTCGGTGGTGCCTCGAGCGGCTTCATCGATTGTGTTTGTCAATTTAATCTACTTTTTTCCCAAAACATTTCTAAAATCATATATAAAAAAACTGTTTCCATTCTCAACCCTCACGATCTCTTTTTCATGGAGCACACATAATTCTTTTTAACATAGAAGACTCATGAAACATACAATAAATCCTTGTAAAGTTATATTTTATCCTTCTCATGAACCCTTGAATTAATTGGTCAGGTTATTCTTCTCGTGTGAGTGTTTTATCCTTGAGAATTTCTCATATTGAGATGCAAGGAGCCAAGGATATCATCAGATTAAACATGGCTTACAACTGATATACGTAGCATGTCATTAAAATAGCCAAGTTTTTTTTGTTAACAATATTCAGTTTCTAGATATACATCATTTACATTTTGATAGTTTGATAAAGTATTAAAATACGACAATTGTCCCTTCTATTATTCATAAATTTGAATTTGAATTTGTGTATGTCATTTGTATAAGTGAGTTTTTGTATAATATTTGTAATTTATTGTCAATAATGTTTTCAAAATATTACAAATTCAATTTCAAAACCATAAAATATCAACATTCGAAATTCTAATCTTTTTAAAAAAAAATTATCTCAATTCATAATTTTAAATAATTAAACAATTGAAAATATATCTGTCGATTAATAATTATTAATTTATAGAGGTTAAACCTTTGTATATATTTTATAATCGGAACCTTGTTTCAACTATTTCGGTTTGAGAGGAAAACAAATGCGTAGGAGGAGAATAATAAGACACCAGTGTTTTTATATCGATTTGTATGTGTTAAATGTATGTTTTGAAGTCTAAGACGATATAGATAGGAAAATCTTGAAACAATTGTGTATGTAAGTGTATAATATGAAAGACATTAAAAGCAACGAAGACAACAAGAATAATGTCTCTGGTTTTGGAGAACATTGTCCATAAAGGAAACATAGCAACTAAAGCACATGGAAATCTTCTCTATGATATGACCAAAATGCATAAGTATGAGCAGTCTAAGATCAGTTACACAGTTAGTGCAATTACAATATTTTATCATTCCTTCTGTGTGGAAGCGTTCAAATAAACCATAACTGCTGGAATATTCATCTCCATCCAGTGAATGTGGCTAAATGTATTCAGCCAAGAAATCTTCAAAATCATCTGAGATCACTGGTTCATGGTGAAAGCTGATGAACTCAGAAAAGTTATAAGGAAAACGCGGCGTATCTGTGGTAGATAGCTGAAATCTGGCTCCACAATTTTAATCACGACCATTGATGGCTCGAGAAACCATGGGGAAAGCCGAGAAGGTGACAACATTCAATAAGATAGCAGCCAAGATTGCACAAGTTGGGGTTTCCACACACACTAGAAGATAACACAAGTAAAATGTAAGCAATCGCAGCCTCACTTTTTCATTTGAGGAATCTTGTGGTGATAATTCTGTAAAAGAAAATGGAGATCATATTAAAATCGAATCAAAAAATAGAACAAAATACAAACTATTGTGGAAACCTCATATTATCAGCAAGCTTACAAGAGTGTAAAACACGCAAATAACTATCCATCAGCGTAAGCCAAACGAATCTAACACCAAAAGGATAATATCAAACCTTTTTAGGCTGACTGAGAATACTGTGTTACTTGTCGCAAGAACAAAGAGCACCTGCAAAGTGATGGAATCGAACTCTATCCCTTACAATAATTTTCCGACGGAAAGCTTTTGATACACATTTTATAAAAGAATGACAATCTCTGCCAACTCTCAGATTCTTTGTGATCCGGAGAGTTGTTCCCGCAGGAGTTCTCTCATCAATCCATATGCAATAGCCAATTTTTCACTGTGAAATGTATCTGCAGATACTAAACACCGATCAGAGAGAGTAGGAGCAGCTCTGTTTGAGTCCTCTGGCCTAAAATGGCACGGTGGATTACTTCTCTGAGTTCTGAGTAAATAAGTGCAGACTCCGGATGCTTTTTGTAATCAACAACGTATTTGTGAACTTGATCACCAATGTCAATCCAGCTCCAGCCTGGAAGTGTCCGTCCCACGTACAATGTAGAAGATCCCCTTGTTTGAGAAGGGATAGCTCTGCAATTGAATTTAACAAACTAGCAAATCTTTAGCTCCCATATTTGCAAGCAGAGTCAGAGAGCCTCCTCGAAAGACTTATCCTGGCGGTAAGCATCCGTGATCGTTGTATTTAAGACAATGTTTTGAGCTTGTGTGTCGTCGAAAACTCTCTGAGCTTATAAGACTTTTTACCACACACCAATTGCCTCAAAAAGCAACAACTGTAGCTACAAACTCATTAGGTCTCGATTCACCAGAGAAAACAATACTTTTAAACAGCTTCAAAAAACAACATTTCTCTCAGCCATTAAATCGAACAACTTGCGTGCACGAACCGCGTGAATCTATTCGCCAGTTCTTGGCTACCTTTAATTAGCACAGGCTCTTTCAAAAGCTAGTTAAGACGATAAATGGAGAGAAGAGGTCTTTTTTTTTGGTTTGGGTAACAAAAGACACGAGTTCGTTCCACCTTGTCCGATCACAGACAAAGCGTTGACAAAATCCCTCTTTCTCAATTATAAAACGGCGGCCCGTTTTTTCTTCTTTCTTTTTTTTTTTGATAAAAACGTCATGATGTTTACAATAAGAAACAAAAAACGTCTTGCCCTTTTGTGGTACAAAGTCCCACCTCTGAAACATATGATTCGATCGGGCTGTTTATATACCATTCGTAAGTTATGCTAGATTGTCTCCCACGATCGATGATGAAAAACAACAGACAAAACAATTATTCCTTCGAATCGAAGAGATTATGAGGATGAGGATTTAACCTCTGAGATCGTGGTGAGGCAATTTTTTTTTTTTTTTTTTTCCTTTTTTCCTTTTTTTTTTTTAAGTATTTTCAAAATTTTTTTTTTTTTTTTGAAAAAAATATTTTCAAAATTTTTAAATCTTATCTTTTTAATGATCAAAGTTATTCACAAAAACAACATCAAATCATCACTTTTTTTTGGAACAAACATACCACAATTTTATGAACACTACTCTTTTTATCACTATAATTTTTGAATCTAATAGTGTAAAATTTTTGAACCATTAAATATCCAATATTTTCATTTCTCAAAGTATAATTGATTAATATCACTATTCATAATTCACCTTATTAACCATGCTGATTCTATAAATATTTATCCAAAAATAAATGTAATTGTGTTTGGTTGGATATAATAGAAAGAACGTTTTTTTTTGTACAATGCCAAATGATGTAATATTCTAGATTTGAAATTATTTTTGAAATGTACTCCTTAAAATAAAAATAGTAGTATTTTAGGATATGTCTGTCATATATTATATTTATATATATTAATTTGAAATAAATATTCTAAGAAAATATATTAAAAACTTAATTATATATAAAACCCAAGGAGTTGACAAAAAAAACTAAAACCATAGGAAATCAACGTATATCATGTCTTTCTTTTAGAGAAAACAGTTTCGCTTAGTGTTCTATATGTTGTGTGACTGATACCCTTGAATGTTTGTGTGATTTTTGTGTTTTTTTGTGGCTTGGTTTTGCTCATCTTGGTACTTTGGTCAAGTGAGAGGCGATTCGAGGCAGAGATCTAAGCTGGAATTCAAAGAAGAATGATGTTCGGCATCGGTATCGGTCGACACCAATGCAAGGACGGCGCGAGGGCTCTAGCAAATGTCAATCAACACAATGTGGTGGTGTTGGTTGACAAGAACTAGGGTTTTTGGGGGATGTCGAGCATGTGTCTGTCACATAATACATATACTAATTCAAATAAAATATTTTAAGAAATTTTTTAAAAAGTTATTATATATAAATCCCTACGAGTTGACAAAAACAAAAAAAAAACTAAAATCTATGAAATCAATGTGTATATCATGTCTTCCTTTTAGAAAAAAAAAACAGTTTCGCTTTGTTACTCGAAGATCTTCAAGTTAATCTCACCATTGATCATTGAAGTGATAAAATATGCAGGCTCCAAAACTAATATATTGACATAAAAAAATTATCCAAAAATAGATGTAATTGTGTTTGCTTGGATTAATAGTAATATTTGTTTTCAGATTGTGGTTAAATATGTAACGCCCGCAAACCAGAATTTTCAGTTCGTGCTTCGATCGACGACGGGGAGAGCATCGATTGATGCACTTGTGTGATTTGTGCTCGGGTTAACTTCAATTTCTATGGTTCGACGCAGTTTGATGGGTTAAACTTAGGGCTCACTTATAACAGGGGAGTTTTGTTTCTCTAAACTCTAGAAAAGAAGAGTTTCCTATGAGCGTTTTTGAGGTGTTCTAAGCTGTTTCTGGAGAGATATGTTCCTAGAGTGGAGATCTGGGGCTAAGGAAGTGGTGGTAAGCTTGTTGTGGGTGTTGTTTCGTCATTTTTGGTGCAGAATATTCTTGTTAAGAGGTGAGTATGTGATCATGGCTGATCTAAGCATTAGATGTGTGTTTTTTGTGTGATTTTGTGTGTTGATTGCTTTTATACTTGTTTTTGAGTGTTTGCCGTGATGTTCATGGCCTTTGGAGGGCGGTTTTGGCATCACGGAGCAAAGAGGAGTCGGAGGAAATCATGTTCGGTGGTGCCTCGAGCGGCTTCATCGATTGTGTTTGTCAATTTAATCTACTTTTTTCCCAAAACATTTCTAAAATCATATATAAAAAAACTGTTTCCATTCTCAACCCTCACGATCTCTTTTTCATGGAGCACACATAATTCTTTTTAACATAGAAGACTCATGAAACATACAATAAATCCTTGTAAAGTTATATTTTATCCTTCTCATGAACCCTTGAATTAATTGGTCAGGTTATTCTTCTCGTGTGAGTGTTTTATCCTTGAGAATTTCTCATATTGAGATGCAAGGAGCCAAGGATATCATCAGATTAAACATGGCTTACAACTGATATACGTAGCATGTCATTAAAATAGCCAAGTTTTTTTGTTAACAATATTCAGTTTCTAGATATACATCATTTACATTTTGATAGTTTGATAAAGTATTAAAATACGACAATTGTCCCTTCTATTATTCATAAATTTGAATTTGAATTTGTGTATGTCATTTGTATAAGTGAGTTTTTGTATAATATTTGTAATTTATTGTCAATAATGTTTTCAAAATATTACAAATTCAATTTCAAAACCATAAAATATCAACATTCGAAATTCTAATCTTTTTAAAAAAAAATTATCTCAATTCATAATTTTAAATAATTAAACAATTGAAAATATATCTGTCGATTAATAATTATTAATTTATAGAGGTTAAACCTTTGTATATATTTTATAATCGGAACCTTGTTTCAACTATTTCGGTTTGAGAGGAAAACAAATGCGTAGGAGGAGAATAATAAGACACCAGTGTTTTTATATCGATTTGTATGTGTTAAATGTATGTTTTGAAGTCTAAGACGATATAGATAGGAAAATCTTGAAACAATTGTGTATGTAAGTGTATAATATGAAAGACATTAAAAGCAACGAAGACAACAAGAATAATGTCTCTGGTTTTGGAGAACATTGTCCATAAAGGAAACATAGCAACTAAAGCACATGGAAATCTTCTCTATGATATGACCAAAATGCATAAGTATGAGCAGTCTAAGATCAGTTACACAGTTAGTGCAATTACAATATTTTATCATTCCTTCTGTGTGGAAGCGTTCAAATAAACCATAACTGCTGGAATATTCATCTCCATCCAGTGAATGTGGCTAAATGTATTCAGCCAAGAAATCTTCAAAATCATCTGAGATCACTGGTTCATGGTGAAAGCTGATGAACTCAGAAAAGTTATAAGGAAAACGCGGCGTATCTGTGGTAGATAGCTGAAATCTGGCTCCACAATTTTAATCACGACCATTGATGGCTCGAGAAACCATGGGGAAAGCCGAGAAGGTGACAACATTCAATAAGATAGCAGCCAAGATTGCACAAGTTGGGGTTTCCACACACACTAGAAGATAACACAAGTAAAATGTAAGCAATCGCAGCCTCACTTTTTCATTTGAGGAATCTTGTGGTGATAATTCTGTAAAAGAAAATGGAGATCATATTAAAATCGAATCAAAAAATAGAACAAAATACAAACTATTGTGGAAACCTCATATTATCAGCAAGCTTACAAGAGTGTAAAACACGCAAATAACTATCCATCAGCGTAAGCCAAACGAATCTAACACCAAAAGGATAATATCAAACCTTTTTAGGCTGACTGAGAATACTGTGTTACTTGTCGCAAGAACAAAGAGCACCTGCAAAGTGATGGAATCGAACTCTATCCCTTACAATAATTTTCCGACGGAAAGCTTTTGATACACATTTTATAAAAGAATGACAATCTCTGCCAACTCTCAGATTCTTTGTGATCCGGAGAGTTGTTCCCGCAGGAGTTCTCTCATCAATCCATATGCAATAGCCAATTTTTCACTGTGAAATGTATCTGCAGATACTAAACACCGATCAGAGAGAGTAGGAGCAGCTCTGTTTGAGTCCTCTGGCCTAAAATGGCACGGTGGATTACTTCTCTGAGTTCTGAGTAAATAAGTGCAGACTCCGGATGCTTTTTGTAATCAACAACGTATTTGTGAACTTGATCACCAATGTCAATCCAGCTCCAGCCTGGAAGTGTCCGTCCCACGTACAATGTAGAAGATCCCCTTGTTTGAGAAGGGATAGCTCTGCAATTGAATTTAACAAACTAGCAAATCTTTAGCTCCCATATTTGCAAGCAGAGTCAGAGAGCCTCCTCGAAAGACTTATCCTGGCGGTAAGCATCCGTGATCGTTGTATTTAAGACAATGTTTTGAGCTTGTGTGTCGTCGAAAACTCTCTGAGCTTATAAGACTTTTTACCACACACCAATTGCCTCAAAAAGCAACAACTGTAGCTACAAACTCATTAGGTCTCGATTCACCAGAGAAAACAATACTTTTAAACAGCTTCAAAAAACAACATTTCTCTCAGCCATTAAATCGAACAACTTGCGTGCACGAACCGCGTGAATCTATTCGCCAGTTCTTGGCTACCTTTAATTAGCACAGGCTCTTTCAAAAGCTAGTTAAGACGATAAATGGAGAGAAGAGGTCTTTTTTTTGGTTTGGGTAACAAAAGACACGAGTTCGTTCCACCTTGTCCGATCACAGACAAAGCGTTGACAAAATCCCTCTTTCTCAATTATAAAACGGCGGCCCGTTTTTTCTTCTTTCTTTTTTTTTTTGATAAAAACGTCATGATGTTTACAATAAGAAACAAAAAACGTCTTGCCCTTTTGTGGTACAAAGTCCCACCTCTGAAACATATGATTCGATCGGGCTGTTTATATACCATTCGTAAGTTATGCTAGATTGTCTCCCACGATCGATGATGAAAAACAACAGACAAAACAATTATTCCTTCGAATCGAAGAGATTATGAGGATGAGGATTTAACCTCTGAGATCGTGGTGAGGCAATTTTTTTTTTTTTTTTTTCCTTTTTTTTTTTTAAGTATTTTCAAAATTTTTTTTTTTTTTTGAAAAAAATATTTTCAAAATTTTTAAATCTTATCTTTTTAATGATCAAAGTTATTCACAAAAACAACATCAAATCATCACTTTTTTTTTGGAACAAACATACCACAATTTTATGAACACTACTCTTTTTATCACTATAATTTTTGAATCTAATAGTGTAAAATTTTTGAACCATTAAATATCCAATATTTTCATTTCTCAAAGTATAATTGATTAATATCACTATTCATAATTCACCTTATTAACCATGCTGATTCTATAAATATTTATCCAAAAATAAATGTAATTGTGTTTGGTTGGATATAATAGAAAGAACGTTTTTTTTTGTACAATGCCAAATGATGTAATATTCTAGATTTGAAATTATTTTTGAAATGTACTCCTTAAAATAAAAATAGTAGTATTTTAGGATATGTCTGTCATATATTATATTTATATATATTAATTTGAAATAAATATTCTAAGAAAATATATTAAAAACTTAATTATATATAAAACCCAAGGAGTTGACAAAAAAAACTAAAACCATAGGAAATCAACGTATATCATGTCTTTCTTTTAGAGAAAACAGTTTCGCTTAGTGTTCTATATGTTGTGTGACTGATACCCTTGAATGTTTGTGTGATTTTTGTGTTTTTTTGTGGCTTGGTTTTGCTCATCTTGGTACTTTGGTCAAGTGAGAGGCGATTCGAGGCAGAGATCTAAGCTGGAATTCAAAGAAGAATGATGTTCGGCATCGGTATCGGTCGACACCAATGCAAGGACGGCGCGAGGGCTCTAGCAAATGTCAATCAACACAATGTGGTGGTGTTGGTTGACAAGAACTAGGGTTTTTGGGGGATGTCGAGCATGTGTCTGTCACATAATACATATACTAATTCAAATAAAATATTTTAAGAAATTTTTTAAAAAGTTATTATATATAAATCCCTACGAGTTGACAAAAACAAAAAAAAACTAAAATCTATGAAATCAATGTGTATATCATGTCTTCCTTTTAGAAAAAAAAAACAGTTTCGCTTTGTTACTCGAAGATCTTCAAGTTAATCTCACCATTGATCATTGAAGTGATAAAATATGCAGGCTCCAAAACTAATATATTGACATAAAAAAATTATCCAAAAATAGATGTAATTGTGTTTGCTTGGATTAATAGTAATATTTGTTTTCAGATTGTGGTTAAATATGTAACGCCCGCAAACCAGAATTTTCAGTTCGTGCTTCGATCGACGACGGGGAGAGCATCGATTGATGCACTTGTGTGATTTGTGCTCGGGTTAACTTCAATTTCTATGGTTCGACGCAGTTTGATGGGTTAAACTTAGGGCTCACTTATAACAGGGGAGTTTTGTTTCTCTAAACTCTAGAAAAGAAGAGTTTCCTATGAGCGTTTTTGAGGTGTTCTAAGCTGTTTCTGGAGAGATATGTTCCTAGAGTGGAGATCTGGGGCTAAGGAAGTGGTGGTAAGCTTGTTGTGGGTGTTGTTTCGTCATTTTTGGTGCAGAATATTCTTGTTAAGAGGTGAGTATGTGATCATGGCTGATCTAAGCATTAGATGTGTGTTTTTTGTGTGATTTTGTGTGTTGATTGCTTTTATACTTGTTTTTGAGTGTTTGCCGTGATGTTCATGGCCTTTGGAGGGCGGTTTTGGCATCACGGAGCAAAGAGGAGTCGGAGGAAATCATGTTCGGTGGTGCCTCGAGCGGCTTCATCGATTGTGTTTGTCAATTTAATCTACTTTTTTCCCAAAACATTTCTAAAATCATATATAAAAAAACTGTTTCCATTCTCAACCCTCACGATCTCTTTTTCATGGAGCACACATAATTCTTTTTAACATAGAAGACTCATGAAACATACAATAAATCCTTGTAAAGTTATATTTTATCCTTCTCATGAACCCTTGAATTAATTGGTCAGGTTATTCTTCTCGTGTGAGTGTTTTATCCTTGAGAATTTCTCATATTGAGATGCAAGGAGCCAAGGATATCATCAGATTAAACATGGCTTACAACTGATATACGTAGCATGTCATTAAAATAGCCAAGTTTTTTTGTTAACAATATTCAGTTTCTAGATATACATCATTTACATTTTGATAGTTTGATAAAGTATTAAAATACGACAATTGTCCCTTCTATTATTCATAAATTTGAATTTGAATTTGTGTATGTCATTTGTATAAGTGAGTTTTTGTATAATATTTGTAATTTATTGTCAATAATGTTTTCAAAATATTACAAATTCAATTTCAAAACCATAAAATATCAACATTCGAAATTCTAATCTTTTAAAAAAAATTATCTCAATTCATAATTTTAAATAATTAAACAATTGAAAATATATCTGTCGATTAATAATTATTAATTTATAGAGGTTAAACCTTTGTATATATTTTATAATCGGAACCTTGTTTCAACTATTTCGGTTTGAGAGGAAAACAAATGCGTAGGAGGAGAATAATAAGACACCAGTGTTTTTATATCGATTTGTATGTGTTAAATGTATGTTTTGAAGTCTAAGACGATATAGATAGGAAAATCTTGAAACAATTGTGTATGTAAGTGTATAATATGAAAGACATTAAAAGCAACGAAGACAACAAGAATAATGTCTCTGGTTTTGGAGAACATTGTCCATAAAGGAAACATAGCAACTAAAGCACATGGAAATCTTCTCTATGATATGACCAAAATGCATAAGTATGAGCAGTCTAAGATCAGTTACACAGTTAGTGCAATTACAATATTTTATCATTCCTTCTGTGTGGAAGCGTTCAAATAAACCATAACTGCTGGAATATTCATCTCCATCCAGTGAATGTGGCTAAATGTATTCAGCCAAGAAATCTTCAAAATCATCTGAGATCACTGGTTCATGGTGAAAGCTGATGAACTCAGAAAAGTTATAAGGAAAACGCGGCGTATCTGTGGTAGATAGCTGAAATCTGGCTCCACAATTTTAATCACGACCATTGATGGCTCGAGAAACCATGGGGAAAGCCGAGAAGGTGACAACATTCAATAAGATAGCAGCCAAGATTGCACAAGTTGGGGTTTCCACACACACTAGAAGATAACACAAGTAAAATGTAAGCAATCGCAGCCTCACTTTTTCATTTGAGGAATCTTGTGGTGATAATTCTGTAAAAGAAAATGGAGATCATATTAAAATCGAATCAAAAAATAGAACAAAATACAAACTATTGTGGAAACCTCATATTATCAGCAAGCTTACAAGAGTGTAAAACACGCAAATAACTATCCATCAGCGTAAGCCAAACGAATCTAACACCAAAAGGATAATATCAAACCTTTTTAGGCTGACTGAGAATACTGTGTTACTTGTCGCAAGAACAAAGAGCACCTGCAAAGTGATGGAATCGAACTCTATCCCTTACAATAATTTTCCGACGGAAAGCTTTTGATACACATTTTATAAAAGAATGACAATCTCTGCCAACTCTCAGATTCTTTGTGATCCGGAGAGTTGTTCCCGCAGGAGTTCTCTCATCAATCCATATGCAATAGCCAATTTTTCACTGTGAAATGTATCTGCAGATACTAAACACCGATCAGAGAGAGTAGGAGCAGCTCTGTTTGAGTCCTCTGGCCTAAAATGGCACGGTGGATTACTTCTCTGAGTTCTGAGTAAATAAGTGCAGACTCCGGATGCTTTTTGTAATCAACAACGTATTTGTGAACTTGATCACCAATGTCAATCCAGCTCCAGCCTGGAAGTGTCCGTCCCACGTACAATGTAGAAGATCCCCTTGTTTGAGAAGGGATAGCTCTGCAATTGAATTTAACAAACTAGCAAATCTTTAGCTCCCATATTTGCAAGCAGAGTCAGAGAGCCTCCTCGAAAGACTTATCCTGGCGGTAAGCATCCGTGATCGTTGTATTTAAGACAATGTTTTGAGCTTGTGTGTCGTCGAAAACTCTCTGAGCTTATAAGACTTTTTACCACACACCAATTGCCTCAAAAAGCAACAACTGTAGCTACAAACTCATTAGGTCTCGATTCACCAGAGAAAACAATACTTTTAAACAGCTTCAAAAAACAACATTTCTCTCAGCCATTAAATCGAACAACTTGCGTGCACGAACCGCGTGAATCTATTCGCCAGTTCTTGGCTACCTTTAATTAGCACAGGCTCTTTCAAAAGCTAGTTAAGACGATAAATGGAGAGAAGAGGTCTTTTTTTTTGGTTTGGGTAACAAAAGACACGAGTTCGTTCCACCTTGTCCGATCACAGATAAAGCGTTGACAAAATCCCTCTTTCTCAATTATAAAACGGCGGCCCGTTTTTTCTTCTTTCTTTTTTTTTTGATAAAAACGTCATGATGTTTACAATAAGAAACAAAAAACGTCTTGCCCTTTTGTGGTACAAAGTCCCACCTCTGAAACATATGATTCGATCGGGCTGTTTATATACCATTCGTAAGTTATGCTAGATTGTCTCCCACGATCGATGATGAAAAACAACAGACAAAACAATTATTCCTTCGAATCGAAGAGATTATGAGGATGAGGATTTAACCTCTGAGATCGTGGTGAGGCAATTTTTTTTTTTTTTTTCCTTTTTTCCTTTTTTTTTTTTAAGTATTTTCAAAATTTTTTTTTTTTTTTGAAAAAAATATTTTCAAAATTTTTAAATCTTATCTTTTTAATGATCAAAGTTATTCACAAAAACAACATCAAATCATCACTTTTTTTTGGAACAAACATACCACAATTTTATGAACACTACTCTTTTTATCACTATAATTTTTGAATCTAATAGTGTAAAATTTTTGAACCATTAAATATCCAATATTTTCATTTCTCAAAGTATAATTGATTAATATCACTATTCATAATTCACCTTATTAACCATGCTGATTCTATAAATATTTATCCAAAAATAAATGTAATTGTGTTTGGTTGGATATAATAGAAAGAACGTTTTTTTTGTACAATGCCAAATGATGTAATATTCTAGATTTGAAATTATTTTTGAAATGTACTCCTTAAAATAAAAATAGTAGTATTTTAGGATATGTCTGTCATATATTATATTTATATATATTAATTTGAAATAAATATTCTAAGAAAATATATTAAAAACTTAATTATATATAAAACCCAAGGAGTTGACAAAAAAAACTAAAACCATAGGAAATCAACGTATATCATGTCTTTCTTTTAGAGAAAACAGTTTCGCTTAGTGTTCTATATGTTGTGTGACTGATACCCTTGAATGTTTGTGTGATTTTTGTGTTTTTTGTGGCTTGGTTTTGCTCATCTTGGTACTTTGGTCAAGTGAGAGGCGATTCGAGGCAGAGATCTAAGCTGGAATTCAAAGAAGAATGATGTTCGGCATCGGTCGACAGCAATGCAAGGACGGCGCGAGGGCTCTAGCAAATGTCAATCAACACAATGTGGTGGTGTTGGTTGACAAGAACTAGGGTTTTTGGGGGATGTCGAGCATGTGTCTGTCACATAATACATATACTAATTCAAATAAAATATTTTAAAAAATTTTAAAAAACTTATTATATATAAATCCCTAGGAGTTGACAAAAACAAAAAAAGAAACTAAAATCTATGAAATCAATGTGTATATCATGTCTTCCTTTTAGAAAAAAAAAAACAGTTTCGCTTTGTTACTCGAAGATCTTCAAGTTAATCTCACCATTGATCATTGAAGTGATAAAATATGCAGGCTCCAAAACTAATATGTTGACATAAAAAACTTATCCAAAAATAGATGTAATTGTGTTTGCTTGGATTAATAGTAATATTTGTTTTCAGATTGTGGTTAAATATGTAACGCCCGCAAACCGGATTTTTCAGTTCGTGCTTCGATCGACGACGGGGAGAGCATCGATTGATGCACTTGTGTGATTTGTGCTCGGGTTAACTTCAATTTCTCTGGTTCGACGCAGTTTGATGGGTTAAACTTAGGGCTCACTTATAACAGGGGAGTTTTGTTTCTCTAAACTCTAGGAAAGAAGAGTTTTCTCGCTGAGAAGTTTCCTATGAGCGTTTTTGAGGTGTTCTAAGTTGTTTCTGGAGAGATATGTTCCTAGAGTGGAGAACTGGGGCTAAGGAAGTGGTGGGAATCTTGTTGTGGGTGTTGTTTCGTCATTTTTGGTGCAGAATATTCTTGTTAAGAGGTGAGTATGTGACCATGGCTGATCTATGCATTAAATGTGTGTTTTTGTGTGATTTTGGGTGTTGATTGCTTTTATGCTTGTTTGTGAGTGTTTTTCGTGATGTTCATGGCCTTTGGAGGGCGATTTTGGCATCACGGAGCAAAGAGGAGTCGGGAGAAATCATGTCCGGTGGTGTCTCAAGTGGCTTCATCGATTGTGTTTGTATATAAACGATAAAGATAAGATGATTTAGACTTCAATGATATGACTCTCAGATGAGTTTTTAATAAACAATTTTCCTATAATTCAGTTTTAAAACATTGTTGTTGCTTTATGCTTGGTTTGTAGCTATTGTAACATCCGTGAACCGAAATCCCGGTTTAGGGATTGCATCGGTCGATGCAGAAGGTGCATCGGTCGTTGCAGAAAGTGCATCGGTCGATGCAGGTTCGGTTCTCTGCGTTTTGACTTAAGTTAAACGCTGTGTTTTGGGTTAGGAAACCTTAAGTCGAGTTTTTGTCTCATTCGACGGATTTGGCCGTTTTTGAGAGAAAACGAAAGAGAGAAAAGGTTCTTGAGTGTTTTTGGTGTATTTGAGACTGTTCCTGTAGAGATCTGTAGCTGGGATCGTTGTAGGAGCTTCCAGGGAGTGTTGTTTTGCTTGTTTGAGGTTCAGATTCGTCTTGGCAAAGGTAAGTGCAGGACCATGGCTTATCTAAGCTAGAGAACTCTCCAATTTGCTTGTTATGTGTTGTTTGACTTGTTAGATCGTATTTCTGGACGTTAGGAAGCTTTCTTGTGGCTTGGGATCGAGTTTTGTGGTTGTAGGAACAAAGATCCGGTGAGAAGCTTCGGAGAAAGCACGATGCTCAGCATTGCATCGGTCGATGCATATCTTGCGTCGGTCGATGCAGGTGCGAGGACAGCTCGTAAAACCTAGGGTTTTCGTGTTATGTCGAGCATGCGTCGGTCGATGCAGTTTGGGGTCGGTCGATGCATGTGTAACTTGCATCGGTCGATGAAGCCCTTATGTCGGTCGATGCATCCCCATGTGGCGTCGGTCAATGCATGTTGGTGTCGGTCAATGCAGAGTCCTGGTTTGTTATTATTGTTTGTTGATTGTTGTTTGATGGTTAGAGATGACTCTATTGCTTGTGTGTATAGCCCAATAGATGGGAGGATTGCCTTACTGAGTTTTTATTAAATACTCATGCATTGCAATATGTGTTTGTGGTGCAGGTAAAGATAAAGTGTGATCGTGGAATCAAGGCAATGAAGAAGAGGATGTTCTAGTGGTTCGCTTGGTTGTCTGGCTTCTGTTAGGTTGCTAGAGTTGAGTCCTAGAATGTTGTTTAGGATTGCTGGTTCTCTGGTTTATGTTGTTTGGATAATTAGTTTATGATTTGGAATTGATGTTGGTTATTGAATTATTATTGGTTAATTATTGGATATTGATATTGGTTATTTCCACTGTTGGTTGTGATTGTGGCTAGGTGGCTAGTGGGTATGGGACCAATAGTTGTAGTTTATTTATTATATTATATTTATATATATTTCTTATTTATTATTTTTTTTTAAAAAATGGGTCGGATCATTTCAGTTTGGTATCAGAGCCCTTACGGTTCTAGGTTTGGGTTCACTAGGCTTTGTGTTGTAGATGATTGGGATTTTCTTGCTTTGATTGATTATATGAGTTAGTCAGTTTTGTGTGGCATGGAGTCCTAGAACATTCTCTTCGAGCCTACTGTGTGATTTCACGGTGAGTTTATGTTTCTGTGTTATAATAGAAATTTGTTTACTTAGTCTTCTGTTCATGGTAGTGCATATGGCTAGAGATGGTGCTGTTGCTGGTTGTGGTCGTGGACGCGGACGTGGTCGTGGACGCGGATGTCGTCGTGGTAGGGGCAGAGTCCCAGAGGTTAGTGAGACCGAGGACCAGAGTGTGACAGTTGAGGGTGTTGGCGAGTCGCAGGGTGTTCAAGGGGATTATGTGAGTGTGGCCGGAGGGGGCGGTGTTGATGCTCCAGTGGCCGGTGGTGCTAGGGTCCCGGGTGTGGGAGTCCCAGCGGGTGGAGTCACTAGTGTTGTTTTTTGCGAATTTTCTAGCACAGGTGTTAGAGCGGTTGCCAGCTATGGTACCGGCTCAAGCTCAAGTTGTGCCACCAGTGGTGGCGGAGGAGCGGCAGCCAGTGGCTGTGGATGCAGGAGCACATGGACATTATTTGTCCATGATCAAGGAGATGACGCGTCTTGGGACTGAGCGGTTTTCGGGGGGTACAAACCCTACTGTTGCGGATGCGTGGAGTACGAGTGTGGAACGTAACTTTCATACTCTGAGATGTCCTGAGGAGTTTTGGGTGGACATAGGGGTCCACCATTTGAGTGGTGATGCTCAGGTGTGGTGGAGATCAGTGGCTGCTAGGAGAGTGCAGAGGGAGATGACTTGGGCTGACTTCGTCTTGGAGTTCAACCGCAAGTATTTTCCTATAGAGGCATTGGACCAATTGGAGGTGCAGTTCCTTCAGTTGTTTTAGGGGATACGGTCAGTGCGGGAGCTGGACTTGGAGTTCAGTCGACTTCTTTGTTATTGGGGTCGGGCTATGGAGCCTGAGGAGGCCCAGATCAGGAGGTTTATGAGGGCTCTTCGTGATGACTTGAGGGTTCATTGTAGAGGACGTAGTTATGCTACGCGTGCAGAGCTCGCTGAGACTGTAGCAGAGATTGAGCAGGATATCAGGGCACAGTTAGTAGCGGTTAGTCCAGCGGTTCAGTCTAGTAAGGCTCAGCATCATGGAGGTTCTAGAAGGGGCGGAAAGCCTATGCAGGGAACCAAGAGGAGGTGGGAGGCTACGTAGGCGCAGAGTGGTGCGGGTTGCTTCAAGTGTGGGAGCAAGGATCACAAGTTTACTAGCTGTCCCAAGAGGAGTGCTCTGACGACAGCGGTTCGTGTTTGCTATCATTGTAGGGAGCCAGGGCACATCAGGCCCTTGTGTCCCAAGTTGCAGCCGGCAGCCGTGGCAGGGTTGCAGCAGGGGCAGCCTGGAGGTCAGCAGGTATCACGGATTGAGCAGGCACCACAGGTTTACACGACTGCAGAGACTGGTGGAACCAGTTTCGGGGCGATCACAGGTATAATTTCTCGTACATAAGCTTTGTGAATTTTTAGTAGGTTTAGATTTTATGTTTTTACTGTGATAAAGTGTTAGGTTCTCAACACATGAGGTTTGTGTAGGGACCTTGTTGGTGGGCGGGTTTAAGTCCCACGTTATGTTTGATTCTGAAGCTTCTCATAGCTTCATTACTCCAGAGTGTGCAGAGAGCGCGGGAATCAGAGGGGATCCCGGGGAGCGTACAGGAATTGTCAGAGTTGCGAGAGGCAAGTTCTTGAGAGTTACTGGACGAGCTAGAGGGATTGATATTCAGATCGCAGGAGAGTTGTGGCCAGCAGATTTGCTTATCAGTCCAGTAGAGTTGTATGATGTTATTCTCGGGATGGATTGGTTGCATCGGCATATGGTGCATATGGATTGCCGTCGAGGAGCGTCCAGGAGGGAAGTTGGTTTTTTAGGGTACTAGATAGACTTCGGTGAGTCTCTTGATCTCAGCCATTCAGGCTGGGAAGATGATCGAGAAGGGCCGTGAGGCTTATTTGGTTACTATATCTATGCCAGAGTCAATGGGGAAGTCTACGGTTAGCGGTATTCCGGTAGTGGACAAGTTTGAGGATGTGTTTCAGTCATTGCAGGGATTACCACCATCGCGGTCGGATCCTTTTACTATTGAACTGGAACCGGGGACGACGCCGTTATCCAAGGTTCCTTACAGAATGGCTCCAGCAAAGATGGCAGAGCTGAAGAAGCAGCTAGAGGATTTGTTGAGTAAGGGATTCATCCGTCCTAGTGTATCACCGTGGGGAGCACCGGTGTTGTTTGTCAAGAAGAAGGATGAGAGTTTCCGATTGTGCATTGATTATCAGGGTTTGAATCGGGTCACTGTGAAGAACAAGTACCCTCTTCCTAGGATCGATGAGTAGTTGGATCAGTTGAGGGGTGCTACTTGGTTCTCCAAGGTAGATCTGGCGTCGGGTTATCATCAGATACCGATAGATGAGGCAGATGTGAGGAAGACGGCTTTCAGGACGAGGTATGGGCATTATGAGTTTTTGGTGATGTCTTTCGGGTTGACTAACGCGCCAGCAGCGTTTATGAGATTGATGAACAGCGTGTTTCAGGGGTTTCTGGACATGTCTGTCATCATTTTCATCGACGATATCCTGGTATATTGTAAGAGTCCTGAGGTGCATGCAGTGCATTTGAGGGTAGTTCTGGAGAAGCTGCGGGAGCAGAAGTTGTTTGCTAAGCTGAGCAAGTGCAGTTTTTGGCAGCGTGAGATGGGTTTTCTGGGTCACATTGTTTCTGCAGAGGGGGTTTCTGTAGATCCGGAAAAGATTCAGACTATCAGGGAGTGGCCTAAACCGCAGAATGCCGCAGAGATCAGGAGTTTCCTTGGTCTGGCAGGTTACTACAGGAGGTTTGTGCAGGGTTTTGCAAGTAGGGCACGCCCTATGACTAAGTTGACAAGGAAGGATGTTCCTTTTGTTTAGTCACAAGAGTGTGAGGAGGGCTTTGAAAGCTTTAAGGAGATGTTGACTACTACGCCAGTGTTGGATTTGTTTGAGCAGGGAGAACCCTATGTGGTTTATACTGATGCATCCAGAGTTGGTTTGGGGTGTGTGCTGATGCAGCATGGGAAGGTGATTGCCTATGCTTCGCGGCAGTTGCGGAAGCATGAGGGCAACTATCCTACTCATGATTTGGAGATGGCTGATGTAGTTTTTGCCCTGAAGATTTGCAGATCATATCTTTATGGTGAAAAGGTACATGTCTTTACAGATCATAAGAGCCTGAAGTATATATTCACTCAGCCTGAGCTGAATTTGAGACAGAGGTGGTGGATGGAGCTTGTGATGGAGTCTCTGGTAGGAGAGATCATTGCCTTGAGCTTGTGTGCTGTTTCACAGGAACCGTTGGGTTTGGAAGCAGTTGATAGAGCAGTTCTTCTGAGTAGGGTGCGGTTGGCTCAGGAGAAGGATTTGGGGCTGGTGAATGCCTCAAAGGATGTTGACTCAGAGTATCATGTCTCAGACAATGGAACTATCTTGGTGCACGGTCGGGTTTGTGTGCCCAAGGGTGAGGAGTTAAGGCAGGAGATTTTGAGAGAGGCTCATGCGAGCAAGTTTTCTATTCATCCATGAGCGACTAAGATGTATCGTGATCTCAAGAGGTACTATCACTGGGTCGGGATGAAGAAGGATGTAGCTAGTTGGGTCGCGAGGTGTGATATGTGTCAGCTAGTGAAGGCTGAGCATCATGTTCCACACGGGTTACTGAAGAGTCTACCCATTTCTGAATGGAAGTGGGATATGATCACTATGGATTTTGTGGTAGGATTGCCAGTGTCTCGGACCTTTGATGCTATTTGGGTTATTATGGACCAGTTGACTAAGTTAGCACATTTTTTGGCCATTAAGAAGACTGATGGAGCAGCGGCCTTGGCTAAGAAGTACGTGAAGGAGATAGTCAGATTGTATGGGGTGCCAGCGAGCATTGTGTCTGATATGGATTCTAAGTTCACTTCGGTGTTCTGAAAGGCATTTCAGGCAGAGATGGGCACTAAGGTGCATATGAGTACAGCTTACCATCCCCACACAGATGGACTGTCAGAGAGGACGATCCAGACGCTGGAGGATTTGCTGAGGATGTGTGTGTTGTATTGGGGTGGCCATTGGGAAGATCACCTGAACCTGGTAGAGTTTGCTTACAACAACAGTTATGAGGCGAGTATTAAGATGGCTCCTTATGAGGCTTTGTATGGGAGGCCATGTCGTACACCGTTATGTTGGACTCAGGTGGGGGAGAGGAGCATGTTTGGTGCTAGTTTTGTTCAGGAGACCTCAGAGAAGATTCGGGTTTTCAAGCTGAACATGAAGGAGGCACAAGATAGGCAGGGGAGTTATGCTGATAGGAGGAGGAGAGATTTTTAGTTTCAGGTAGGAGACAGAGTGTACCTCAAGATGGCCATGTTGCGGGGTCCGAACAGGTCATTGACAGAGACTAACTTGAGTCCGAGGTTCATGGGTCTGTTCAGAGTGTTTGAGCGGGTAGGATCGGTAGCATATAGGCTGGAGTTGCCTGAGGTTATGCGTGCGTTCCACAAAAGTGTTCCATATTTCTATGTTGCGGAAGTGTCTCTGTGAGGATGATCAGTTGTTGGCTAAGATTCCTTAAGATCTTCATCCTAACATGACTTTGGAGGCGAGACCAGTGAGGGTTCTCGGGAGGAGGATCAAGGAACTTCGGAAGAAGAAGATTCCTTTGATGAGAGTCCTTTGGGACTCTGATGGTGTGGAGGAGCAGACTTGGGAGCTTGAAGTGAGGATGAAGGCAAGGTTTAAGAAGTGGTATGAGAAGCAAGCTGCGACTTGAACTTGTCTTGCCTGGTCCCATCTGTAATTCGTGGCTGGAGCGGGAATGGAGTATTCCAGCCCATCTCTCTTGTTTACTCGGTCGCTTGGGGTGGTTGGTTGTGCGACTCAGTAACAAGATGAGGTGGTGCTCGGGTTCAAAGTTTCCTTGAGGCGAGATTTTGGAGGAAATTTTTCCTGAAATAGAAGTTTCTAAAAGTGGAAGGTTTCAAAAAATAGAAAGTGCTAAATATGGAAAGTTTTATGTGAGTTAGAATTTGTCTATTTTATTGGTGGAGAGCCTTGGAAGGGCTTGTGTGGTCTTAGTGGCGGACTTTTGAGTCATTGTACCCGTGTGTGGCAGTCTATTTAGACATTGTGTGGCCTTTGTGGCAGGCTGTTTAGCCAGTTGTGTGGCCTTTGTGGCGGGCTGTTTAGTCAGATGTGTGGTCTTTGTGGTGGGCTGTTTAGCCAGAATGTGTGGCCTTTGTGGCGGGCTGTTTAGCCAGAGTGCATGTTTAGGCGGTCCTTCGGGAAAGATGGTCTTTCGGGACAGATGGTCTTTATGACTGTCCTGTTTATGACATATTGTTTGGTCTTTGTGACGGTCCTGGTTAGGACAGATTGTTTGGTCTTTGTGACGGTCCTGTTTAGAACAAATTGTTTGGCCTTGGTGGCGGTCCTGTTTAGGACATTTGTTTGGCATTGTGGCATGTATATGATCCTTTTATGGTCATGAGGTATTCCAGTGAGGGGATATGTGTTTGGTAGGACATTGTGATGTTTTACGCGAGCCACGGGAAGGAAACCTGGATAGGGATAGGACTCAGACGTGTTCAGAATTGTTTGCTCGCGACTCTGAGAGGACTTAGTTTCTCCTAGTACTGCCATATTCAGAGACTCTGCCATATTCCTAGTACTGCCATATTCTCCTAGTGTGGTTGGTATATCGACTTCGGATGACGATCCGGGGGAGCACTGTAGGGTGGCAACCCAGAGACGAGTATTGGATTTTCCTTATATATTATAGCATGAGGGTTTAGGCCCGATGAGGAGCCAACATTATGGCATGCAGACTTAGGTCTGATGATGAGCCAATATAAACTCAAGGTTTAGGCCTATGAGTAGAGGAAAGTCCAAAAGTCGAGAGCAAATGACGCCTGGAGTGTGAGTTTATCGCCTAGAGGTGACCTTCTGTAGATCGGTCGGAGGAGTGTGGGCCGTGGAGACGGTTGCACGCGAGTCCGTGGCTGATGTTTGTTCGAGATTTGAGGATGAATCTAGATTGGTGGGGGAGAATTGTAACATCCGTGAACTGAAATCCCGGTTTGGGGATTGCATCGGTCGATGCAGGTTCGGTTCTCTGCGTTTTGACTTAAGTTAAACGCTGCGTTTTGGGTTAGGAAACCTTAAGTCGAGTTTTTGTCTCATTCGACGGATTTGGCCGTTTTTGAGAGAAAACAAAAGAGAGAAAAGGTTTTTGAGTAGTCTTGGTGATTTATGGAGATTTGAGGCTGTTCCTTTAGAGATTTGTAGCTGGGATCGTTGTAGGAGCTTCCTGGGAGCGTTGTTTTGCGTGTTTGAGGTTCACATTTGTCTTGGAAAAGGTAAGTACAGGACCATGGCTTATCTAAGCTAGAGAACTCTCCAATTTGCTTGTTATGTGTTGTTAGACTTGTTAGATCGTATTTCTGGACGTTAGGAAGCTTTTTTGTGGCTTGGGATCGAGTTTTGTTGTTGTAGGAACGAAGATCCGGCGAGAAGCTTTAGGGAAAACACGATGCTCGGCATTGCATCGGTCGATGCATATCTTGTGTCGGTCGATGCAGGTGCAAGGACGGCGCGTAAAACCTAGGACTTTCGTGTTATGTCGAGCATGCGTCGATCGATGCAGTTTGGGTGTCAGTCGATGCATGTGTAACTTGCATCGGTCGATGAAGCCCTTGTGTCGGTCGATGCATCCCCATGTGGCGTCGATCGATGCATGTTGGTGTCGGTCGATGTAGAGTCCTGGTTTGTTATTATTGTTTGTTGATTGTTGTTTGATGGTTAGAGATGACTCTATTGCTTGTGTGTATAGCCCAGTAGATGGGAGGATTGCCTTACTGAGTGTTTATTAAATACTCATGCATTGCGATATGTGTTTATGGTGCAAGTAAAGACAAAGTGTGATCGTGGAATCAAGGCAATGAAGAGGAGGATGTTCTAGTGGTTCGCTTGGTTGTCTGGCTTCTGTTAGGTTGCTAGAGTTGAGTCCTAGAATGTTGTTTAGGATTGCTGGTTCTCTGGTTTATGTTGTTTGGATAATTAGTTTATGATTTGGAATTGATGTTGGTTATTGAATTATTATTGGTTATTTATTGGATATTGATATTGGTTATTTCCACTGTTGGTTGTGATTGTGGCTAGGTGGCTAGTGTATATGAGACCAATAGTTGTAGTTTATTTAATAAATTATATTTATATATATTTATTACTTAAAAAAAAACGGTCGGGTCGTTTCAGCTACAGTCATAAAAAAATATAGCATTTTACTTCGCATACAATAACTTGAATTTGTTTATACAATTTTTACATACTAATATTATTATCAAAATGTTATTTGATATTCTTTTATCTTATAAATCAAAAGTTACTTGGGCAATTAAAATCTGCCACATAGTTAGTGTCTCATATTTAAAAAAATAACTTGAAAACTAAAATTATGAGACCAAGTTCAGATGTAGAAAATGAAACATTTTCATTATTTTTTTAAAAAATTGAAAATTATGTCAATTTAATCTACTTTTTCCCAACATATTTCTAAAATCACATATATAAAAAAAAACTGTTTCCATTCTCAACCCACACGATCTCTTTTTCATGGAGCACACATAATTCTTTTTAACATAGAAGACTCATGAAACATACAATAAATCTTTTTAAAGTTATATTTTATCCTTCAAACTCTCATGAACCCGTGAATTAATTGGTTAGGTTATTCTTCTTGTGTGAGTGTTTTATCCTTGAGAATTTCTCATATTGGGATGCAAGGAGCCAAGGATATCATCAGATTAGACATGGCTTACGACTGATATACGTAGCATGTCATAACATATCATTAAAATTGTCAAGTTTTTTTGTTAACAATATTCAGTTTCTAGATATACATCATTTACATTTTGATAGTTTGATAAAGTATTAAAATACGGCAATTGTGTAGTTGATTAATATTGAATCTAATAGTGTAAATGTTTTGAACCATTAAATATCCAATATCTTCATTTCTCAAAGTATAATTGATTAATATCACTATTCATAATTACGTAATTAACCATGCTGATTCTATAAATATTTATCCAAAAATAAATGTAATTGTGTTTGGTTGGATATAATAGAAATAACGTTTTTTTTTTGTTAAGTTTTCGTTTGAATATAAAGATATAATTAAATGAGTTAGAATTTTTTTATTTTGAATAGATTTTTTTTTTCTCTTGATTACAATGCCAAATGATGTAATATTCTAGATTTGAAATTATTTTTGAAATGTACTCCTTAAAATAAAAATAGTAGTATTAGGATATGTCTGTCATATATTATATTTTTATATATATATTAATTTGAAATAAAAATTCTAAGAAAATATATTAAAATTTTAATTATATATAAAACCCAAGGAGTTGACAAAAAAAACTAAAACCATAGGAAATCAACGTATATCATGTCTTTCTTTTAGAGAAAACAGTTTCGCTTAGTGTTCTATATGTTGTGTGACCGATACCCTTGAATGTTTGTGTGATTTTTGTGTTTTTTGTGGCTTGGTTTTGCTCATCTTGGTACTTTGGTCAAGTGAGAGGCGATTCGAGGCAGAGATCTAAGCTGGAATTCAAAGAAGAATGATGTTCGGCATCGGTATCGGTCGACACCAATGCAAGGACGGCGCGAGGGCTCTAGCAAATGTCAATCAACACAATGTGGTGGTGTTGGTTGACAAGAATTAGGGTTTTTGGGGGATGTCGAGCATGTGTCTGTCACATAATACATATACTAATTCAAATAAAATATTTTAAGAAATTTTTTAAAAAGTTATTATATATAAATCCCTACGAGTTGACAAAAACAAAAAAAAACTAAAATCTATGAAATCAATGTGTATATCATGTCTTCCTTTTAGAAAAAAAAAAAAAACAGTTTCGCTTTGTTACTCGAAGATCTTCAAGTTAATCTCACCATTGATCATTGAAGTGATAAAATATGCAGGCTCCAAAACTAATATGTTGACATAAAAAACTTATCCAAAAATAGATGTAATTGTGTTTGCTTGGATTAATAGTAATATTTGTTTTCAGATTGTGGTTAAATATGTAACGCCCGTAAACCGGAATTTTCTGTTCGTGCTTCGATCGACGACGGGGAGAGCATCGATTGATGCACTTGTGTGATTTGTGCTCGGGTTAATTTCAATTTCTCTGGTTCGACGCAGTTTGATGGGTTAAACTTAGGGCTCACTTATAACATGGGAGTTTTGTTTCTCTAAACTCTAGAAAAGAAGAGTTTCCTATGAGTGTTTTTGAGGTGTTCTAAGCTGTTTCTGGAGAGATATGTTCCTAGAGTGGAGATCTGGGGCTAAGGAAGTGGTGGTAAGCTTGTTGTGGGTGTTGTTTCGTCATTTTTCGTGCAGAATATTCTTGTTAAGAGGTGAGTATGTGATCATGGCTGATCTAAGCATTAGATGTGTGTTTTTTGTGTGGTTTTGTGTGTTGATTGCTTTGATGCTTGTTTTTGAGTGTTTGCCGTGATGTTCATGGCCTTTGGAGGGTGGTTTTGGCATCACGGAGCAAAGAGGAGTCGGAGGAAATCATGTTCGGTGGTGCCTCGAGCGGCTTCATCGATTGTGTTTGTATATAAGCGATAAAGATAAGATGATTTAGACTTCAATGATATGACTCTCAAATGAGTTTTTAAAAACAATTTTCCTATAATTCAGTTTTAAAACATTGTTGTTGCTTTATGTTTGGTTTGTAGCTATAGTCATAAAAAAAATATAGCATTTTACTCCTCATACAATAACTATGAATTTGTTTATACAACTTTTACATACTAATATTCTTATCAAAATGTTATGTTATTTGATAATCTTTTATCTTATAAATCAAAAGTTACTTGGGCAATTAAAATCTACCACATAGTTAGTGTCTCATAATTAAAAAAAATAACTTGAAAACTAAAATTACGAGACCAAGTTCAGATATAGAAAATGAAACATTTTCATTATTGTTTTAAAAAATTGAAAATTTTGTCAATTTAATCTACTTTTTTCCCAAAACATTTCTAAAATCATATATAAAAAAACTGTTTCCATTCTCAACCCTCACGATCTCTTTTTCATGGAGCACACATAATTCTTTTTAACATAGAAGACTCATGAAACATACAATAAATCCTTTTAAAGTTATATTTTATCCTTCTCATGAACCCTTGAATTAATTGGTCAGGTTATTCTTCTTGTGTGAGTGTTTTATCCTTGAGAATTTCTCATATTGAGATGCAAGGAGCCAAGGATATCATCAGATTAAACATGGCTTACAACTGATATATGTAGCATGTCATTAAAATAGCCAAGTTTTTTTGTTAACAATATTCAGTTTCTAGATATACATCATTTACATATTGATAGTTTGATAAAGTATTAAAATACGACAATTGTCCCTTCTATTATTCATAAATTTGAATTTGAATTTGTGTATGTCATTTGTATAAGTGAGTTTTTGTATAATATTTGTAATTTATTGTCAATAATGTTATCAAAATATTACAAATTCAGCTCGACCATCAACTCGACCACCACTCGACCGAGTGTGTGCTCGAGCACCTGATCGAGTCAGAAGCCGGATACAAATAGACATCAGTTCCCAGTCGACTCGACCACCCACTCGAGCATGTGCTCGACCGAGTGCCTGTCCGAGTCTGTCCTCGACTCTGTTGATGCAAACAAGGTCCAAGGGTCTCACAGTCTACAGAGACTCCTTGATCACATCAACAAACCACCAAGGGACCTGAGACAGCAGAAAACAAGGATCTATCAGGAACAAGAACAACAAGTGCTAATGGAGCAACAAGATCAGCAAGCTCCAAGAGCAAGAAACATTGGTGATGGAGATGCACCAAACACACATAACCAGAGAGCTGGTATTGTGCCTCCTACTGTTGCCAACAACAACTTTGAGATCAAAAGTAGATTGATCTCAATGATTCAAGCCAACAAGTTCCATGGTTTGCCAATGGAAGACCCCCTGGACCACCTTGATGAATTTGATAGGATATGTGGTCTCACTAAGATCAATGGAGTCAGTGAGGATGGATTCAAGTTAAGGCTATTTCCATTCTCACTTGGAGATAAGGCTCACCTTTGGGAAAAGACTCTTCCTACTGGAGCAATAACCACATGGGATGCTTGCAAAAAAAGCTTTCTTGGCCAAATTCTTTTCCAATGCTAGAACTGCTAGATTGAGAAATGAAATTTCTGAGTTTGCTCAAAGGAGTAATGAGAGTTTTTGTGAAGCTTGGGAAAGGTTTAAAGGATTCTAGACTCAGTGTCCTCACCATGGCTTCAGCAATGAGTCCCTTTTAAGTACTTTGTATAGAGGAGTGCTTCCCAAGATCAGAATGCTTCTTGACACAGCCTCAAATGGAAACTTCCTCAACAAAAATGTTGAAGAAGGCTGGGAGTTGGTTGAAAATCTTGCTCAATCAGATGGCAACTATAATGAGGACTATGACAGAACCATAAGGTCATCATCAACTGATCAAGAGGACAAGTACAAGAGGGATTTGAAGATGGTCAATGAGAAGCTTGACAAGATCCTTCTTAGCCAACAAAAGTCTATTCACTTCATTGGTGAGGAAGAGACTCCAGTTAAAGAAGGGGAGACTGAGTTTGCTGAGTTGTGCTACATGCAAAACCAGGGAGGATTCAAAGGCTACAACCAAGGAGGTTTCAAGAACAACAATCTCTCTTATAGGAGTACCAATGTGGCCAACCCTCAAGACCAAGTCTATCCACCTCAACAGCCTCCACAGCAACAAAACTACATCCCCAAACAACAACATCAAGTGTTCCAGCCTCAGTTGTGTCCCCCACCAGGGTTTCAGACTAACCAAGGCCAAGAACAAGATTTAAGGGCAATGATGCAACAGTTGTTGATTGGGCAAACACAAGGAAAGATTGAGGAGGCCAAACAGTTTGCTGAGTTGAATCAAAGACTCACATCACAGTACAATGATCTAAACATGAAGTTTGAGGGTCTTAACTCAAGAGTGAAGTATATGGAGAGTAACATTGCCTCTACTTCAGCTCCTAAACCCAACCAACTCCCTGGAAAATCTGTTCAAAATCCAAGAGAGTTCACAGCTAAGTCCATTCAAGTTCATGAGGAAGAAGTCACTGAGGACAGTGAAGTCCAAGTTTGGGGGAATTTATCAGTCACTGAAGCCCCAAGTGACGTTTTTGCAAAGCAACTGGAGTTCGACATTGCACTCGACCAGGTACTCGAACAGCCACTCGACCGTGTGCATGCTCGAGTGGTCGATCGAGCTGGAGACACAGAAGCTGTTAAGCCTGCTAGATACATTCCTCCTGCTTACACAAATCGCCTCTACCATTCCCAGGACGTTTCAAGGCTCAAAAGATAAGGGAATTGAGGGAGATTATTGAGAAAAAGGAGAAGATAGCTTTGCAACAAGAGAAGGAGAAAGCCTTGAAGGAAGAGGTTGTTATTGAGAAGAAGGAGGTGATGGCTATACAAGAGGCCATCATTGCTCACCAAGAAGAAGAGAGAGGACCTGCTTTGGAACAGTATGCTCCATACCCTCTTTATCAGAATTTTTTACTTGAGATGTCAAAAAAGAGGGCTCATGACCAAGATATGAAGGATTTGAAAGAGATTGGAAAAGCTATTGTCCCAACAAAGCTTGAAGATCCAGGCTCATTCAACTTACCCTGTTCCATCAGCTACATGCACTTCAATAAGTGCCTTTGTGATTTAGGAGCTTCAGTGAGCTTGATGCCATATTCAGTGGCTGAGAAGTTGGGGTATGAAGACTTCAAGGATAGCAACTTCTATGTCAGTCTAGCAGATGGATCCAAGAGGGATGTGGTTGGAGTGATTGAAAACCTCCCTATCAAAATAGGAGAAGCAAGGATCCCAACTGATTTTGCAATCATGAGCATGGAACAAGAGCCTAAAGACCCTCTTATCTTGGGAAGGCCATTCCTAGCTACAGCTGGGGCTGTTATTGATGTGAAGATGGGGACTATCAAGCTCCACCTGACTGAAGACTTCACTATGAAGTTTGACATCAACAATCCCACTAATCTGCCTTCCAAATATGATCCACCTTACACTATAAAAAGAAAGGAGGATCATGAGGTCTCAAGTGAGGAAACTGCTTCAAGGGGTAAGCTAACCTTTCAAGAAGATTCAGTGGAGAAGCTAAAGGGTTCAGTTCAAGTGCTAGCTGGTTTAGTCAAGGATCTCCAAGTCAAGCTGAACAAAAGGACTTTGAAGAGAGCAAGACCAAAGCTCAAGTTTAAGAAGAAACATGGTTCAAGTGACAAGAAAGTAGTGATCAAGAAGGAACACCAAGGTTATCAAGTAGAAACAGGAGGGATTTTATCACTTCCTTGGTCTCCAAATCAAGCTTAAAGAGCTATAAGAAGTCAAGCTTAGTGACTCTAAACAAGCCCACTAGGGAGGAAGTCCCTAAGGTATCCTTTATAAATATAGTTTATTTTCCTTGTAGTTTTGATGTGTTTTCTTTTATGTTTGTGTTGGACAGACCTTTTAGCAAGAATGTAGTTGGATAAAGAGAGATTTGGACTTGGAGAAGGAGACTCGCAAGCCCACTCGACCAAGGCCACGAGAGGTACTCGGCCGAGCTGGATACTAATTGAGGCCCATTTGATTCACATTCTTCTAGAATGATCGAGTGGAGGGAAGAACAAGGAGAAAAATTTTGAAATTTCAAAATTGATCAAGGAGCTCGACCACGTGCTGGTCGAGTGGCAGCCAAAAGCAAGTCAAAGATTCCCAATTCAAATTTGAATGGTATGGACGCTCCACCCTTGTCTCCTTGTCCCCTTAGCTTCTTTATATAGTCCTTGCACGATCCTATACTTCTCACATTCTCTCATTTGCTCAAAACATTTAAATTCAAGCTTTAAAATCTCTTTCAAAGTTCATCTCTTGCTCAAGCTTTGTTCTTTCAAGTTTTTGGGTCACTAACCTATTAACTTTGAGCTTTGAGTCTATTCCCTTTAGTTTCTTTTGAAAATGTCTTCCAAGATAACCAAGAAGTCTCACCAAACCGCTGCAAGCTCCATGGAACGTCGTGATGCTGACCTTGAATCAAGAGGTGAAGCTGGGAGAGTCACTCGACGGACCACTCGATCGACCACTCGACCGAGTGGTGGTTCGAGCAGCCGGTCGAGCCAGGTGCCGCGTCCAAGGAGAGAGCCAGTTGAGGAAGATCCTGAGAGGACCGAAAGTGAGGAGGAAAGAGAGCCTACTCTCAATGAGTTTATGAGGAAACACAAGGCCAAGGGAAGAGGCCAGCTGTTGAAGTTGAGCAAGAAGAAAGTGAAAATGAGAGTGAGGAAGAAAGTGAAGAAGAAGAATTGATGGATGATGGAGAAGCTGAGTCTTGTGGGCTGACAAAGAGGCAGCTTTATGATGCTTTCATGAGGATGGAGTTCTTGGGAACTAGGTATCCACACAAGGAGACCATGCAGAAGCTTGCTATTGATGAGGATGTAGAATATCTCTTTGAGAAGAGCAATCTCACCAAGTTTATGGGGCTTTGCATGGAGGGCTACAAAGAGGAGAGTTGTGAGTTCCTTGCCACTGTCAAGCTGCATACATATGCAAGGAAAGATCCTGAGGTTGGAGCTGGTCACATCACCTTCACAATCAAGGGGAAGAGGCATGAGCTTTCAATGAAAAAGATAGCCAATGTATTTGGATTTGAAGTTGGGAGCCATAGGAGCTTGATGATACCAAGAGAGGAGCTCTATTCAGTTTGGGAAACCATTGGGGATAACAAGCTCTACTTATCCTCCAACTCCAAGAGCTCAAGGATAAGGAGCCCAGTCCTAAGATACTTCCATAAAGCTCTTGCAAACACCTTCTTTGCAAGGAAGAAAACTGGGAACATCAATGAGGGAAAGCTAAAGATGATAGACTTGGCTCTCAATGGGATCATCCTCAAGGCAAGAGATGGAACCATCATCCTTGGGAGCACTGTAGAGACTGATCTTGCAATGGTGCTCATTGACCACATGGTTTACTTGAGAAGTTGGGTAGGAAAGTTGGAAAACAAAGGGTCAAGAGGAGCACTTACCATTGGAGGCATCATCACTCCAATCCTTCAAGCTGCTAAAGTTCCACTTAGAGGAGAAAGTGTCTCACCAAGATGGATTGACTCAAGCTACCTCACTTCTACTCTCATCCTAGCCAAGGAAATGCATCAAGGGAACCACATTTTCAACTATGAGCTTCCAACACTTGGGAAAAAGCAACTCATATTGCCTAACCAAGAACTCACCACCATTCAAGAGGGAGCCAACATTGACTTTTGGCCAGCTGAGGAGCATTGGTTTGATGGAGTGGTTCAACCTAGAGTTGAGGAAGCTGGAAATGCACAAGTAGCTGATGGAGAGGAGCAGTTCTACTTTGAAGATTATGAGCCCAACCCAAGAGATAGTAGAGGAGTGAGGGAGAATACCAAGAGGTTAACTCTTTTGCAAAAGTGGGGCAAGTGGCAAGGAAAGAGGTTTGATAAGCTGAAGAAGAAGGTGACCAACATGGCTAAGTCTATCAAAGGCTTAAAGAAGGAGATTGCTGAGCTGAAGAGTGGAAACTCATCTTCTAGCCATTCAAGCCCTTTGAGGAGAAGTAGCTCAACTAGAACACTTTCAAGGGTTGCGAATCCTGTGGAACCAGCTAGGGCTTCAATGTATGAGCCAAATCAGAGGAAGAGGAGCTCAAGTACCCGAGAACAGCAGCTTTCGAGGTACTCGACCGGGTCACTCGAGCGCCCACTCGACCGATCACCACCGACGTACTCGACCGAGTTCCAGCCAAGACAACCATATGGCTTCCCACCTCCAGCTGCTTATCCAGGTTACCCTCCCATCCCACCCCAATACTTAATGGATCCAGCACTCTACCACCAGTTCTACCAGCAGTTCTCCCAGCAGCAAGGACAGAATTATGGCATCCGCAGTCCAGCTCGACCCCCCCACTCGGACATGCACTCGACCGAATCACGGTCGGTCGCCATCGTCGAGCTGCCCCAATCCCCATCTCCAAGTCACCAACAAGACCCCAGCTACACCTTTGATAGCATGCAGGAGGATGTGGATAGTTTCTTCTCCAATCCTTGAGGTAACACTATCACCTTTACATTGTAAATACCATTGCATTTCATATTGTGTGTTTTGTAAGTCTTGAATCCTCAAACAAATTTCTTTCACACAAGGGACTGTGTGATTTAAGTTTGGGGGAGGGTTTGAGATAGCATTTGACATTGTGTTTTGTTTTCTTATTTCAAATTTTTAGCATCATCATGTTAGTATTTGCATAGCATCTAAGGCATAGAAAAACCCTAAAAATTTGAAAATTTTTTGCAAAAATCTTTATAAAAAAAATAGTGTTCATGTAGTTTGTATTGCATATTCAAGTATTTTGTTTATCATATAGGACTGCTTGCATTAGGGATCTATGATGAGTATTTCCTTGTTAGCCTGCTCATTCACTAGACTAGGATCAATGCCCAAGTTAATAGTACTTTGATGCTAGTTGAGTGGTTAGAAGCATAAGATTGAACCAAGCATTGAATTCCTGCATTGCATTTGGTCTAAATTGAAGCATGTTGTGATTTGACACCATTTCCTATCTATAAGAACCTAATATTGACTTTCAATTATCAATGTGTGCATTGCTTTAAACTCATGGATACCATATACATATTTGGATCATCTTTCTCTTTTTTACCACTCTTGTTGATCCAAGTGGCTGATTTCTTCATTAAGAATCAGTTTCCCCTACCCTTAACCAACCCTTCTTTCAAGCCATGTTTATTCTTGACTGTGTGAGGCCTATTTTTGGGATTGAGCTTGGTAGAAAGTGTTAGGTTTGAACTGACAAGAGTAAAGCCTTGTGTAGTTCTAGTTTGCACTTTTCAAACTAGATAGGACTAGGTGGTTCACTTGTTGGGTTTGGGACTTGGCAGTTAAAGAAAGAAAAGAGAAAAAAGGTAGAGTCTTTAAAAGGAGAGTGTGTTTAAGTAAAAGCTAAAGTCTAGTGAAAGGATGGGAAGTAAAAAAAAAAAAAATTGTTGTTGCTTAAGATGGTTCTAGTTAAAGAAAAGGAAAGAAAGCAAAGAAAAGTCTAGCAAAATGCTTGTATGTCTTAAGAATAAGATAAGTAGAGAACCATAGCAAATCAGTATGAATCCCTCATCCCACTAGAAAGATCAAATAAGAAACCTCTCCTAAGACTTGAAAACCAAAAGAGAAAAGGGTGAAAGAGAAAAGAAGAAGTTAAAGGGTAGCACTAGGATCATTTGGGTTTAGATTGCTAGGATAAACACTTTGGGTGCCTTTGGGTAGACAAGGTTTTATTCTTGTATGTGTCTAGGTGTTCTTACCTTTAGCATTCTTCTAAAGCTCAATCCTTTTTTATGAGAGAGCCTTGATATTGATAAGCCCCACTCTAAAAAGAGACCATCATTGTCTCAAAGCCTTTACCTCCAAGCCAAATGAGTTTAAGCATTGCATAGAATTGATTCATGTTCTTGATTAATGAATGTTAAAGGAAATGGTTGATTTGAATGCATGTGGAAATCTAAGGCTCAAATCAGTAAAGGTTGTGATATGCTTGTCTAAAGTCTTTAAGTACAGCTCATTCAACTTGCATCATAGTACTAGTAACTTGGACATTGATTCTAGATGGCCTATTTGCAAGCTTTAGGAGCTGAGATCCCACTTTCAAACCTCACTTACCTTCTTATGTCTTGCTTATTTGCTTGAGGGCAAGCAAAGACTAAGTTTGGGGGTGTTGATGTTCATATATTTTACCCTGTTTTCCCTTAGTATATTCACATCTTTTGCATCTTTTGCTATCCATTTTCACCATTATTGTATAGCTTTAGGACTAATCATGCATTAGAGTTTAGTTGCATTGCATTTGCATCTTTTCATGCATAAATAGGTGATTTTGAAGCTCAAGGAGCATGGAAGCAATGCTGAGAAAGAAGTGAAGCAATCATGAAGGGAAAGCAAGAGAGTTAAGGCTAAAATAACAAGGTCCGGAGTCCAACTCGACCGCACACTCGACCAGACACTCGACCGAGTGGAGAACACACGAGAGAAGCCAGCTCGACCTGCCACTCGACCGAGCACAGGTCGAGTTGACCGAGCCGTTGACTATTTTGTCTTTTAGTATTTTTAGGGCTTCCACTCCCCTCCTATATAAAGCCTTGTACCTGCAGCTACAAAAGTATCCAGCTTTTTAGATATTCTCTAAACCTAGTATTTACCCTTTTTGGGATTTATTCTTTTTGCCTTTTTATTTTCCTAGATCTTGTACTTGAAAAAGACTAAATTCTTCAATATTGTTAGTTTCATAACTTTCTTAATATTGAGAATTCAAGTTTCATTTCTTTTTCAATATTGTAGATCTTTGTTTCATCTTTCTAATGATGCAAGTTTCAATATTTTCTGGGTTTATGATTTTGATGTTCATCATGTGTTCTTGTGAGTAGTGGCTTAGGATCTTGAGGATGGGTTAGGCTGGGCTGTGAATGAGGTTTGTTTGGCTTGATCAAGGTTGGTTGTTGTAGATCTCTTCTAGGGTAGATGTTCTTAAGGCTGATCCTATATCTGAGAGGGTAGGATCTGATTTCAAGCATCTTAGCATCACACCAATGTTTAAGAGGCATAGATAAGGCTAGATCTAGAGCTTACCATCTTGCTTGCTAAGAGATTAGAGGTTTTGTTTGGTATGAGACATATTTCTTACTGCCTATTTGTGTAGATTCTTTACTATGTGAGAGCAAGTCTAGAAATGCATAGGTTTGATTGTTTCTTGACCATGAGAGTGGGAGAAACTTGTCTTAGATACATATGTCTAGAGATTAGCTCATGTTGTTTGAGATTTGTTGATCAAGTTAGATAGCCTCAATCATTAGTCCAGCCCATGAATCCCTCCTCAAGTCCTTCCTTGTTTATTGATTTTACAGTCTTAATCCTGTTGCTTGATTGTAGTTTGATTCGTCTTTGCATTACTCTATTTTTATTGCATTGCTCTGTTTCTGCGTTTAGTCCAGCTCGACCACTCACTCGACCTACACTCGGTCGAGTGCTTGCTCGAATTCATCCCCAGAACTCTTGTTTATGCTTTGTGATTGACTTGTTTCATTCTATTTGCATTTCTGTTGCATTTACTTAGTATCTTGTTCATTATTTGTCTTGCATTAGTTCATTAGCATAGTTTCTACTTCTGTTGGTTGCATCATTACTGTCATAATCATCCTGTTTCATTTGCATTTAGTTCTTAGTTCTTATAGTTTACTTTCTGCATTTTACATTTTCATCATAGGATTGTTAGTGACAAACATCCTTTACATCTGGCTTAAATTAGATCTTTATGCATATCTTGACTGTTCACAAACACTCAGATTGGATTGACACCTCTTATACTGCAACTGCATAAGGTGAATTGAAACACCTTACCATCCATCCATTCATTGCATACATTCATCATCATTCATCCATCTTACCACCAACAAAATACGTGTTTCAACAAGTTGGGGTTTCCACACACACTAGAAGATAACACAAGTAAAATGTAAGCAATCGCAGCCTCACTTTTTCATTTGAGGAATCTTGTGGTGATAATTCTGTAAAAGAAAATGGAGATCATATTAAAATCGAATCAAAAAATAGAACAAAATACAAACTATTGTGGAAACCTCATATTATCAGCAAGCTTACAAGAGTGTAAAACACGCAAATAACTATCCATCAGCGTAAGCCAAACGAATCTAACACCAAAAGGATAATATCAAACCTTTTTAGGCTGACTGAGAATACTGTGTTACTCGTCGCAAGAACAAAGAGCACCTGCAAAGTGATGGAATCGAACTCTATCCCTTACAATAATTTTCCGACGGAAAGCTTTTGATACACATTTTATAAAAGAATGACAATCTCTGCCAACTCTCAGATTCTTTGTGATCCGGAGAGTTGTTCCCGCAGGAGTTCTCTCATCAATCCATATGCAATAGCCAATTTTTCACTGTGAAATGTATCTGCAGATACTAAACACCGATCAGAGAGAGTAGGAGCAGCTCTGTTTGAGTCCTCTGGCCTAAAATGGCACGGTGGATTACTTCTCTGAGTTCTGAGTAAATAAGTGCAGACTCCGGATGCTTTTTGTAATCAACAACGTATTTGTGAACTTGATCACCAATGTCAATCCAGCTCCAGCCTGGAAGTGTCCGTCCCACGTACAATGTAGAAGATCCCCTTGTTTGAGAAGGGATAGCTCTGCAATTGAATTTAACAAACTAGCAAATCTTTAGCTCCCATATTTGCAAGCAGAGTCAGAGAGCCTCCTCGAAAGACTTATCCTGGCGGTAAGCATCCGTGATCGTTGTATTTAAGACAATGTTTTGAGCTTGTGTGTCGTCGAAAACTCTCTGAGCTTATAAGACTTTTTACCACACACCAATTGCCTCAAAAAGCAACAACTGTAGCTACAAACTCATTAGGTCTCGATTCACCAGAGAAAACAATACTTTTAAACAGCTTCAAAAACAACATTTCTCTCAGCCATTAAATCGAACAACTTGCGTGCACGAACCGCGTGAATCTATTCGCCAGTTCTTGGCTACCTTTAATTAGCACAGGCTCTTTCAAAAGCTAGTTAAGACGATAAATGGAGAGAAGAGGTCTTTTTTTTTGGTTTGGGTAACAAAAGACACGAGTTCGTTCCACCTTGTCCGATCACAGATAAAGCGTTGACAAAATCCCTCTTTCTCAATTATAAAACGGCGGCCCGTTTTTTCTTCTTTCTTTTTTTTTTGATAAAAACGTCATGATGTTTACAATAAGAAACAAAAAACGTCTTGCCCTTTTGTGGTACAAAGTCCCACCTCTGAAACATATGATTCGATCGGGCTGTTTATATACCATTCGTAAGTTATGCTAGATTGTCTCCCACGATCGATGATGAAAAACAACAGACAAAACAATTATTCCTTCGAATCGACGAGATTATGAGGATGAGGATTTAACCTCTGAGATCGTGGTGAGGCAATTTTTTTTTTTTTTTTTTCCTTTTTTCCTTTTTTTTTTTAAGTATTTTCAAATTTTTTTTTTTTTTTTGAAAAAAATATTTTCAAAATTTTTAAATCTTATCTTTTTAATGATCAAAGTTATTCACAAAAACAACATCAAATCATCACTTTTTTTTGGAACAAACATACCACAATTTTATGAACACTACTCTTTTTATCACTATTAATTTTTGAATCTAATAGTGTAAAATTTTTGAACCATTAAATATAATATTTTCATTTCTCAAAGTATAATTGATTAATATCACTATACATAATTCACCTAATTAACCATGCTGATTCTATAAATATTTACCTAAAAATAAATGTAATTGTGTTTGGTTGGATATAATAGAAAGAACGTTTTTTTTTTGTTTAGTTTTCGTTTGAATATAAAGTATAATTAAATGAGTTAGAATTTTTTTTTATTTTGAATAGATTTTTTTTCTCTTATTTACAATGCCAAATGATGTAATATTCTAGATTTGAAATTATTTTTGAAATGTACTCCTTAAAATAAAAATAGTAGTATTAGGATATGTCTGTCATATATTAATTTGAGTATATATAAAACCCAAGGAGTTGACAAAAAAAAACTAAAACCATAGGAAATCAACGTATATCATGTCTTTCTTTTAGAGAAAACAGTTTCGCTTAATGTTCTATATGTTGTGTGACTGATACCCTTGAATGTTTGTGTGATTTTTGTGTTTTTTGTGGCTTGGTTTTGCTCATCTTGGTACTTTGGTCAAGTGAGAGGCGATTCGAGGCAGAGATCTAAGCTGGAATTCAAAGAAGAATGATGTTCGGCATCGGTATCGGTCGACACCAATGCAAGGACGGCGCGAGGGCGCTAGCAAATGTCAATCAACACAATGTGGTGGTGTTGGTTGACATGAACTAGGGTTTTTGGGGGATGTCGAGCAGGTGTCTGTCACATAATACATATACTAATTCAAATAAAATATTTTAAGAAATTTTTTAAAAACTTATTATATAGAAATCCCTAGGAGTTGACAAAAACAAAAACAAAACTAAAATCTATGAAATTAATGTGTATATCATGTCTTCCTTTTAGAAAAAAAAAACAGTTTCGCTTTGTTACTCGAAGATCTTCAAGTTAATCTCACCATTGATCATTGAAGTGATAAAATATGCAGGCTCCAAAACTAATATGTTGACATAAAAATTATCCAAAAATAGATGTAATTGTGTTTGCTTGGAATAATAGTAATATTTGTTTTCAGATTGTGTTTAAATATGTAACGCCCGCAAACCGGATTTTTCAGTTCGTGCTTCGATTGATGATGGGGAGGGCATCGATTGATGCACTTGTGCGGTTTGTGCTCGGGTTAACATCAATTTCTCTGGTTCTACGCAGTTTGATGGGTTAAACTAAGGGCTCACTTATAATAGGGGAGTTTTGTTTCTCTAAACTCTAGAAAAGAAGAATTTCCTATGAGCGTTTTTGAGGTGTTCTAAGCTGTTTCTGGAGAGATATGTTCCTAGAGTGGAGATCTGGGGCTAAGGAAGTGGTGGGAAGCTTGTTGTGGGTGTTATTTCGTCATTTTTGGTGCAGAATATTCTTGTTAAGAGGTGAGTATGTGACCATGGCTGATCTAAGCATTAGATGTGTGTTTTTTGTGTGATTTTGGGTGTTGATTGCTTTTATGCTTGTTTTTGAGTGTATGTCGTGATGTTCATGGCCTTTGGAGGGCGGTTTTGACATCACGAAGCAAAGAGGAGTCAGAGGAAATCATGTTCGGTGGTGCCTCGAGCGGCTTCATCGATTGTGTTTGTATATAAGCGATAAAGATAAGATGATTTAGACTTCAATGATATGACTCTCAGAGGAGTTTTTTTTAAAAAAATTTCCTATAATTCAGTTTTAAAACATTGTTGTTGCTTTATGTTTGGTTTGTAGCTATAGTCATAAAAAAATATAGCATTTTACTTCTCATACAATAACTATGAATTTGTTTATACAACTTTTACATACTAATATTATTATCAAAATGTTATGTTATTTGATAATCTTTTATATTATAAATCAAAAGTTATTTGAGCAATTAAAATCTGCCACATAGTTAGTGTCTCATAATTAAAAAAATAACTTGAAAACTAAAATTACGAGACCAAGTTCAGATATAGAAAATGAAACATTTCATTATTGTTTTAAAAAATTGAAAATTATGTCAATTTAATCTACTTTTTTCCGAAAACATTTCTAAAATCATATATAAGAAAAAACTGTTTCCATTCTCAACCCACACGATCTCTTTTTCTTTGAGCACACATAATTCTTTTTAACATAGAAGACTCATGAAACATACAATAAATCCTTTTAAAGTTATATTTTATCTTTCAACCTCTCATGAACCCGTGAATTAATTGGTCAGGTTATTCTTCTTGTGTGAGTGTTTTATCCTTGAGAATTTCTTATATTGGGATGCAAGGAGCCAAAGATATCATTAGATTAGACATGGCTTACGACTGATATACGTAGCATGTCATAACATGTCATAAAAATAGCCAAGTTTTTTTGTTAACAATATTCAGTTTCTAGATATACATCATTTACATTTTGATAGTTTCATAAAGTATTAAAATACGACAATTGTCCCTACTATTATTCATAAATTTGAATTTGAATTTGTGTATGTCATTTGTATAAGTGAGTTTTTGTATAATGTTTGTAATCTATTGTCAATAATGTTTTCAAAATATTACAAATTCAATTCCAAAACCATAAAATATCAACATTCGAAATTCTAATTTTTTTTTTTTTAATTATCTCAATTCATAATTTTAAATAATTAAATAATTAAACAATTGAAAATATATCTATAGATTAATAGATAAATTAATAAAATGACATGTGCGAACATTATATATTTATAGAGGTTAAACCTTTGTATATATTTTATAATCGGAACCTTGATTCAACTATTTTGGTTTGAGAGGAAAACAATTGCGTAGGAGGAGAAGAAGAAGACACCAGTGTTTTTATATCGATTTGTATGTGTTAAATGTATGTTTTGAAGTCTAAGACGATATAGATAGGAAAATCTTAAAACAATTGTGTATATAAGTGTATAATATGAAAGGCATTAAAAGCAACGAAGATCACGAGGCGCTTCGAATAAGAACTTTCCCTTTGTTTTTTTTTTTTTCATCGCTCCTTCAGCAAAACTTGGATAAAGTTGAGCCAAAACATCCCGATTCAAGATGACAACAAGAATAATGTCTATGGTTTTGGAGAACATTGCCCACAAAGGAAACATAGCAACTAAAGCACATGGAAATCTTCTCTCTGATATGACCAAAATGCATAAGTATGAGCAGTCTAAGATCAGTTACAGTTAGTGCAATTACAATATTTTATCATTCCTTCTGTGTGGAAGCGTTCAAATAAACCATAACTGCTGGAATATTCATCTCCATCCAGTGAATGTGGCTAAATGTATTCAGCCAAGAAATCTTCAAAATCATCTGAGATCACTGGTTCATGGTGAAAGCTGATGAACTCAGAAAAGTTATAAGGAAAACGCTGCGTATCTGTGGTAGATAGCTGAAATCTGGCTCCACAATTTTAATCACGACCATTGATGGCTCGAGAAACCATGGAGAAAGCCGAGAAGGTGACTGTGAGAACCGATATCAATTCTCTCTTTCCGAAGTGATTTTGAATATGGAGGAGCTTATCGCCGTTAGGGGTTCCGAACTGAATTGAGAGTGTTTTAAGAATTTGTATTGTATTGCTTGTTTTGGAAAATTTGTTCGACCTCTACAAAAGATTCCCCCCCTTACATATTTATACCGACCAATTTATTATCTAATTAATGCCTAATTAATAGGACACGATTCGCGCATCCTAATTAATCCTCTTGAATGCAAGAATCTTTGACCAAGCCCGAGCTGCGAGCTGACCAACACGAAGCATCTCCGCACTCTCTTCCTTTCTCTGGGCCTGATGGGCCGGCCCGTAATACGTTCTCAGCCCATTAGACGCGCCCGGCCTAGGCCCTTTGCCTATTGCCCGAGATGACAGATCGTGGGTACAACAGTTGCCCCCCAAGTCTCCCGAGCTGAGCAGTTTGGGGGACTTTTGACCTTCAAGCGATCAATTTCAGGAAACTGAATTTTCCCCGTATCTCCACGATTTGATCGTCGTGATGATGAGATTTGCCTTCCCGAACTAACCTCGGGGCCCACTGGGTGGCGTGTTAGCTATAAGAGAGAGAGAAAGCGGTGCAAGACCTTTCACTTCCCCAGGCAATCATTGCTCCCCGGTTCCGTGTATAAAGGTAAACTCACCCGACTCCTCCCCCCTCCTCTTTAATTCCCAGTTTTCTTTTCATTTTGCTCTGCGTTTTCTCTCTTCCTCTGTTAGTTCCTTTGTTTTCGCTGGAAAGTTCTTCCACCTTCCTCTATTCTTCTTTCGTAATACCTCGAAAAGCATGTCTCCTCCGAGATCTTCGTCGGGTAAAACTGCGAAACCTTTGATTCCAGGCGCTTATGGCCCCCATCAGCCGTCCATCCTCTCAGCGGAGTACCTAGCCGAGATTAGGGGGTCCAATGGGATTCCTCCGGAGGTCGAAGTCAGGTTCCCGGAAGCTCATGAGTCACCGGAGAACCCTCTTCCGGGGTACTGCTGCGCGTTTGAGATGTTCTTCTCTGCGTGTGGTTTGTCGTTTCCCCTTCCCGAACTCATCGTGAAGATGATGTTCGAACTGGGCTTCGCTCTCCCCCAGATGTGTCCAAACTTTGTTCGGACTGTTATGTGCCTTCAAACTCTGGGGGAGGAGTTCAACTACCAGCTGTCACTGGCGGACTTCCTCCAGGTATACACAGTGAAGACAGGTCGTACCAAGGGCACACTCTACGTGAGCCCGCTCTCCGGACTGAAGGTCTTCGATGACCTGCCCGAGAAGGACGAGAAATGGCGGAAATCCTACTTTTTCTTCCAGGTCAACGAGCTCACTTTCGGCCACCGCACGAGCTCGCACGTATCGAAATAGACCTCGAAAATTGGTAGACTGGTGTTCCTTACTAGGTCCGGGCTAAATGTAGTTTTGTCTTCCCGCCTAACTTAACTGAATTTTTTTTTTTTTTTTTAGATCACTTCGAACGCGGACTGCTTTGCCCCACATTCGCGGAGTTCTTCTCGAGGTTCTGCAGCCAGGGTCAGATCGCTTGGGATTCCTTCTCCTGCGAAAGGATCAGGGCGTCCTCAGCAAGGCTCGGAAGACGTTCTCTCGTTTGCTCCGACCCTGTAAGCGTTACGGAGATGAACTACAGAGAAGAAAGGGCGTGCCGGATTGCCGAAAAGGAGGCAAAGCTCGCATCCCTATCAAGAATTCCTCCGGTTCCTCCGTTCCCGAGGTGAGGAGGACTCCCGCGCCTCTAACTGGCTCTTCTGAGCTCGGAATGGAATCTACCCGGGCTCCGGATGTCCCATTGGTTCCCCCCGCCAGCGACGTGCCACGGGAGGTCGAGGCTTCCTCCCTAGTGGCGAAGAAAACCTCTGCTGAGTTCACTTCTCAGCAAGTTGATTCATCGAAAAAGAGGAAGGAGCCCGAGACTTCCTCCTCCTCTCGTGAAAAGGGCCGAGCTCGGACTGACTCATTAGGGGATGAGCGAAGTAAATCCAGCTCGAGAGATAGGGGTCTCTCCTCGGAGAGGAGGTCTAAAGAGGCCCCACCGCTTAAAGAGTCCGGGGACTCCTCTGGAAGAAACCCTCCGAAGGAACAACGTCCTTCCACCCGAGGTAAAATTTTCCCGAGATACTCTTAATTTTATACCTTCACTGTTTGACCGCCGATGACTGAAATGATTTGCTCAAAAATCCTTCAGCCCCGCCTGCGTCCCCTGCTGATCTAATGAGGAGCTACATTCGGCCCGGAGTTCGGATCCCGACGTTCGCTGACATGACCGAAGTTAACCGTGTGAACTTCTTCCATTTTGCGGACAAAGTTGGCGAGGTAAATCTCCCTTGGTTTTTATTTCAGTTTTTTACTTACCAATTTAACCGCTTCTAACGAGCTGACTTTTCCAGCTAATGATCGAGTTTAACTCCTCGGTGGCATCCTATGAAGATCAACTGTTCGCCTCCCCTTTATCTTCCGAGGTGAACCTTCTTCAAGAGAGGATCGCCGACCTGGAAGCTCAGGTCAAAGAATACGCCAGGCTGGAGGCTGAGAATGCTAGCACCGTAGCGAAAGCCGAACAAATCCGAGCTCGGATGAGGAAGGCTGAAATGGAGGTGCTCGACCTCAGGGTTGCTACGAGGACCTTCGAGACAAACTGAAGAAGGCGGGGGACCTTTACTTCGAGGCGGCGGAGGACGCGAAGGCAGCCAAGAACAGGTTGCACGAGATCGAGCTCCGCAATCAGCTACTCGAGGCTGGCAACATCTGCGAGATTGAGAGGGTTTGGAGGGAGGAGAGGCAGTCAATGAGGCGAACTCTCCGCCCCTTGGTTGAGGAGGTGAAGGTCACCTTCGAAGAGAGGGAGAAGCTAGCCCCGCTCCAGATCCGGGCCGCCGAGATCAGGGCTAACCGGATGCAGGTCGAGGAGATCTCCAGGGGAGAGATCCAAGACATGGAAGCCGAGCTCGGACTCGTGAAAGCTGACGAGGAGGAAGCCGACGAAAGGGTTTCGAAGGTAACTCCCCGCGACCTCGACCTTACTGCATTCTCAGACCTTTTGGCGGATACGCCCGATCTCTTGTGCAGTGAACACCCACTAAGCGTCACAATCGACGAGTCCGGCACTAACCTCGGGCAAATGTCGAATCAGGGGATGGACGACTATCTGGCGAACACCAGGTCGGAAGAGGAGCTTGCAGAGATGGGCTTGGCCCTTTCTGAAGCGGCGTCGGAACCCGCTCTCCCTACTCAATAGTTTTTATCTCGGGGTTGTTTTGGCACGGCCTGCCCCCTGTTTGTAGTATTTATTTTTAGACTCGCTTCGGAGTGTTTTGGTCGTGGTGACCACTCCGTATTCGAGAATTGTTTTGCCATCCTAAATGCAAACTTAATTTCCACAATCTTTTGTTTGAAAAAAGATGATACAAGCAGAAATGAACGCGAAGCTAGAACTTTGGTTAAGAGTTCGCAGCAGTGACACCCCAACTTTAGTAAGTAAAGCTGAGTACGAAGTGAATACCTCGGTTTAGATAAGAATTTTGCGAAACTAAGCTTTGACTTTAATAAGTAAAGCTGAGTACGAAGTGCGAATTTCGGTTTAGGTTAAAGTTTTCGCAAAACTAAGCTTCGACTTAAAGTAAAGCTGAGTACGAAGTGAGAACTTCGGTTTAGACTTGCGAAGTTGAACCTCGGCTTTAAATGATATATGCGAAGTCAGAATTCGGCTTTTTTTTTTCTTTTTTTTTTGGCACCATTATTAATAAAAAAGTTTAAGAAAACTTTAAGTTTTATTAATATGGATAGCTGGACCCGAAGTGGGCTGCCTACGTACCCTTATCGGGATCAAGCTAAACGTAGTTCGATACAAAAAGATTAGCTGTAAAAGAGTTTAAGGTGTAAAGAATTCCAGGACCTCGGGACTGGTTTTCCCTCTGAATCCTCGAGCTGATAGACTCCATTTCGGACTTCGCGAGTGATTCTGTACGGCACTTCCCAGTTGATTCCCTGCTTCCCGGCATTGAGCTCCTCGGTGTTCTCGTGGTCCTTCCGAAGGACTAGGTCACCAACTGTCAAAGGCCTACCTCGGATTTTGGAGTTATGGTACCGAGCTACTGCGTTTTGGTAATTCTGGATCCGAACTTAGGCCTGGTCCCGACGCTCATTGATTGTATCGAGAGTATCCTGTAGGAATTCCTCATTCTCCTCAGCTCGGAGTGGGTTCAGCGAGATACAGACTCCAGGGACCTCTATGTCAGCTGGGATTACGGCATCGACTCCGTAAACCAGGGAAAAAGGTGTTTCATTAGTGGCCCGGCGAGGTGTTGTTCGAATTGTCCAAAGAACGCCCTGCAGTTCGTCTGGCCAGCGCCCTTTGCGAGAATCGAGCCGTTTCTTTAAGTAAGCAAGAATAACCTTATTCATCGCCTCCGCTTGCCCATTACCTTGCGGGTAACGAGGAGTTGATTTGTTGAGTCGAATCTTTCACTTCGCGCAGAACTCTTCGAACTTCGAGGAGATGAATTGTGGACCATTATCCGTGACGATCTCGTGGGGGACACCGTAGCGATAGATTATACTTTTTAGCACGAACTGCTCCACTTCTTCACTTGTTATCTTAACGTAAGCCGCTACTTCCACCCATTTGGAGAAATAATCGGTAAGAGCGAGCACGTACTGAACTCCTCCTAGTCCCCGATGTAATGGACCAACGATGTCCATAGACCACCTCATGAATGGGTAAGGTGCGGACACCGAAGACAGGAGCTCGGTAGGTTGGTGGATTGACGGGGCGTGCTTTTGGAACCTCTCACAAGCTCGAGAATAGGCTTCGCAGTCCGTGACCATAGTAGGCCAGAAGTAGCCTTGTCTTTTTATTTTGAAAGCCAGAGTCCGACCGCCGGAGTGATTTCCATTGGGACCGTCGTGAACTGCTCGCATTAGCGTCGCGGACTCTTTACCGACAACACATGTTAGATAAGGACCAGCTACACTTCGGCGTAAAAGCATTCCGTTGTGGGCGCAATACCGCGCACTGACAATCTTAAGTTTCCTGGCCGCCCATTTGTCGGCTGGGAGTTCCCCTTTTTGCAGGTAAGCCCAGATCGGGCTCCGCCAGTCGCCTGCCCCCCAGCTGTTTGAATTCGCACGACTCGAAGTAGTATGCGGGATAACAGCTCGATTGTCAACTGGTGAGCTTGACGATTTCGGAATTTGACTCGCCCCTAGCTCGGCTAAAGGTGGGTGAACCTCCATCGGAGTAAGCATGACGGGGGCTGAGTCCTCCGGTGACAAAGAGTCCGCAGCCGCCTCACGAGCTGCCTCCTCAGCAACCAACTGTTTTTTCATTGCCCGGGTGACGATGTCTGAGCTCTCTAGTCGGATGCTCGGAAACTGGATGACTTCAACGGGGATAATCCTTGTCATCGCAGGATCCGAAGTGGATGCCAGAGATGCTAAAGCGTCTGCAGCGGAGTTTTCATTTCGTGGGATCTTAGTGATTTCAAAATCCTCGAACTTAGTGACTAATTCCCGAGCTGTGGACAAATAAGCCTCCATACGACCATCTTTTGTCTCGTACTCCCCCAAGAACTGGTTGCTGACCAGCTGCGAATCGCAAAAAGCTCAGAGTCTTCGGACACCAATCCCTACTGCGAGGCGTAAACCAACAAGGAAGGATTCATACTCGGCTTCGTTCTTTGACGCACTGAAAGCCAAGCGGAATGACTGCTCGATTACTTCGCCAGTTGGAGAAGTGAGACGGACCCCTATTCCTGCACCCCATCTGGAAGAAGCGCCATCAACATACAACGTCCATGGGACTTCGTCATTGCCACTAGCCGTAGAGGCCAGTGGGAGTTCGATCAAAAAATCAGCCAGTACTTGCGCCTTAGTGCAGGTTCGAGTCCGAAACTCGATGTCGTATTCACTCAACTCGACAGACCATTTAGCTAGTCTCCCGGACTGGCTTGGACTATGTAATACCGTCCGAAGTGGTTGCGTCGTCAGGATTATGATTGTATGGGACTGGAAGTAAGGCCGCAGCTTTCTCGCCGAAGTGACTACTGCTAGGGCCAATTTCTCCATCATAGGGTACCTGGACTCTGCCCCAGTAAATGACTTACTGACATAGAAAATTGGTCGCTGCTCCCCTTTTTCCTCCCGAACCAAGACTCCGCTGACTGCACTGTCCGAGACAGCTACGTAAAGAAAGAGTGGCTCGCCGAACTCGGGCTTAGCCAAGACCGGCGGTTCAGATAGATAGGCTTTGAGCTGAGCGCACGTCTCCTCGCACTTTGCATCCCATAAGAAGTTCTTTCCCCCTTTTCGCAACAGCTGGTAAAACGGTAGGCATTTGTCCGTAGATCGAGAGATGAAGCGGTTAAGGGCTGCGATCCGTCCATTAAGGCGTTGCACTTCGCGTAAAGTCCTAGGAGAACTCATAGACAAGAAAGCATTAATCTGCCTCGGATTCGCTTCAATTCCCCCTTTTGTGACGATATACCCCAGAAACTCCCCTGATGGGACTGCAAAAGTGCATTTTGTGGGGTTAAACTTCATCCGGAACTGATTTAGGATGTCGAAGCAAGCTTTCAGATCTGTGAGTTGCGAGCTAACTTCCATTGATTTCACCAGCATGTCGTCGATGTAGACTTCCATGGTTTTTCCGAGCTAGTGCTCGAACATTCGATTTACCAGTCTCTGGTAAGTTGCTCCCGCATTCTTTAACCCGAAAGGCATCACCTTGTAACAGTAAATCCCGCGGTCCGTAATGAATGCGGTCTTCTCCTGGTCGTCTGGGTTCATAAGGATTTGGTTGTAGCCGGAGAAGGCATCCATGAAAGACATCAGCTCGTGACCCGAAGTGGACTCAACTAGCCTGTCGATATGCGGAAGTGGAAAGCTATCCTTGAGGCACGCCTTGTTCAGGTCGGTGAAATCAACGCAAACTCGTGATTTTCCATTCTTCTTTTTGACTACCACTGTGTTTGCTAGCCACTCAGGGTACTTCACTTCGCGTATCTGTCCTGCCTTCAGTAAACGTTCCACCTCTTTGTCAACAATCTCAGCTCGCTCAGGACCCAGCTTCCTTCGCTTCTGCTTTACAGGTCGGAACGTTGGATCCACATTCAGCTCGTGGGAGATGACTTCCGGACTGATACCGGGCATTTCGTCTACTGACCACGCGAAGGTGACCATATTTTCTTTCAAGAAGGTTACTAGACTAGTGCGGAGCTCGTTATCCATTCCCACTCCGATCTTGATTTCCTGATCCGGAAACTTATCATTGATGAAAATGGGCTTAGTGAGGTCACCTTTTAACTGCTTCCGAACTGGATTCTTCGGGACCTCGAGCTGTGGTTGCTATTGAACCAGGAGCTTGTGACTTGCGAGGTAACAGCTCCTTGCCATCCTTTGGCTTCCTAGAACCTCCCGGACTCCTTGTGGTGTCGGAAATTTGATGCACTGATGGTATGTCGAGGCTACTGCCTTCATCTGGTAGAGCCAGGGAGTTCCCAAAATGATGTTGTAGGCCGCAGGTCGTTCAAAAACCGTGAACTCCACCATTTTAACCACTCCTTGAGTGGATACCGGTAGTGTTATCGTGCCCAACGACATCGACGTCTCGCTCGTGAACGAAACTAAAGGTGAGGGCGGTCCCACGATGTGCTCTTTCCCAATACCCATTCAAGCCAGCGTCTCGAGGAAAATCAAGTCTACCAAACTCCCAGTGTCAATTAGGATCGGTCATACTTCGTGGTTCGCCACGTCGAGTGATATGACGAGTGCGTCATCATGCGGAGTGTCCAGCTCTTCAGTTTCCTTCTCGGAGAAAGAAACTTCAGGGAGGTCGCTTGCTATGACCTTAGCTCGCTTCGGCTGAGGGCTCGTGAGCTTCCGCTGATGGTCTTTGATCGCAGTGATGGAGTTTCGAAAGAGTCGCGATCTCCCCCCCATTATCACGTCTATTCTTTTCTTGGGGGATGCATTGCCGTCAGATTGCTTCATTTTTTTTGGGAGGTGGAGCATCTTCGTCCACCTTGGGAGTCGCTTTCTGCTCCAACTCCTCAATTGTTACATTCGGCATTTCTCCCGCCACATATTTCTCTGCGAGGAGGTGCATCAGCTTCTTGCAGTCACGAGTGGAATGACTGTTGGTTTTATGGAGCTCGCAGTACGTGTCCTCATCTCGGACCCACTTGTTACTTGGGAGTACACCACTCTTGGAGCGCGATGAGAATGGAGGTTTGGACGGTGAATTCTTTGGAGAATTCTTCTTAGGAGATTGAGTGACCGCGAACGTGCTCGGCCCGGACTTCGGAGTCGTAGGTGGAGTCTTTTTGGCGGGCGCTTCGAACCAAGGTTTTCCTGTAGGCGGAGCGTTTTGTTTCTGTGCAGCGGCAATTTTGTCTTCCTCTGCGACTATCCAGTTCGATGCCCAGTGTAGCGCGTCCTGAATGGTTGGGAACCGATTCACGGACAACTCTTCGCGGAAGCGAGATTCGTGCCAGAGGCCGTTCTTAAGCGCGACCAGAGCTGTGGAGTCCGAGAGTCCTGGGATCTTGACCTGGATCTCCTTGAATTTTGTTATATAAGACCGGAGTGATTCTCCAGCCTTTTGGCTTAAGTACCAAAGCTGAGCATCTGTCACCGCCGTTTCGATTAAGCTAGAATACTGCTTGACGAACGAGGTTGACAGCTAGGTGAAATTATTTATAGAGCCGGCTGCTAAAGACGCGAACCAAAGTAGTACCGGTCCACAAAACGTTTCAGCGAACAACTTGCAGTACCCGGCGTCTGCTTCGTGAGGCTCGAGGTCCACTCGGCTAGCTGTCAACAGGAAGGTCTTAAGATGATTGGTCGGATCCCCTTTTCCTTCATAGCTCGCGAACTTAATTTTGCCTGTATGTTTGATGCGGACTCGGGCTATTTGGTCGGAGAAAGGAGTTCGCCTCAACTCCTCAATTACTCGGAAAATATCCGGAGCCGAAGTGGTTGCATTGTGCATCACGGACCGCATGTTCCGGATTTCGCTCTGCATGCGGAAGATCTCGGGATTGGTAACATACCCCGGGATCGAAGTGTTTCCATCCACAAGGAGAGGAAGACGAACTGGGACCTCGGAAGATCCGGCGACACCGGGCTGAACCGGAGTGTGGCCATCGCCAACCAGTGGTAGCGCTGCTTGAGTATTGAGTTTAGGTGGGAAAGAATCTTCCGGGGTGGCATTTGTTGCTGCCGTCTGCGAGGTGGAAGGTAGAGTAATGCCAGAAAAATCCAAAGCACGTCGACGCGGGTTTTGGTCGGAGGACAAGAGATCAACCCGGTCGGCGTACGCGCGGTGGGAGGCTGAGAGGTCGGCTACGGACGTCGTGACTTCCGCCAAACGGGTGGAGATCTGACCCTCCAAGCTTTCAAAACGTTCGGTAAGAGCGGCGGAGGCTGCTTGCTGTCGGTCGGACTTCTCAGACAAGTCCTGCAAGAGCTTCTGGATCACCTCCAGGGATGCCTGATTGGGAGAGTCGGTTGCCATAGCGGTGGTTGCGTGTAGTGGTTTTGGATATGAAGTCGGAACTAATAAGAGTTAGGTGATAAACTCCCCTCCTTCTAGCGCCAAATGTGAGAACCGAGATCAATTCTCTCTTTCCGAAGTGATTTTGAATACGGAGGAGCTTATCGCCTTTAGGGGTTCCGAACTGAATTGAGAGTGTTTTGAGAATTTGTATTGTATTGCTTGTTTTGGAAAATTTGTTCGACCTCTACAAAAGATTCCCCCCTTACATATTTATACCGACCAATTTATTATCTAATAAATGCCTAATTAATAGGGCACGATTCGCGCATCCTAATTAATCTTCTTGAATGCAAGAATCTTTGACCAAGTCCGAGCTGCGAGCTGACCAACACGAAGTATCTCCGCGCTCTCTTCCTTTCTCCGGACCTGATAAGCCGGTCCGTAATACGTTCTCAGCCCATTAGACGCGCCCGGCCTAGGCCCTTTGCCTATTACCCGAGATGACAGATCGTGGGTACAACAGTGACAACATTCAATAAGAGAGCAGCCAAGATTGCACAAATTGGGGTTTCCACACACACTATAGGATAACACAAGTAAAATGTAAGCAATCGCAGCCTCACTTTTCATTTGAGGAATCTTGTGGTGATAATTCTGTAAAAGAAAATGGAGATCATATTAAAATCGAATCAAAAAATAGAACAAAATACAAACTATTGTGGAAACCTCATATTATCAGCAAGCTTACAAGAGTGTAAAACACGCAAATAACTATCCATCAGCGTAAGCCAAACGAATCTAACACCAAAAGGATAATATCAAACCTTTTTAGGCTGACTGAGAATACTGTGTTACTCGTCGCAAGAACAAAGAGCACCTGCAAAGTGATGGAATCGAACTCTATCCCTTACAATAATTTTCCGACGGAAAGCTTTTGATACACATTTTATAAAAGAATGACAATCTCTGCCAACTCTCAGATTCTTTGTGATCCGGAGAGTTGTTCCCGCAGGAGTTCTCTCATCAATCCATATGCAATAGCCAATTTTTCACTGTGAAATGTATCTGCAGATACTAAACACCGATCAGAGAGAGTAGGAGCAGCTCTGTTTGAGTCCTCTGGCCTAAAATGGCACGGTGGATTACTTCTCTGAGTTCTGAGTAAATAAGTGCAGACTCCGGATGCTTTTTGTAATCAACAACGTATTTGTGAACTTGATCACCAATGTCAATCCAGCTCCAGCCTGGAAGTGTCCGTCCCACGTACAATGTAGAAGATCCCCTTGTTTGAGAAGGGATAGCTCTGCAATTGAATTTAACAAACTAGCAAATCTTTAGCTCCCATATTTGCAAGCAGAGTCAGAGAGCCTCCTCGAAAGACTTATCCTGGCGGTAAGCATCCGTGATCGTTGTATTTAAGACAATGTTTTGAGCTTGTGTGTCGTCGAAAACTCTCTGAGCTTATAAGACTTTTTACCACACACCAATTGCCTCAAAAAGCAACAACTGTAGCTACAAACTCATTAGGTCTCGATTCACCAGAGAAAACAATACTTTTAAACAGCTTCAAAAAACAACATTTCTCTCAGCCATTAAATCGAACAACTTGCGTGCACGAACCGCGTGAATCTATTCGCCAGTTCTTGGCTACCTTTAATTAGCACAGGCTCTTTCAAAAGCTAGTTAAGACGATAAATGGAGAGAAGAGGTCTTTTTTTTTGGTTTGGGTAACAAAAGACACGAGTTCGTTCCACCTTGTCCGATCACAGACAAAGCGTTGACAAAATCCCTCTTTCTCAATTATAAAACGGCGGCCCGTTTTTTCTTCTTTCTTTTTTTTTTTGATAAAAACGTCATGATGTTTACAATAAGAAACAAAAAACGTCTTTGCCCTTTTGTGGTACAAAGTCCCACCTCTGAAACATATGATTCGATCGGACTGTTTATATACCATTCGTAAGTTATGCTAGATTGTCTCCCACGATCGATGATGAAAAACAATAGACAAAACAATTATTCCTACGAATCGACGAGATTATGAGGATGAGGATTTAACCTCTGAGATCGTGGTGAGGCAGTTTTTTTATTTTTCCTTTTTTTTTTTTTAATTATTTTCAAAAATTTTAAATCTTATCTTTTTAATGATCAAAGTTATTCACAAAAGCAACATCAAATCATCATTTTTTTTTGGAACAAACATACCACAATTTTATGAACACTACTCTTTTTATTACTATAATTTTTGAATCTAATAGTGTAAAATTTTTGAACCATTAAATATCTAATATTTTCATTTCTCAAAACGTAACTAACCATGCTGATTATATAAATATTTACCCAAAAATAAATGTAATTGTGTTTGGTTGGATATAATAGAAAACACGTTTTTTTTTTTTTGTTATGTTTTCGTTTGAATATAAAGTTATAATTAAATGAATTAGAATTTTTTTATTTTGAATAGATTTTTTTTCTCTTGATTACAATGACAAATGATGTAATATTCTAGATTTGAAATTATTTTTGAATTGTACTCCTTAAAATAAAAATAGTAGTATTAGGATATGTCTGTCATATATTATATTTATATATATTAATTTGAAATAAATATTCTAAGAAAATATATTAAAAATTTAATTATATATAAAACCCAAGGAGTTGACAAAAAAACTAAAACCATAGGAAATCAACGTATATCATGTCTTTCTTTTAGAGAAAACAGTTTCACTTAGTGTTCTATATGTTGTCTGACTGATACCCTTGAATGTTTGTGTGATTTTTGTGTTCTTTGTGGCTTGGTTTTGCTCATCTTGGTACCTTGGTCAAGTGAGAGGCGATTCGAGGCAGAGATCTAAGCTGGAATTCAAAGAATGATGATGTTCGGCATTGCTATCGGTCGACACCAATGCAAGGACAGCGCGAGGGCTCTAGCAGGAGAAGAAGAAGACACCAGTGTTTTTATATCGATTTGTATGTGTTAAATGTATGTTTTGAAGTCTAAGACGATATAGATAGGAAAATCTTGAAACATTTTTGTATATAAGTGTGTAATATGAAAGACATTAAAAGCAACAAAGACAACAAGAATAATGTCTCTGGTTTTGGAGAACATTGCCCATAAAGGAAACATAGCAACTAAAGCACATGGAAATCTTCTCTCTGATATGACCAAAATGCATAAGTATGAGCAGTCTAAGATCAGTTACAGTTAGTGCAATTACAATATTTTATCATTCCTTCTGTTTGGAAGCGTTCAAATAAACCATAACTGCTGGAATATTCATCTCCATCCAGTGAATGTGGCTAAATGTATTCAGCCAAGAAATCTTCAAAATCATCTGAGATCACTGGTTCATGTTGAAAGCTGATGAACTTAGAAAAGTTATAAGGAAAACGCTGCGTATCTGTGGTAGATAGCTGAAATCTGGCTCCACAATTTTAATCACGACCATTGATGGCTCGAGAAACCATGGGGAAAGCCGAGAAGGTGACAACATTCAATAAGATAGCAGCCAAGATTGCACAAGTTGGGGTTTCCACACACACTAGAAGATAACACAAGTAAAATGTAAGCAATCGCAGCCTCACTTTTTCATTTGAGGAATCTTGTGGTGATAATTCTGTAAAAGAAAATGGAGATCATATTAAAATCTAATAAAAAAAATAGAACAAAATACAAAATATTGTGGAAACCTCATATTATCAGCAAGCTTACAAGAGTGTAAAACACGCAAATAACTATCAATCAGCGTAAGCCAAAAGAATCTAACACCAAAAGGATAATATCAAACCTTTTTAGGCTGACTGAGAATATTGTGTTACTCGTCGCAAGAACAAAGAGCACCTGCAAAGTGATGGAATCGAACTCTATCCCTTACAATAATTTTCCGACGGAAAGCTTTTGATACACATTTTGTAAAAGAATGACAATCTCTGCCAAATATCAGATTTTTTGTGATCCGGAGATTTTTTCCCGCAGGAGTTCTCTCATCAATCCATATGCAATAGCCAATTTTTCACTGTGAAATGTATCTGCAGATACTAAACACCGATCAGAGAGAGTAAGAGCAGCTCTGTTTGAGTCCTCTGGCTTATAACCAGCTAAAATGGCAGGGTGGATTACTTCTCTGAGTTCTGAGTAAAGTTCAGAATCCGGATGCATTTTGTAATCAACAACGTATTTGTAATTAACAACCAGATCAATTGGTGACAGCTTGTCCTGTGGGAAGGTTGTTAATGGGTGGGGACCAGGGTTCGAGAAACGCCTGGCACACCAATAACCTACTGTGGATTTAGATGAATAGTTCCATTTGCCCAGTGAGGGGTTAGGATCGATGCCCTGCAGGGCCAGCTTTGGGCCTATGGGGGCAAGCTAGCAGTGAGGCTAGTGGGGTCCACGGGACGGGTTGTTACACTCAGAGACGAATTTCAGCACATCCTTCATCAAACCCTCCCAATGAAAAGACTGCTGTATTCTCTTAACCGTCTTCAACACTCCCGAGTGGCCCCCCATGATACCAGTGTGATACTCCTCCAAAATGACTGGTATAAACTTAGAAGTCTTGGGTAAAACCAATCTTTTTTTAAACCACACCCTCCCATCTCTCAAAGAATACCCATCACTCACATCAGGCACTGAATTACAAGACTGAATCCTCTCTTGAAGATGTGTGTCTTTATCAATCTCCTCATATATATCCTGTAATTGCAACACTGTAGGAACCGTTAGTGCCTTTAAAATTGATGATGGAACTACCCCTTGAGGTTGAGTCATTTTCGAGAGTCCATCAGCTGCAGTATTCTCGACTCAAAGTTTGTAAATGATCTCGAAATCATAATTCAACAACTTCACTAACCACTTATGATAATCCATAGTAACTTCTCTCTGATCTAGTAAAAACTTCAAACTCTTTTGATCAGTATGAACCACAAAATGCCTTCCAAACAGATAGTGTTTCCACTTTTGAATAGCAAGTACTATTGCCATCAACTCCCTTTCATACACTGGCTTAAGTTGTTCTTGCTAGTCAGACCATGACTAAAATAGGCAATAGGTCGTTTGTTCTGCATCAATACGGCACCAAGACCAAATCCAGAGGCATTTGCTTCGACTGTAAAAGCCTCATCAAAATCCGGTAAGGCCAGAACCGGGGCTGTGGACATTGCTTTCTTCAAGGTATCAAATGCCACTTGTGCTCCCTGACTCCATTCAAAACCGTCCTTTCTCAACAAGTCTGTAAAGGTCTGGCCAACACTCCATAACCCTTGATAAATCTCCTATAATAGCCTCTTAGCCCAAGAAATCCTCTCAATTCCTTCACTGACTTGGGAGTGACCCATTGCACCATTGCCCTTGTCTTTTCACGGTCAGTTGATACTCCTTCCCTTAAAATTATATGGCCCAGATAATCAACTTGTTTCTGACTAAACATGCACTTCTTCTTGTTAGCAAACAATTGATGCTTCTCTAGGATCTCCATAACCACCACCAAATGCTCCATGTGTTGTGCCATCGTTGCACTATATATCAAAATATCATCAAAAAATACCAGGATGAATTTCCTCAAGTATGGTCTGAATAATTCGTTCATCAAAGCCTGGAAAGTTGTAGGTGCATTTGTTAACCCAAATGGCATCATAGTGTCGATCGTGTGTTCTGAAAGCTGTTTTAGCAATATCCTCCTCTCTCATCCTTATCTTATAGTACCCAGCACACAAATCCAACTTTAAGAATACAACCAAACCATTCAACTCATCCAGAAGTTGATCAACCATTGGGATAGGGAACTTGTCCGGTATAGTTGCTCGATTAAGTGCCTTGCAATCCACACAAAATCTCCAGCTATCGTCTTTCTTCTTCAATAAGAGAACATGGCTCGAGAATGGACTCTGACTAGGCCTTATAATGCCTGCTTCTAACATCTCCTTCACCATTTTCTCCATCACTTCCTTCTATGCATGAGGGTATCTATAAGCTCGAACACTTATGGCATTATTCCCTGGTAACAAGTTAATAGAATGCTCCCGTCCTCGAATTGGAGGAAGGTCTGTAGGAATTGCGAACACTCTATCAAATGAACCAATATCTCCTGAATGCCATGATCTGTCGGTTGTGCTTCCTGGATCACCAATTGACGGTTGTATAAAGCCACCTCCACACCTTTGGTGTTGACACTATAACCGCTTGTTAGAGATTTCATAGACATCCTGGATATATCCAAGTCAGATTCTCCTTTGATCGTAACTATCTTATCCTTATATAAGAAGGACTTTTCATTCATCAACCATTGACTTGGCAGTCTCCCAACGTACTCAACCAGTAAACTCCCAAAATGATGTCGACCTGACCTAGCTCCAAAACCACAAAGTCAGTCGTGAACTCCAAATTCTGTACTGTGAAGCACACCTTCTCACAAACTTTGGTTCCATGAACTGTCACTCCTGATCCAAGTATCACATTTAACGCTGGATGCTCTCTACTCTTCAGTTTAAGCTTCTTAACTGCTGCAAGAGATATAAAATTGTGGGTTGCACCACTGTCCAGCATCATGATTTCACTCGAGGTCCCCATAGTACCTCTTGTCTTCGTCGTAGAATGTGAAGAGATTCTTCTATAGGAACTGAATGATAATGCCATACATTCACCTATCGGTTCTTCCCTTAACTCTTCCTCTCTGCTATCATCTAGCACTTCCACTTTATACCCATTGAAAACTGTTAAGACCCAAAGTTCTTTGTTAGGGCATTTATGATCATTGGACCAAGGTCCATCACACCTAAAACAAAGCCCTTTTCTTATTTTCTCATCGAGCTCAGCATTAGAGTTGTGTCGACGAGGTAGCGGTTCTACTTTTTTGGAAGTTTCTCCGATCCTTGAACCACATCAGTCACAACAGCCTTTGTCTTCCAATTGTTTGTTGTATATGAGTGAGTAGTTTTGTTCTCAGAACTGAAACCTTCCCTATTTTCTTTGTTGGCAAGTAAGAGCTCCTTCTGTTAGTTTAAGCGGAAGTAAAGAGAATAATTTGAGAGAGATCGAGTGTATACGGTAGAGAGAAATGAGAAAGAGAATATTCCATTAGTATGTAGTTTACAACATGTGAATAAAATCTTAAATAGAAGAGCCAACTAGGGCAACCTCTTAATAAAATCGAAACAAACGAAAGGGACATTAAGGGAGAGAGAGAGAAGGAAGCGTTCCCAAGCTTGATAGCGACATCACCGAAGTCAACTTTCCCACACGTGATCGGTTCTCTCTTCTTCTTCCTAACGGCTAGAATGGAAGCTTCTCGATCACATGATGGGCTTTGATGGACTTAACTTTATTCTCCTTTCTTTGTGTCACAAAGAGGCTCTGCCTTATTGCTCGTGTGTACGGACGTCCGTACCGTACGGCCAAGTCTTGAATGGCTCATGGTCAATACTCCCCCTCAAGCTTAGCCTAATGAAATGACTAAGCTTGGAACCCGTGAGCTATCACCTCATTAAAAACATTACCATAGAAAACCTCATGGGACAAAACCATGTTAAGGGAAAAAGAGTGTGATATCCACGAGTTAGAGGAGTGACTCATGGGAGTGTAGGATTTACGAGCCCAAGGTTGCCATGAATGTATTCGCAAACTTGAGGACACGCAGCCTTGGTGAATATATCGGCTAGCTGATCTTTACTTGGCGTATGGCAAGGTAGAACTACTCCTTCTTCAATCTTCTATCAAACTTTGTGGCAGTCTACCTCAATGTGCTTGGTCCGTTCATGAAACACCGAGTTTGTGGCGATGTGTATTGTCGCGTTGTTGTCACAATGCATAGTGATCGGTTTATCAGATTCAACTCCAAGATCTTTAAGCAAACCCTTGAGCCAGGTTAACTAGTTGGTAAGCTTCTTCGTAGCCCTATATTCAGACTCCGCTCTTGAACATGAGACTACCTTCCGTTTCTTTGACTTCCAAGTCACAAAATTACCACCCAAGAACGTACAATATCCAGTGGTCGATCTCCTATCCATTGTATAGCCAGCATAATCTGCATCACAGTAACCTACCAGGTCCGTGTTATCATTCTTGCCCATCCATATACCTTGGCCAGGGCTCCCCTTGAGATAACAAAGAATCCTCTATACCGTGTTCCAATCGAAATTTGTTGGTGCCTTCATATGTTGGCTAACTTGATTCCTCGCATAGCAAAGATCTGGTCGTGTGATCATGAGATAGATCAACTTCCCCACCAGCCTACGATATCTCCCCACATCCTCATATGGCTCAGCCAACTTGTTTACCGGAGCATTCGGCGTTTTCTTCATCTCCCCCTTTCGCTTGACCTGGTAGCCTTCTTCAAGTGGCGTAGAAACCGGTTTTGCCCCTAGCTTACCAGTTTCCTTGAGAAGATCAAGTGTATACTTTCCTTGAGAGAGAAACAACCCCTCCGGTGAACGAGAGATTTCAATCCCAAGGAATTATTTGAGCTCACCAAGATCCTTCATATCAAAGGCGGAGTGAAACATCGCCTTAGTGGTGGAGATCCCGTCTTGGTCATCTCCGGTGATGATTATGTCATCGACATATACAAGGACCACCACACGGCCACCGGTAGTCTGAAGAGTAAAGAGAGTGTGGTCAGCTTCAGACCGCTTAAAGCCATTTGTGCAAAGCGTGGAGCTAAGTTTGTGGTACCACGCCCTAGGGGATTGCTTCAAGACATAGATAGCCTTGCGGAGACGAAGAACTTTGCCCGGAGTGACTATATCCTCTAAGCCCAGAGGAGGGTGCATGTAGACCTCTTCTTCGAGCTCCCCCTGAAGGAATGCATTCATGACGTCCATCTGCCATAGATCCCAAGACAAGTTCGCAGCAAGGGAGAGAACAACGCGGACGGTGTGGAGCTTGGCGACCGGAGCGAACGTATCCGTGTAATCGGTGCTATAGGTTTGTGTGAAGCCGCGAGCAACAAGACGAGCCTTATAGCGCTGCACATCCCCATTGCTTAGATACTTAATCGTGAAAACCCATTTGGAGCTGACCGCTTTCTTCCCTTTCGGGAGATCTGCCTCATCCCAAGTATGATTACGGATTATAGCACCAGTCTCATCATCAACAGCCTCTAGCCATTCCTTGTGTTCTTTAGCCTCATCATAGGTTTGAGGAACAAACTGAGCATCGATCTTGGTGAGAAAAGCAGCATGGTCTTGAGGAACAAGGTCAAGCGAGCACACAGCTTGAATTAGATGAACCACCGCCTGATTATTGTAGTAAACCCATGGATGAGACTTAAGTCGTTCACTTCGCCGAGGAAGATTATGAGACTTAAGTCGTTCACTTCGTCGAGGGAGAACCACATTCGATTCATGTGGAGAGGCATCGATGTCAGCACTCGTGTGATCACTATCCTCCTGGTTCACTTCAGAAAGAGGTTCATCGTTCAGAGGAACAAGCAGCTCAAAAGAATTTTCTTGTTCTTCCTCTTCATTAGATGGTGTAACGGGTTGCACAGGTTTTTGAGAGGTCTGATCGTTACTCTCTTGGTCAGCTTGACTCGGTGGGGCTGTAATGCCAAGATGGTTTAGGAGGAACCGCAGGTTGGTTGCTCGGTTTGAATTGGATTGAGAGAGGTCTTTCAGGCTGTCCCAATCCTTCTTTGCGTAGTAGCCTTGTTGTTCGAAGAACTTCACATCACGTGAGATAAGCATGCGGCCAGTTGTTGGTTCATAGCATTTGTACCCCTTTTGACTTGTTGAGTAGCCGACGAACATACATTTTGTGCTTTTGGCGTCAAGTTTGGTTCATTGCTCACCTGGCACCAAGACAAAACACACACACCCAAAAACGCGTAAGTGATCCAAAGAAGGTTTAAATTGGTTTAATACCTCATATGGCAATTTATCTTGTAAGATTTTTGTTGGCGTCCTATTGATCAAGTAACATGCGGTCATCACGGCATCTCCCCAAAATCTTTTGGTGATATTGGTTTGGAACATCATCGACCTCGCCACTTCCATGAGATGCCGATTCTTTCTCTCGGCTACGCCGTTTTGTTGAGGCGTATAGGGACAGCTTGTTTGTTGAAGTATGCCATGCTTTGCTAGATGTGCTTTAAGTTTGTGGCTTGTGTATTCTCCCCCATTGTCCGATCTTAGTACCTTTATTTTAGCATTGAAATGATTAGTGACATAATTCTGAAAGTTAACAAATGCATCATATACTCTATCTTTAGATGGTAACAAGGTAAGCCATGTGTATTTAGATTTTTCATCAATAAAAGTTAGAAAATACTTGTTATTATCTCTAGATAGGCAAGGAGAGGTCTAAACATCAGAATGTACTAAATCAAAGCAATGTTCATAAATGGTAGTAGATTTAGGGAAAGTAGACTTGCAATGTTTACCAAGAATACAAGACTCACAACTAGAGTTATCAAAAGAAACATTAGGTAACATTAATTCAAAGGCTCTAGAGTGAGGATGGCCTAGTCTAGCATGCCATACATCACTTGAAATACTACTAAGGTTCGATGTAAAGGAAAACAAATTAGATGGACTTGATGAAGTTTTCTCTAGGACATAGAGATCTCCTTTAACATCTCCTCCGCCAATGATCTTTCGAGTCTCAATATCCTGAAAATGTACACTGTTAGGACCAAAGATTGTATAACAGTTTAAATCAGTAGTAGCCCTCTTAACCGATAACAAGTTAGAGGTGAATGTAGGCATAAAGAAAGCTTTTGAGTTCTTATCAAATAGTTTCAAGTCTCCTACTCCTTTTACTGGTATTCTATCCCCATTGGCAATAATAACATTACCTACAGCCGGTTTTATGTTGTTTATGAGACTAGGGTTACTTATCATGTGGTGAGAAGCACCCAAGTCTACAACAAGAGTTTTACTAGGCTGTGAAACAAAGAAGGTGATACCAGAATCTTTTAGTGCAACAATGGATTTGATGAGGGCTTCCAGGTCAGATTTCCTCACAAGGTCTCCGAATGAGGCTGCCATGGCTGCGGCCGCCGCACCTCCTTGATTCGCTACACCCGCACCATGACCGCTTGTCCCTTCTTGTGAGAGATGAGCCTTGAACTTGGCCAGCTTGAGAAGAGGGTGAAGAATCCAACACTTATCCTTCACATGACCCCTCTTCTTGCAGTGGTCGCATACCACCACTTTCCGGTCATCCTGCTTGTAAAATTCCTTGTTGGCCTTGGCTAAGTCGTCTTTTCCACAAAAGAGACCAAGAGAGCCTTGTTCCTTTTGAACTTGGGAACAAACGTCTTCAAGAGTAGGCAGTTTGTCTCCATGAAGGATATGCTTAATGAGGTCGTTGAATGCCGGGTTGAGAGTAAGTAAGAGGCCAAAGACCTTGTCTTGCTCCTTTCTTTAATTGAGAATGGCTGGATCGATTGTGCTCGGCCAAAGCATCTCGGCCCATAGTGACCTAAACTTCCCAAAGTGGTTCGTGAACTCCAAGTCTTCTTGGTGGAGGCCATTAATCGCCTTCTTGACTTCAAACACTCGAGTCAAGTTTGTCACATTCCCATAGACATTCGCTAGCGTCTCCCGTAACTACTTGGCCGTCTCGCAATATGAATAGGCTTCAAGGATTGGTGCGTCTAACGAGTTTTGAAGAATGGCAAGCACGGTCTGATCTTCTTGGAACTACTTGACTTCCTTCTCTAGATCAGCCTCCTTGTCTTCTTCCTTTTCTTCTTTACCGTCTTCCTTAGTAGCTTTCTTGGGGAGTTGGTCCGTCTCAACATGGATCCATAATCCCCGACCACTAAGTGCGGTCTTTGTGGTTCTCTTCCACAACAAGTAATTTGCTCCCTTGAGCACTACCGGAGACACAATTGGTTTGTCGTTGTCCATTTTTACCGATTTGAGAAACAAGAGAGTAGAATAAGTCGAATATCGAGTAGAAAGAGTATATAAGGAGAATAGAGGGTAGTATTTGAAGAACTTAAGAGTATAATGAAAAACAAGAGTAGGTTTAGAGAATCAAAGATCAAAAAACATGCTCTGATACCATGTTAGTTTAAGCGGAAGTAAAGAGAATAATTTGAGAGAGATCGAGTGTATACGGTAGAGAGAAATGAGAAAGAGAATATTCCATAAGTATGTAGTTTACAACATGTGAATACAAGCTTAAATTGAAGAGCCAACTAGGGCAACCTCTTACTAAAATCGAGACATTAAAGGAGAGAGACAGAAGGAAGCGTTCCCAAGCTTGATAGCGACATCACCGAAGTCAACTTGCCCACACGTGATCGGTTCTCTCTTCTTCTTCCTAACGGCTAGAATGGAAGCTTCTCGATCACATGATGGGCTTTGATGGACTTCACTTTCTTCTCCTTTCTTTGTGTCACAAAGAGGCTCGGCCTTATTTCTTGTGTGTACGGACGTCCGTACCGTACGGCCAAGTCTCGAATTGCTCATGGTCAATACCTTCTTCACTACTCTTCGGAGAATACTAGACTCCATTGCTCTTGCTTCCGCCGCCATTTCTGGAAAATCGCTTGGTTTCTGCATGTGAACTAGTTCTTGCATTTCCGGCGTTAAGCCATTCAGAAAAATGCCTTCCAGTTTTTGGTCATCCAAACCAAATACTTGTGACGACAAATCTTCAAACCGCTGAACATAATCAGCAATGGATCCAGTTTTTTTAATGCAGAAGAGGCTTTGACTTGGACCTCTTATCTTCAAGTTCCCAAAAAGCAACAACAAAATCTTCTTGAATTGATCCCAACTTACAAATTTCTTCCTGTTAATCTCCCAATTATACCAACTCAAAGCTTCCCCTTGTAGGCTCACCGTTACCAAGGCCAATTTCTCCTCGTCATTATATCTACCCGTTCTGAAAAATCTCTCCACTGTTGCGATCCAACCATAGCTTCCAACACCCTCAAACACAGCCATTTCAACATTATTGAGGAGATTCTCTCTAATCCCAGACCTAATCGAACTACGGCAAGGTTCCGAGATAAGGATTGGTACCTGATTGTTCTGGTTTTGCGATCTTGAGTTGTTATCCTGACTCGTTCCTCCAAATTCTCGTATCGTAGGTTTCTCCGGTAAAGCGTTGAGTAAAAGATCGAGTTTACGCCCAATCTCGATCAATCTTTGATCATGAGCTCCAATCGTGTCACCCAAACCATAGATCCTTGAACCCAAGCGAGTTTCCGAATGCCGCACCATCGTCACCATGTCCGCCAATCGATTATAACATTCCACCGCAGAAGCTTCTACTTGCTAAGCCGTCGCCGCTTCTTTGATTAGTGTCAAAGTCTGCTCCATCACCATCGTTGATCTTGAAATCTCTTCAATTCGATAAAATCCCCAATTGGGGCGAGGGCTCTAGCAAATGTCAATCAACACAATGTGGTGGTGTTGGTTGACAAGAACTAGGGTTTTTGGTGGATGTCGAGCAGGTGTCTGTCACATATTACAAGAAATTTTTAAAAGTTATTATATATAAATCCCTAGGAGTTGACAAAAACAAAAACAAAACTAAAATCTATGAAATCATTGTGTATATCATGTCTTCTTTTTAGAAAAAAAAAAAAAACAGTTTCGCTTTGTTACTCGAAGATCTTCAAGTTGATCTCACCATTGATCATTGAAGTGATAAAATATGCAGGCACCAAAACTAATATGTTGACATAAAAAACTTATCCAAAAATAGATGTAATTGTGTTTGCTTGGATTAATAGTAATATTTGTTTTCAGATTGTGTTTAAATATGTAAAGCCCGCAAACTGGATTTTTCAGTTTGTGCTTCGATCGACGACGGGGAGGGCATCGATTGATGCACTTGTGCGGTTTGTGCTCGGGTTAACTTCAATTTCTCTGGTTCGACGCAGTTTGATGGGTTAAACCTAGGGCTCACTTATAACAGGGGAGTTCTGTTGCTCTAACTCTAGAAAAGAAGAGTTTTCTCGCTGAAATGTTTCCTATGAGTGTTTTTGATGTGTTCTAAGATGTTTCTGGAGAGATCTGTTCCTAGAGTGGAGATCTTGGGTTAAGGAAGTGGTGGGAAGCTTGTTGTGGGTGTTGTTTCGTTATTTTTGGTGCAGAATATTCTTGTTAAGAGGTGAGTATGTGACCATGGCTGATCTAAGCATTAGATGTGTGTTTTTTTGTGTGATTTTGGGTGTTGATTGTTTTTATGCTTTTTTGTGAGTGTTTGTCGTGATGTTCATGGCCTTTGGAGGGAGGTTTTGGCATCACGGAGCTAAGAGGAGTCGGAGGAAATCATGTTTGGTGGTGCCTCGAGAGGCTTCATCGATCGATGCAAAGTGAGCATCAGTCGACGCAGTGAAACAAGGTTTTTGGTGGTGGTGAATGTGAATGATGATGAATGTATGCTATGAATGGATGGATGGTAAGGTGTTTCAATTCCCCTTATGCAGTTGTAGTATAAGAGGTGTCAATCCAATCTGAGTGTTTGTGAACAGTCAAGATGTGCATAAAGATCTAATTTAAGCCAGATGTAAAGGATGTTTGTCACTAACAATCCTATGATTAAAATGCAAAGTGCAGAAAATAAAACTACAAGAACTAGATGCTGAATGTAAATGAACAAAATGATTGTAACAGGAATGAAGCTAAAACAGAAATAGAAACTACTATAATGCAAGAAATAAACCTATGCAAGACAAGCAATGAACAGAAAACTAAATGAATGCAGCAGAAATGAAACAGGACAATCACAAATCATAAACACAAGCTCTGGGGAAGAACTCGAGCAAGCACTTGAACGAGTGTAGGTCGAGTACAGGGTCGAGCTAGACTAAACGTGAAAACAGAGCAACACAATAAAAACAGAGCAATGCAAAAACGAATCAAACAACAATCAAGCAACAGGATTAAGACTAAGATATCAATAAACAAAGAAGGTCCTGAGGAGGGATTCATGGGCTGAACTAATCATTGTGGTTATTTAACTTGGTCAACAAACCTCAAACAAACTTTGAGCTAATCTCTAGACATACTATTCTAAGACATGTTTAATCCACTCTCATGGCAAGAAACAATCAAACCTATGCATTTCTATACTTGCTCTCACATACTAAAGAATCTACACAAGCAGGCATTAAGCAATACATCTCAAACCAAACAAGACCTCTTATCTCTTAGCAAGCCTAATGGTAAGCTCTAGATCTAGCCTTATCTATGCTCCTTAGACATTGGTGTGATGCTAAGATGCTTGAAATCAAACCCTACCTTCTCAGATATAGGATCAGCATTAAGATCATCTAGCCTAGAAGAGATCTACAACAATCAAGCTTTACCAAATCAAACAAACCACTAGATCAACCCAGCCTAACTCATCCTCAAGATCCTAAGCAAACTACTCACAAGAACACATGGTGAACAAAGTCAAAAACCCAGAAAATAATGAAACTTGCATCACTAGAAAGATAAAACAGAGATCTTCAATATTGAAAAAGAAACGAAACTCGAATTCTCAATATTAAGAAAGTTATGAAACCAACAATATTGAACAATTTAGTCTTTTTCAAGTACAAGATCTAAGAAATATAAAAATGCAAAAAGAATAATTCCCAAAAGGGTAAAATACTAGGTTTAGAGAATATCTAAAAAGCTGCACACTTTTGTGGCTGCAGGTACAAGGCTTTATATAGGAGGGGAGTGGAAGCCCTAAAAATACTAAAAGACAAAATAGTCAACGGCTCGGTCAACTCGACCTGTGCTCGGTCGAGTGGCAGGTCGAGCTGGCTTCTCTCGTGCATTCTCCACTCGGTCGAGTCCTCCTCAGCACACGGTCGAGTGTCTGGTCGAGTGTGCGGTCGAGTTGGACTCCGGACCTCGTTATTTCAGCCTTAACTCTCTTGCTTTCCCTTCATGATTGCTTCACTTCTTCCTCAGCATTGCTTCCATGCTCCTTAAGCTCCAAAATCACCTGTTTATGCATGAAAAGATGCAAATGCAATGCAACTAAACTCTAATGCATGATTAGTCCTAAAGCTATGCAATAATGGTGAAAAAGGATAGCAAAAGATGTGAATATACTAAGGGAAAACAGGGTAAAATATATGAATATCAACACTCCCAAACTTAGTCTTTGCTTGCCCTCAAGCAAATAAGCAAGACATAAGAAGGTAGGTGAGGTTTGAAAGTGGGATCTCAGCTCCTAAAGCTTGCAAATAGACCATCTAGAATCAATGTCCAAGTTACTAGTACTATGATGCAAGTTGAATGAGCTGTACTTAAAGACTTTAGACAAGCATATCACAACCTTTACTGATTTGAGCCTTAGATATCCACATGCATTCAAATCAACCATATCCTTTAACATTCATTAATCAAGAACATGAATCAATTCTATGCAATGCTTAAACTCATTTGGCTTGGAGGTAAAAGCTTTGAGACAATGATGGTCTCTTTTTAGAGTGGGGCTTATCAATATCAAGGTTCTCTCATAAAAATGGATTGAGCTTTAGAAGAATGCTAAAGGTAAGAACACCTAGACACATACAAGAATAAAACCTTGTCTACCCAAAGGTACCCAAAGTGTTTATCCTAGCAATCTAAACCCAAATGATCCTAGTGCTACCCTTTAACTTCTTCTTTTCTCTTTCACCCTTTTCTCTTTTGGTTTTCAAGTCTTAGGAGAGGTTTCTTATTTGATCTTTCTAGTGGGATGGGGGATTCTTACTTATTTGCTATGGTTCTCTTTTCTTCTTATTCTTAAGACATACAAGCTTTTTGCTAGACTTTTCTTTTCTTTCTTTTCTTTTCTTTAACTAGAACCATCTTCAACAATTTTTGCTTCCCATCCTTTCACTAGACCTTGCTTAAACACAATCTCCTCTTAAAGACTCTACCCTTTTTCTTTCTTTTCTCTTTTTTTTTTCTTTTCATAACAGCCAAGTCCCAAACCCAACAAGTGAACCACCTAGTCCTATTTAGTTTGAAAAGTGCAAACTAGAACTACACAAGGCGCTACTCTTGTCAGTTCAAACCTAACACTTTCTACCAAGGCAATCCCAAATTAGGCCTCACACACACAAGAATAAACAAGGCTTGAAAGAAGGGTTTGTTAAAGGTAGGAAAACTGATTCTTAATGAGGAAATCAGCTACTTGGATCAACAAGAGTGGTAAAAAGGAGAAAGATGATCCAAATATGTATATGGTATCCATGAGTTTAAAGCAATGCACACATTGATAATTGAAAGTCAATATTAGGTTCTTATAGATAGGAAATGGTGTCAAATCACAACATGCTTCAATATAGACCAAATACAATGCAGGAATTCAAGGCTTGGTTCAATCTTATGCTTCTAACCACTCAACTAGCATCAAAGTACTATTAACTTGGGCATTGATCCTAGTCTAGTGAATGAGCAAGCTAACAAGGAAATACTCATCATAGATCCCTAATGCAAATATTATACAATCCTACATGAAACATGCTAAACAAGATTCTAATATGCAATGCAAACTACATGAACACTCTTTTTTTTTATAAAGATTTTTTTCAAAAATTTTCAAATTTTTATGGTTTTTCTATGCCTTAGATGCTTATGCAAATACTAATATGAGGATGCTAAAAATTTGAAATAAGATCACAAAACACAATGTCAAATGCTATCTCAAACCCTCCCCCAAACTTAAATCACACAGTCCCCTGTGTGAAAGAAATTTGAATGAGGATTCTAGACTAAAAACAAAACACAAATATGAAATGCAATGATATGTACAAGTGAAGGTGATATTGGTACCTTAAGGATTGGAGAAGAAGTTGTCCACATCCTCTTGCATGATGTCAAAGGTGTAGTTGGTGTCTTGTTGGTGACTTGGAGATGGAGATTGGGGCAGCTCGACGATGGCGATCGACCGTGACTCGGTCGAGTGCATGTCCGAGTGGGGGGGGGGGTCGAGCTGGACTGCGGATGCCATAATTCTGTCCTTGCTGCTGGGAGAACTGCTGGTAGAACTGCTGGTAGAGTGTTGGATTTATAAAGTATTGGGGTGGGATGGGAGGGTAACCTGGATAAGCAGCTGGAGGTGGGAAGCCATATGGTTGTCTGGGCTGGAACTCGGTCCAGTACGTCGGCGGTGCTCGGTCGAGTGGGCGCTCGAGTGACCGGTCGAGTGCCTCGAAAGCTGCTGTTCTCGGGTACTTGAGCTCCTCTTCCTCTGATTTGGCTCATACATTGAAGCCCTAGCTGGTTCCACAGGGTTCGCAACTCTTGAAAGTGCTCTAGTTGAGCTACTTCTCCTCAAAGGGATTGCTGGTGTAGGTGAAGAATTCCCACTCTTCAACTCAGCAATCTCCTTCTTTAAGCCCTTGATAGACTTAGCCATGTTGGTCACCTTCTTCTTCAGCTTATCAAACCTCTTCCCTTGCCACTTGTTCCACTTTTGCAAAAGTGTCAACCTCTTGCTATTCTCCTTCACTCCTCTACTATCCCTTGGGTTGGGCTCATAATCCTCAAAGTAAAATTGCTCCTCAGCACCAGCCACTTGTGCATTCCCAGCTTCCTCAACTCTAGGTTGAACTACTCCATCAAACAAGTGCTCCTCAGCTGGCCAAAAGTCAATGTTGACCCCTTCTTGAATGGTGGTGAGCTCTTGGTTAGGCCAGATCAATTACTTTTTCCCAAGTGTTGGTAGCTCAAAGTTGAAGATGTGATTTCCTTGATGCATCTCCTTAGCTAGGATGAGAGTAGAGGTGAGGTAGCTTGAGTCAATCCATCTTGGTGAGACCCTCTCTCCTCTAAGTGGAACCTTGGCAGCTTGTAGGATTGGAGTAATGATGCCTCCAATGGTTAGTGGTCCTCTTGAGCCTTTGTTCTCCAACTTGCCTACCCAACTTCTCAAGTAAACCATGTGGTCAATGAGCACCATTGCAAGATCAGTCTCTACAGTGCTCCCAAGGATGATGGTTCCATCTCTTGCTTTGAGGATGATCCCATTGAGAGCCATGTCAATCATCTTAAGCTCTCCCTCATTGATATTCCCAGTTTCCTTCCTTGCAAAGAAGGCGTTTGCAAGAGCTTTGTGGAAGTACCTTAGGACTGGGCTCCTTATCCTTGAGCTCTTGGAATTGGAGGATGAGTAGAGTTTGTTGTCCCCAATGGTTTTCCAAACTGAATAGAGCTCCTCTTTTGGTATTATCAAGCTCCTATGGCTCCCAACTTCAAAACCAAACACATTGGCTATCTTTTTCATTGAAAGCTCATGCCTCTTCCTCTTGATTGTGAAGGAGATATGACCAGCTCCAACCTCAGGATCTTTCCTTGCATATGTATGCAGCTTGACAGTGGCTAGAAACTCACAACTTTCCTCCTTGTAGCCCTCCATGCAAATCCCCATGAACTTGGTTAAGTTACTTTTCTCAAAAAGAAACTCCACATCTTCATCAATGGCAAGCTTCTCCATGGTTTCCTTGTGAGGATATCTAGTCCCCAAGAACTCCATTCTCATAAAAGCATCATAAAGCTGCCTCTTTGACAACCCACAAGATTCTGCTTCCCTATCATCCATTAACTCTTCTTCTTCACTTTCTTCCTCACTCTCATTTTCACTCTCCTTTTGCTCAACCTCAACTGTTGGCCACTTCCCTTTGGCCTTGTGTCTCCTCATGAACTCATTGAGAGTTGGCTCCCTTTCCTCCTCACTTTCAGTCCTCTCAGGATCTTTCTCAACTGACTCTCTCCTTGGACACGGCACCTGGCTCGACCGGCTGCTCGAGCCTCAACTCGGTCGAGTGCATGACGGAGTGGGACGTCGAGTTGATTTTCCAGCTTCTCTTCTTGATTTAAGACCAGCATCACGACGTTCCATGGAGCTTGCAGCGATTTGTTGAGACTTCCTGGTGATCCTTGAAGACATTTTCAAAAAGAACTGAAAGGAATAGACTCAAAGCTCAAAGTTAATAGGTTAGTGACCCAAAAACTTGAAAGAACAAAGCTTGAGCACAAGATGAACTTGGGAGAGATTTTAAAACTTGAATTTAGTTGTTTTAAGCAAATGAGAGAGTGTGAGAGGTATAATCTCGTGCAAGCTCTATATAAAGAAGCTAAGGGGACAAGGAGACAAGGGTGGAGCGTCCATACCATTCAAATTCGAATTGAGAATCTTTGACCTGCTTTTTGCTGCCACTCGGCCCCACACTCGACTGTACACGGTCGAGCTCCCTTGACCAAAGTTTGAAAATTCAAAATTTTCTTCTTGTTCTTCCCTCCACTCGATCGTTCTAGCGATTTGAAGATCAAATGGGCCTTAGTTCCTTTCCAACTCGGTCGAGTACCTCTCGTGGGCTGGTCGAGTGGGCTTGCGAGTCTCCTTCTCCAAGTCCAAATCTCTCCTTACCCAACTACATTCTCACTAAAAGGCCTGTCCAACACAAACATAAAAGAAAACACATCAAAACTACAAGGAAAATAAACTATATTTACAAAGGATACCTTAGGGACTTCCTCCCTAGTGAACTTGTTTAGAGTCACTAAGCTTGACTTATTATAGCTCTTTAAGCTTGATTTGGAGACCAAGGAGGTGATGAAATCCCCCCTGGTTCTACTTGATAACCTTGGTGTTCCTTCTTGATCACTACTTCCTTGGCACTTAAAGAATGTTTCTTCTTAAACTTGAGTCTTGGTCTTGCCTTCTTCCAAGACTTCTTGTTGAATTTCTCTTGAAAATTCATCACTAGACAAACCAACCTTTGAACTGAACCCTTGAGCTTTTGGATAGTCCTGTCTTGGGCTGAACTTTTAATCCCAGGAGTCCCTCCTTCCTCAAAAACTTCACAACTAGCCTTTTTCCTTATCATAAAGTGCTGACCTTCAATAGTAGGCTGATAAGTAGTATTCTTGATGTCAAACTTCATAGTGAAGTCTTTAGCAAGGTGAAGTTTGATGGTTCTCATCTTAACATCTATTACAGCTCCAACTGTGGCTAAGAATGGTCTCCCCAAGATGAGAGGATCTCCTGGCTCTTGGTCCATATTCATGATCACAAAATCAGTTGGGATTCTTGCATTTCCTATCTTGACTGGAAGGTTTTCAATTATCCCAAGCACATCCCTCTTGGATCCATCTGCCATGCCAATATAGAGGTTGCAAGGCTTAAAGTATTCATGCCCCAACTTTTCAGCCACTGAGTATGGCACAAGCATTTGTTGAAGTGCATGTAACTAATGGAGCAAGGTAGATCAAATGATCCAGGGTCTTCAAGTTTTGTTGGTATAACACCTTCCCCAATCTCTCTTAAGTCCTTCATGTCTTGTTCCTGAGCTTTCATCTTGGATAATTCAAGCAGCATGTCCTTGTAGGAAGGATTCTGAACAAATTTGCTCAAGTCAGGCCCTCTCTCCTCTTCCTTGTAAGCAATGGTAATCTCTTGTATAGCCATTACTTCCTTCTTTTCAATGACTACTTCTTCCTTCAAAACCATCACTTCCTCTTTCTTCTCAATGACAACCTCTTCTTTCAAAGCTGTCACTTCCTCTTGTTGCAAAGCCATCATTTCTTTTTTCTCAATAATTTCTCTCAGTTCCCTTATCCTTTGTGCCTTGAAACGTCCTAGGAATGGTAGAGGTGGTTTGTAAGCAGGAGGAATTGAAACCTATATTTTTGTATGGTGAAAGATGGATGAATGATGATGCATGTATGCAATGAATGGATGGATGGCAAGGTGTTTCAATTCCCCTTATGCAGTTGCAGTAGAAGAGATGTAAATCCAATCTGAGTGTTTGTGAACAGTCAAGATATGCATAAAGATCTAATTTAAGCCAAATGTAAAGGATGTTTGTCACTAACAATCCTATGATGCAAAATGTTAAAAGTAAACTATAAGAACTAAGAACTAAATGCAAATGAAACAGGATGATTATGACATTAATGATGCAACCAACAGAAATATAAACTATGCTAATGAACTAAAGCAAGACAAGTAATGAACAAGATACTAAATAAATGCAACAGGAATGCAAATAGAATGAAACAAGACAATCACAAAGCATAAACAAGAGTTCTGGGGATGAACTCGAACCAGCACTCGACCGAGTGTAGGTCGAGTGAGTGGTCGAGCTAGACTAAACGCAGAAACAGAGCAATGCAATAAAATCAGAGTAATGCAAAGACGAATCAAACTACAATCAAGCAACAGGATTAAGACTGTAAAATCAATAAACAAGGAAGGACTTGAGGAGGGATTCATGGGCTGGACTAATGATTGAGGCTATCTAACTTGATCAACAAATCTCAAACAACATGAGCTAATCTCTAGACATATGTATCTAAGACAAGTTTCTCCCACTCTCATGGCCAAGAAACAATCAAACCTATGCATTTCTAGACTTGCTCTCACATAGTAAAGAATCTACACAAGCAGGCAGTAAGAAATATGTCTCATACCAAACAAAACCTCTAATCTCTTAGCAAACAAGATGGTAAGCTCTAGATCTAGCCTTAACTATGCCTCTTAAACATTGGTGTGATGCTAAGATGCTTGAAATCAGATCCTACCCTCTCAGATATAGGATCAGCATTAAGAACATCTACCCTAGAAGAGATCTACAACAATCAAGCTTGATCAAGCCAAACAAACCTCATTCACAGCCCAGCCTAACCCATCCTCAAATCCTAAGCTACTACTCACAAGAACACATGATGAACATCAAAATCATAAACCCAGAAAAGATTGAAACTTGCATCATTAGAAAGATGAAACAAAGATCTACAATACTGAAAAAGAAATGAAACTTGAATTCTCAATATTAAGAAAGTTATTAAACTAACAATATTGAAGAATTTAGTCTTTTTCAAGTACAAGATCTAGGAAAATAAAAAGCAAAAGAATAAATCCCCAAAAGGGTAAATACTAGGTTTAGAGAATATCTAAAAAGCTGACTACTTTTGTGGCTGCAGGTACAAGGCTTTATATAGAAGGGAGTGGAAGCCCTAAAAATGCTAAAAGACAAAATAGTCAACGGCTCGGTCAACTCGACCTGTGCTCGGTCGAGTGGCAGGTCGAGCTGGCTTCTCTCGTGCATTCTCCACTCGGTCGAGTCCTCCTCAGCACACGGTCGAGTGTCTGGTCGAGTGTGCGGTCGAGTTGGACTCCGGACCTTGTTATTTCAGCCTTAACTCTCTTGCTTTCCCTTCATGATTGCTTCACTTCTTCCTCAGCATTGCTTCCATGCTCCTTAAGCTTCAAAATCACCTGTTTATGCATGAAAAGATGCAAATGCAATGCAACTAAACTCTAATGCATGATTAGTCCTAAAGCTATGCAATAATGGTGAAAATGGATAGCAAAAGATGCAAAAGATGTGAATATACTAAGGGAAAACAGGGTAAAATATATGAACATCAACACCCCCAAACTTAGTCTTTGCTTGCCCTCAAGCAAATAAGCAAGACATAAGAAGGTAAGTGAGGTTTGAAAGTGGGATCTCAGCTCCTAAAGCTTGCAAATAGACCATCTAGAATCAATGTCCAAGTTACTAGTACTATGATGCAAGTTGAATGAGCTGTACTTAAAGACTTTAGACAAGCATATCACAACCTTTACTGATTTGAGCCTTAGATATCCACATGCATTCAAATCAACCATTTCCTTTAACATTCATTAATCAAGAACATGAATCAATTCTATGCAATGCTTAAACTCATTTGGCTTGGAGGTAAAGGATTTGAGACAATGATGGTCTCTTTTAGAGTGGGGCTTATCAATATCAAGGTTCTCTCATAAAAATGGATTGGGCTTTAGAAGAATGCTAAAGGTAAGAACACCTAGACACATACAAGAATAAAACCTTGTCTACCCAAAGGTACCCAAAGTGTTTATCCTAGCAATCTAAACCCAAATGATCCTAGTGCTACCCTTTAACTTCTTCTTTTCTCTTTCACCCTTTTCTCTTTTGGTTTTCAAGTCTTAGGAGAGGTTTCTTATTTGATCTTTCTAGTGGGATGGGGGATTCTTACTTATTTGCTATGGTTCTCTTTTCTTCTTATTCTTAAGACATACAAGCTTTTTGCTAGACTTTTCTTTTCTTTCTTTTCTTTTCTTTAACTAGAACCATCTTCAACAAATTTTTACTTCCCATCCTTTCACTAAACTTTAGCTTTTACTTAAACACACTCTCCTTTTAAAGACTATACCCTTTTTCTCTTCCTCTCTCTTTTTTTTTCTTTTCTTTCTTTAACTTCCAAGTCCCAAACCCAACAAATGAACCACCTAGTCCTATCTAGTTTGAAAAATGCAAACTAGAACTACACAAGGCTTTACTCTTGTCAGTTCAAACCTAACACTTTCTACCAAGCTCAATCCCAAAAATAGGCCTCACACACTCAAGAATAAACATGGCTTGAAAGAAGGGTTGGTTAAGGGTAGGGGAAACTGATTCTTAATGAGGAAATCAGCTACTTGGATCAACAAGAGTGGTAAAAAGGAGAAAGATGATCCAAATATGTATATGGTATCCATGAGTTTAAAGCAATGCACACATTGATAATTGAAAGTCAATATTAGGTTCTTATAGATAGGAAATGGCATCAAATCACAACATGCTTCAATTTAGACCAAATGCAATGCAGGAATTCAATGCTTGGTTCAATCTTATGCTTCTAACCACTCAACTAGCATCAAAGTACTATTAACTTGGGCATTGATCCTAGTCTAGTGAATGAGCAAGCTAACAAGGAAATACTCATCATAGATCCCTAATGCAAGCAGTCCTATATGATAAACAAAATACTTGAATATGCAAAGCAAACTACATGAACACTCTTTTTTTTTTTATAAAGATTTTTGCAAAAAATTTTCCAATTTTTAGGGTTTTTCTATGTCTTAGATGCTATGCAAATACTAACATGATGATGCTAAAAATTTGAAATAAGAAAACAAAACACAATGTCAAATGCTATCTCAAACCCTCCCCCAAACTTAAATCACACAGTCCCTTGTGTGAAAGAAATTTGTTTGAGGATTCAAGACTTAAAACAAAACACACAATATGAAATGCAATGGTATTTAAAATGGAAAGGTGATAGTGTTACCTCAAGGATTGGAGAAGAAACTATCCACATCCTCCTGCATGCTATCAAAGGTGTAGCTGGGGTCTTGTTGGTGACTTGGAGATGGGGAGTGGGGCAGCTCGACGATGGCGATCGACCGTGACTCGGTCGAGTGCATGTCCGAGTGGGGGGGGGTCGAGCTGGACTGCGGATCTCCCTATCTTCTTCTGTTTAGACTCCCTTGCTTCCCTGATCATGAAAACACCAAAACAAAAGTCAAAATACCAAAATACTAAGCAATATATACAGAGATACCTTAGGGACTTCCTCCCTAGTGAGCTTGTTTAGAGTCACTAAGCTTGACTTCTATGACTCTTCAAGCTTGATTTGGAGACCAATGAGGTGGTGAAATCCCCCCTGGTTCGACTTGATAACCGTGGTGTTGTTCCTTAATCACTACCTCCTTAACACTTGAACTTTGTTTCTTCTTAAACTTGAGTCTTGGTCTCGCCTTCTTCAAAGACCTCTTGTTGAGCTTAGCTTGAAGATCCTTCACTAAACCAGCTAGCACTTGAATTGAACCCTTTAGTTCTTGGACAGTCTTAGCTTGGGCTGAACATTTTATCCTAGGATTCCCTCCTTCCTCAAAAACTTCACAACTAGCCTTTTTCGCTATCATAAAGTGCTGATCTTCAATAGTAGGCTGATGAGTAGTATTCTTGATGTCAAATTTCATAGTGAAGTCTTTAGCAAGGTGAAGGTTGATGGTTCCCATCTTAATGTTCATTTATTTTACCCTGTTTTCCCTTAGTATATTCACATCTTTTGTATCTTTTGCTATCCATTTTCACCATTATTGCATAGCTTTAGGACTAATCATGCATTAGAGTTTAGTTGCATTGCATTTGCATCTTTTCATGCATAAACAGGTGATTTTGGAGCTTAAGGAGCATGGAAGCAATGCTGAGGAAGGAGTGAAGCAATCATGAAGGGAAAGCAAGAGAGTTAAGGCTGAAATAACAAGGTCCGGAGTCCAACTCGACCGCACACTCGACCGTGTGCTGAGGAGGACTCGACCGAGTGGACAATGCACGAGAGAAGCCAGCTCGACCTGCCACTCGACCGAGCACAGGTCGAGTTGACCGAGCCGTTGACTATTTTGTCTTTTAGCATTTTTAGGGCTTCCACTCCCCTCCTATATAAAGCCTTGTACCTGCAGCCACAAAAAGGGTCAGCTTTTTAGATATTCTTAAAAACCTAGTATTTACCTTTTTGGGATTTATTCCTTTTGCTTTTTATTTTCCTAGATCTTGTACTTGAAAAAGACTAAATTCCTCATTATTGTTAGTTTAATAACTTTCTTAATATTGAGAATTTAAGTTTCATTTCTTTTTCAATATTGTAGATCTTTGTTTTATCTATCTAATGATGCAAGTTTCAATCTTTTCTGGGTTTATGATTTTGATGTTTATCATGTGTTCTTGTGAGTAGTAGTTTAGGATCTTGAGGATGGGTTAGGCTGGGCTGTGAATGAGGTTTGTTTGGCTTGATCAAGCTTGATTGTTGTAGATCTCTTCTAGGGTAGATGTTCTTAATGCTGATCCTATATCTGAGAGGGTAGGATCTGATTTCAAGCATCTTAGCATCACACCAATGTTTAAGAGGCATAGATAAGGCTAGATCTAGATCTTACCATCTTGCTTGCTAAGAGATTAGAAGTTTTGTTTGGTATGAGACATATTTCTTACTGCCTGCTTGTGTAGATTCTTTACTATGTGAGAGCAAGTCTAGAAATGCATAGGTTTGATTGTTTCTTGACCATGAGAGTGGGAAAAACTTGTCTTGGATTCATATGTCTAGAGATTAGCTCATGTTGTTTGAGATTTGTTGATCAAGTTAGATAGCCTCAATCATTAGTCCAGCCCATGAATCCCTCCTCAAGTCCTTCTTTGTTTATTGATTTTACATCTTAATCCTGTTGCTTGATTGTAGTTTGATCTGTCTTTGCATTACTCTGTTTTTATTGCATTGCTCTGTTTTCTGCGTTTAGTCTAGCTCGACCACTCACTCGACCTACACTCGGTCGAGTGCTGGCTCGAGTTCATCCCCAGAACTCTGCTATTTATGATTTGTGATTGTCTTGTTTCATTCCTGTTCCATTTCTGCTGCATTCATTTAGTGTCCTGTTCATTATTGTCTTGCATTTGTTCTTTATCTTAGTTTCTATTTCTGTTGGTTGCATCATTACTGTCTTAATCATTCTATTTCATTTGCATTTAGTTCTTAGTTCATTTAGTTTACCTTCTGCACTTTACACTTTCATCATAGGATTGTTTAGTGGCAACATCCTTTTCATCTGGCTTAAATTAGATCTTTATGCATATCTTAACTGTTACAACCACTCAAATTGGATTGATACCTTATACTGCAACTGCATAAGGGAATTGAAACACCTTACCAATCATTGCATACATTCATCATCATCCATTCCATCTTAACCTGTCACCATAAATATCTTGTTTCACTATTCCAACTGTGGCTAAGAATGGTCTCCCAAGATGAGAGGATCTTCTGGCTCTTGATCCATGTTCATGATCACAAAATCAAGTTGGGATTCTTGCCTTTCCTATCTTGACTGGAAGGTTTTCAATTATCCCAAGCACATCCCTCTTAGTTCCATCTGCCATGCCAATATAGAGGTTGCAAGGCTTAAAATATTCATATCCCAACTTCTCAGCCACTGAGTATGGCATTAAGCTCACTGAGCTCCCAGATCACACAAGCATTTGTTGAAGTGCATGTAACTAATGGAGCAAGGTAGATCAAATGATCCAGGGTCTTCAAGTTTTGTTGGTATAACAGCTTCCCAAATCTCTTAAGTCCTTCATGTCTTGTTCTTGAGCTTTCATCTTGGATAATTCAAGCAGTATGTCTTGTAGGAAGGATTCTGAACAAATTTGCTCAAGTCAGGCCCTCTCTCCTCTTCCTTGTAAGCAATTGTAATCTCTTGTATAGCCATTACTTCCTTCAAGACTTTCACTTCCTCTTGCTGCAAAGCCATCACTTCCTCCTTCTTCTCAATGTCAACCTCCTGTTGTATGGCCATTACTTCCTTCTTTTCATTGACTACTTCTTCCTTTAAAGCTGTCACTTCCTCTTGTTGCAAAGCCATCATTTCTTTTTTCTCAATAATTTCTCTCAGTTCCTTATCTTTTGTGCCTTGAAACGTCCTGGGAATGGTAAAGGTGGTTTTGTAAGCAGGAGGAATGTACTTAGCAGGCTTAACAGCTTCTGTGTCCTCGGCTCGATCGACCACTCGATCAGGCACACGGTCGAGTGCTGGTTCGAGTACCTGGTCGAGTGCACTACGGATTCAATCTGCTTTGCACAAACTTCACTCTTAACTTCAAGAAAGGACCAATCCTCCCCACCTCGAACCTCACTGTCTCAGTGACAGCATCTTCATAGAGATTAAGAGCTTTAGCTGTAAATTCCCTTGGGTTTGGAATAGCTTCTTCAAGAAGTTGGTTTGGCTTAGGAGCTGAAGTAGAATCAATGGAGCTCTCCATGTACTTGACCTTGGAGTTTAGGTCATTAGAATAGGAATTCAATGTTTGGTGTAGCTCATCAAACTGCTTTGCTACCTCAATCTGCCCAGTTGCTTGCCCAAGTAAAAATTGTTGCATCATAGCTTTTAAGTCAGGTTCTTGGCTTTGGTAGGTATGAAACACTGGAGGTTGACACCATGGAGCCTGAAATCCTGGTTGATGTTGCCATGGTACAGAATGGAACATACTGCTGTGAAACATGATGACTGACTCGGACAGGCACTCGGTCGAGCACAGGCTCGAGTGGGTGGTCGAGTCGACTGGGAACTGATGACTAATTGTATCCGGCTTCTGACTCGATCAGGTGCTCGAGCACACACTCGGTCGAGTGGTGGTCGAGTTGATGGTCGAGCTGGTACCTGAAACTCAATCACAGACAAGCAGAAGACGAAACAAGATCAGTAGTGAACAAGTTGATAAACGAACTTAATCTTAAACTTTTATGGATCCTAATTGTCACAAAAACACACTCAAATAGGCAACGGCGCCAAATTGAAACCTATATTTTTGTATGGTGAAAGATGGATGAATGATGATGAATGTATGCAATGAATGGATGGATGGCAAGGTGTTTCAATTCCCCTTATGCAGTTGCAGTATAAGAGGTGTCAATCCAATCTGAGTGTTTGTGAACAGTCAAGATATGCATAAAGATCTAATTTAAGCCAAATGTAAAGGATGTTTGTCACTAACAATCCTATGATGCAAAATGTTAAAAGTAAACTATAAGAACTAAGAACTAAATGTAAATGAAACAGGATGATTATGACAGTAATGATTCAACCAACAGAAGTATAAACTATGCTAATGAACTAAAGCAAGACAAGTAATGAACAAGATACTAAATAAATGCAACAGGAATGCAAATAGAATGAAACAAGACAATCACAAAGCATAAACAAGAGTTCTCGGGATAAACTCGAGCCAGCACTCGACCGAGTGTAGGTCGAGTGAGTGGTCGAGCTAGACTAAACGCAGAAACAGAGCAAACAAGGTCCAAGGGTCCAAGGGTGCCTGTCCGAGTCTGTACTCGACTCTGTTGATGCAAACAAGGTCCAAGGGTCCTCACAATCTTCAGAGACTCCTTGATCACATCAACAAACCACCAAGGGACCTGAGACAGCAGAAAACAAGGATCCATCAGGAACAAGAACAACAAGTGCTAATGGAGAATCAAGCTCAACAACCTCCAAGAGCAAGAAACATTGGTGCTGGAGATGCACCAAACACACATAACCAGAGAGCTGGTATTGTGCCTCCTACTGTTGCCAACAACAACTTTGAGATCAAAAGTGGATTGATCTCAATGATTCAAGCCAACAAGTTCCATGGGTTGCCAATGGAAGATCCCTAGACCACCTTGATGAATTTGATAGGATATGTGGTCTTACTAAGATCAATGGGGTCAGTGAGGATGGCTTCAAGTTAAGGCTATTTCCATTCTCACTTGGAGATAAGGCTCACCTTTGGGAGAAAACTCTTCCTACTGGAGCAATAACCACATGGGATGCTTGCAAGAAGGCTTTCTTGGCCAAATTCTTTTCCAATGCTAGAACTGCTAGATTGAGAAATGAAATCTCTGGGTTTGCTCAAAGGAATAATGAGAGTTTTTGTGAAGCTTGGGAAAGGTTTAAAGGATTCCAGACTCAGTGTCCTCACCATGGCTTCAGCAATGAGTCCCTTTTAAGCACTTTGTATAGAGGGGTGCTTCCCAAGATCAGAATGCTTCTTGACACAGCCTCAAATGGAAACTTCCTCAACAAAAATGTTGAAGAAGGCTGGGAGTTGGTTGAAAATCTTGCTCAATCAGATGGCAATTATAATGAGGACTATGACCGAACCATAAGGTCATCAACAACTGATCAGGAGGACAAGTACAAGAGGGATTTGAAGATGGTCAATGAGAAGCTGGACAAGATTCTTCTTAGCCAACAAAAGTCCATTCACTTCATTGGAGAGGAAGAGGCTCCAGTTCAAGAAGGGGAGACTGAGTTTGCTGAGTTGTGCTACATGCAAAACCAAGGAGGATTCAAAGGCTACAACCAAGGAGGTTTCAAAAACAACAATCTCTCATATAGGAGTACCAATGTGGCCAACCCTCAAGACCAAGTTTATCCACCTCAACAGCCTCCACAGCAACAAAGCTACATCCCTAAACAACAACATCAAGTGTTCCAGCCTCCATTGTGTCCCCCACCAGGGTTTCAGACTAACCAAGGCCAGGAACAAGACTTAAGGGCAATGATGCAACAATTGTTGATTGGGCAAACACAAGGAAAGATTGAGGAGGCCAAACAGTTTGCTGAGTTGAATCAACGACTCACATCACAGTACAATGATCTAAACATGAAGTTTGAGGGTCTTAACTCAAGAGTGAAGTATATGGAGAGTAACATTGCCTCTACTTCAGCCCCTAAACCTAGCCAACTCCCTGGAAAAGCTGTCCAAAATCCAAGGGAGTTCACAGCCAAGGCCATTCAAGTTCATGAGAAAGAAGTCACTGAGGACAGTGAAGTCCAAGTTTGGGGGAATTTATCAGTTACTGAAGCCCCAAGTGATGTTTTTGCAAAGCAACTGGAGTGCGACATTGCACTCGACCAGGTACTCGAACAGCCACTCGACCGAGTGCATGCTCGAGTGGTTGATCGAGTTGCAGATACAGAAGCTGTTAAGCCTGCTAGATACATTCCTCCTGCTTACAAACCGCCTCTACCATTCCCAGGACGTTTCAAGGCACAAAAGATAAGGGAACTGAGGGAAATTATTGAGAAAAAGAAATGATGGCTTTGCAACAAGAGGAAGTGAAAGTCTTGAAGGAAGTAATGGCCATACAAGAGATTACCATTGCTTACAAGGAAGAAGAGAGAGGGCCTGACTTGAGCAAATTTGTTCAGAATCCTTCCTACAAGGACATGCTGCTAGAATTATCCAAGATGAAAGCTCAGGAACAAGACATGAAGGACTTAAGAGAAATTGGGGAAGCTGTTATACCAACAAAACTTGAAGACCCTGGATCATTTGATCTACCTTGCTCCATTAGTTACATGCACTTCAACAAATGCTTGTGTGATCTGGGAGCTTCAGTGAGCCTAATGCCATACTCAGTGGCTGAAAAGTTGGGGTATGAATACTTTAAGCCTTGCAATCTCTATATTGGCATGGCAGATGGATCCAAGAGGGATGTGCTTGGGATAATTGAAAACTTTCCAGTAAAGATAGGAAAGGCAAGAATCCCAACTGATTTTGTGATCATGAACATGGACCAAGAGCAGAAGATCCTCTCATCTTGGGGAGACCATTCTTAGCCACAGTTGGAGCTGTAATAGATGTTAAGATGGGAACCATCAAACTTCACCTTGCTAAGGACTTCACTATGAAGTTTGACATCAAGAATGCTACTCATCAGCCTACTATTGAAGGTCAACACTTTATGATAGGGAAAAAGGCTAGTTGTGAAGTTTTTGAGGAAGGAGGGAACCCTAGGATTAAAGGTTCAGCCCAAGCTAAGACTGTCCAAGAACTAAGGGGTTCAGTTCAAGTGCTAGCTGGTTTAGTAAAGGAACTTCAAGCTCAGCTCAACAAAAGGTCTTTGAAGAAGGCAAAACCAAAACTCAAGTTTAAGAAGAAACATGGTTCAAGTGTCAAGGAAGTAGTGATCAAGAAGGAACACCAAGGTTATCAAGCAGAACCAGGAGGGATTTCATCACCTCCTTGGTCTCCTAATCAAGCTTAAAGAGCTATAAGAAGTCAAGCTTAGTGACTCTAAACAAGCTCACTAGGGAGGAAGTCCCTAAGGTATCCTTTGTAAATATAGTTTATTTTCCTAGTAGTTTTGATATGTTTTATTTTATGTTTGTGTTGGACAGGCTTTTGAGGAAGAATGTAGTTGGATAAAGAAAGATTTGGACTTGGAGAAGGAGACTCGCAAGCCCACTCGACCAAGACCACAAGAGGTACTCGGCCGAGCTGGATACTAATAGAAGCCCATTTGATTCCCATTCTTCTAGAATGATCAAGTGGAGGGAAGAACAAGGAGAAAAATTTTGAAATTTCAAAATTTTTCAAGGAGCTCGACCACGTGCTGGTCGAGTGTGGGGTCGAGTGGCAGCCAAAAAGTAAGTCAAAGATTCCCATTTCGAATTTGAATGGTATGGACGCTCCACCCTTGTCTCCTTGTCCCCTTAGCTTCTTTATATAGTCCTTGCTCGATCCTACACTTCTCACATTCTCTCATTTGCTCAAAACATTTAAATTCAAGCTTTAAAATCTCTTTCAAAGTTCATCTCTTGCTCAAGTTTTGTTCTTTCAAGTTTTGGGTCACTAACCTATTAACTTTGTGCTTTGAGTCTATTCCCTTCAGTTTCTTTTGAAAATGTCTTCCAAAATTACCAAGAAGTCGCACCAAACCGCTGCAAGCTCCATGGAACGTCGTGATGCTGACCTTGAATCAAGAGGTGAAGCTGAGAGAGTCACTCGACGGACCACTCGATCAACCACTCGACCGAGTGGCCGTTCGAGCAGTAGGTCGAGCCAGGTGCCGCGTCCAAGGAGAGAGCGAGTTGAGGAAGATCCTGAGAGGACCGAAAGTGAGGAGGAAAGAGAGCCTACTCTTAATGAATTTATGAGGAAGCACAAGGCCAAGGGGAAGAGGCCAGCTGTTGAAGTTGAGCAAGAAGAAAGTGAAAGTGAGAGTGAGGAAGAAAGTGAAGAAGAAGAATTGATGGATGATGGAGAAGCTGAGTCTTGTGGGCTGACAAAGAGGCAACTTTATGATGCTTTCATGAGGATGGAGTTCTTGGGAACTAGGTATCCACACAAGGAGACCATGCAGAAGCTTGCTATTGATGAGGATGTAGAATATCTCTTTGAGAAGAGCAATCTCACCAAGTTTATGGGGCTTTGCATGGAGGGCTACAAAGAGGAGAGTTGTGAGTTCCTTGCCACTGTCAAGCTGCACACATATGCAAGGAAAGATCCTGAGGCTGGGGCTGGTCACATCACCTTCACAATCAAGGGGAGGAAGCATGAGCTTACAATAAAAAAGATAGCCAATGTGTTTGGATTTGAAACTGGCAGCCATAGGAGCTTGAGGATACCAAGAGAGGAGCTCTACTCAGTTTGGGAAACCATTGGGGACAACAAGCTCTACTCCTCCTCCAACTCCAAGAGCTCAAAGATAAGGAGCCCAGTCTTAAGGTACTTCCATAAAGCCCTTGCAAACACCTTCTTTGCAAGGAAGGAAACTGGGAACATCAATGAGGGAGAGCTGAAGATGATTGACTTGGCTCTCAATGGGATCATCCTCAAGGCAAGAGATGGAACCATCATCCTTGGGAGCACTGTAGAGACTGATCTTGCAATGGTGCTCATTGACCACATGATTTACTTGAGAAGCTGGGTAGGAAAGTTGGAAAACAAGGGGTCAAGAGGAGCACTTACCATTGGGGGCATCATCACTCCAATCCTTCAAGCTGCTAAAGTTCCACTTAGAGGAGAGAGTGTCTCACCAAGATGGATTGACTCAAGCTACCTCACTTCTACTCTCATCCTAGCCAAGGAAATGCATCAAGGGAACCACATTTTCAACTATGAGCTTCCAACACTTGGGAAAAAGCAACTCATATTGCCTAACCAAGAGCTCACCACCATTCAAGAGGGAGCCAACATTGACTTTTGGCCAGCTGAGGAGCATTGGTTTGATGGAGTGGTTCAACCTAGAGTTGAAGAAGCTGGAAATGCACAAGTAGCTGATGGAGAGGAGCAGTTCTACTTTGAAGACTATGAGCCCAACCCAAGAGATAGTAGAGGAGTGAGGGAGAATGCCAAGAGGTTAACTCTTTTGCAAAAGTGGGGCAAGTGGCAAGGAAAGAGGTTTGATAAGCTGAAGAAGAAGGTGACCAACATGGCTAAGTCTATCAAAGGCTTAAAGAAGGAGATTGCTGAGCTGAAGAGTGGAAACTCATCTCCTAGCCATTCAAGCCCTTTGAGGAGAAGTAGCTCAACTAGAGCACTTTCAAGGGTTGCGAATCCTGTGGAACCAGCTAGGGCTTCAATGTATGAGCCAATTCAGAGGAAGAGGAGCTCAAGTACCCGAGAACAGCAGTTTTCGAGGCACTCGACCGGGTCACTCGAGCACCCACTCGACCGAGCACCACCAGTGCACTCGACCGAGTTCCAGCCCAGACAACCATATGGCTTCCCACCTCCAGCTGCTTATCCAGGTTACCCTCCCATCCCACCCCAATACTTCACGGATCCAGCCCTACCACCAGTTCTACCAACAGTTCTCCCAGCAGCAAGGACAGAGTTATGACATCCGCAGTCCAGCTCGACCCCCCCACTCGGACATGCACTCGACCGAGTCACGGTCGATCGCCATCGTCGAGCTGCCCCAATCCCCCTCTCCAAGTCACCAACAAGACCCCAGCTACACCTTTGATAGCATGCAGGAGGATGTGGATAGTTTCTTCTACAATCCTTGAGGTAACACTATCACCTTTCCATTGTAAATACCATTTGCATTTCATATTGTGTGTTTTGTTTTAAGTCTTGAATCCTCAAACAAATTTCTTTCACACAAGGGACTGTGTGATTTAAGTTTGGGGGAGGGTTTGAGATAGCATTTGACATTGTGTTTTGTTTTCTTATTTCAAATTTTTAGCATCATCATGTTAATATTTGCATAGCATCTAAGGCATAGAAAAACCCTAAAAATTTGAAAATTTTTGCAAAAATCTTTATAAAAAAAAAGAGTGTTCATGTAGTTTGCTTTGCATATTCAAGTATTTTGTTTATCATATAGGACTGCTTGCATTAGGGATCTATGATGAGTATTTCCTTGTTAGCTTGCTCATTCACTAGACTAGGATCAATGCCCAAGTTAATAGTACTTTGATGCTAGTTGAGTGGTTAGAAGCATAAGATTGAACCAAGCATTGAATTCCTGCATTGCATTTGGTCTAAATTGAAGCATGTTGTGATTTGATGCCATTTCCTATCTATAAGAACTTAATATTGACTTTCAATTATCAATGTGTGCATTGCTTTAAACTCATGGATACCATATACATATTTGGATCATCTTTCTCCTTTTTACCACTCTTGTTGATCCAAGTAGCTGATTTCCTCATTAAGAATCAGTTTCCCTACCCTTAACCAACCCTTCTTTCAAGCCATGTTTATTCTTGAGTGTGTGAGGCCTATTTTTAGGATTGAGCTTGGTAGAAAGTGTTAGGTTTGAACTGACAAGAGTAAAGCCTTGTGTAGTTCTAGTTTGCATTTTTCAAACTAGATAGGACTAGGTGGTTCATTTGTTGGGTTTGGGACTTGGAAGTTAAAAAAAAAAAAAAAAAAAAAAAAAAAAAAGGAAAAAGAAAGAAAAAGGGTAGAGTCTTTAAGAGGAGATTGTGTTTAAGCAAGGTCTAGTGAAAGGATGGGAAGCAAAAAAATGTTGAAGATGGTTCTAGTTAAAGAAAAGAAAAGAAAGAAAAGAAAAGTCTAGCAAAAAGCTTGTATGTCTTAAGAATAAGAAGAAAAGAGAACCATAGCAAATAAGTAAGAATCCCCCATCCCACTAGAAAGATCAAATAAGAAACCTCTCCTAAGACTTGAAAATCAAAAGAGAAAAGAAGAAGTTAAAGGGTAGCACTAGGATCATTTGGGTTTAGATTGCTAGGATAAACACTTTGGGTACCTTTGGGTAGACAAGGTTTTATTCTTGTATGTGTCTAGGTGTTCTTACCTTTAGCATTCTTCTAAAGCTCAATCCATTTTTTATGAGAGAACCTTGATATTGATAAGCCCCACTCTTAAAAGAGACCATCATTGTCTCAAAGCCTTTACCTCCAAGCCAAATGAGTTTAAGCATTGCATAGAATTGATTCATGTTCTTGATTAATGAATGTTAAAGGAAATGGTTGATTTGAATGCATGTGGATATCTAAGGCTCAAATCAGTAAAGGTTGTGACATGCTTGTCTAAAGTCTTTAAGTACAGCTCATTCAACTTGCATCATAGTACTAGTAACTTGGACATTGATTCTAGATGGTCTGTTTGCAAGCTTTAGGAGCTGAGATCCCACTTTCAAACCTCACCTACATTCTTATGTCTTGCTTATTTGCTTGAGGGCAAGCAAAGACTAAGTTTGGGGGTGTTGATGTTCATATATTTTACCCTGTTTCCCTTAGTATATTCACATCTTTTGCATCTTTTGCTATCCATTTTCACCATTATTGCATAGCTTTAGGACTAATCATGCATTAGAGTTTAGTTGCATTGCATTTGCATCTTTTCATGCATAAACAGGTGATTTTGGAGCTTAAGGAGCATGGAAGCAATGCTGAGGAAGGAGTGAAGCAATCATGAAGGGAAAGCAAGAGAGTTAAGGCTGAAATAACAAGGTCCGGAGTCCAACTCGACCGCACACTCGACCAGACACTCGACCGTGTGCTGAGGAGGACTCGACCGAGTGGACAATGCACGAGAGAAGCCAGCTCGACCTGCCACTCGACCGAGCACAGGTCGAGTTTACCGAGCCGTTGACTATTTTGTCTTTTAGCATTTTTAGGGCTTCCACTCCCCTCCTATATAAAGCCTTGTACCTGCAGCCACAAAAGTCAGCTTTTTAGATATTCTTAAAACCTAGTATTTACCTTTTGGGATTTATTCCTTTTGCTTTTTATTTTCCTAGATCTTGTACTTGAAAAAGACTAAATTCCTCATTATTGTTAGTTTAATAACTTTCTTAATATTGAGAATTTAAGTTTCATTTCTTTTTCAATATTGTAGATCTTTGTTTTATCTATCTAATGATGCAAGTTTCAATCTTTTCTGGGTTTATGATTTTGATGTTTATCATGTGTTCTTGTGAGTAGTAGTTTAGGATCTTGAGGATGGGTTAGGCTGGGCTGTGAATGAGGTTTGTTTGGCTTGATCAAGCTTGATTGTTGTAGATCTCTTCTAGGGTAGATGTTCTTAATGCTGATCCTATATCTGAGAGGGTAGGATCTGATTTCAAGCATCTTAGCATCACACCAATGTTTAAGAGGCATAGATAAGGCTAGATCTAGAGCTTACCATCTTGCTTGCTAAGAGATTAGAAGTTTTGTTTGGTATGAGACATATTTCTTACTGCCTGCTTGTGTAGATTCTTTACTATGTGAGAGCAAGTCTAGAAATGCATAGGTTTGATTGTTTCTTGACCATGAGAGTGGGAGAAACTTGTCTTGGATTCATATGTCTAGAGATTAGCTCATGTTGTTTGAGATTTGTTGATCAAGTTAGATAGCCTCAATCATTAGTCCAGCCCATGAATCCCTCCTCAAGTCCTTCTTTGTTTATTGATTTTACAGTCTTAATCCTGTTGCTTGATTGTAGTTTGATCTGTCTTTGCATTACTTGTTTTTATTGCATTGCTCTGTTTCTGCGTTTAGTCTAGCTCGACCACTCACTCGACCTACACTCGGTCGAGTGCTGGCTCGAGTTCATCCCCAGAACTCTGCTATTTATGATTTGTGATTGTCTTGTTTCATTCCTGTTCCATTTCTGCTGCATTCATTTAGTGTCCTGTTCATTATTGTCTTGCATTTGTTCTTTATCTTAGTTTCTGTTTCTGTTGGTTGCATCATTACTGTCTTAATCATTCTATTTCATTTGCATTTAGTTCTTAGTTCATTTAGTTTACCTTCTGCACTTTACACTTTCATCATAGGATTGTTTAGTGGCAACATCCTTTTCATCTGGCTTAAATTAGATCTTTATGCATATCTTAACTGTTTACAACCACTCAAATTGGATTGATACCCCTTATACTGCAACTGCATAAGGGGAATTGAAACACCTTACCAATCATTGCATACATTCATCATCATCCATTCCATCTTAACCTGTCCACCATAAATATATTGTTTCACTATTACAGCTCCAACTGTGGCTAAGAATGGTCTCCCCAAGATGAGAGGATCTTCTGGCTCTTGATCCATGTTCATGATCACAAAATCAGTTGGGATTCTTGCCTTTCCTATCTTGACTGGAAGGTTTTCAATTATCCCAAGCACATCCCTCTTAGTTCCATCTGCCATGCCAATATAGAGGTTGCAAGGCTTAAAATATTCATATCCCAACTTCTCAGCCACTGAGTATGGCATTAAGCTCACTGAAGCTCCCAGATCACACAAGCATTTGTTGAAGTGCATGTAACTAATGGAGCAAGGTAGATCAAATGATCCAGGGTCTTTAAGTTTTGTTGGTATAACAGCTTCCCCAATCTCTCTTAAGTCCTTCATGTCTTGTTCTTGAGCTTTCATCTTGGATAATTCAAGCAGTATGTCCTTGTAGGAAGGATTCTGAACAAATTTGCTCAAGTCAGGCCCTCTCTCCTCTTCCTTGTAAGCAATTGTAATCTCTTGTATAGCCATTACTTCCTTCATGAATTTCACTTCCTCTTGCTGCAAAGCCATCACTTCCTCCTTCTTCTCAATGTCAACCTCCTGTTGTATGGCCATTACTTCCTTCTTTTCATTGACTACTTCTTCCTTTAAAGCTGTCACTTCCTCTTGTTGCAAAGCCATCATTTCTTTTTTCTCAATAATTTCTCTCAGTTCCCTTATCTTTTGTGCCTTGAAACGTCCTGGGAATGGTAAAGGTGGTTTGTAAGCAGGAGGAATGTACTTAGCAGGCTTAACAGCTTCTGTGTCCTCGGCTCGATCGACCACTCGATCAGGCACACGGTCGAGTGCTGGTTCGAGTACCTGGTCGAGTGCACTACCGGATTCAATCTGCTTTGCACAAACTTCACTCTTAACTTCAAGAAAGGACCAATCCTCCCCACCTCGAACCTCACTGTCCTCAGTGACAGCATCTTCATAGAGATTAAGAGCTTTAGCTGTAAATTCCCTTGGGTTTGGAATAGCTTCTTCAAGAAGTTGGTTTGGCTTAGGAGCTGAAGTAGAATCAATGGAGCTCTCCATGTACTTGACCTTGGAGTTTAGGTCATTAGAATAGGAATTCAATGTTTGGTGCAGCTCATCAAACTGCTTTGCTACCTCAATCTGCCCAGTTGCTTGCCCAAGTAAAAATTGTTGCATCATAGCTTTTAAGTCAGGTTCTTGGCTTTGGTAGGTATGAAACACTGGAGGTTGACACCATGGAGCCTGAAATCCTGGTTGATGTTGCCATGGTACAGAATGGAACATACTGCTGTGAAACATAATGACTGACTCGGACAGGCACTCGGTCGAGCACAGGCTCGAGTGGGTGGTCGAGTCGACTGGGAACTGATGACTAATTGTATCCGGCTTCTGACTCGATCAGGTGCTCGAGCACACACTCGGTCGAGTGGTGGTCGAGTTGATGGTCGAGCTGGTACCTGAAACTCAATCACAGACAAGCAGAAGACGAAACAAGATCAGTAGTGAACAAGTTGATAAACGAACTTAATCTTAAACTTTTATGGATCCTAATTGTCACAAAAACACACTCAAATAGGCAACGGCGCCAAATTGAAACCTATATTTTTGTATGGTGAAAGATGGATGAATGATGATGAATGTATGCAATGAATGGATGGATGGCAAGGTATTTCAATTCCCCTTATGCAGTTGCAGTATAAGAGGTGTCAATCCAATCTGAGTGTTTGTGAACAGTCAAGATATGCATAAAGATCTAATTTAAGCCAAATGTAAAGGATGTTTGTCACTAACAATCCTATGATGCAAAATGTTAAAAGTAAACTATAAGAACTAAGAACTAAATGTAAATGAAACAGGATGATTATGACAGTAATGATTCAACCAACAGAAGTATAAACTATGCTAATGAACTAAAGCAAGACAAGTAATGAACAAGATACTAAATAAATGCAACAGGAATGCAAATAGAATGAAACAAGACAATCACAAAGCATAAACAAGAGTTCTCGGGATGAACTCGAGCCAGCACTCGACCGAGTGTAGGTCGAGTGAGTGGTCGAGCTAGACTAAACGCAGAAACAGAGCAATGCAATAAAAACAGAGTAATGCAAAGACGAATCAAACTACAATCAAGCAACAGGATTAAGACTGTAAAATCAATAAACAAGGAAGGACTTGAGGAGGGATTCATGGGCTGGACAAATGATTGAGGCTATCTAACTTGATCAACAAATCTCAAACAACATGAGCTAATCTCTAGACATATGTATCTAAGACAAGTTTCTCCCACTGTCATGGCCAAGAAACAATCAAACCTATGCATTTCTAGACTTGCTCTCACATAGTAAAGAATCTACACAAGCAGGCAGTAAGAAATATGTCTCATACCAAACAAAACCTCTAATCTCTTAGCAAACAAGATGGTAAGCTCTAGATCTAACCTTAACTATGCCTCTTAAACATTGGTGTGATGCTAAGATGCTAGAAATCAGATCCTACTAATGCTTACCATCTTCATAATTGCTTTGCTACCTCAATCTGCCCAGTTGCTTAATAATTGCTTTGCTACCTCAATCTGCCCAGTTGCTTGCCCAAGTAAAAGTTGCTGAAATATAGCTCTTAAGTCAGGTTCTTGGGCTTGTGAAGTTTGAAACACTGGAGGGTGACACCATTGAGCCTGGAATCCAGGTTGATGTTGCCATGGTAAAGAATGGAACATACTGCTGTGAAACATGACGACTGACTCGGACATGCACTCGGTCGAGCACATGCTCGAGTAGGTGGTCGACTCGACTGGGAACTGATGTCTATTTGTATCCGGCTTCTGACTCGATCAGGTGCTCGATCACACACTCGGTCGAGTGGTGCTCGAGTTGATGTCGAGCTGGTACCTGAAACTCAATCACAGACAAGCAGAAGAAGAAAAAAGATAAGTAGTGAACAAGTGGATAAACGAACTTAATCTTACACTTTTATGGATCCTAATTTTCACAAAAACACACTCAAATAGGCAACGGCTCCAAATTGAAACAGGACAATCACAAATCATAAACACAAGCTCTGGGGAAGAACTCGAGCAAGCACTCGACCGAGTGTAGGTCAAGTACAGGGTCGAGCTGGACTAAACGTGAAAACAGAGCAACACAATAAAAACAGAGCAATGCAAAAACGAATCAAACAACAAGCAAGCAAAAGGATTAAGACTAAGATATCAATAAACAAAGAAGGTCCTGAGGAGGGATTCATGGACATAACTAATCATTGTGGTTATCTAACTTGGTCAACAAACCTCAAACAAACTTTGAGCTAATCTTTAGACATACTATTCTAAGACATGTTTAATCCACTCTCATGGCAAGAAACAATCAAACCTATGCATTTCTAGACTTGCTCTCACATAGTAAAGAATCTACACAAGGAGGCATTAAGCAATACATCTCATACCAAACAAGACCTCTAATCTCTTAGCAAGCCTTATGGTAAGCTCTAGATCTAGCCTTATCTATGCTCCTTAGACATTGGTGTGATGCTAAGAAGCTTGAAATCAAACCCTACCTTCTCAGATATAGGATCATCACTAAGAACATCTAGCCTAGAAGAGATCTACAACAATCAAGCTTGACGAAATCAAACAAACCACAAGATCAACCCAGCCTAACCCATCCTCAAGATCCTAAGCAAACTACTCACAAGAACACATGGTGAACAAAGTCAAAAACCCAGAAAATAATGAAACTTGCATCACTAGAAAGATAAAACAGAGATCTTCAATATTGAAAAAGAAATGAAACTCGAATTCTCAATATTAAGAAAGTTATGAAACCAACAATATTGAAAATTTTATTCTTTTTCAAGTACAAGATCTAAGAGAAATAAAAGTGCAAAAAGAATAATTCCCAAAAAAGTAAATACTAGGTTTAGAGAATATCTAAAAGCTGGACTCTTTTTGTGGCTGCAGGTACAAGGCTTTATATAGGAGGGGAGTGGAAGCCCTAAAAATACTAAAAGACAAAATAGTCAACGGCTCGGTCAACTCGACCTGTACTCGGTCGAGTGGCAGGTCGAGCTGGCTTCTCTCGTGCATTCTCCACTCGGTCGAGTCCTCCTTAGCACATGGTCGAGTGTCTGGTCGAGTGTGCGGTCGAGTTGGACTCCGGACCTTGTTATTTCAGCCTTAACTCTCTTGCTTTCCCTTCATGATTGCTTCACTTCTTCCACAGCATTGCTTCCATGCTCCTTAAGCTCCAAAATCACCTGTTTATGCATGAAAAGATGCAAATGCAATGCAACTAAACTCTAATGCATGATTAGTCCTAAATCTATGCAATAATGGTGAAAACGGATAGCAAAAGATGCAAAAGATGTGAATATATTAAGGGAAAACAAGGTAAAATATATGAACATCACATCACCACTCAAATAGTAGACCCCTATGTCCACCCAAAACTCCTCAGGACACCTCAGAGTATGGAAGTTACGTTCCACACTCGTCCTCCACGCATCCGCAACAGTAGGGTCTGTACCACCCGTAAACCTCTCAGTGAAAAGACCCTTCATCTCCTTGAGCATAGACAAATAACGTCCATGTGCCCCCACATCCGCAACCACTGGCTGTCGCTCCTCCGCCACCACTGGTCGCACTACCTAAGCCTGAGCCGGTACCACTGGTGGTAACCACTCTAACACCTGTGCTAGCATAGCCGCAAAGTCAACACCCGGGACTCCACCCGCTGGGACTCCCACACCTGGAACCCTAGCAACACCGGCCACTGGAGCATCAACACCGCCCCCTCCTGCCACACTCACAGAATCCCCCGGAACACCCTGCGACTCGCCAACACCCTCACCTGTTACACTCTGGTCCACGGCTTCACTAGCCTCTGGGACTCTGCCCCAACCACGTCCACGTCCGCGTCCACGTCCAAGACAACGTCCGCGACCACGACCAGCAACAGCACCACCTCTACCCATCTGCACTACCATGAACACAAGACTAAGCAAACAAATTTCTAATATAACACAGAAATATAACTCACCGTGGAATCACACATTAGGCTCGAAGAGGATGTTCTAGGACTCCATGTCACAGACAATTGACTAACTCACATAATCAATCAAAGCATGTAAATCCCAAACATCTACAGCACAAAGCCTAGTGAACCCAAACCTAGAACCGTAAGGGCTCTGATACCAAAATGAAACGACCGACCTTTTTTATTTTTTTTAATAGTAAATAATAAATATAATATAATAAATAAACTATAACTAGTGGTCCCATATCCACTAGCCACCTAACCACAAACACATTCAACAGTGGAAATAACCAACCAATATGCAATAATAATCCAATAATAAATCATTATCCAAAATATAACCAATAACCAATAACCAACAACAAGAATCACAGAACCAGCAACCTAGCAATGTTTCTAATGACAAAACTCTAGCAACCTAGCAATGCCATACAACATAAAACCGAGTCCCTAGAACATCCTCCTCTTCATTGCCTTGATTCCACGATCACACTTTGCCTTTACCTGCACCACAAACACATATTGCAATGCATGAGTATTTTATAAACACTCAGTAAGGCAATCCTCCCATCTACTGGCCTATACACACAAGCAATAGAGTAATCTCTAACCATCAAACAACAATCAATAAACAACAAACGACAAACCAGGACAGTGCATCGACCGACACCAACAAGCATCGATCGACACACCAAGGGGTTGCATCGACCGACACAGAAGCTGCATCGACCGATGCAAGTCACACTTGCATCGATCGACACCCAATCTGCATCGACCGACGCATGCTCGACATAACACGAAAACCCTAGAGTTTTACGCGTCGTCCTTGCACTTGCATCAACCGACGCAAGATATGCATCGACCGATGCAATGCTGAGCATCATGTTTTCCCAGAAGCTTCTCGCCGGATCTTCGTTCCTGTAAACACAAAACTCGATCCCAAGCCACAAGAAAGCTTCCTAACGTCCATACCAACGATCTAACAAGTATAACATCACACAACAAGCAGATTAAAGAGTTCTCTAGCTTAGATAAGCCATGGTCCTGCACTTACCTTTGCCACAGAAGAAACTGAACCTCAAACAACCAAGAACACGCTCCTAGGAAGCTCCTACAACGATCTCAGCTACAGATCTCTACAGAAACAGCTTGAAATCTCCCAAAAACCACAAGAACGTTCAAGAACTCTTTCTCCCTTCTCTTTCCTCTCAAAAACGGCCACAATCGTCTAGTGAGACAAAAGGAACGACCTAAGGGTTTTCTTTTCTCTTTTGCCCCAAAACGCAGCGTTCAACTTAAGTCAAAATGCACATAATTGAGTCAGCATCGACCGATGCTCCAACTGCATCGATCGATGCACACCCTAAACCGGGATTCCGGTTCGCGGGTGTTACAAGTGTACTTAGCAACGAAGCATTGCTAAATCCATGTTGCGGGCATCTGCTTGTGTATCCCTTGAAACGTTTCCAAGCTTCACTGAACGTCTCATTGCTCTTCTGAACTGATATGTCTATATTTTGTCGCTCCTTAGCATATATTTATCATGCATTTAGCTAGGATAACTGATTGTTTTGCATCACTTTCTAGTCTTTTCTATACATTTTGCATGTCTAGGTAGTTCTTGCATCGTCCTTGCATACATTGTGCATTTTGGAGTATTTCAGGTATCTAGGAGACGTCAGGGAAACATCACCAGTCGATCTGCACCAATCGAGCCATTCTCAGGTCACCAGTCGAGCTGCACAAATCAAGCCACTTTAAGGTTAACAGTCGAGCTGCACCAATCAAGCCACGCTCAACACGCCGCTCGAGCCACCTCTCCCAAGTCCTTACATGTTTCAGAGAAACAGAAAAAGTACTGATCTTATACATGAGATGAGAGAGGCATATGGTTGTGTTGCTGGAGAACGTTCATCCCCCGAATCCATGGCGAAGCGATTCATGAAAAGGAAGAACATGGTTGACGAGGTTGTTGGGGGTTCAGAACAAGCAGCTTGTTCGAGCAGACCAGACAAACCGCTCTCCAAGAGCAAGAGTCGCGGGAAGAGACCGGCACGACCTTCCCACTCAAGAGACGATAGCAATGATTACGAACAGGAGGAACCTACGTTGCGCTCAGAACAGGCTCCCAGAAAATCGGTCAGACGGAAGAGCGCTAAGACAAAACTAACTCCCAAGGAATACTATGAGCTGTTCCAGCAGTTGGAGTTCGATGGAACAAGATATCCCCATGTTGAGACGATGCAGCAACTTAGGATTGCGGAGGATGTTCAATATCTGTGTAGGCGATGCCATTTGGAGAGAATCATGAACATGCCCAAGAATGCACTTGTATGCGGATGAGCCGGGAATGATGTCTGATGGAGGTCTGGGCTACATTACATTTCGCGTTCACGGCCAATTCTACACTCTCACCATCAGAACCATCGAAGAGATGTTTGGATTTCCCAGCGGAACGGAGACAATGCCGCAGTTTGATCGGAATGAGATATCCGCACTCTGGGCAACGATTGGGAGCGCGCCCACGTTCACTTCATGGAAGATAAAAGTGATGATCCTGCGCAGCCCAGTGTTGCGTTTCTTTCAGAAGGCGGTCTCCAATGCATTCAACGCCAAAGAGATTAAGGGATACATGAAGAACGGCGAGCTTGAGATGATTGACCTGGCACTTAAGGGACTCTCATTCACTGTCATGGATTGCACTGCAATGCAAGGTGACATATCTAACACTTCCTTCTCGCTGTACCTTATCAACTACATGATGTCATACAAGAATTGGGTCTCGAGGCTTAGCAGCAACCGCACTCTCGGAGTGATGTGCATGGGAGGCGTAGTGACTTGGTTTCTTGAGGCTGCTGGCGTTCCCCTACTCTCTGAGTCGTTCCCACCACGTTGGATAAACATCGTCAACTTGCGATAGCTACGCACTTCAGATTGGGGTTTCAGGCATGGAAGGTTACTCTACAAGTTTGTGCATCCAGCAGTCGGTCCCTCGAGATTACTCCTCCCTTGCGTCGAGCTGAATTCAATATTAGGGGTGAGCATATCGAGTTCATCACTCCCGCGGATACCCTATGCAATTCTAAAGCCGAGGAGGGACATGTAGACGTTGCGGAAGCAGAGGCCGAGCCAATGGAGGAAGACAACAAGGAGTACCGCCCAGAGTAGTTCTACTTCGAGGAATACTCAGACCCAAGAATGGCTAAGGTGGTCAGAGCAGCTCATCAACTCCTCAGCCAGTTTCAGCAATGGGGGAAGGCCAGAGACAAGGCGCTCAGCAGCTTCACCAAAACTATTAAGAACTTCATGCGCATGTTTAGCTGCTCGACTTCCACAACCGCCATCCCTAGGTCTATCCCCGAGGACACCAGATCAATGTTAGGACGTCCTTCCGCGACCCTAGCTCGAACACCTTCTTTGAATCCCTCACCAGCACGTCAATCTTCATATGTACCTCGGGAGCGTCAACCTTCACCCTGAAACAAGGTTTTGATGGTGGTGAATATGAATGATTATGAATGTATGCAATGAATGGATGGATGGTAAGGTGTTTCGATTCCCCTTATGCAGTTGCAGTATAAGAGGTGTCAATCTAATCAGAGTGTTTGTGAACAGTCAAGATGTGCATAAAGATCTAATTTAAGCCAGATGTAAAGGATGTTTGTAACTAACAATCGTATGATTAAAATGCAAAGTGCAGAAAATAAAACTACAAGAACTAGATGTTGAATGTAAATGAACAGAATGATTGTAACAGTAATGAAGCTAAAACAGAAATAGAAACTACTATAATGCAAGAAATAAACCTATGCAAGACAAGCAATGAACAGAAAACTAAATGAATGCAGCAGAAATGAAACAGGACAATCACAAATCATAAACACAAGCTCTGGGGAAGAACTCAAGCAAGCACTCGACCGAGTGTAGGTCGAGTACAGGGTCGAGCTAGACTAAACGTGAAAACAGAGCAACACAATAAAAACAGAGCAATGCAAAAACGAATCAAACAACAATCAAGCAACAGGATTAAGACTAAGATATCAATAAACAAAGAAGGTCCTGAGGAGGGATTCATGGGCTGAACTAATCATTGTGGTTATTTAACTTGGTCAACAAACCTCAACCAAACTTTGAGCTAATCTCTAGACATACTATTCTAAGACATGTTTAATCCACTCTCATGGCAAGAAACAATCACACCTATGCATTTCTAGACTTGCTCTCACATAGTAAAGAATCTACAAAAGCAGGCATTAAGCAATACATCTCAAACCAAACAAGACCTCTAATCTCTTAGCAAGCCTAATGGTAAGCTCTAGATCTAGCCTTATCTATGCTCCTTAGACATTGGTGTGATGCTAAGATGCTTGAAATCAAACCCTACCTTCTCAGATGTAGGATCAACATTAAGAACATCTAGCCTAGAAGAGATCTACAACAATCAAGCTTAACCAAATCAAATAAACCACAAGATCAACCCAGCCTAACCCATCCTCAAGATCCTAAGCAAACTACTCACAAGAACACATGGTTAACAAAGTCAAAAACCCAGAAAATAATGAAACTTGCATCACTAGAAAGATAAAACAGAGATCTTCAATATTGAAAAAGAAATGAAACTCGAATTCTCAATATTAAGAAAGTTATGAAACCAACAATATTGAAGAATTTAGTCTTTTTCAAGTACAAGATCTAAAAAATATAAAAATGCAAAAAGAATAATTCCCAAAAGGGTAAAATACTAGGTTTAGGGAATATCTAAAAAGCTGCACACTTTTGTGGCTGCAGGTACAAGGCTTTATATAGGAGGGGAGTGGAAGCCCTAAAAATACTAAAAGACAAAATAGTCAACAGCTCGGTCAACTCGACCTGTGCTCGGTCGAGTGGCAGGTCGAGCTGGCTTCTCTCGTGCGTTCTCCACTCGGTCGAGTCCTCCTCAGCACACGGTCGAGTGTCTGGTCGAGTTGGCGGTCGAGTTGGACTCCGGACCTTGTTATTTCAGCCTAAACTCTCTTGCTTTCCCTTCATGATTGCTTCACTGCTTTCTCAGCATTGCTTCCATGCTCCTTAAGCTCCAAAATCACCTGTTTATGCATGAAAATATGCAAATGCAATGCAACTAAACTCTAATGCATGATTAGTCCTAAAGCTATGCAATAATGGTGAAAAAGGATAGCAAAAGATGCAAAAGATGTGAATATACTAAGGGAAAACAGGGTAAAATATATGAACATCAACACCCCCAAACTTAGTCTTTGTTTGCCCTCAAGCAAATAAGCAAGACATAAGAAGGTAGGTGAGGTTTGAAAGTGGGATCTCAGCTCCTAAAGCTTGCAAATAGACCATCTAGAATCAATGTCCAAGTTACTAGTACTATGATGCAAGTTGAATGAGCTGTACTTGAAGACTTTAGACAAGCATATCACAACCTTTACTGATTTGAGCCTTAGATATCCATATGCATTCAAATAAACCATTTCCTTTAACATTCATTAATCAAAAACATGAATCAATTCTATGCAATGCTTAAACTCATTTGGCTTGGAGGTAAAGGTTTTGAGACAATGATGGTCTCTTTTTAGAGTGGGGCTTATCAATATCAAGGTTCTCTCATAAAAATGGATTGAGCTTTAGAAGAATGCTAAAGGTAAGAACACCTAGACACATACAAGAATAAAACTTTGTCTACCCAAAGGCACCCAAAGTGTTTATCCTAGCAATCTAAACCCAAATGATCCTAGTGCTACCCTTTAACTTCTTCTTTTTTCTTTCACCCTTTTCTCTTTTGGTTTTCAAGTCTTAGGAGAGGTTTCTTATTTGATCTTTCTAGTGGGATGGGGGATTCTTACTTAATTGCTATGGCTCTCTTTTCTTCTTATTCTTCAGACATACAAGCTTTTTGCTAGACTTTTCTTTTCTTTCTTTTCTTTTCTTTAACTAGAACCATCTTCAACAATTTTTGCTTCCCATCCTTTCACTAGACCTTGCTTAAACACAATCTCCTCTTAAAGACTCTACCCCTTTTCTTTCTTTTCTCTTTTTTTTTTTTTTTTTTTTTTTTCATAACAGCCAAGTCCCAAACCCAACAAGTGAACCACCTAGTCCTATCTAGTTTGAAAAGTGCAAACTAGAACTAAACAAGGCTTTACTCTTGTCAGTTCAAACCTAACACTTTCTACCAAGCTCAATCCCAAAATAGGCCTCACACACACAAGAATAAATAAGGCTTGAAAGAAGGGTTGGTTAAGGGTAGGGAAACTGATTCTTAATGAGGAAATCAGCTACTTGGATCAACAAGAGTGGTAAAAAGGAGAAAGATGATCCAAATATGTATATGGTATCCATGAGCTTAAAGCAATGCACACATTGATAATTGAAATTCAATATTAGGTTCTTATAGATAGGAAATGGTGTCAAATCACAACATGCTTCAATATAGACCAAATACAATGCAGGAATTCAAGGCTTGGTTCAATATTATGCTTCTAACCACTCAACTAGCATCAAAGTACTATTAACTTGGGCATTGATCCTAGTCTAGTGAATGAGCAAGCTAACAAGGAAATACTCATCATAGATCCCTAATGCAAATATTATACAATCCTACATGAAACATGCTAAACAAGATTCTAATATGCAATGCAAACTACACGAACACTTTTTTTTTTTATAAAGATTTTTTTCAAAATTTTTCAAATTTTTATGGTTTTTCTATGCCTTAGATGCTTATGCAAATACTAATATGAGGATGCTAAAAATTTGAAATAAGATCACAAAACACAATGTCAAATGCTATCTCAAACCCTCCCCCAAACTTAAATCACAGAGTCCCCTGTGTGAAAGAAATTTGAATGAGGATTCAAGAATAAAAACAAAACACAAATATGAAATGCAATGATATTTACAAGTGAAGGTGATATTGGTACCTTAAGGATTGGAGAAGAAGTTGTCCACATCCTCTTGCATGCTTTCAAAGGTGTAGTTGGGGTCTTGTTGGTGACTTGAAGATGGAGATTGGGGCAGCTCGACGATGGCGATCGACCGTGACTCGGTCGTGTGCGTGTCCGAGTGAGGGGGTCGAGCTGGACCGCGGATCTATTTTTCCAAGTCCAATTCTCTCCAAACCCATCTACACTCTCATTAAAAGGCCTGCCAAACACAAACATAAAAGAAAACACATCAAAACTACTAAGAAATTAAACCATATTTACAAAGGATACCTTAGGGACTTCCTCCCTAGTGAGCTTGTTTAGAGTCACTAAGCCTGACTTTGGTTTCCTTTTTAGACTTTGTCTAGATACCAAGGAGGTGATGAAATCCTCCCTGGAACCTCTTGGTCACTGTGAAGTTGATCCTTGATAACCTCACCCTTAACACACGAACCATACTTCTTTTTGATTTTGAGCCTTGGTCTTGCTTTCCTCCAAGACCTCTTGTTCAGCTTAACTTTGAGATCCTCAACCATACTAGTCAACTCTTGAACTGACCTCTTAAGCTTTTCCACAGACTCTTCTTGAAGAGAGTGCTCAGCCTTTGGAGTTGTCTTATCACTTAAACCTTCTTGACCACCTTTATCCTTGATAGTAAAAGGCTGATCATCAATTGTAGGGAGGTTGGTTGGGTTAGAGATGTTGAACCTCATAACTATATCCTCAGCAATGTTCAAGGTCACAAGACCTTCCTTGACATCAATGATTGCTCCAACAGTGGCTAAGAATGGCCTCCCAAGAATGATTGGATCTTCAGGTTCCTTATCCATCTCCAGAACCACAAAATCTGTATGAACCCTTGCCTTCCCTATCTTGACAGGGACATTCTCCAACTTACCAACTACCTCTCTGTTTGACCCATCAGCTAGGCATACATGGAGGTTTGTGAGTTTGAAATCTGTCCTCCCAAGCTTTTGTGCAATGGAGTAGGGCATGACACTAATTGAAGCCCCTAGGTCACATAGGCATTGGTTGTAGTGGAGGTAACTGAATGTGCATGGTAAATAGAAGGGACCTGGATCCTTAAGCTTGATTGGGATGATAACTCCTCCAAGGTCTTCAAGATCCTTCTCATCTTGAGCTTGAGCCTTTTGCTTTGACAAGTCAAGCAAAAAGTCCTTATAGAGATGATATGGTTCAAACTGTTCCAAGGCGGGTCCTCTCTCCTCTTCTTGGTAAGCAGTGATGACCTCTTGTATAGCCAACACTTCCTCTTGTTTCTCAACCACAGCTTCTTCCTTCAAAACCCTCTCATCCTCTTGTTGCTTAGCCAACATGTCTTTTTTCTCAATGATCTCCCTTAGTTCCTTAATCCTCTGTGCTTTGAAACGCCCTGGGAATGGTAGTGGAGGCTTGTAAGCAGGAGGAATGTACTTAGCAGGTTTGACAGCTTCGGAGTCTCCAGCTCGATCGACCACTCGAGCATGCACACGGTCGAGTGGCTGTTCGAGTATCTAGTCGAGTGCAATGTTGAACTCCAGTTGCTTTACAAAAACGTCACTTGGGGTTTCAGTAACTGATAAATTCCCCCAAACTTGGACTTCACTGTCCTCAGTGACTTCTTCCTCATGAACTTGAATGGCCTTGGCTGTGAGTTCTCTTGGATTTTGAACAGCTTTTCCAGGGAGTTGGTTGGGTTTAGGAGCTTAAGTAGAGGCAATGTTACTCTCCATATACTTCACTCTTGAGTTAAGACCCTCAAACTTCATGTTTAGATCATTGTACTGTGATGTGAGTCTTTGATTCAACTCAGCAAACTGTTTGGCTTCCTCAATCTTTCCTTGTGTTTCCCAATCAACAACTGTTGCATCATTGCCCTTAAGTAATGTTCTTGGCCTTGGTTAGTCTGAAACCCTGGTGGGGGACACAACTGAGGCTGGAACACTTGATGTTGTTGTTTGGGGATGTAGGTGAAACAAGTATTTGTTGGTGGTAAGATGGATGAATGATGATGAATGTATGCAATGAATGGATGGATGGTAAGGTGTTTCAATTCCCCTTATGCAGTTGCAGTATAAGAGGTGTCAATCCAATCTGAGTGTTTGTGAACAGTTAAGATATGCATAAAGATCTAATTTAAGCCAGATGTAAAGGATGTTTGTCACTAACAATCCTATGATGAAAATGTAAAGTGCAGAAAGTAAACTATAAGAACTAAGAACTAAATGCAAATGAGACAGGATGATTATGACAGTACTGATGCAACCAACAGAAGTAGAAACTATGCTAATGAACTAATGCAAGACAAGTAATGAACAAGATACTAAGTAAATGCAACAGAAATGAAAATAGAATGAAACAAGACAATCACAAAGCATAAACAAGAGTTCTGGGGATGAACTCGAGCAAGCACTCGACCGAGTGTAGGTCGAGTGAGTGGTCGAGCTGGACTAAACGCAGAAACAGAGCAATGCAATAAAAACAGAGTAATGCAAAGACGAATCAAACTACAATCAAGCAACAGGATTAAGACTGTAAAATCAATAAACAAGGAAGGACTTGAGGAGGGATTCATGGGCTGGACTAATGATTGAGGCTATCTAACTTGATCAACAAATCTCAAACAACATGAGCTAATCTCTAGACATATGTATCTAAGACAAGTTTCTCCCACTCTCATGGTCAAGAAACAATCAAACCTATGCATTTCTAGACTTGTTCTCACATAGTAAAGAATCTACACAAGCAGGCAGTAAGAAATATGTCTCATACCAAACAAAACCTCTAATCTCTTAGCAAGCAAGATGGTAAGCTCTAGATCTAGCCTTATCTATGCCTCTTAAACATTGGTGTGATGCTAAGATGCTTGAAATCAGATCCTACCCTCTCAGATATAGGATCAGCATTAAGAACATCTACCCTAGAAGAGATCTACAACAATCAAGCTTGATCAAGCCAAACAAACCTCATTCACAGCCCAGCCTAACCCATCCTCAAGATCCTAAGCTACTACTCACAAGAACACATGATGAACATCAAAATCATAAACCCATAAAATATTGAAACTTGCATAATTAGAAAGATGAAACAAAGATCTTCAATATTGAAAAAGAAATGAAACTTGAATTCTCAATATTAAGAAAGTTATGAAACTAACAATATTGAAGAATTTAGTCTTTATCAAGTACAAGATCTAGGAAATAAAAAAGGCAAAAAAAATAACCCAAAAAAGGTAAAATACTAGGTTTAGAAAATATCTAAAAAGCTGGATACTTTTGTGGCTACAGGTACAAGGCTTTATATAGGAGGGGAGTGGAAGCCCTAAAAATACTAAAAGACAAAATAGTCAACGGCTCGGTCAACTCGACTTGTGCTCGGTCGAGTAGCAGGTCGAGCTGGCTTCTCTCGTGTGTTCTCCACTCGGTCGAGTCCTCCTCAGCACACGGTCGAGTGTCTGGTCGAGTGTGCGGTCGAGTTGGACTCCGGACCTTGTTATTCAGCCTTAACTCTCTTGCTTTCCCTTCATGATTGCTTCACTTCTTCCTCAGCATTGCTTCCATGCTCCTTAAGCTTCAAAATCACTTTTTATGCATGAAAAGATGCAAATGCAATGCAACTAAACTCTAATGCATGATTAGTCCTAAAGCTATGCAATAATGGTGAAAATGGATAGCAAAAGATGCAAAAGATGTGAATATACTAAGGGAAAACAGGGTAAAATATATGAACATCAACACCCCCAAACTTAGTCTTTGCTTGCCCTCAAGCAAATAAGCAAGACATAAGAAGGTAGGTGAGGTTTGAAAGTGGGATCTCAGCTCCTAAAGCTTGCAAACAGACCATCTAGAATCAATGTCCAAGTTACTAGTACTATGATGCAAGTTGAATGAGCTGTACTTAAAGACTTTAGACAAGCATGTCACAACCTTTACTGATTTGAGCCTTAGATATCCACATGCATTCAAATCAACCATTTCCTTTAACATTCATTAATCAAGAACATGAATCAATTCTATGCAATGCTTAAACTCATTTGGCTTGGAGGTAAAGGCTTTGAGACAATGATGGTCTCTTTTTAGAGTGGGGCTTATCAATATCAAGGTTCTCTCATAAAAATGGATTGAGCTTTAGAAGAATGCTAAAGGTAAGAACACCTAGACACATACAAGAATAAAACCTTGTCTACCCAAAGGTACCCAAAGTGTTTATCCTAGCAATCTAAACCCAAATGATCCTAGTGCTACCCTTTAACTTCTTCTTTTCTCTTTCACCCTTTTCTCTTTTGGTTTTCAAGTCTTAGGAGAGGTTTCTTATTTGATCTTTCTAGTGGGATGGGGGATTCTTACTTATTTGCTATGGTTCTCTTTTCTTCTTATTCTTAAGACATACAAGCTTTTTGCTAGACTTTTCTTTTCTTTCTTTTCTTTTCTTTAACTAGAACCATCTTAAGCAACAACAAATTTTTTCCTTCCCATCCTTTCACTAGACCTTGCATAAACACAATCTCCTCTTAAAGACTCTACCCTTTTCCTTTCTTTTCTCTTTTTTTTTTTTCTTTTAATAACAGCCAAGTCCCAAACCCAACAAGTGAACCACCTAGTCCTATCTAGTTTGAAAAATGCAAACTAGAACTACACAAGGCTTTACTCTTGTCAGTTCAAACCTAACACTTTCTACCAAGCTCAATCCCAAAAATAGGCCTCACACACTCAAGAATAAATATGGCTTGAAAGAAGGGTTGGTTAAGGGTAGGGGAAACTGATTCTTAATGAGGAAATCAGCTACTTGGATCAACAAGAGTGGTAAAAAGGAGAAAGATGATCCAAATATGTATATGGTATCCATGAGTTTAAAGCAATGCACACATTGATAATTAAAAGTCAATATTAGGTTCTTATAGATAGGAAATGACATCAAATCACAACATGCTTCAATTTAGACCAAATGCAATGCAGGAATTCAATGCTTGGTTCAATCTTATGCTTTTAACCACTCAACTAGCATCAAAGTACTATTAACTTGGGCATTGATTCTAGTCTAGTGAATGAGCAAGCTAACAAGGAAATACTCATCATAGATCCCTAATGCAAGCAGTCCTATATGATAAACAAAATACTTGAATATGCAATGCAAACTACATGGACACTCTTTTTTTTATAAAGATTTTTGCAAAAAAATTTCAAATTTTTAGGGTTTTTCTATGTCTTAGATGCTATGCAAATACTAACATGATGATGCTAAAAATTTGAAATAAGAAAACAAAACACAATATCAAATGCTATCTCAAACCCTCCCCCAAACTTAAATCACACAGTCCCTTGTGTGAAAGAAATTTGTTTGAGGATTCAAGACTTAAAACAAAACACAAAATATGAAATGCAAATGGTATTTACAATGGAAAGGTGTAGTTGGGGTCTTGTTGGTGACTTGGAGATGGAGATTGGGGCAGCTCGACGATGGCGACCGACCGTGACTCGGTCGAGTGCGTGTCCGAGTGGGGGGGTCGAGCTGCCTTGCGAGTTCATATTTCCAAGTCCAATTCTCTCCAAACCCATCTACACTCTCATTAAAAGTCCTACCAAACACAAACATAAAAGAAAACACATCAAAACTACAAGGAAATAAAGCTTATTTACAAAGGATACCTTTGGGACTTCCTCCCTAGTGAGCTTGTTTAAAGTCACTAAGATTGACTTCTTATAGCTCTTCAAGCTTGATTTGGAGACCAAGGAGGTGATAAAATCCCTCCTGGTTCTACTTGATAACCTTGGTGTTCCTTCTTGATCACTACTTCCTTGACACTTGAAGCATGTTTCTTCATAAACTTGAGTCTTGGTCTTGCCTTCTTCAAAGACCTCTTGTTGAGCTGAGCTTGAATTTCCTTCACTAAACCAGCTAGCACTTGAACTGACCCCTTTAGTTCTTGGACAGTCTTAGCTTGGGCTGAACCTTTAATCCTAGGATTCCCTCCTTCCTCAAAAACTTCACAACTAGCCTTTTTCCCAATCATAAAGTGCTGACCTTCAATAGTAGGCTGATGAGTAGTATTTTTGATGTCAAAATTCATAGTGAAGTCTTTAGCAAGGTGAAGTTTGATGGTTCCCATCTTAACATCTATTACAGCTCCAACTGTGGCTAAGAATGGTCTCCCCAAGATGAGAGGATCTTCTGGCTCTTGATCCATGTTCATGATCACAAAATCAGTTGGGATTCTTGCCTTTCCTATCTTGACTGGAAGGTTTTCAATTATCCCAAGCACATCCCTCTTGGATCCATCTGCCATGCCAATATAGAGGTTGCAAGACTTAAAGTATTCATACCCCAATTTTTCAGCCACTGAGTATGGCATTAAGCTCACTGAAGCTCCCAGATCACACAAGCATTTGTTGAAGTGCATGTAACTAATGGAGCAAGGTAGATCAAATGATCCAGGGTCTTCAAGTTTTGTTGGTATAACATCTTCCCCAATTTCTCTTAAGTCCTTCATGTCTTGTTCCTGAGCTTTCATCTTGGATAATTCAAGCAGCATGTCCTTGTAGGAAGGATTCTGAACAAATTTGCTCAAGTCAGGCCCTCTCTCCTCTTCCTTGTAAGCAATGGTAATCTCTTTTATAGCCATTACTTCTTTCAAGACTTTGACTTCCTCTTGCTGCAAAGCCATCACTTCCTCCTTCTTCTCAATGACAACCTCCTGTTGTATCGCCATTACTTCCTTCTTTTCAATGACTACTTCTTCCTTCACAACCATCATTTCCTCTTCCTTCTCAATGACAACCTCTTCTTTCAAAGCTGTCACTTCCTCTTGTTGCAAAGCCATCGTTTCTTTTTTCTCAATAATTTCCCTCAGTTCCCTTATCTTTTGTGCCTTGAAACATCCTGGGAATGGTAGAGGTGGTTTGTAAGCAGGAGGAATGTACTTAGCATGCTTGACAGCTTCCGTATCTTCAACTCGATCGGCCACTCGATCATGCACTCGGTCGAGTGCTGGCTCGAGCACTTGGTCGAGTGCTTTGACGGATTCAGCCTGCTGTGCACAAGCTTCACCCTAGGCTTCAATAAATGACCAATCCTCCCCACCTTGATTATCACTGTCCTCAGTGACAGCATCTTCATAGAGATTAAGAGCTTTAGCTGTAAACTCCCTTGGGTTTGGAATAGGTTCTTCAAGAAGTTGGTTTGGCTTAGGAGCTGAAGTAGGAGCAATGGAGCTCTCCATGTACTTGACCTTGGAGTTTAGGTCACTAGAATAGGAATTCAACGTTTGGTTCAGCTCAGCAAACTACTTTGCTACCTCAATCTGCCCAGTTGCTTGCCCAAGTAAAAGTTGCTGCATCATAGCTCTTAAGTCAGGTTCTTGGACTTGTGAAGTTTGAAACACTGGAGGGTGACACCATTGAGCCTGGAATCCTGGTTGATGTTGCCATGGTACAGAATGGAACATACTGATGTGAAACATGATGACTGACTCGGACAGGCACTCGGTCGAGCACAAGCTCGAGTGGATGGTCGAGTCGACTGGGAACTGATGTCTATTTGTATCCGGCTTCTGACTCGATCAGGTGCTCGAGCACACACTCGGTCGAGTGGTGGTCGAGTTGATGGTCGAGCTGGTACCTGAAACTCAATCACAGACAAGCAGAAGAAGAAATGAGATCAGTAGTGAACAAGTGGATAAACGAACTTAATCTTAGACTTTTATGGATCCTAATTGTCACAAAAACACACTCAAATAGGCAACGGCGCCAAATTGAAACAAGTATTTGTTGGTGGTAAGATGGATGAATGATGATGAATGTATGCAATGAATGGATGGATGGTAAGGTGTTTCAATTCCCCTTATGCAGTTGCAGTATAAGAGGTGTCAATCCAATCTGAGTGTTTGTGAACAGTCAAGATATGCATAAAGATATAATTTAAGCCAAATGTAAAGGATGTTTGTCACTAACAATCCTATGATGAAAATGTAAAGTGCAAAAAGTAAACTATAAGAACTAAGAACTAAATGCAAATGAAACAGGATGATTATGACAGTAATGATGCAACCAACAGAAGTAGAAACTATGCTAATGAACTAATGCAAGACAAGTAATGAACAAGATACTAAGTAAATGCAACAGAAATGCAAATAGAATGAAACAAGACAATCACAAAGCATAAACAAGAGTTCTGGGATGAACTGAGCAAGCACTCGACCGAGTGTAGGTCGAGTGAGTGGTCGAGCTGGACTAAACGCAGAAACAGAGCAATGCAATAAAAACAGAGTAATGCAAAGACGAATCAAACTACAATCAAGCAACAGGATTAAGACTGTAAAATCAATAAACAAGGAAGGACTTGAGGAGGGATTCATGGGCTGGACTAATGATTGAGGCTATCTAACTTGATGAACAAATCTCAAACAACATGAGCTAATCTCTAGACATATGTATCTAAGACAAGTTTCTCCCACTCTCATGGTCAAGAAACAATCAAACCTATGCATTTCTAAACTTGTTCTCACATAGTAAAGAATCTACACTAGCAGGCAGTAAGAAATATGTCTCATACCAAACAAAACCTCTAATCTCTTAGCAAGCAAGATGGTAAGCTCTAGATCTAGCCTTATCTATGCCTCTTAAACATTTGTGTGATGCTAAGATGCTTGAAATCAGATCCTACCCTCTCAGATATATGATCAGCATTAAGAACATCTACCCTAGAAGAGATCTACAACAATCAAGCTTGATCAAGCCAAACAAACCTCATTCACAGCCCAGCCTAACCCATCCTCAAGATCCTAAGCTACTACTCACAAGAACACATGATGAACATCAAAATCATAAACCCAGAAAATATTGAAACTTGCATCATTAGAAAGATGAAACAAAGATCTTCAATATTGAAAAAGAAATGAAACTTGAATTCTCAATATTAAGAAAGTTATGAAACTAACAATATTGAAGAATTTAGTCTTTTTCAAGTACAAGATCTAGGAAATAAAAAAGGCAAAAAGAATAAATCCCAAAAAAGGTAAAATACTAGGTTTAGAGAATATCTAAAAAGCTGGATACTTTTGTGGCTGCAGGTACAAGGCTTTATATAGGAGGGGAGTGGAAGCCCTAAAAATACTAAAAGACAAAATAGTCAACGGCTCGGTCAACTCGACCTGTGCTCGGTCGAGCTGGCTTCTCTTGTGTGTTCTCCACTCGGTCGAGTCCTCCTCAGCACACGGTCGAGTGTCTGGTCGAGTGTGCGGTCGAGTTGGACTCCGGACCTTGTTATTTCAGCCTTAACTCTCTTGCTTTCCCTTCATGATTGCTTCACTTCTTCCTCAGCATTGCTTCCATGCTCCTTGAGCTTCAAAATCACCTGTATATGCAGGAAAAGATGCAAATGCAATGCAACTAAACTCTAATGCATGATTAGTCCTAAAGCTATGCAATAATAGTGAAAATGGATAGCAAAAGATGCAAAAGATGTGAATATACTAAGGGAAAACAGGGTAAAATATATGAACATCAGTAGGTTTGTTGCTGTTGAGGCTGTTGAGGTGGGTAGACTTGGTCTTGTGGATTAGCTACATTGGTACTCCTATAAGATATATTGTTGTTCTTGAAACCTCCTTGGTTGTAGCCCTTAAATCCTCCCTGGTTTTGCATGTAGCACAACTCAGCAAATTAATTCTCCCCTTCTTGAACTGGAACCTCTTCCTCACCAATGAAGTGAATAGATTTTTGTTGGCTAAGGAGGATCCTGTCAAGCTTCTCATTGACCATCTTCAAGTCCTTCTTGTACTTCTCCTCTTGATCAATGGAGGTGGACCTTAGTGTTTTGTCATAGTCCTCATTGTAGTTGCCATCTGACTGAGCAAGATTTTCAACCAACTCCCAGCCTTCTTCAACATTTTTGTTGAGGAAGTTTCCATTTGAGGCTGTGTCACGAAGCATTCTGATCTTGGGAAGCACTCCTCTATACAAAGTACTTAAAAGGGACTCATTGTTGAAGCCATGGTGAGGACACTGAGTCTGGAATCCTTTAAACCTTTCCCAAGCTTCACAAAAACTCTCATTATTCCTTTGAGCAAACCCAGAAATTTCATTTCTCAATCTAGCAGTTCTAGCATTGGAAAAGAATTTGGCCAAGAAAGCTTTTTTGCAAGCATCCCATGTGGTTATTGCTCTAGTAGGAAGAGTCTTCTCCCAAAGGTGAGCCTTATCTCCAAGTGAGAAGGGGAATAGCCTTAACTTGAATCCATCCTCACTGACTCCATTGATCTTAGTGAGACCACATATCCTATCAAATTCATCAAGGTGGTCCAGGGGATCTTCCATTGGCAACCCATGAAACTTGTTGGCTTGAATCATTGAGAGCAATCCACTTTTGATCTCAAAGTTGTTGTTGGCAACAGTAGGAGGCACAATACCAGCTCTCTGATTATGTGTGTTTGGTGCATCTCCAGCACCAATGTTTCTTCCTCTTGGAGCTTGTTGATCTTGTTGGTCCATTAGCACTTGTTGTTCTTGTTCCTGATAGATCCTTGTTTTCTGCTGTCTCAGGTCCCTTGGTGGTTTGTTGATGTGATCAAGGAGTCTCTGAAGATTATGAGGACCCTTGGACCTTGTTTACATCAACAGAGTCGAATACAGACTCGGACAGGCACTCGGTCGAGCACAGGCTTGAGTGGGTGGTCGAGTCGACTGGGAACTGATGTCTATTTGTATCCGGCTTCTGCATCGATCAGGTGCTCGAGCACACACTCGGTCGAGTTGATGGTCGAGCTGGTACCTGAAACTCAATCACAGACAAGCAGAAGAAGAAACAAGATCAGTAGTGAACAAGTGGATAAACGAACTTAATATTAGACTTTTATGGATCCTAATTGTCACAAAAACACACTCAAATAGGCAACGACGCCAAATTGAAACAAGGTTTTGATGGTGGTGAATATGAATGATTATGAATGTATGCAATGAATGGATGGATGGTAAGGTGTTTCAATTCCCCTTATGCAGTTGCAGTATAAGAGGTGTCAATCCAATCTGAGTGTTTGTGAACAGTCAAGATGTGCATAAAGATCTAATTTAAGCCAGATGTAAAGGATGTTTGTCACTAACAATCGTATGATTAAAATGCAAAGTGCAGAAAATAAAACTACAAGAACTAGAGGCTGAATGTAAATGAACAGAATGATTGTAACAATAATGAAGCTAAAACAGAAATAGAAACTACTCTAATGCAAGAAATAAACCTAAGCAAGACAAGCAATGAACGGAAAACTAAATGAATGCAGCAGAAATGAAACAGGACAATCACAAATCATAAACACAAGCTCTGGGGAAGAACTCGAGCAAGCACTCGACCGAGTGTAGGTCGAGTACAGGGTCGAGCTAGACTAAACGTGAAAACAGAGCAACACAATAAAAACAGAGCAATGCAAAAACGAATCAAACAACAATCAAGCAACAGGATTAAGACTAAGATATCAATAAACAAAGAAGGTCCTGAGGAGGGATTCATGGGCTGAACTAATCATTGTGGTTATTTAACTTGGTCAACAAACCTCAAACAAACTTTGAGCTAATCTCTAGACATACTATTCTAAGACATGTTTAATCCACTCTCATGGCAAGAAACAATCAAACCTATGCATTTCTAGACTTGCTCTCACATAGTAAAGAATCTACACAAGCAGGCATTAAGCAATACATCTCAAACCAAACAAGACCTCTAATCTCTTAGCAAGCCTAATGGTAAGCTCTAGATCTAGCCTTATCTATGCTCCTTAGACATTGGTGTGATGCTAAGATGCTTGAAATCAAACCCTACCTTCTCAGATATAGGATCAGCATTAAGAACATCTAGCCTAGAAGAGATCTACAACAATCAAGCTTAACCAAATCAAATAAACCACAAGATCAACCCAGCCTAACCCATCCTCAAGATCCTAAGCAAACTACTCACAAGAACACATGGTGAACAAAGTCAAAAACCCAGAAAATAATGAAACTTGCATCACTAGAAAGATAAAATAGAGATCTTCAATATTGAAAAAGAAATGAAACTCGAATTCTCAATATTAAGAAAGTTATGAAACTAACAATATTGAAGAATTTAGTCTTTTTCAAGTACAAGATCTAAGAAATATAAAAATGCAAAAAGAATAATTCCCAAAAGGGTAAAATACTAGGTTTAGAGAATATCTAAAAAGCTGCACACTTTTGTGGCTGCAGGTACAAGGCTTTATATAGGAGGGGAGTGGAAGCCCTAAAAATACTAAAAGACAAAATAGTCAACGGCTCGGTCAACTCGACCTGTGCTCAGTCGAGTGGCAGGTCGAGCTGGCTTCTCTCGTGCGTTCTCCACTGGGTCGAGTCCTCCTCAGCACACAGTCGAGTGTCTGGTCGAGTGTGCGGTCGAGTTGGACTCCGGACCTTGTTATTCAGCCTTAACTCTCTTGCTTTCCCTTCATGATTGCTTCACTTCTTCCTCAGCATTGCTTCCATGCTCCTTAAGCTCCAAAATCACCTGTTTATGCATGAAAAGATGCAAATGCAATGCAACTAAACTCTAATGCATGATTAGTCCTAAAGCTATGCAATAATGGTGAAAAAAGATAGCAAAAGATGCAAAAGATGTGAATATACTAAGGGAAAACAGGGTAAAATATATGAACATCACACCCGCTCCTTCACGCCACTCGTCACACGAGTCTAGGGAGAGACAGAGATGTGGTTCGCGAGGTTCCAGAGCTTCTTCTAGTCAACGATCAGCGCGTCATTCTGCAGCTCGAGATGAGCATGAGGTTGAGGTTAAGGTTGAGCAGCAAGTTGAACATCAGGGTGATTATCATCCTACCAAGGTCGTTGTGTTGGTATCGGACCACGGCGAGTCCAGAGTTGATGACATGCAGTGTGACGAGCAGCCGAACATGTATCAGAACACGCAAGTGGTTGAGCAACAAGTCGACCAACCAGCTGAGGTCACATCCGCGGATCCCGAACAAAGCGAAGGACATAGTCAGTTTCACGCCCCTCCTTGGGCGAGCACAAACTCCTTCTTCTACTACTGAGGTACTCCAACCTTGCCTTTGTACACACCATTTCATTCCTGCATTGTTTTTGTTATGATTCTTAAATCCTCCTGCAGATTTTTCTTACACAGGAGACTGTGTAATTTAAGTTTGGGGGAGGGTTTGAGATGATGTATCTGATGTTGTGTTTTGTGATTCTTATTTCATATTTTTGCATCATATCATGTTTGAGTTTGCATCAAATTATTTGCATAGAAAAATAAAAAAAAAATGAAAAAAAATGAAAAATTTCCACAAAAACAGAGTGTTCATATAGTTTGCACTTGCTTATTAGGATTGAGTCTAGGTTTTTTCATATAAGGTTATTGCATTTAGCATATGGGTTGATGATTATTGTAACCTTGTTAGCATGCTGGATTCAATAGGATAGGAACAAGGCCCTTGTTATTAGTTCTTTGATGCTTGTTGATTGAACTTGAAAATGTAAGATTGAAGCATGTTTTGAATTGATATTATTTCCTATCTACATGAACCTAACACTGACTTGCAATTATCCTGTTATGCATTGAAGTTGAACTCATGGATACCGCATACATACTTGGATTATCTTTCTCCTTTTTTACCACCCTTGTTAGTCCAAGTAGTTGATTCCCATCTTTGGAACAGTTCCCCGCACCCTTAACCAATCCTTCTTGCATGCCAATTGTATTCTTGAGTGTCAGACCTTATCCGAGTTGAGCTTGTTAGAAAGTGTTAGGTTCTAACCGATAAGAGTAGGATCCTGTGTAGTTTTAGTTCGCATTATCCAGACTAGTAGGACTAGGTGAGAACTCGATTTTGGGTATTGGGTATGGATTTGTGCAGAAAAGTGAAGTGTAAAAAGAAAGTAAAGGGTAGAAAGTCTTTAGGAGGGGAATGTGTTTTTGAAGTTAACAAGTCTAGTAAAGGATTTGGGTTGAGCAAAATAGTGAGTTGTTGGTTCTGGGCATAAAATGAAAAGATTAGACTAAGAAAAGAAAGTAAAATGTTTAAGACGTCTAGAGTCCTTAGAAGAAAAGAAAAAGAACCTTACTGATAATAAAGATTTGCCAATCCGCTAGAATGATAAGAAGTGAACTCCTCTTAAGACCAAGTCTAAAGAATGAAAGAATGGGTTTGAGATGAAGTTTCTGATGAAGGGTAGAGATAGGACCAACTTTGGTTTGGAATGTTCTTTGGGTAGACAGGGCGCTGCTCTTGTATGTATCAGTTGGTTTTAACCTTTAGCCTTCTCTTAAGCTCAACTCCTTTTCGTGAGAGAGCCTTGTTTTGTATTGATAAAACCACTTGAAAAGGAGACCATCTATGTCTCTGACCTTTTACCCTAGCCAAATTAGTTCAATGACATTGCTTAGCTTGATTCATGGTTCTCTGTTAATGAATGGTAAAGGGAATGATTGATAGGATTGCATGTGTAGATTAAAGAAATAAAGTTCCTTCACCATGCATAATAGAAATAAAAATAAGGACCTTGATTCTAACTACTATATCCAGCATGCTTTAGGTTCTGAGACCCCATCTTCACACCTATTCTCCATATTTTGTTCTTGATCGTATGCTTGAGGGCAAGCAAAGAATAAGTTTGGGGGAGTTGATATGTCTATATTTTGTCTCTCCTTAGCATATATTTATCATGCATTTAGCTAGGATAACTGATTTTTTTGCATCACTTTCTAGTCTTTTCTATACACTTTGCATGTCTAGGTAGTTCTTGCATCGTCCTTGCATACATTGTGCATTTTGGAGTATTTCAAGTATCTAGGAGATGTCGGGAAAACATCACCAGTCGAGCTGCACCAATCAAGCCACTCTCAGGTCACCAATCGAGCCACTTTGAGGTCGCCAGTTGAGCTGCACCAATCGAGCCACTTTCAGGTCGCCAGTCGAGCTGCACCAATCGAGCCACTTTCAGGTCGCAAGTCGAGCTGCACCAATCAAGACACTTTCTAGTCGCCGTTCGAGTCCACGTCCTTCGAGTCAACACCATCACCCACTCGAGCCACGACTCGTTCGCACATGTCGGGAAGAATTCCGTCTTACACGCTTCAGAAGATTCCCAAACCGACGCTCTATCTTGTCGTTTTAAGTTTTAGGGATTCAGATGTTTTTACTATATATACATTTTGTTAAGTCTTGGTTTGGGACATCTTATCTTTTATCTCGCATTGTTTTCTTTTCCTTAAGGTTTACCTAGCCACCAAAAACGTACTCTGATCTTGTAATCCAAATAGCTTTGATTTTATTGAGTTTTTGCATTGGATTTCTTCTACTAAGTTGTTTTTCTCATTTATATCCATCTACTATGCTTTGTTCAATGTTTTCTGAGTTTGTATCGTTGAAGATGATTTCCGGATCTGAGTACTGTTAAAGTTCTTGGGATGGGATAGACTAGGTGGAGGATCTTATGATGTAGGGTGTTTAAGCTTTGATCTGTATGATTTCCTTCTGTACTAGTGTTAGAATTACTAGTTTTTCTCTGACCAATTGGAACTAGGTTTGAGACATTTCCACACCCAAAAGGTGTTTGATGAAATGTTTCACCAACTAGTGCCAGAGACTTACGTTCCTAGCCTAAGAGATTATATGTCTAGGATGTTTGTTGACGTGAATGAACATGCGTGTCATGCCTGCTCGACCATGTTTCTCTAGCGACAGCTAGGTAAGGAAGTGGTTGAGTCTGAGTAGCTTTTGCCAAGAGATTGGATTAGCTAAGTTGGGATGTTCATTGTTTAGGGATAGTTTTCTTGTGATATGTTAAACACTCTGTAGACTAGGATACTCCACCGACATCAATTACTCCCATCCTTAGGACTTTTATCTTTTTGATTGATATTACATTCCTGAGACTGTTTCGTTTATTTATTGATGCTTAGAATCGTTTTCGGTTTCACTTATTTTTTTTTGCTTCTTGTCATACATTTTTGTTTCTAGTTCTGTGTCTCATTTCCGTTTTGTATTTTGACCATTCTAGGATTGTTAGAAAAACACTCTTTTTGATTTGGCTTAACATGTGACTTCTTGATTGCATCTTGAGTGATAGTAAAGATTCCCAACTGGATTGACACCTTAAGTATTACAACTGCATAAGGTCAATTGAACCTGCTAGGAGACACAAAAATCCTAGTATCATGAACAAAGCTGTAGATGTCATTTCTCATCCTTGCAGTTCTGGAGTTGGAGAAGAATTTGGCAATGAACGCCTTTTTGCATGCTTCCCAAGTGGTGATGGACTCCTTGGGGAGTGAGTTCTCCCAGATGTGTGCTTTGTCACCCAAAGAAAATGGGAAAAGACGGAGCTTGAATCCATCTTCACTAACTCCATTGATATTGGTTAGGCTACAGAGCCTATCCAACTCATCTTGATGATCCAATGGGTCCTTCATTGGCAGTCCATGAAACTTGTTGCTTTGAATCATCTGGATGAGACTACTCTTGATCTCAAGGTTGTTGTTTTGAACAGCAGATGGCACAATGCCATGTCTTTGTGTGTGAGTAGATGGAGCATCTCCTGCTCCTATTCTCGTCATCTCTTGAGGATCTGGTGGACCATTCTGATTATTCATGACCTCCTCAATTTTTGTTTGTTGCGGTTGCTGGACTTGTTGTTGACGGAGTAACCTTGGCCTGTCGATGTAATCGATGAAAGGACTCAAGTGTTGGCCACTCTTGGATCTTGTTTGCATGCACAATCAGTAAACCGAGTGAGTACACGAAGGTCTACCTGATCCAGGTGATCGAGTCACGGGTCGGGTGGGTGCTCGGGTTGTACCTGAAATGCAAAACAAACAACCACAAAAGTAAACAAGTCAGATCTGAACCAGAATATAAAATACAACTTGATTTAGCAAGTGCCGAAATATTAAATGTAGCTATTAAAAATCAACCAAATGGCAACGACGCCAAATTGATAACACGCTTTTCACCCAGGGTATCAATTCCCTATGCAGTTGTAGTACAAAGGGTTATCAATCCAAATGGTTGTTATGCTAGCAGATAAGATGTGATGAGAAACAAGCAAGTCGAGCCAAGCAATACTTGGGGTTTTATCTAACAATCCTTAAATAAGCAAAGGTAAATAAAAGTGGATGATCGGGTGACAAAAATAATCAAAAACACAAAGATGAATAGCTCGAAGGTATACACGAAGCTGGTGATCGAGTACCAATTCGGGTAAGGGTTCGAATTATAAAATAAAACTAATCAATCGAGATAAGAAAGCTCTTAAGGATGGGGTAATTGACTCATAAGCGTTCCTGACAAATTTGGGATTTCCTACATGCCTCAAGCAAATATTTCCTAGACAATGAATCTCTAAAAACTTGCTAAAACACTCTCGTGATAGAAACAATCAACCTTGGTCACTCCCCTACCCAACTCTCATTGGAGAAACATGACCAAGCAGGCATTACAAACTGATTCATTATTGTCAATAAACTCCTTACACATCTAATCTCTTAGGCTAAGTGAGTAAATCTCTAGCATTGATTTATTCAAGCATTTCATTATTTCAATAACATCTCTCGATGGCAAAACACCCTAGATCTAGTCTCAACCTCTCGGTCTGAAAATAGCATTAAGAACATCAATCTAGAAAGGAATTTATATAAAGCAAACATTCAAGCTAAGACATCCTAACCGATTAAGAACTCCTATTTGTCTATCCCATCCCGAGAAACTTTATTTCACCACTCGGATCTCATGGTAGAAAGCACAAAAACACAAATCAATGAAAATTGCATTGTATTGAAAATAAGATAACAGTAGTAGAGTACAGAATCAAAACTAGAAAGAATATCAAAAGAAACACAAACGAATCCTAACAAAGTAGAAAAAGTGTTTGAGTCGCTCAGTCTCTCTCTCAGAAGCTCTCGCTCTCTCTTCTGAGTGTCTGCGACGTGCTCGGGCAAGAGGAAGAAGATGGGGTTTATATATGGAAACCCTTTTAACCTAGCTGCTCAATCCTGCCAGAGGGTCTGCTCGATACGGTGCACGAGGATAAGGTCGGGTAGTTCCTCGAGTAGGTCGTCGGGTTGTTCTTCCTGCTCTTGGATCCTCTTTGATCGGGTTGAGGTTCGGATTGTTCTTCTTGCACAATAGCGCCTTTGGGTTCATGCTCGGATTTGACCTTGGTTTTCCTCAATTTAGGCTCTAAAGCACGTGTTTCCATCCAAAATGCACAAATGCAAGAATGCAGCACTCTAAATGGCCTAAATGCAAATTCCTATAGTTAAGGACCTAAAAATGCTAAGGTTAGGGTATATGTAATGCAAAATATGGACAAAAAGGGTGTCTAAAACATGTAAATTAGAGAGTTATCACTCAGCATGATGGATGATTTGATTGAAATCCCCGCCTACTAACCAGGGACATGTATCAAGTCCAAGTGTGAGTTGAAGTTGCAACAATTCCACCCATAGGTCAGTTCGCTCTTCGAGGTTGTTTGAAGCATAGATCGCAGTAAATACAAACTGAATCCTCCCTCCAATAATTACTTCAGAGGTGACACTTTTCCGTGATTGGTGCAGTACTCGGATCACCGCAGGGTCTTTCCATATAATGATACTACGACCATCCTCATCCGACACGTGGTTTGAGGTATAGTTCCATCCTGGATAAACTTTAGTCATAATCCAGCTCAAAGTTGATTCTTTGATATGTGTTTCCAAAATGGATCCAAAAAGGGGCTGGTAACTACTAAGCCAATTACAAAAGGAATGGTGCGTATTCGGGTCATTTAGGCCTCATATATTCCAAAAAAAATGTTTGGTATTCATAGATGATGATGAGCTTTGGTTTCACCCTTGTCAGGGGACAAACAATTTGGGAGGAGCTCATTCTGAGTAAATTGTGGGACCAAACAAGTAGAAGAGGTGATGGGGGGGGAAGACACTGGAGGAATAATGGGCGAACAATCAGGCTTAGATAGACTAGGAAGGGAATCTGATGAAGAAGGACTGAGCATAGAGGGGTGGGACCTAGACCTTTTTAGGTTGGGGGTTTGATAAGGTTTGGGAGGAGGCGAATGGGGATAAGGCAAACCAGAAGGAGTAACATAGGCAGGGAGCCCAATAATAAATTGGGGATCAGAGCATTTAGTGGAATGGGACAGCTTAGAGGGATTATGGGTAAGGTGGGTGGTAGTTGGAACATTTATGATAGTGGAGTGGGAAGGAGATGGATGAGGATCGGTTGGAGTTAGGAGAGAAGGGTGAGACTTAGTATTAATAGGGGCAGTATCAGCAGACAACACTGGAAAAGTATTTGTAGAGCAAACAGACGTGGGAAGAGGCAGGCAAGGAACGGGGGCTTGGGAAGTCTTTGGCGTCTGCACCACAGAGGTAACATTTCCAATGCTTTCACCAGGAGGATCTGTGGGAGTGGGGCGTTGTTTCTTCCTGGATTTAGCTTTAGTTGTTTTGCTGTCATCACGCTTCCCTTTACTAGTCCAATCTGATTCATTGTCAGGTGCAGTCTGAGGCGGCAGTAGGAGGCAGTTACGAGCCACATGTCCTAGTTCCTTGCAGTGAGAGCATGTAGGAGGGAGACAGGGGTATTCTATCCCAACTTCAACTACTTTTCCATTGTCTTTAGTATACTCGACAATGTCAGGTAACTTTTTGGTTAGATCAACCACAACTTTGGCATGGGTTATCTTGAGACTAGCAAGATTAATGGTGAAGTCGTCAGTTTCTTTGGGTTCACCAACTAACCCTTCAATGATACTTATTCCTTCATTAGTACGCATATCCAACGGGATGTCTCGCATGTGGATCGAGATGGGAATGGAATCAAGTACAGGAGAAGTGGAGGATAGTTGGCGGGCCCAAGGAGCGGTATGGAACATCGAATCACCAATGTACCAGATGTACTTTTCCAGAACCTTTTGTCGTATATAGTCATTGGGGATCCAAACAAGGGCTAAGCGAGAATTGTGATTCACATTAATTTCCATGCGGTTTCCCTTTCCCCACATGTGGTTCAGAACACTTTGTATTTGGTGGTAAAGAGGTGGCCTACCATTAAAAAAGCAAACGATAAAATCCTTGTGCATCTCTGGCCCCATGGTTAAACACCAAACCAGGGATATGAGTGGTGGGTCTTCCAGTGTCCGTATAAATGACAGGAGCAAGTGTCTTGAGAAATCTATTAGCAGACTTTCGAAGCTTATCTACAATTGTACTAGCTCGGGGTTTGGGGAGAGGGAGCTGACTACTTCCATGTAGTGGGGGCGACTTGGTTGCCACCGCAGACACATCAGTACCAGTAGATTCAGGGGAGAGAGCTAGGTCAGGGGACATAGTAGATCTAGGGGGAATTGAGAGGTTGTTAGTGAGAAGGGGGGTTGAGGAGATGGAGGGGTTTGGAGCGGCTTTGAAAGGGGTATGGAGGAGGGAAGTTGCGGCTTTGTTAGTGAGAAGGGGGGGATGTTGACTTTGGAGCAAGCAAAGTAAATTTCTCAGTTCCAATTGCTTTATCCGGAACAGTAAAAACAGATCTAGGGTTTGCTCGAGTGGGATCTTTCTTAGTGGGCGGGGATGGATCAACCAGATGCATCTCATCATCGGTAGTAAGAGGGTTCACTGCAGCAGTAGTAGCCGAATTAACCTCAGCAGGCCGAAGAGAACTGGCAGTATGCGAGGGTTTTGAAACAGCAGGAGACAGAGGAAGGAAGAGGGCAAGGGAGTAAGAAGGAATAGGATCAGGGTCAGGAGGGTCCGGTGGGAGGAAAGGGGGTGATGAGGGGTTGCCACCAGCAGTGGGAAGCCTTGGATTTAGGACGGAAGCACGACTATCACGGAACCAGCGGTTTTCTATTGGGAACCGTGTCAGTGAGCTTTTACTAGTTTTTTTAATAGTTAAGTTTTAATTATAAATTTACATAAATGTTTCTGAATTTGACATATATATATACTAGTATGACTACGTGTACGTACGGGTAAAGGATTCACTTAATTGTTGTATTATCCCCTTTATTATAAAACGGAAGTACACAACATTGTTTTGTAGACTATATAATTTTAATAGATTGGTTACAAATAGGTTATACATTAATGATAGATTAATTGGTTACAAATAGGTTATACCAAAAATTTTAAAGAGAATATTCTAAAGAATCATATCATCTAACTTACCAAATTAATTTACTTTATTAAATTATTCATCAAATAAAATCTTTTAATATCTAACTTAACATATTAATTTATTAATTATCATTATACTTCACCTCTCATTTTTATATATGAGTCTATTTTGTGAAACAAATAAATTATCATATTATTTATTATAATTAAAAAATAGTTTTATTTCTCGATACACCATAAGTTGATTTAAAAAAAAAAAAATACAAATTTTTCAATCTATAAAATATTCAAGCTTTGGTAATATTATTCTTTAGAAATAATATATATTGAATTAAAAAATTTATTGAGTAACGGGTCAAAATTTGAATATTTAAATTCAAATTTACAAAATTATGTCTTATAATGACATTCAAGTCATGATGTAGAATATACATTGTTAAAATAACTTCACATATATAACCTAATACAACATATTAAAATATTATTTTAAAATATAAAATATAAAAAAATTTGTATAAAATAAAATTTAACCAGTGTTATTACACGGGTACTTATCTAGAATCATTAACAATATAAAATTTACTGAATAAGTGTCTTTTTCAAGCAATCATATTTAGTATATGATTTTATTGCATAATGTTTTATCCAAAAAAACTTTTAAACAATCACATAAATTATATTTTATATAAAAAATTACAATATAAATAAAATAAATTTTAACCCGTGCACTAGCACGGGTCTTAATCTAGTTCTGTATTACTTTGTGAGTTTGACCCCAAAAGAAAATAAAATCTGTGTTTACATATGACAATATAAGAATCAGCCCAATTATTTCTACCAAGAAAATATTAACGAGTAATTTTATAAAAGAAACGACCGACCCGTTTTTTTATTGAAAATATATAGTAAATAATAATAATAATAATAATAATAATAATAAATACTCTACAACTAGTGGTCCCATATTTATTAGGCACCTAACCACAATCTGGTTAAATTCTTGAGATCTCTCTACTCTCCTACAAAAATACTGAATACTCTTCATTAGTCTCTTATCTACTCTCATACTCTTAATAAAAGTTGTAATCTCTCAATTTGCCCTTACCAAACCAATTTAAACCAGTTCTTTAAATCAGTTTTTAATTGAATTGATTATTAAAAAAAAAATTCTCCATTGTCGCTTCTTCTCTGTTCTCTCATCCAGTTTTCCATTATTGAAACTCACGCTATCAAATCTACAAATCAGATATCATTTTTCTACTACAATTAGCTTAAATCCCTTTAAATCAATAGAGTATTCAATCAATTTTGGATTGTATTTAGAAAGATTTCATTTAGATTTGAAAATTGTGTTGATAATTAATGGATATTCATATTGGGTTGATAACCATCTATTATGGCTCGATTAAGACATATGAATGGACTGTAGTGGCTGATCGTATGTAAATTAGCGTTCTTGGTTCGAAAAGCCACTGGGTTTGCAAAGATAATAAAATTAGAAAACTGAGTATAACTGTCAAAAATGGTATAACTGAAATTTTGATATAACTGGTACAACTGATATTCCTATAGTTACAACTGGTATTTTATGATGTTCTAATTTAGTTTTAATTCTAATTTCTTAGGAAAAAAACAGTGACCAACCTTTCAAAAGTAAAAACAGAAGCCATGGGAAAACTTGGATAGCTTGTTTCAGAGCAAGGGAGGTAGCCAATATAAGATTCAAGATTAGTGTAATTTTCAATGTGGTTGTTGTACTCTATGATTTTGTACAACCTGGTAAAACTTGGTTTTGTAATGGTACAACTATGTGTGTCTTTGCTCTCATTCGGTTTGTAAAACTTGGTACAACTAATGGTACAACTACGACTATAATTTAAAAAATTACTTATGTACTTTATTAACTGTAATTTGTCAGACAATGTTAAAAATCTTCATATTGACTTTATAAACTGAAATTGGTATGGAAATTTACTAAAAAAAATAGGGAAAACGAGCTATTTCCCCTGAAAACTATCATATCTAGCTAGATAGAGCCCGAACTTTAACCCCGATCTAGATATCCTCGAAATGAAAGTTCGATTTCTATTTCTCCCTCAAAAAATAGTTCTACACTTATATCTTCCCGATTTATAAGTTTGAGATCTAATTACACCCAGTTTTGGGTTTCTACTGATTTACTCTTTACTTAACCGTCTAATAAAGAACCTAAACCCAATTAGACCAAACCAAACCTCTATTTGACCGACTATATTTTTTTATATATTATATCGCCTTTTTTTTGTTTGTCGACATCGTGTTCACTATTTTTTTTTTCACACACTATTTAATTTTTGATATTCCGATCGTGCTCATGGACGGGGACCGAGTTGACTCAGTTGGAAAGGTGGGAAGACTGGTGAAAATGATAAAGAAGGACCGTCGCAAAGACAACTTGTCCCGAAGGACCGTCACGAAGACCACTCGTCCTGAAGGACCGCCAGGAAGACTACTTGTCCCAAAGACCATCACAAAGATCACTTATTCTGAAGGATTTCCTCAACAGGCCACATGTCCTGAAGGACCGTCACGAAGACCACACATCCCAAAGAACCGCCTAAACCGGCACATTGGCAAAACAGCCCGCCACAAAGGCCACACAATTGGCTAAACAGCCTGCCACAAAGGCCACACAACTGGCGAAACAACATGTCACAAAGGCCACACAATGGCTAAACAGCCCGCCACAAAGGCCACACAATGTTTCAAAAGACCGCCACACATAGGCATAATTACTCAAAAGTTTGTCACGAATGCCACACAAGCCCCTCTAAGGCTCATAACCACTAAAAATGGACAAATTCTAACTCACATAAAACTTTCCATTTTTAGAACTTTGCACTTTTGGAAACTTTCCTCTTTTAGAAACATCTATATCAGGAAACTTTCCCCTTTAACCACACTTCACGGAAATTTTGTATTTCGAACACCACCTCATCTTGTTACTTAGTCGCACAACCAACCACCATTAAGCGACCAAGTAAACAAGAGAGATGGGCTGGAATACTCCATTCCTGCTCCAGCCACAGATTACACCTGGGACTAGGCTAGACACGTTCAAGTTGTGATTTGCTTCTCAAACCACTTCTTGAACCTTGCCTTCATCCTCGCCTCTGGTTCCCAAGTCTGCTCCTCAACAACATCACAGTCCCAAAGGACTCTCATCAAAGGAATCTTCTTCTTCCGAAGTTCCTTAATCCTCCTCTCGAGAACCCTCACTGGTCTCGCCTCTAAAGTCATGTTAGGCTGAAGATCCACAGGAATCTTAGCCAATAACTGATCATCCTCACGGAGACACTTCCGCAACATAGCCACATGAAACCCCTTGTGGAACGCACGCATCACCTCAGGCAACTCCAGCCTATATGCTACTAGTCCTACCCGCTCCAACACTCTGAACAATCCCATATACCTCGGACTCAACTTAGTCTCTGCCAATGACCTGTTCGGACCCCGCAACATGGCCATCTTGAGGTACACTCTATCTCCTACCTGAAACTCAAGATCTCTCCTCCTCCTATCGGCATAACTCCTCTGCCGATCCTGAGCATCCTTCATGTTCAGCTTGAGAACCCGAATCTTCTCTGAGGTCACCTGAACAAAACTAGCACCATACATGCTCCTCTCCCCCATCTGAGTCCAGCATAACGGTGTACGACATGGCCTCCCATTCAAAGCCTCATAAGAGCATCGCTAGCGGAAGAACACTTATAAGTTGCTCAACCAAAAAAAAAAAAAAATGTAATATATTACTAATAACAAACTGACAGCTTTAAAAAAAAGAATGAACAACGTTAATACCCAGAGTAACTTAAGCAACATTCTCTCTCTTCATTAATTAATATTTTTTTATTTGTTTTTAATAAAAAAATTTGGGGGAAGTAACGACCAGTAAAGATGGTCTATGGAGCCATCTTAATACTCGCCTGGTAACTGTTATTATAAGCACACTTTACCAGGTTTAGGTGATCTGCCCAATGGCCACCCCAATCCAACACACACATCCTCAGAACATCCTCCAACGTCTGGATCGTCCTCTTTGATTGTCCATCTGTCTGGGGATAATAAGATGTACTCATATGCACCTTATTGCCCATCTCTGCCTGAAATGCCCTCCAGAACACTGAAGTGAATTAGAATCCCTATCAGACACAATACTCTATGGCACCCCATGCAACCTCACTATCTCCCTCACATAATTCTTAGCAAAGACCGCTGCTCCATCTGTCTTCTTAATGGCCAGAAAATGTGCTGACGTAGTCAACCGGTCCACAATGACCCAAATAGCATCAAAGGTCCGAGACATTGGCAATCCTACCACAAAATCCATAGTAATCATATCCCACTTCCTCTTCCACTTCCACCTGCCAACCAAAGAAAACTCCTGATCTCTGTGGCATTTTGCTGTCTAGGCCAATCCCTGATAGCCTGAATCTTCTCCGGATCTACAGAAACCTCCTTTGTAGAAACAATATGACCCAAAAAAAACTCATTTCACGCTGCCAAAAATTGCACTTGCTCAACTTAGCAAACAACTTCTGCTCCCGCAGCTTCTCCAGAACTGCCCTCAAATGCATTGCAGCTCTTCAAGACTCTTAGAAAATACCAGGATATCGTCGATGAAAATGATGGCAGACTCGTCCAGAAACTCCTGAAACATGTTGTTCATCAATTTCATAAACGCTTCTGGCGCGTTAGTCAAACCAAACGGCATCACCACAAACTCATAATGCCCATACCTCGTCCTAAATGCACTCTTCTTCACATATGCCTCATCTATCGGAAACTGATGATAACCCGACACCAGATTTATCTTGGAGAACCAAGTAGCACCTCTCAACTGATTTAACAACTCATCGATCCTGGGAAGACAGTACTTGTTCTTCACAGTGACCCGGTTCAATCCTCTGTAATCAATACACAAACGGAAACTCTCATCCTTCTTCTTAGCAAATAACACTGCCGCTCCCCACAGTGAAGTGATAAGTCGAATGAATCCCCTGCTCAACAAATCATCTGGTTACTTACCCAGCTCTACTTAACTAATAATCAAGTAAGCAAACGTCAACTTGCCGCCACCTGAATATCTCCAATCAAAAATCCTTGAAAACTAATCATCTCATATGTGACTACTCTTCAGGTCATCCATTAAACATTTCCACCTCTCCGACTTTTCACATCCCCTTTCCAAGAATAAACAAATCCTAACTATTCATAGAACTTTCTATATTTTTTTTTTCCTTTGCAATGACACTTTCCATTTCCAGAATCACATAATCCCTTAACCGATTCCACATCAAGATTTCATAAGAACTAATCATCTTATTCAATCTTCTCCAACAACATTGTTAGTAAATCTGCAATACGGTCGTCTCAGTATGAGCAAAACTGTCACCACACTCACAACACCCGCTGTACTTTTAGCAACACCAGTAAGCACATCGGCCACACAACTAAAATCCAAGATTAAACCACCATCAACTCTCAAGGTCTACATTCCATTGTTATGTTTATACTCACGTCCTAGGCATTGCTTGCTCCCAACTCCTCCACCCTTAGGTCGCAACCTTCGAGCCATACCGATCTCACTCTCAGACCAGTGTCTTCGAGTTATACCATCTCACCCTTGGACCACAATCTTCAAGTTCTCGGTATCAGGAGACTACTCATCCCCTCAGGGAAACATCGTATCCGCTGCCACTCTCGGAGCCCCAGCCCCTCGAGCTATCGGTATTCAGGGACACACCTCACCTCAGGAGCAACAATCCTTAACGATTATAAACAACTCCCGACCAAAAGTACCTCCTGTGGTCAGAGTATAACATTGGAATGTTACACCTGCCCACTCAACTTCTAATTTCTAACTAGATTACCCACCCAACAGAGAAATATCTGCTCCAACTGCATTAGTCCACCTAACCGCCTCTCTAGGCTCGATACCTCTCGAGAAGAATCTAATACCGATCATCTACAACTGCTCCATCCTCCTAACATATGATGGAATCTCCTCAACATCTGCAGCCCTCGGCTGCACCCCGCCACATGCGGCACAATGAGAGCCTGCACTGGTACCCCCTCTCGGTAACCACTCCAACAATACGCCAATAGATCCGCCAAGCAATCATCTCGACCCTAGGCTCCACCTGCTGCAACCCCACACCTGGGTTCCCAACATCCCCGACATTCTCACCGGCTAACCCTCTCTGGTTCCTCCTGATAAGCTTGCGACCCTCTGACGTGCCTCCTCGTGGAACTCTAGACCACGTCCCCGTCCACGACCAACAACTCAAACACCTTTAACCACTGCACTTCCAAGAACAGAGGCTAACAAGCAATTATTTGGTACACATCTACAGCACAAAGCCTTGAACCCAAACATATAACCTTAAGGGCTCTGATACCAAACTGAAACGACCCGACACGTTTTTTTATTTAAAATATATAATAATTAATAATAATAATAATAATAATAATAATAATAATAATAATAATAATAATAATAATAATAATAATAATAATAAATACTCTACAACTAGTGGTCTCGTACCCACTAGCCACATAACCAAAATCAAACCAAACAGCGGAAATAACAATACCAATAAATAACCAATAATCCAATAACCAATAATAAATAACCAGTATTAATTTCAATCATAAAATAATGATCCAACCAACATAAACCAGAGAACCAGCAATCCTAAACAACATTCTAGGACTCAACTCTAGCGGCCTAATAGAAGCCAGACAACCAAGCGAGCCACTAGAACATCCTCCTCTTCATTGCCTTGATTCTACGATCACACTTTGCCTTTACCTGCAGCAAAAACACAAAATGAGATGCATGAGTATTTGATAAACACTCAGTGAGGCAATTCTACCATCTACTGGGCTATACACACAAGCAACTGAGATACCGATGTCTAAAAGACTAAACAATCAACAAACAAAGCATACAAACCAGGAAGCAAACATAGTCTCGCTGGAAAGGAGGTGTCGACCGACACCAGCCAAGTGTCGACCGACACTGGCACTTGGTGTCGACCGACACTACCCCACAGTGTTAACCGATGCTGCTCACTGGTATCGACCAACACCCTCCTGGTGTCGATCGACACTGACTCTGCAACCGTGAACCGCTCGAAGCCAAGAGTCGAATCTCGCCTCCAATTTGTCCAATACTCATTCCCAAAGCCATATGAATCCGTAGGAACCCTATAGCAACCATAACAAGTAAGAAAACACCACAAACAACACCAAACAAGCAAGACAAAGGAAATCTCACACTTAGATAAGCCATGGTCATGCAATCACCTCTTTGCAGGAAGTTTCTGACCAACAATGACGAATCTCACATTCCCAGCAAGCTTCTAGCACGTTCCTAGCTTCAGATCTCTCAAGAACCACCAATAAACCTCACTAATCTCACCCAAAATCTCAAGAACAATGTTTTCTCTCTTTTCTCTCAAAAACAAGAGAAACGGCAACAACACAACCTTTCCAAAACCCTTTTCTTGACAAAACACTTAAATAACTCTGTGTAATAGTTTTCCCTAAACCAAACCGGTCCAAATCGATAATTAAATCGAACTGGTCGAACCAGAAAATAATGGTGTCGATCCACACCACCCTTGGTGTCGATCGACACCCATCCCCAAAACTCATAGTTTTGGTTTGCGGATGTTACAATAAAACTTTATAAAATTAGCTTAACACAAAATCTCATTAAACCAAAATATGCAAAATGCTAATAACTAATTTTCTTTTCTTTTAACAGAAATGTAGAGAGCAATAAAAAACTGATGTTCTTAACCAGTAACAATGATTTCATTTTGATACACCAAACTGTTATAAGAAATAGAAAAGTTTTTAGTTGTAAGAAATGATATTTTTAAACCAATGACGCCATGCACAAACGCAAAATTGTGCATATACTTTATATACATTTTCAATTTTACATTAACGAATTCAACACTCTTCCAACCATAACATGAAATTTAGGATTATCAAATTTAGCTGATGGTTTGTTTAGTTTATTATGCATTTTTTTTACCACTTGGTCTCTATTTGTTAGAAGTATGGCCGGACGCGGTGAATTCGGTGGAACATATTACCGGTTTGCACACACAAAAAAAAAAAAGGAACATATTACCGGGACTTCAGTTCCTCGTCATGTTCGTGTGTAATTTGTTTTTTCTTTATTTAAATAAATTGTAGGAGCTAATTGCCTCCTCTCCTTTACAATAAAAAACAGTACCTTGCAATAGCTCAACCTTTTAGTATATAAATAGACTAGAATTTGTATCCGTGCAATTGCGAGATTTTAATTGAAAATATGTTCTACTAATATAAATTCTTGAGGTTGAATATAATCATTCAAAGTTTTGAGGGTAAATCTTTATACATGTATGTCATGTGGTAATATTAGAAAAAATAAACGACATTGATGACCACTTTAAAACTTTTTATCATTAAAAGAGTTTATTTCTTATTCATATTTCATTAAAATATTTTTAAATGCTTTGATGTTGATGATTGTTGATCTAATTGTATATATTATTTATGATAGATATTGATACTAACATAATATTATTCCCTATAAATTTGAATATATCGAATCTCATGAATATTGCTTAGTGTAAAGGTAAAATATAATATCATATCGTTATACTATTTTTACCAAGCTTGTTTTACCCATCGAAGTAATTGCAACGTACCATAAACGACCAATTCATGAATGTGCCTATCTCATCACACTTTCCATGATTATATGGCCAAACTATTAAACCCGACTTGGAATCTAATAATCTATTTAATAATGTATGTCATTTATTTTTCTATAAACTCATTTGTTTCACACAATTAATGAGATGTCATAGATTTTAATTGTTTATTATTATCTTTTCAAGTTTTACTAATTTATTTTCAAACACTTTTAACTATAATTTTTTCATCATTATTGATGATGCACTCCTTTTAACATCTACTTTTTCCACATTATATTGTCTCACATATAACACATATTAGACTATAAAATGATTTTCAAGATATATTACAACTATTTTATCTTTAATTACTATCTTTCAATACTTAAATTTGGATTAGAAGCATTTGATTCAATTTATGAAATATCAAATTTGTTTTCATTTTTGATCATGTTATAAAATAATATTTAACTTTTAGTTTTATTTTTCATGTTTAATATTTTATAAATACAATTACAGATTTTTTTATTCTACCAAAATTTTAAATATTACTTCCATTCTAAAACTCAATAATACATTTGAAATTTTAAATTATGGTCAGTTTAATAGAAAATTTTAATTATATTATTACCACTAATAAAAAAATTATAGTATTGTATTGTTATTTTAATATTTTATTTATTTTACGTAATAATTTTTTAATTTAAATTTTCTATTAATTATAATTAACATGAATATGCACTAAATGAATATTTTAAATTTATTTTAAGTAAAAAAAATTGAATTCATAATATTTAAAAATAGTGCTGGGCCTAGAGATTTTGGATAAAATAGTGTTGGACTTACAGAGTTTAGATAAAATTTTGTTGATCGTTTAAAAGGCTTATTAAAATCTGTAAGACCCACAAAATTTTTTTTAAAAAAAAGAGGCTGATGTGGCAGCACTAGGAGTGAGAAAAGATAACTTTATATATATAGATTGGTGAAATAAATTTTAAATATTTAATGATTTATATTTTACAAATAAAATAGCATTATACATAAGTTTAAGCATACAGTAAAACCTCTATAAATTAATAAGATCGGGACTATGAAATTTTATTAATTTATAGAGGTTTTAATTATCGATAAATTAATAAAATATTAATTCATGAAGTTGACGATTGATGAATTTGATGATTTGATTGATAATTTTTGCTATTGTAATAGGATGGATGCCAATAGTTTACTAGATTATTCATGTAAAATTGATACATGTATAAGTTCATAGTTAAGAAAAAATCACTGCTACAATCTTTCATGGTGATAATGAAGTTGATGAAGATATTTTGATATATTAATAACAAGTTACACGAAAGGAATCAATTATCGCGTATAAAACTCTCTATAAATAGTGGATGTGATTTGAAAAGACAACACCAAGTTTTAAATATTATAGATAAGCTCTAACAAGAATACAAATTCAATAATAAGCAAACAACAATGGAATCATCATATATTTCACTACATTTTCTTATATATATATATATATTAGTTTATTTGATTATTAATTTATGATATTGATGGGACTATATTTTTACACTAGGTTTTTAGAAAAAACTAGATTATGACCCGTGGTATACCGCGGGGTAAGTTTTTTTTTTTAATGTACTATTTTAATACTAATTTTGCTAATATACGTTTTTGTTAACTTTAGTGATATAATATATAAACCGTGGTATATCATATAATAATTTTGGTTTACTATAGTATTAACTAAAACAGTTTGATTCGACATATTTTATATTAGTGTTGTTAAAACATTAAAATGAAGATTTAATCTGTATTGAAATATCATATTATTGATAGTTATTTTTTTTTATTTTTATCAATTCAATCATGTAATATAACTCCTTTGCGTAATTTTGAAAATTTAATATGTTTAAATATTTATAATTTTGAACTTTTTATTAAGTTTAGATATATGAGTTATAAATTATAACTTCTTAAAATTTTATAATTTACTATATACAATAAATTTACTATATATGTATGTTGAACACACACTTTTTATATTAATTGAGTAATATATATTTGTTTTAAAAATTCAAATCACAATATATGCAGGGAAAATACACTTTTTTAATTAATTTTATGTATTATATGATGATTCACTACATTGAAATTTAAAATAAAAAAGAGATGATAGGAGAATAATTTCTTTAGTCTGAAATAAATCTTTTAAATCTATACTCATTAATTATGGAACAATATATGGATATTTAAAATAATTTAATTATGTTTGGTTATAAGGATAATAGAGAAAGTTAACTATATTTGTTTGGATATGAATGTAAACTTTCCAAAAAATATTTTTGAGCAAAAACTGTTGCAAAATACTAGTATATATATTATTTTATTATTTTATCGAAATGTGTCATTTTTTACATTGGTCCAACTCAGAACCGAAAGAATTTATTAATTTATAGCAAGTATTAATTTATATAGGTTTTACTATATATTATATCTATAGTTTTAATTTGAAAATTTATAATATATGAAATTGTTGTTTGTTTTTACATTCTTTATTTTTTGAATTGTAAAACAAAATATAGCTAATATAAATAAAATCTTTATATACTTTATTATTTGGATGGAATATTTAATTTTCGAAAGTTTAAATATAAAAGCTTTATTTAATTATGAAAAGTTGAATTTTGGAAAATTTATTTTGATTAAAGTGTAGTTTAGTCACTCGTAATGCTGCCACATCAGCATACGTGTTTGTTTCGTAAGCTCATTTATTGAAAGAAGCCCATATTTTGTGGACCGAGACATTTGTGTTAAAGCCCAATCCGTCATCTCAATTTTGACACATTATGGAGTAAGCTCTGTTTTTTTTGGCCGCCGACTACTCGCGACCATACTCCACAGACGACAGTGCTGAGGATCTGTACAGTCTCTATGCTGTTCTTATAGTGAGAGGGTAAGGATCGATCTTAAGGTTCTTAGTATCACACCAATGTCTAAGCAACCTTTCGCTGTCTTCGTTCTCTTTGATCTCCATGGTAACGTCTTTCTCTTACTGTAATTCATCCCCTTCAATGCTCGCTCTTTCAATTGACGACCCACTACGCTATCTTTAATTCGTGTATCTATATAATGTATGCCTTTCCAGTGTCATGCTTCATAATTTGTCTTCGTCTCTTTGATTTCTCCTTACTATAATGGATTCCCCTTTAGTTTCATTCGAGAATCTCAAAGCTGGTATGCTAAGAACTGCCACTTGTTTCTGTAGTGCTTGCGGGAATTGGGTATGCTTTATCTTCTTCGTTGGATGTTCCTTACGTCAGAGTATTGGATTTCTTGTTTGGCGTTTGGTTTGAAGGTGAGGGTCCTCGTGGCAGTGTCACTTACGGTCTGATGATTCTTCATCTGATCGAGTGGGTTGTGTCAGGTTATATGAGGTCTAATTATGTCAACAAGATCTCTCTTTTTGCAAACGAGGTACTAGAGACATCCAAGGAAAAGTATAATGTTCTTGCTGTCTTCATGGCGGCAGCTGGGGTACTGAGAGCTTCCGCGGCAGGATTTAGTCGGGGTGCACAGAGTTTTGAGATTTCTGAACTAAGAAATTCAGCTGAGAAGCGAGTAGAATATGTAGCTCAACTTATAGTTTCTATTGTTAATGTTACACTTCCGACTAATCAGAGAGAAGGTCCCCTGTTGAATTACTTTGCTATAGCTTTGGTTAGATGTGGGCCTGTTTCTTCCTCTGCTCCTCTGCTTTTGTGTCTCGCTTCTGCATTATTAACTCAGGTATATCCTTCAGGCCGGATATATGATTCATTTTGCAAAGCTTTTGGCAACAATCCTATTGGACCAAGACTCATTTGGGTCAGGGAGCATCTTCTGACGTTCTCTTCAAAGAATCAGGGGCCATAACCGCTGCTTTCTGCAATCAATATTCATCAGCAAGTGAAGAGAACAAGTACATTGTGGAGAACATGATTTGGGATTTCTGTCAAAATCTCTACTTACAGCACCGTCAAATTGCTCTGTTACTTCGTGGTATAGAAGATACATTGCTTGGGGACATAGAGAAAATTGCAGAATCATCTTTTCTTATGGTTGTTGTCTTTGCGCTAGCTGTTACGAAACAATGGCTAAAGCCAATAGTGTCTAAAGAAAGAAAGATGGAGACATCAGTCAAAATATTAGTTTCCTTCTCCTATGTAGAGTATTTCAGGCATATTCGTTTACCTGAATACATGGAGACAATTAGAGAGGTGATTTCATGTGTCCAGGAGAATGATGCTGCTTGTGTACCATTTGTAGAGTCCATTCCTGCCTATGACAGCTTAACTAATCCGAAAGGTTTGAGAAATCAATTGTTTCTGCAGTTTCCATATTCAATAATTTCCTGTAGGCTGGTACATTAGTAAGATTTGGAATTTTTTTTTGTTCTTTCTGCAGACTTGTTTACACAGCGGATAGAGTATGAATGGTCAAGAGATGATGTGCAGACATCTTGAATATTGTTTTATCTCCGCGTAATCCCAACTTGTATTGGACGGTTATCTGCTTCTGCCTTCAGGAGAGTTGTTGCATCAACAATGTTTGTGTATCCTTTAGAAAAGATAGATCGTTTATGTCTTTACCCTGTTCTGTGTAACTTTGATTACCATCTTTTCTATTCCCTAACAATCATGTGGCTAGATATATCGGACATCCTAACAGAAAAGTGGTGCGAGCATCTCATACTTTATTGGTAGCGTTTCTCTCTTCAGCGAGAGTCAGAGGAGGACAAAAGAGACCAACTCAAAGAACACCTTATTTTCTATTACATGCAACGATCTATGGAGGTACCTAAGCAAGCAGAAAAATGGATGCAAGCTAGCTCTTTTTTCTATTTATTCATCATCAATAGTATATATGATTCGTTGAAATAACTGCAGGTTTATCCTGAGATCACACGTTTTGAAGGTTTAGCTTCAGGTATTGCAGCCTTGGTTCGGCATCTACCTGCAGGAAGTCCTGCTATATTTTATTCTATTCATAGCCTTGTTGAGAAGGCTTCAACATTTAGCTCTGATTCATTGCAAGGAAGAAAGTCTGATCCCGGTAATCAGATTCTTGAGTTGCTTTTGCGACTTGTTTCTTTGGTTGATATACAAGTAAGTTTCTTTCATAAATTGAGCTACGAGAGATTAGAGAATGACTTATGTGCTCAGATGCTAATGCTGTGTGTTTGCATACTTTTTTGGTTTCAGGTGTTGCCATACCTGATGAAGTCATTGCCACAGCTAATAATAAAATTACCGAAAGAAAGACAGAACATGGTGCTTTGTGAATTGTATGGTCAAGTGGCTGAGTCAGACGATGTGATTCGCAAGCCATCTTTGGAGCCATCTTTGGTGTCTTGGCTACAGTCGCTGAACTACTTATGTTCTACTAACCGGGCTGAAGGCTCAGCTTCTGGCTCAACGGTAGACACTTCCAACCAGCTGGCTGCTCGGCTCTAGGGATCTTCTCATAGGCTCATAGTTTTCAAAAATATGAAATAGAATAAAGTTTGTATGAAGTATACCATGGAGTTATGCCATAAGACATTAGTATAGATATGATATTATAAAGTTAGCTGTTAGCACAATCTGTTCAAAAGAATCACCACTATTATCAAGTCAATTTTAACTGTCTATAGCCAAAATCACCAGTCAGACCGATTAGATGTGTTTGGTTAAGTTGGTTTGGTAACGAAGAAGAACCGGATTGAAACTTAAACCGAGAAAACGACCCTCGACCACTCAACGGTTTGTTTATGTTTAAGATTTGCGGTTTTTGCTGACTTTTAGCGTATTGAAACCCTAGCTTAAACCGTAAGGCTCAAAATCCAGGAACTGTGAAGAGAGAGAGAGAGAGATGGGTAGCGACAATGAAGCAGATAAGGTGCAAATAATGCAGCCTGCGAAAGGAGAACTAAGCTCAAACATTCACGAGAAACTGAAGGCAGACTATGATCAAGTTGCTGAAGATGTCAAAGAACTTGCTTCGTTTACCGTGTATTAGGATTACATGATGATTAGTGCCTCATGTTTCGTTGTGAACTCCAGTTACTTCCACGAGAAAAAGTGTCGAGTCTTTCTAAACGGTAATGTAAACCGAGTCAGCCTTCTATTCTTACATTATCAAGACTGAATATGTCCAGTGTGTATCCCAAACCATGTTATTTACATCATTGCAACTATTTCAAAAAGCCTGAGTTTTCACAGTCAAGTAACCAACAGTTACAGCAACTATTTCAGACTACTGTAGGCAAAAATGCCAACGCAGCCAATGGCCAAACCAAGAAGAATAGTTACAGTAGAAGATTCGAGGTTTTGTGTTGTGCTGTTTGTTCTGTTGTTGTCGAGTCTTGCGAGTCCTTTCTCCAACATACTCCCGAAGAAGATTGCTCAGAGTTTCCACCACTGTTTCTAAAAATAATCTTTTACTATAGTAAATACAATTTTAATATAATTGATTTTATAAAAACATGTGAGAGAAACAAATTTCTGTTAAAAAAAGAACGTTAGCATGCAATACATATATATGCTTACAAAACCGCATAAAAATTTCCAAAACACATGAAATATGATCATTATTACTGTTCAATGCGTTTTTCACTTTCTTTTTCAAAAATTGAACCGAACTTCAAACTATTAGTTTTATTAGCAAAAAAGAAAACGCACCACATCATTAAAAAATTATGTTGATTGGTGAATTCAAATGACATCCATAAGAAACTGTCCCACCTTTTATAATTACGCCACTCCCATTCACTACCATAATATTCAATTAGGTATTAAACACTATTAATTCAGTTCTTTTCAGTTTTTGAATTGTCCTTATCTGTAACTATTATTTTTTATATAAATTTATTTCAATATTACAATTAGTACATACGAATTTATGTTATGTTTATAAAATAACATATATCATCGTCTATGGCAAAAGACCTATGTAGATTAATAATTGTATATAGAACATATATTTTTACTAACCTGCTATAGTTTGTAGTGATGAAGTGATTCACAAGAGAAGTGATGATTAGTTTTTATAAAACTATAACACTCAGTGGATAAAAATGATGAAGTCGTTGACTTGAAGTAGCTGCAGTTTGGCAGGTGTCTATCAAATGAGTAGCATCTGTCTCATTGTCATTTTCCTTTTTTTTGCCATATTTATGTTGCTATCTATGTCATGTTAAAATTTATATGAATTGTTTACAAGTTTTTTTTTGCATTTTTATGTTTTGTTTATATTCTTTGTATTTAAATTTATCCAAAATACTTTAATTCATATAGTAACAATTGACCATTACTTATGGTGTTGTTTATACATATACATAATATAAGAACTTTGGAAAATTAATTAAATCTTTAAATTTAAACCAATGCATGGAGGTCTACAAGTCCAATAAAAAAAATTTGACACACTTCCAAAGAAAGAAGAATTGATTCTCTAAATTTTTAACATTCCAATAAAAAAAAAGTCAGACCTTTTACATACCACTCCCATCAAAGATTGATTTTTCGGTTTTAAAAACATTTATCAATTTTATATCGAAACTTATATTTCATCTTTCATCTTCCTTACCACTCATCTTTCATCTTTTTTACCACTCATCTGTCATCTTCCTTACCGCTCATCTTCTTCTTCCTTCTTCTATTCAAGTGATAGAACAAAACAATTATAAACATGGTTGCATACATAGAGGAATTGAATAAGACAAAGAAGAGATTGAGCATTGCAGTGAAAATACTCCGGTTGTGGACACCCCATATCATATTCCGACAACCCATCTATAAATGTTTGGTTTTGGTGGATGAGAAGGTAATTTAAATTTATAATTTTTTGTTCTACATGTTAAGTTTTTATTAAATTATATTCATATCATTTGTTTTTATTTTTTATTTTTGATGTAGGGTAAAAGAATCGATGCTAAAATCCAAGCTCGAGATTTACTTCGATCAGTTCATAGACATATTGGAACAAGGACAGTGGTTTCTTCTTTATAGGTTCAAAGTGAAGGAAAGCCAGCAAGCTTCAAGGAACTCCAACAATCCATTCGAAATATTGATTACACGAAAAACACAGATCAGCCCAATACCTCCCAGGTCTTCAGACAAATTTTTTTATTTAACAGATGCAACAAAGTTTCAAAATGCTACACGAGATGAGAAAAACTGTTGTGTTGGTAAATTAATAAACCCTATGATGCGTTACAATTTTTAAAATTTTAAGAGTTTGTTGTTTAATTGTTAATGTTCACCATGTGCTTCTGATTTATCTTATTTCTTTTTGTAGATTTTTGTGGAAAGGTGCTAGGAGTAGGAGAACGTCATTTTATTAGTTTTCTTGATTATGAAGGTGGATACAATGGTCAGAAAAATGTTCTTCCTTTTACTGTTATTGACATCGAGTAAGTAATTTAACTTATCTTAAAAATTATTTATAATTAGTCTTTTATTTCACAATTTTTAAAAACATCACTGGATAACAAATATATTTATTTATTTTCTCATTTTTTTCCTCTTAAGTGGCAAGGAAATTGATTGTATTGCAGTAGGTGAAACATGTTTGAAATTTATTTATAAACGGGATAGAATAGTTGCGAACCCTACCTATGAAGGTGAACCAATAATGTGTATGCTAATGTTTTGGAGAAGCTCTTTGTTTGAAAGTATTATCTTGTTATTCTAAGTTTATTATATAAAACAGAAAAAATGTTAAAAATATAATATCTAACCTTACTTTTCATTTTTAGGTGCTCATTGTCTAATGTCTCAAATGAGATGTTCATATATTTTTCTTGTTGACGAAGTCGAAGAATTTACTAGAGATCCCACACTGTAAGTTCATAGTATGTTGATTGAATAATTTTAATATCAATTTCATATGTGATTTAATTTATACATTATTTTTCCTATTTTCAGAGTTTGTTTTTATGAGACATTAGATGATGAGGATTATGAGGGAATAGAAGAAGAAGAGATAATTCAACTTAGTAGTTGTACTGGCCAAATATGCTACCTTTAATTTTATTTTGTAGTGTTACATTTCCTTTTTATTAGTATGGTCAATAGGTTGTTGTAATTCTGAACCTTTAATTGCAGAGAATAATGTACTCTATTATCCCTATTATTATTGCTGGATTTTAAAATTATGTCTATTTGAATTACAATTTGATAGCTGTTTAATTTAGTTTATGGTTAAAGGCTTAGGTCTAATGTTAACATGTAAATTTCATAAGTTTACAAAGAAAATCAAGTTTGAACGTAGGGACACAAACTACTAAATACTAATGAGTTTAAGGTTTATTCTATACATATATATATATAGCAATTTAATTTTCTTTTTAACATTGTGCTACTGAAATACTATTTTTTAAAAGGGATAAAAGTTTAGCGTGTACACTATAAAAGTCTTTTGCTGAAAAGATCCTGGCAGAAAAAGAAAACAACATGCATGTATACGGTCAAAAAAAAAAAAACTTCTTTACACATATTTAAAATTAATCAGTTTATACCAATAACTGTAATTAGTCAATTCTACATATACCAACAATAAAATCTTATTTAGCTTTTACAAAAAAAAAAACAATTTTCATATTTTGACAAAATACCAACTCATTCTATTTTTATTAGACTTGTGCAACTAATTTTCATATTGAGCTAATTGTTATACAAATAATCCTATTCTTCTACTAAAAAAAAATAAACAGTAAACTATGCAAAACCCATTTCTATAAAAAATATCCAACAAAACAACTTAAGAAACCAAAATCAAATACAAAAACAAATTTAAAGATGAATTTACGTAACCAAATAATAATATACACAACAAAACAACTTAATCTAACTACGGAGCGTAGCGCGGATCTAGTAAGAATATAAAATATTTGAAGGAAAGGATAGAAGCACATGAAAAATAGTTTACCCATGCACGTCAATCTTAAAAGACTTAGGAAGTGGTGTATTGAAATGTCAAGTTTATCTTCATACAAGAAGATAAGAAAATTGGAAGTAATGAAACACAGTTGCAATGGATGATTGTCTTACATCATACAAGAAGATAAGTTAAAAACACCAAAGATCTTCTATCAGTCGTTGCAAGGGATGATTGTCTTCTTACCGCAGAAAAGGGATTTTGTCTTCGGTCTTTCTTGTAAAAGATTGTCTTCGTAACTGGCATTATATAAAAAACCCTTGTTATCTCTCAATGTCATACCAAAAACTTCAGACAATGTGCTCTTCATTAAAAAAACAAAAAAAAAAAAGTTCAGAAGACATAGTTATATCACAATCCCTTACCAAAGCTTCTCCACAAGGTTGTACCTGATTAACAAAAATAATAGCGTTAATTTGCCGTGCCGTTATGACATCAAAACTATATAACTAATTAAATATGTTAGAGAAACAATTCTCCATATGGAAAATCAGTTACCTGGGACGGAAAGGGTAAGGAGCCATCTCAGCCACGTCAAGAAAAATCTCACGACTGCGCAAATATTCACCGTTCTTCGTGTCCAATGCCTACAGCATAAAAGATTTAATTAGCAATTGCAATTTCAAATAACTATTTGTATATTTTTCATCGTAAGTATATACACTACTTTTCATTACTACTATAAACTACGCCCACCTTCTCTGCTTCGTTAGCAGAAGCAAACTCAACAAAGCAACAGTTCACATGCCTACCCTCGTGGTTTACAAAAAGTTGAACACGAACAACTTCACCAACATCTTTGAAGAAATCGATGCTGTAAAAATGGAGGATAAAATATAAGTCATGAAAAACTTACTCCAAGAGGAATGCAAAAATAAAGGTGAAACTTACATTTTTGGTATTATTTTATGTCGGGGATTACAGAAATTGGAAACAAAGAGCGTCTTTTTTCTTGCCGAAACAGCCTAAATTTAAGAGCCAAATGTGTTAGCACGACTCTCAAGGACTTAAAAATTGCATTAAAACAAAAAATAATAATCCATCCCCATAATAAGTTATCTCTCGACATTGAGGCAACACTTGTGTTATTAAACACTAACGTTTCTTCTGAGCCTGACATATTAAGATAATAAGAGCAGGTACCTCAACCAAATTGGGAATTTCATCAAGTCCTTCCACTGCCTCATCTTCATCTATCCGAAGGCTTTCTCGTCGAAGATAGTCTTCATACCTGGTGGAATATCAAAACCCCTAGTGATCTCTCCACGATATAAAAGATTTCACCAAATGTGCTCTTCATAACAAACTCAAGACGCAAACAGTTAAATCCCTTACCAAACCTTGTAATCTATGCAATACCTAAATATCAAAATTAATAGCGTTAGTCTTCAGTAATGGCATCAAAACTCTAGCAATAAGTTACAAACCAGTGTTACATAAACAAATCCCCAAAACATGTAAAATCAATTTACTTGGGTCGTGGACGGCATGGAGCTGCCTTAGCCACATCGAGATAAATCTTGGAATTGTGCAAATATTCACCGTTCTTTGTTTCCAGCGCCTACAGTATAAAAGAAGATTTCATCAGCAATCATACTTTCAAATAACTTGCATATTTTTTCATCACAAGTATACACTTCTTTTCAAATGAATACTAAAATACATTTCATCACCTTCACTGCTTCATAAGAAGAAGCAAACACAACAAAGCCCCAGCCCGTATGCTTGCCCATGTTGTCTACAACAAGTCGAACATGAATAACTTCTCCAACATCTTTGAAGAAATTGATTCTGTAAAAATGGAGGATCAAATAATTTATTAGTCATGAAAAAGTTGCTCCAAGAACAAAAGTGGAAATTTAAGGTTCTGTAATGAAAACTTGCATATCTGTTATTTTAGTTTCGGGAGAGAAATTGGCAACAAAGAGTGTCTTTTCTCTCACAGCAGTAGCTTCCTGAATTTTAAAAGCCAAGTGTGTTAGAACGACTGTTAAGGAGAAAACGACTTAAATAGCAATAAAACAAAAAGGATCCATCCCCAGAATAATTGATCCTTCGACTTTGTGGGAATAGTTCTGTTATTAAATGCTAAGGGTTTCTTCTGAGCCTGACATGTACTGAAGACAGTAAGGACATACCTCAACAAAACCGGTAGTTGCATCATTTCTTTTCATCAAGAAAATCCGATGACCGTGCAAATATTTTCTATCATCTTCCAGCGCCTACGGCATAAAAGATTTAGTCAACAATCACACTATTCAAATAACAACATGTATTTTATTTTATTTTCATCTCAAGTAAACACTACATTGATATTTTGATACCCAAAAAAAAAGTATACTCTATACATTTCAAATTACTTTAATAAAATTTTCATCATTATTACAAAACTACTCTCACCTTCTTTACTTCGTAAGCAGAAGCAAACTCAACAAAGCCACAGGTCAGATGCTTACCCTCGTGGTTTACAACAAGTCGAACACTAACAACTTTTCCAACAAAATTGAAGAAACGTATGCTGCAATAGTGGAGGATAAAATATCATTGTCATGTAAAACTTACTCCGAAAAGGAGAGTACAAATTTAAGTTCCTGTAGTGAAAACTTACATATCTGTTATTTTAGTTTGAGGAGAGAGGTTGGCAAGAAAGAGAGTGTATTCTGTTCCGGCAGCTTCCTGAATTTAACAGCCAAGTGTGTTAGTTAAAAACAATTCTTAATGAGAAAAAGACTAAAATTGCATTAAAAAGAGAAGCCCATCTGAAGATGCATCCCCAAAAGAGTTCTGTTATTAAACACTGAGCGTTTCTTCTGAGCCTGACCAATTTTGAAAATAATAAGAACAGGTACGTACCTCAACAAAATCAGGAGGTGTTTCATCTTCTGTCGGAAGACTTTCTTGTCGATGGGCGTCGTCGTACCTGGAATATCAATAACCCTAATGATCTCTCCATGTATACCAAAAACTTCACCCAATGTGCTCAAGATAACAAACTCAAGATGCAAATTGTTAAATCCCTTACCCAACCTTGTGATCTATGCAATACCTAAATTATAAAAAATAAAAAAAAGAGTTAGTCAACTGTAATAGCATATAAACTCTTAACAATAAGTCACTGAGGAAATCAATTTACTTGGGTGGGGGGTATGGAGCTGTCTTAGCCACTTCAAGAAAAATCTTCCCACCGTGCAAATATTCACCGATCTTTGTTTCCAGCGCCTACGGTATAAAAGATAGATTTAATCAGGAATTGTTCTTTTCAAATGACTACCTGTATATTTTCAACATAACTACAAAACTACTCTCACCTCCTTTGCTGCCTTGGGGGAAGCAAACTCAACATAGCCATAGCCCGCATGCCGACTATCCTGGTTTATTATAAGTCGTACATGAACAACTTCTCCAACATCATTGAAGAAACCAATGCTGCAAGAGTAGAAGATAAAAATATCAGTCATGAAAAACTTGGTCTAGGAAGGAAAGTGGAAATTTAAGGTGCTACTTACATATCCGAGATTTTAGTTTGGGAAGAGAGACCAGAAACAAAGAGCGTTTTTTTTGATAGGGGAACTGCCTGAATTTAACAGGCAAGTGTGTTAGCACGACTCAAAAGAGGAAAAAGGACTTAAACTGCGTAACAACAATACGTAGCCTCATCTGAAGAGTCAACCCCAAAATTAGTCTAAATTTTGTGGCCACAATTCTGTTACTAATTCTTCTGAGCCTGACATATTCTTTAAAAGATAATAAGAACAGGTACCTCAACAGAATCGGGAGGTGTCTCATCTTCTTCTGTAGGAAGACTTTTTCGGACATGGTAGTCTTTGTACCTGGAATATTAAAAACACTAGTGATCCCTCCGTGTATACCAAAAACTTCACCCAATGTAGTCATGAGATAACAAAACTGAAGACGCAATTAGTTAAATCCCTTACCCAACTTTGTGATCGATGCAAAACCTAATTAACAAAAAGAATAGGGTTAGTCTTCTTTACTGGCATAAAAACTCTAATAAGTCACAACCAGTAGTATTATTACAGAAACAAATCTCCATAACATGGGTATCAGTTTACCTGGGTGGAGGGTGTGGAGCTGTCTTAGGCACTTCAAGAAAAACCTGGCCACCGTGCATATATTTACCGTTCTTTGCTTCCAGGGCCTACAACAGTTTAAAAGATAGATTTATTCAGCAGTGGTAAATTTCAAAAAACTAATGTATATTTTTCGTAGTAAGTTTAATGCTTTTTTTTCATCATTAAAACAAAATTAGTCTCACCTCTTTTGCTGCGTTAGGAGAAGCAAACTCAACATAGCCATAGCCCACATGCCTACCCTCCTGGTTTAAAATAAGTCGAACAAGAACAACTTCTCCACCATCATTGAAGAATTCAATGCTGCAAGAGTCGAAGATAAAATATCAGTCATGCCCGGAAAGGGAAGTGGAAATTGGAAATTTTAAGGTGCTACTTACATATCTGATGCTTTAGTTTGGCGAGAAAGACCGGAAACAAAGAGCATTCTTTTTGTTACGTTAACTGCCTGATAAAACAGCAAGCACGATTCTAAGGATCAAAGGAATTAAATTGCATAACAACAGAGAAAGTGATTCATCTCAGAAATAATAATTGGAATATAAAAAGAACAAATTCGGGAGTTTCATGAAGCCCTTTCACTGTTCGGGAGATAATTAGAACCAATATATATCTATATATATATACCTTCACTGAGATTAAATTAGCCTGATCAGACTTTGTCTCCAACAACTCCATCTGCTCAGCAAATCCTTTCTTTGTCTCCTGTTACAAACATGTGTAGCCATTAGAAGACTGTGTAAAGTAATTTGTGCTCAAAGAACAAGAGGAATCCGACCATCTTACCTTCTCCTCGGATGTTTCCTTATGTTTCTTCAGAAACGTTTTGGTCGCCAAATCATCTTTTTGCTTTCGCTTACCTATAAAAGAAGGGCAGCAAAAACTAAAAGTTAAAATCATCACCAACCTTTTTAGCCAAGTATAAAACACTAAATCAGAGCTCCATCCAAAACAAACCCAATAAATTAACTTTGGCAGCTGATTTCTTGCTCGAACTGGACATGATGAAGATTAAAACTACAATAGCGCTTATTTTCCGGCGAGAGTTGAGAGCGGCGAGAGTTGAGAGCAGCGGGAGAAGTTATAAAAGAAAAACCTAGAGATCCCTACCACTAAGAAGATAATTTATAGAAGAATAATTTGGTTTGGGCTGGGCTTTATAATGTTTGGGTTTATGTGCAGGGACCATGACTTTTGTGTTTTGTTCCTGACGACATTATCTAAAAACAAATGGAAATTTTTGTTTTTCAACATATCTCATTTATTTTTGGGAAACTTATTAAAGGTAATATAAAATTTTAGATTAAACATCATTTTCTTAAAAAATCTTTTGGATAATAAAAGTTTTAAACATCATAAGAGATTTTCATACTAAAAAGAGGAATTTAATAATATAGTTATTTAGTAGTACTACTTAAGAACTACTAGGTTTGAATCCGCACGTACTTGAGGGGTTATGTTTGCATAAATTTTTTAAAAAATGGAAAATGTTCATGTAGATCTCTACTGAGACCTGCATGAGTGATATTTATAAGAAAAAAATGAAGATAAAATTTAGTAAGTGATATTATATGTATATTATTCTAAACTAATCCAAACATTTCCAATAATTTCTTTAAGAGTGTTAAATCAAATTTAGATTCGGTTTTAGTTTCATTTATTTCACGTATTTAACCTAGATGTATATATTTGGGACAGGATACTCATCTTGTCTTTGTATGCGTCAAAATTTTTTATCATATAACCGTTCTCTTTTAAATAATTACATTTTCGACTATAATTATTATGATAGATTTAAATACCAATATTTCCGGTTTATAAATTTTAATTTTATTAAATCAATAGAAATTATCCAGAAATAAAATAATTTTATAGAATTCTCTATATATTTTCAAAAATACCCAAAAATCTCAAAAGTCCGTCCATTGATCCTTATATGTCCTATAGTCAAACTATTATCCAAATTAATGAAAATTTGAGAAAGGAGTATAACTACCAAAAATTTTAGATTATGTACTGTTATCTCAAAAGTCAAAACCTCTTTGTTTTTTCTTTAAGATTCTATGTCGTTAATGTTTGGGACAATTGTATTTTTTGTACCTTTATTTGCATTTGAATGAAATCGTAGACCCCATATTCGATTTTCGAGAAACATAACCACTAAGGGTGTTGAAATTATAGTTGACTCCCTTACGACCAAACAAAAAACAGAAGCCGAAATGACAGATTTAACCCGAGGAAGTCTGCAATAGATATCTTTACGGTTGATTTCAAATTGATGTCAAAGAAAAGACATAAAAGTATGTCTACTCCTTAATTATAGGTTAAATTTTAATTTTAAAAATTATAAAAATAATTTGGTAAACCGTTTGACCAAATAATAACCACATAGACTTCCTCCATTGTAATACAATAAATTTACATATAAACTAGTCAAACTAAGGGAGGAAAGGCTGATTAGATTAAAATTATTTGATTTAGGGTTTGCTTAAGTAGACTTCTCTGTAGACTATTGGTGGTTGACTTTGTAATGCCATCAACTATTAATATTATATTATTTTAAGCTCACCGAAAATTTAACCAAACCGATAGCTGAACCTAACCGAATGCGTACCAATTCCTTGATTTTAACCTAACGGGATTTGGTAACCATATAAATACTTCTTTCTGTAGGTGAACCCTAGTTTGTATGTGCTTTCTCTCTCTCCACAATTTCTCTCTCTAAAATTCCGATATTGTTGCTCTCAAAAATTCAGATTCTATCCTCATCATTTATCGTCTTCGAAACTCAAGGACATCTCAGATAAGTATTCTCATCATATGAACTCGGCTATTTGCTTTTGTAACGCTTTAGCTAATTTTGTTCGAAAATATATATGTTCTCATAGTTTTTTGTTTATTTTGCACACATATATGGGGTTACACAGCGACACTCAGCCATCTTCTAGTTCTTTGCAAGTATGGAGTGAAGGTCCACCCGAAGTAAACTTTCTTGGCCTGACAGTTGGAATTCCTGACAAATGTTTCTGCGGAAGGGAAACCATTATGAAATGTTCCACCACAGCCGATAATCATGAAAGGATTTTCTTTGGATGCAATAACCATGAGGTTGTTAGATTGTATGATGTTTATTCGTTTGGTATAATTATTATTTGAGTATAGATAATATTCTTATGGTATATTTATTTCTATGGTATGGTATAGGATGGAGAGGACCATATTATGAAATGGGGGGATGAGGCTATTATGCAAGAACTTCAAGCAATGAGAGGTGGACTTGCTGACCAAAGGGATTCTATTACAGCCATCCAGGAAAATGATGAAATGCTATGGGTTCAGCAGGAGCTAGACAAGGTGACAGATCAGAGGAAGGAATTACGTCTGTCAATTCGTCGTGTACGCGGGGTGGTCGAGAATGTTTTAATCGACGGTATAATCTTAATTGTTGTATTAATCTCTTTTGCTTCGTAGATCTTTCAATTAAAATCTGTGAACCTCTCTTTATCGTGGTCGTTTGAATGGCGTATTTATGACTGTAATCTGTTAAACTTGCTTCAGTTTCTGTAATATTTGGACGATATTGTTGACTTCATTATTTGACCTATTTAGTAGACTTCTCCATTAGGAAGTTAGTCGACGAAGTCTACTTGTTAATGATTTACGACGCGACGGTTTGCGTTATTAATTATGTAACTATTCATTGTAACTGTTTCGTCTCGTATATATAAACCAGCTCGGGGCCTTTTGATTATTTTAAAACTACAACCAAAAAAGTTATCAGTAAATCATTTCTTTTCTCTTTTTAAAAAATAGTATGTAGTTCATCTTCACGATGGAGAATTGGTGATTGAAAATCTTTCAGTACTTGTATCGGTCAATATAAATCATCCACGCTTAATTAGAGACTGATCACGGTTGGGTAATTGAAACTTTCTCTATATCACTTCACTTCATCATATCATTCACGTTTGTTTCATTCTTAGAAAGATTCTATATCATATCATTTTATACTTGTAAGTGTAGAATTCTATATTCACACATAACTTTTGTCCTTGTATTAATTTGGTTGATTAGATAGATTTGCAGTTTAAAGTATGTTTTAGTTTCCCCAGAAAGAAGTCTACTTGATAAGTCTCAGCATAATAGTACAAAAATTAAATAGATTAGATAGATTTGCAGTTTAAAGTACGTTTTAGTTTCCCTAGAAAGAAGTCTACTTGTTAAGTCTTCAGCATAATAGTACAAAAATTAATTAGATTTGATAGATTTGCAGTATAAAGTACGTTTTAGTTTCCCTAGAAAGAAGTCTACTTGATAAGTCTTCAGCATAGTAGTACAAAAATTAATTTGATTTGTTGGATTTGCAGTTTAAAGTACATTTTAGTTTCCTTAGAAAGAAGTCTATTTGATAAGTCTTCAGCATAGTAGTCCAAAAATTAATTTGATTTGATGGATTTGCAGACGGTTAAATTTCCCGTGGAGAAGTCTGCCAGAGAAGTCGTCAACATAATCATTACAAGGTATAAATTGATTTGACATTAGTTGCACTACAAGAAATAAGGGTTTTCTTAGTATCGGAAAAACGCTATTGTATGATACTAGAGCGGTGTAGAAAACGCTATGTTTGCTCCCGTTATAATAGGTCGGACACTTTATATAGCGGTTTTTGTACCTGCTATTAAGATATTTGATAACATAGCATTTTTCGGCATGCAATCTTTAAATAGACAATAGCAATTATTATTTGCTATTAATATATGTAAGTTATGTATTATACAATATTTATGTATTTATACTGCATTTATGTATTTATACAGTATTTGTGGAATTATACTGTATTTGTGTATTTAATTATATATATATAGTTATTTAATCATTTTGGGGATAAATTGATATATAAAATATGTATACTGAAATAAAAATAACATATTTTATTATCATTTGTATGAAACAGTGATAGAAAAAAAAATCTATTACAAAGTAAATAAAATACATTGTGGAAAAGAAAAAAAATGGTTTCGTGTTCTTCCCATCACAAAGCTGCAAAAATCATTCTTTATTTGCAAGAATCTCCAAGAGTACACTTCTTTCTCTGCAAACACGACGGGCCTCTCTCTTCGCTTCATCATCTTCCTTTTCTTCTCTCTTCAAGTATTCACCACGATGCTCCACTTTTATGATATAAATAAGTTCTTAGCACACAATCTCTCAAGCTAAGAACTCTTTCTTCTCTTCTCCGAGTTGGATAGCAGGAACCGACTCAATAACCTCTTGTTCTTCCTCCTGCGATTAGATCAGCTCTGCAACAGATAAACCCAGAAAAAGAATGCATTAGATCGTTAAAAACAAGAGGAGACATATTATAGATGTTATTCAACTAATGAATACAAATTGAAAACAGATCTCGGATTTCGAAACCAAGACTCACCGAATCTGGTAGAAACAAAATATGAATCCAAAATTACAGAAGAGCAGACAAGCAAAGGTATAAAAAAACGCGTACTCGAAACAAAGATCTCGTAGGGTTCAAGCTGTGATTCCTAACTCGAAAAAAATTTGATAGTCGATTCAATTGGATAATCGATTGAAGAAGAAGAGAAAAGACTAAAGAGGAGAGTGAGTGAAAAGAAAAGATAAAAGGATTAGTGTCCATTAGATTTATTTTAATCAACGGTTCATGTTACACATGATGTGATCCTTACTTTAACGGCTTAGCCAATTAAATACTAAATAGGGATTAAAGTTTGTGTCCATTGGATTCACTGCAATCAACGGTCTATATTAAACGCAGTGGGATCCTTCTCTTAATGAGTTAGCCAATGACAATTTTTATTTGCATTTTAGATTTTAGCATTTTTTGCTATTTTTCTTTCAATTTTAATTAGTAGGTTAATTTTCCAATATGTTTTAAATTAATGAAAATAAAATATATGTTCTAAAACTCTTACCTAATCACGTTTTTTTTTGGCCATATAACACTTATCATCAACTTCATTTGCAAAATGGTTATTTTAGTTTATAGTTTTTTTTTTTAGTATGTAGTTAAGTATTATAACTCATAATATGTAATTTTATATTTATTCCTACTATATGTTATTATTATTACAATAACATTTTTACATTTTATTTTGTTAATTTCTAAATAATGAAACATGTTTCAAGATTGAACCCTAAACCCTAAACCTTATACCCTAAACCCTTTAGGGTATAAGATTTAGGGTTTAGGGTTCAACCTTGAAACACATTTCACTAATTTCAATTAACAAAACAAAATGTAAAAATATTTAAAACTTATTGAGAAACATTAAAAAGGTTTTTACAAGTGTGAATTTATATATTTTATATTAAATATTCATAAATTCATAAGAAAATATTATATATTGATTGTTAATAGAGTAAGAACACTTATATTATGAATTTATGAATATTTAAGAATATCTGTATGAGAATATTTTTTTAGCATTTTATTATGTTAAATGATAAATAATAAAAATGTTTAAGAATTAAAGTCTAAAGTGTTTAGATTTATGGTTTAGGGTATATGATTTATGGTTTAGGTTATAGGATTTAACTATTTATCAATTAACAAAATAAAATGCAAAAAGATAATAAATTAACATATATAATTCCGTGATTATGTATAATTAACAAATTATTATTTGATTATGTTTAATCAACAAATGACTGTAGGAGTATAATTATGAACAAAATAATATTATATTATTTTAAGCTCACCGACAGTTTAATCAAACCGATAGCTGAACCTAACCGAATGCGTACCAATTCCTTGATTTTAACCTAACGGGATTTGGTAACCATATAAATACTTCTTTCTGTAGGTGAACCCTAGTTTGTATGTGCTTTCTCTCTCTCCACAATTTCTCTCTCTAAAATTCCGATATTGTTGCTCTCAAAAATTCAGATTCTATCCTCATCATTTATCGTCTTCGAAACTCAAGGACATCTCAGATAAGTATTCTCATCATAGGAACTCGGCTATTTGCTTTTGTAACGCTTTAGCTAATTTTGTTCGAAAATATATATGTTCTCATAGTTTTTGTTCATTTTGCACACATATATGGGGTTACACAGCTACACTCAGCCATCTTCTAGTTCTTTGCAAGTATGGAGTGAAGGTCCACCCGAAGTAAACTTTCTTGGCCTGACAGTTGGAATTCCTGACAAATGTTTCTGCGGAAGGGAAACCATTATGAAATGTTCCACCACAGCCGATAATCATGAAAGGATTTTCTTTGGATGCAATAACCATGAGGTTGTTAGATTGTATGATGTTTATTCGTTTGGTATAATTAATATTTGAGTATAGATAATATTCTTATGGTATATTTATTTCTATGGTACGGTATAGGATGGAGAGGACCATATTATGAAATGGGGGGATGAGGCTATTATGCAAGAACTTCAAGCAATGAGAGGTGGACTTGCTGACCAAAGGGATTCTATTACAGCCATCCAGGAAAATGATGAAATGCTATGGGTTCAGCAGGAGCTAGACAAGGTGACAGATCAGAGGAAGGAATTACGTCTGTCAATTCGTCGTGTACGCGGGGTGGTCGAGAATGTTATAATCGACGGTATAATCTTAATTGTTGTATTAATCTCTTTTGCTTCGTAGATCTTTCAATTAAAATCTGTGAACCTCTCTTTATCGTGGTCGTTTGAATGGCGTATTTATGACTGTAATCTGTTAAACTTGCTTCAGTTTCTGTAATATTTGGACGATATTGTTGACTTCATTATTTGACCTATTTAGTAGCCTTCTCCATTAGGAAGTTAGTCGACGAAGTCTACTTGTTAATGATTTACGACGCGACGGTTTGCGTTATTAATTATGTTACTATTCATTGTAACTGTTTCGTCTCGTATATATAAACCAGCTCGGGGCCTTTTGATTATTTTAAAACTACAACCAAAAAAGTTATCAGTAAATCATTTCTTTTCTCTTTTTTAAAAATAGTATGTAGTTCATCTTCACGATGGAGAATTGGTGATTGAAAATCTTTCAGTACTTGTATCGGTCAATATAAATCATCCACGCTTAATTAGAGACTGATCACGGTTGGGTAATTGAAACTTTCTCTATATCACTTCACTTCATCATATCATTCACGTTTGTTTCATTCTTAGAAAGATTCTATATCATATCATTTTATACTTGTAAGTGTAGAATTCTATATTCACACATAACTTTTGTCCTTGTATTAATTTGGTTGATTAGATAGATTTGCAGTTTAAAGTATGTTTTAGTTTCCCCAGAAAGAAGTCTACTTGATAAGTCTCAGCATAATAGTACAAAAATTAAATAGATTAGATAGATTTGCAGTTTAAAGTACGTTTTAGTTTTCCTAGAAAGAAGTCTACTTGTTAAGTCTTCAGCATAATAGTACAAAAATTAATTAGATTTGATAGATTTGCAGTATAAAGTACGTTTTAGTTTCCCTAGAAAGAAGTCTACTTGATAAGTCTTCAGCATAGTAGTACAAAAATTAATTTGATTTGTTGGATTTGCAGTTTAAAGTACATTTTAGTTTCCCTAGAAAGAAGTCTATTTGATAAGTCTTCAGCATAGTAGTACAAAAATTAATTTGATTTGATGGATTTGCAGACGGTTCAATTTCCCGTGGAGAAGTCTGCCAGAGAAGTCGTCAACATAATCATTACAAGGTATAAATTGATTTGACATTAGTTGCACTACAAGAAATAAGGGTTTTCTTAGCATCGGAAAAACGCTATTGTATGATACTAGAGCGGTGTAGAAAACACTATGTTTGCTCCCGTTATAATAGGTCGGACACTTTATATAGCGGTTTTTGTACCTGCTATTAAGATATTTGATAACATAGCATTTTTCGGCATGCAATCTTTAAATAGACAATAGCAATTATTATTTGCTATTAATATATGTAAGTTATGTATTATACAATATTTATGTATTTATACTGCATTTATGTATTTATACAGTATTTGTGGAATTATACTGTATTTGTGTATTTAATTATATATATATAGTTATTTAATCATTTTGGGGATAAATTGATATATAAAATATGTATACTGAAATAAAATAACATATTTTATTATCATTTGTATGAAACAGTGATAGAAAAAAATCTATTACAAAGTAAATAAAATACATTGTGGAAAAGAAAAAAAATGGTTTCGTGTTCTTCCCATCACAAAGCTGCAAAAATCATTCTTTATTTGCAAGAATCTCCAAGAGTACACTTCTTTCTCTGCAAACACGACGGGCCTCTCTCTTCGCTTCATCATCTTCCTTTTCTTCTCTCTTCAAGTATTCACCACGATGCTCCACTTTTATGATATAAATAAGTTCTTAGCACACAATCTCTCAAGCTAAGAACTCTTTCTTCTCTTCTCCGAGTTGGATAGCAGGAACCGACTCAATAACCTCTTGTTCTTCCTCCTGCGATTAGATCAGCTCTGCAACAGATAAACCCAGAAAAAGAATGCATTAGATCGTTAAAAACAAGAGGAGACATATTATAGATGTTATTCAACTGATGAATACAAATTGAAAACAGATCTCGGATTTCGAAACCAAGACTCACCGAATCTGGTAGAAACAAAATATGAATCCAAAATTACAGAAGAGCAGACAAGCAAAGGTAAAAAAAAAACGCGTACTCGAAACAAAGATCTCGTAGGGTTCAAGCTGTGATTCCTAACTCGAAAAAAATTTGATAGTCGATTCAATTGGATAATCGATTGAAGAAGAAGAGAAAAGACTAAAGAGGAGAGTGAGTGAAAAGAAAAGATAAAAGGATTAGTGTCCATTAGATTTATTTTAATCAACGGTTCATGTTACACATGATGTGATCCTTACTTTAACGGCTTAGCCAATCAAATACTAAATAGGGATTAAAGTTTGTGTCCATTGGATTCACTGCAATCAACGGTCTATATTAAACGCAGTGGGATCCTTCTCTTAATGAGTTAGCCAATGACAATTTTTATTTGCATTTTAGATTTTAGCATTTTTTGCTATTTTTCTTTCAATTTTAATTAGTAGGTTAATTTTCCAATATGTTTTAAATTAATGAAAATAAAATATATGTTCTAAAACTCTTACCTAATCACGTTTTTTTTTGGCCATATAACACTTATCATCAACTTCATTTGCAAAATGGTTATTTTAGTTTATAGTTTTTTTTTAGTATGTAGTTAAGTATTATAACTCATAATATGTAATTTTATATTTATTCCTACTATATGTTATTATTATTACAATAACATTTTTACATTTTATTTTGTTAATTTCTAAATAATGAAACATGTTTCAAGATTGAACCCTAAACCTTAAACCTTATACCCTAAACCCTTTAGGGTATAAGATTTAGGGTTTAGGGTTCAACCTTGAAACACATTTCACTAATTTCAATTAACAAAACAAAATGTAAAAATATTTAAAACTTATTGAGAAACATTAAAAAGGTTTTTACAAGTGTGAATTTATATATTTTATATTAAATATTCATAAATTCATAAGAAAATATTATATATTGATTGTTAATAGAGTATGAACACTTATATTATGAATTTATGAATATTTAAGAATATCTGTATGATAATATTTTTTTAGCATTTTATTATGTTAAATGATAAATAATAAAAATGTTTAAGAATTAAAGTCTAAAGTGTTTAGATTTATGGTTTAGGGTATATGATTTATGGTTTAGGTTATAGGATTTAACTATTTATCAATTAACAAAATAAAATGCAAAAAGATAATAAATTAACATATATGATTCCGTGATTATGTATAATTAACAAATTATTATTTGATTATGTTTAATCAACAAATGACTGTAGGAGTATAATTATGAACAAAATAATATTATATTATTTTAAGCTCACCGACAATTTAATCAAACCGATAGCTGAACCTAACCGAATGCGTACCAATTCCTTGATTTTAACCTAACGGGATTTGGTAACCATATAAATACTTCTTTCTGTAGGTGAACCCTAGTTTGTATGTGCTTTCTCTCTCTCCACAATTTCTCTCTCTAAAATTCCGATATTGTTGCTCTCAAAAATTCAGATTCTATCCTCATCATTTATCGTCTTCGAAACTCAAGGACATCTCAGATAAGTATTCTCATCATAGGAACTCGGCTATTTGCTTTTGTAACGCTTTAGCTAATTTTGTTCGAAAATATATATGTTCTCATAGTTTTTTGTTCATTTTGCACACATATATGGGGTTACACAGCTACACTCAGCCATCTTCTAGTTCTTTGCAAGTATGGAGTGAAGGTCCACCCGAAGTAAACTTTCTTGGCCTGACAGTTGGAATTCCTGACAAATGTTTCTGCGGAAGGGAAACCATTATGAAATGTTCCACCACAGCCGATAATCATGAAAGGATTTTCTTTGGATGCAATAACCATGAGGTTGTTAGATTGTATGATGTTTATTCGTTTGGTATAATTATTATTTGAGTATAGATAATATTCTTATGGTATATTTATTTCTATGGTACGGTATAGGATGGAGAGGACCATATTATGAAATGGGGGGATGAGGCTATTATGTAAGAACTTCAAGCAATGAGAGGTGGACTTGCTGACCAAAGGGATTCTATTACAGCCATCCAGGAAAATGATGAAATGCTATGGGTTCAGCAGGAGCTAGACAAGGTGACAGATCAGAGGAAGGAATTACGTCTGTCAATTCGTCGTGTACGCGGGGTGGTCGAGAATGTTTTAATCGACGGTATAATCTTAATTGTTGCATTAATCTCTTTTGCTTCGTAGATCTTTCAATTAAAATCTGTGAACCTCTCTTTATCGTGGTCGTTTGAATGGCGTATTTATGACTGTAATCTGTTAAACTTGCTTCAGTTTCTGTAATGTTTGGACGATATTGTTGACTTCATTATTTGACCTATTTAGTAGACTTCTCCATTAGGAAGTTAGTCGACGAAGTCTACTTGTTAATGATTTACGACGCGACGGTTTGCGTTATTAATTATGTAACTATTCATTGTAACTGTTTCGTCTCGTATATATAAACCAGCTCGGGGCCTTTTGATTATTTTAAAACTACAACCAAAAAAGTTATCAGTAAATCATTTCTTTTCTCTTTTTAAAAAATAGTATGTAGTTCATCTTCACGATGGAGAATTGGTGATTGAAAATCATTCAGTACTTGTATCGGTCAATATAAATCATTCACGCTTAATTAGAGACTGATCACGGATGGGTAATTGAAACTTTCTCTATATCACTTCACTTCATCATATCATTCAGGTTTGTTTCATTCTTAGAAAGATTCTATATCATATCATTTTATACTTGTAAGTGTAGAATTCTATATTCACACATAACTTTTGTCCTTGTATTAATTTGGTTGATTAGATAGATTTGCAGTTTAAAGTATGTTTTAGTTTCCCCAGAAAGAAGTCTACTTGATAAGTCTCAGCATAATAGTACAAAAATTAAATAGATTAGATAGATTTGCAGTTTAAAGTACGTTTTAGTTTCCCTAGAAAGAAGTCTACTTGTTAAGTCTTCAGCATAATAGTACAAAAATTAATTAGATTTGATAGATTTGCAGTATAAAGTACGTTTTAGTTTCCCTAGAAAGAAGTCTACTTGATAAGTCTTCAGCATAGTAGTACAAAAATTAATTTGATTTGTTGGATTTGCAGTTTAAAGTACATTTTAGTTTCCCTAGAAAGAAGTCTATTTGATAAGTCTTCAGCATAGTAGTACAAAAATTAATTTGATTTGATGGATTTGCAGACGGTTCAATTTCCCGTGGAGAAGTCTGCCAGAGAAGTCGTCAACATAATCATTACAAGGTATAAATTGATTTGACATTAGTTGCACTACAAGAAATAAGGGTTTTCTTAGCATCGGAAAAACGCTATTGTATGATACTAGAGCGGTGTAGAAAACGCTATGTTTGCTCCCGTTATAATAGGTCGGACACTTTATATAGCGGTTTTTGTACCTGCTATTAAGATATTTGATAACATAGCATTTTTCGGCATGCAATCTTTAAATAGACAATAGCAATTATTATTTGCTATTAATATATGTAAGTTATGTATTATACAATATTTATGTATTTATACTGCATTTATGTATTTATACAGTATTTGTGGAATTATACTGTATTTGTGTATTTAATTATATATATAGTTATTTAATCATTTTGGGGATAAATTGATATATAAAATATGTATACTGAAATAAAAATAACATATTTTATTATCATTTGTATGAAACAGTGATAGAAAAAAAAATCTATTACAAAGTAAATAAAATACATTGTGGAAAAGAAAAAAAATGGTTTCGTGTTCTTCCCATCACAAAGCTGCAAAAATCATTCTTTATTTGCAAGAATCTCCAAGAGTACACTTCTTTCTCTGCAAACACGACGGGCCTCTCTCTTCGCTTCATCATCTTCCTTTTCTTCTCTCTTCAAGTATTCACCACGATGCTCCACTTTTATGATATAAATAAGTTCTTAGCACACAATCTCTCAAGCTAAGAACTCTTTCTTCTCTTCTCCGAGTTGGATAGCAGGAACCGACTCAATAACCTCTTGTTCTTCCTCCTGCGATTAGATCAGCTCTGCAACAGATAAACCCAGAAAAAGAATGCATTAGATTGTTAAAAACAAGACGAGACATATTATAGATGTTATTCAACTGATGAATACAAATTGAAAACAGATCTCGGATTTCGAAACAAAGACTCACCGAATCTGGTAGAAACAAAATATGAATCCAAAATTACAGAAGAGCAGACAAGCAAAGGTAAAAAAAAAACGCGTACTCGAAACAAAGATCTCGTAGGGTTCAAGCTGTGATTCCTAACTCGAAAAAAATTTGATAGTCGATTCAATTGGATAATTGATTGAAGAAGAAGAGAAAAGACTAAAGAGGAGAGTGAGTGAAAAGAAAAGATAAAAGGATTAGTGTCCGTTAGATTTATTTTAATCAACGGTTCATGTTATACATGATGTGATCCTTACTTTAACGGCTTAGCCAATCAAATACTAAATAGGGATTAAAGTTTGTGTCCATTGGATTCACTGCAATCAACGGTCTATATTAAACGCAGTGGGATCCTTCTCTTAATGAGTTAGCCAATGACAATTTTTATTTGCATTTTAGATTTTAGCATTTTTTGCTATTTTTCTTTCAATTTTAATTAGTAGGTTAATTTTCCAATATGTTTTAAATTAATGAAACTAAAATATATGTTCTAAAACTCTTACCTAATCACGTTTTTTTTTGGCCATATAACACTTATCATCAACTTCATTTGCAAAATGGTTATTTTAGTTTATAGTTTTTTTTTTTAGTATGTAGTTAAGTATTATAACTCATAATATGTAATTTTATATTTATTCCTACTATATGTTATTATTATTACAATAACATTTTTACATTTTATTTTGTTAATTTCTAAATAATGAAACATGTTTCAAGATTGAACCCTAAACCCTAAACCTTATACCCTAAACCCTTTAGGGTATAAGATTTAGGGTTTAGGGTTCAACCTTGAAACACATTTCACTAATTTCAATTAACAAAACAAAATGTAAAAATATTTAAAACTTATTGAGAAACATTAAAAAGGTTTTTACAAGTGTGAATTTATATATTTTATATTAAATATTCATAAATTCATAAGAAAATATTATATATTGATTGTTAATAGAGTATGAACACTTATATTATGAATTTATGAATATTTAAGAATATCTGTATGAGAATATTTTTTTAGCATTTTATTATGTTAAATGATAAATAATAAAAATGTTTAAGAATTAAAGTCTAAAGTGTTTAGATTTATGGTTTAGGGTATATGATTTATGGTTTAGGTTATAGGATTTAACTATTTATCAATTAACAAAATAAAATGCAAAAAGATAATAAATTAACATATATGATTCCGTGTTTATGTATAATTAACAAATTATTATTTGATTATGTTTAATCAACAAATGACTGTAGGAGTATAATTATGAACAAAATAAATTTTATTTGTAGTAATAACTTATAAATATGTATTGAGTATTTTTAATATTATATTTGTAGTTTTTTACGTCATAAATTTGTTGTTTTATTTCTTTGTTAGTTAGCAATGACACATCAAAGAGAGAAAATACCTTATGAAATTAAAACCATTAAAAAATACATTATCGAAACATATCAGATAGGAGTAGTCACAGAATCAAGTATTTATAGCTTAACATACTAAAATAAACAAAATATATGAAGAGAGTAGTCAAGTGATTCCATAATGTAAAGCTTAAAATACTAAAGTACAGCCACAAGTTCTTCCGCTCAGTATTGGTCCTTGAACCTGCACAAAGACTGAAAGACACAATGGAAAAGATGACAGTCAATACAAAAACGTGCAGGTTTCAGGTGTGTGTCAAGAAGCTTTTATTTTCATAACAAATGAGACAAAAGGTTTATGTAACCCTTGTTTGACCTACATTTCCAACAACATACATTGTCTAGACAAAACATCCAGTCATATAAAGCAAGGAAACTAAAAGCAACAAGGGTTATAATCTGAAACAACCACACAAGCCTAATGAGTCAATGGTATAACAGAGACATAAATTGTTCGAAAAACCAGCGATCGGAAGGTATAACCTGAAGTTATGATCTCACAGTGTATATTCGACTACTTATCCTGCAGCTAACAATCACAAAAGCTTAATATAATCTAGAACTGGAGTTCTCAATTCCAAGAGTTAGCAGGCAGAAGCTTTCACAAGTTATAGAAACTAAAACAGATATCATAGCCACTGTCATCACATTACCTCAACAAATTTAGTATGCCAAATTTTGGATAGTAACTCAGAATGATTGGCTAAAGTCGAAAACAAGAATGAATAGAGAAACCACAAAATCCAGAAATTTCCAGTCAGCAATGCCTTACATTTACAGTTTATCACCATCAAGAATATAACAAAGCTTCTCCTTCTGGTTCAACGAACAAGCCAAAGTGGTCTTCCCTATAAAAAAAATAAAGAGAATAGATTTTCACATAGACATAAACAAAAACTTGTGGCTGTTTCATAACGGTTTTTGCTGGCACTAACCTGCACCACTAAGACCGGTGACCAAAATGACACATCTTTTCTGATCAAGCGATCTCTGTCGATCAACTTTCTCAACAGGAAAAAAAATAAGAATTACCGAGAGTTGTTGAATGTATCACCCTGTTTCACAATGAGAAACCAAAGTCAGATATTCAAAAAAAGAAACAAGTCACTTTCAAATCAATAGAAATTTCTCATTTAACAACAACTCCACGGAGAATATATCTAAAAGGCATATCTAAAAACTAGAGATCGGAACGTATAACCTGTAGCAATGATCCCAAGTCTATACCCTGTTTCACAATGAGAAACCAAAATCAGAGATTCAAAGAAGAAACATGAGCAACAAGATACAAGTCACTTTCAATACATATTGTACTCATGAAATATATCATCTTACAACTCCACACAAAATCTAAAAGGCATGTCATCACTTCTAATCAACAAGAGTTCTTAGAATAGCAAGTCTGCTAAGTGATAAGCAAATAATCAAGTCCGAAAATCAAAAGCAAATTGGACCTGAAACCGTGCGACGACCCTACGGAGAGAGATCGAGCTACTACTTTGCAAAATATATGATTGAGAAGAACGGAAGCCACCATTGACGGGTTCAGAAGAGATTGTAAACTGAGAGGGATCGAGAGTTAAAGATGTGACAAAAAAATTGGGATCGAGTTTCAAATCGAGTTTCAGAACGGGTTTCAGATCAAGTTTCAGCGAGACAGAAGAGAGAAGAAGCAGAGGAAGAAGAAGAAGGCTTCGAAAGAAGAACCAGCGTCTTTGTCGCCTGTATCAGCAACGAGAATCAAAAGCTCTCGATCTCTTCCACGATTAGCCATCACAGTCGCCGGCTTCTCGTCTCCCATCCCATCGCCGAGTAACTCAAGTCGGAGATGAAGAAGAAAGGAGAGCGAAAGAAGAGAGAAGAGGTTGCTATTTAACGAGTAATTCAGCCTAATCGATCTATTTCTCTTTTAGTTTTTTTTTTTCCTCTATTTTTTATTTTATTTTGTTAATATTATCAGAAATTTTTTGGAGGCAATAAAATTTGTATTTTCCTGGTTATCTCTAAGATAACGTTTTCATTTCATCTATGCTATTGTAGAATCAGAAATTAAGCCCCACTATCAAAAAATTTCGCGGTCATTCTATCATAGCGTTTTCCTTTTTGGAAACGCTATATTTTATTTCCGGAAACTCAATTATAGCAGAACCTTCAAAACCGCTATATAACATTGCTATAAATACCCTCATTTTCTGTAGTGTTGGCAGTAATATTTATATGTTTAATTTACCGATACGCGGGATCCGGTTTTAATCGGTTTCTTTATAATTTCTTTATAATTTTCTGGTACTGTTTCTAATAAAACGGTTTTGGTTTTATAAGACCGGGATTATTATAATTATTTTAATTTTATACAACTTAAAAACCGAGATAACAAAGGATAGTTATCTCTAATTATTCCTCATAAAGAACTAGAATACTCTTCGCTTCCGCTTATCTCTGCCGCTTATCTCTATCGCTTATCACTAACTGTTGATTTTCCACTTTTTTTTGTTCATGTTAAACCTAAATCTCTATCTTTCGGATTGTCAGTTTACTTACTTTGTTTAACTTATTTGTACCAGATCTCGATGAACTCTGTATTCTTCAACCCAGCAGCTTCAGCTTCATCTTCGCCGCATCGTCTTCGCTGCCATTGTCCTCTTCGATCAAACCGAAGGTTGACTTCTTTTGCAATTCGATAGTAGCCTTCTTTTCCAATTTGACGCATAGACTTATTGGATTAGTCTTCCTTTTTCTCAATCTCTCGTTTTTTAATTTCTCCGCCAAACCTAATCTTATCTTGTAGAATGGATGAGAGAAAACCAGAATTTCCTCGGAGGTTTTACACGAAAGGTGATGAACCGCTTCCTCAAAAAAGCATCGGCTATTACAGCAACGATATGAAGCTGTTTGATGAACTCTACAAAGCTCTCGAGCCGGATGAATGGGACAAGATTTATCAATCTCGACTGGGTGTCTTGTTACAGTTCAATCGTCTCCAATTCGAATGGGCTTCCAGACTGATTCACCATATGCTCACCTTACAGATTGTCTGCAATAAAAAGTACGAGATTTGGAGTCTTGTTGGATCTAACCCTTTACGATTTTCTTTGAATGAGTTTGAAGCCATCACTAGACTTAACTGTGAAGATGCCGAGTCGTTGGAGCAGCCATAGGTTGAGGTTTCAGACGAGATGGAAGAGTTTTGGGAGAATCTTGGAGTCAATTTAGACAGCGGTCCGAGTATTGAGCAACTGGTCGCAGCATGTAAGAACTCAAACGATTGGGATAGAATAGAGCGTGTTAGGTTGGGTTATTTAGCCATCTACGCTGGGTTTATAGAAGCTAAGAAACCATCAACGCCCACCTGTCTAAATATGGCTAGGCTAGTCATGGATTTAGATGCAGTTCTTGATTATCCTTGGGGAAGAGTTGCTTTCAAGAACCTGATTCAGTATGTTAATGAGAAGGACTTAAACAAGCAGAGTTACACCATAGACGGACTTGTCGAACATCTGCAGATATGGGTGTACGAATCTGTGCCTAATTTTGCCAAATTAATTGGGGAACCTTTGCCAGGTAATCCAAGTCTACCATTGCTTGCTTACCGCGGTTCTCGTGGTAGAAAACATGTCAAAGAGCATATTCTAAAACAGGTACGCATCCCTGTGATTTGTCTATAGTTTATCTACGATATTAGATGAGTCGGTAACCCTATTTTGTTAGATTTGAACATGCTTTTGCTTCTTGTTTTATATAAATTGTAGACAAACTTCAGAAACTTCAAAACGATTGGTGGCATGATTAGTCCTGTTTGGGAAGACGATTAAGCAAATGAGAAGATTGATAACATTTTGAGAGCATTCAATGGGGATTTTGGTCCATGGAAGTGGGGGAGAGGTTTGTGGCAGACGGTTGGTATTTATGAATCCAACAATATGAAGGTTAAGATTGAAGAAAAGGGATCGAATAAGAGAACCGGTGAATTTGGTGAACCAAGTGGGAAGAGGCACTGTCCATGTCCTTCGACTGACATGGAATTCAACATTTTGGATTCTATTAAAGATGAGCTTGGCATGTGGGGAACAGCTCTCCTTGATCAGATGAGAGAAGGTTTCAGCAGTTGCGATTTGCAGTTTGACATGTTGACTGAGAAGATTGAAAGTATGGCTTCGGATCTTACCAAAATGAAGGGAGATGTAGCTGGTACGAAAGATGCTGATCCTTTATCAAAGGAACAGAAGGACTCTCAGGCAGCTACTGGTACAAAAGAGGCTGTATCAAAGGAACAAAAGGACTCTCAGGCAGCTACTGGTACAAAAGAAGCTGTATTAAAGGAACAAAAGGACTCTCAGACAGATATGGTTAGTTCTGAACACTTGCAATTTTCTACTATGATCCCTCACAATCACAATACCAGGTACAAGGCAAAGAAAAAATAGACTTCCAGAAGTTCTCAACTTCGAAGACATAAAAACAAGTGATGTCTACCTTATGTGAAGTAGACTTCCTTATGTGAAGTAGGCTTCCTTATGTGAAGTAGACTTCTTTTCCGTGTGAAGTAGACTTCCTTATGTGAAGTAGACTTCCTTATTTGAAGTAGACTTCTATATCCGTGTTGTCTTTGTTTGTTTTATTCGAGAATTTTAAACATATGCTGCGACTTTAATATTATTTGTTTTCATAAATAATCATGTAACTTTTAAATCGGAATTTGCAGAACAAGCCAGGTCAATCTGAGATCCCGAAACCATCTCCAGCTGTTACTCGTACGAATACGAAGGTGCCAAAGATAGTCAGCTCTGATTCATCTGACATTGAGTCAGACCCACCTGTGTTTATTCGCACGGAAATCCCAACAGCTGCCGACTTGACTGTTAGAGCCAAGAAACAATAACCAAGGAAAGAAGTGGTCAGGATCGCGGCACATGGCAAGGCTGAAAGGGTTAAGAGGTTGGCGTCAAGTCAACGTTCTCCGTTTGTTGGTGATAACACAGCCAAGACTATCATGGGTGATAAGCCAGCCACGTCAGCGTACAATCCTTTTGTTAAAGCAGACAAGGAGTTGAAGAAGGTTTTGCTTGATTTCTTAAAGAAAGATCCGTAAGTCTACTAACTTTTATGGTATGTTTCAAAAAATCTATTTTTCGAAACTCTAGTAACTTATATGTATCCAAACCATTCATCATCCGCAGGACGTACAAGAACAAGGTCCCAGAGAAATCCCGAAGTTGTCTTTGGTGGTACAAACTGCAGACAAAAGCAGTGTGGCTACAAGATTTGGTAAGTCTACTACAAAACTTCTATTTCAAGTATACTAGAAAACTTCGGTCTTCAATATTATATAACTTCGTTTTAAATCCATGTGGTTATCTAGCACATGGATGCGGGGTTGAATCTATTGGAACATCGACACACACAACATCCTGAGAGGTTTAAAACGAGTAGAGTGGCTTTCCTAGACGCTATGTTCACTCATCTGTGGACGATGAAGTACCAAGACTTTTTCAATTTTGAGGCACATGCTAATGGATTTGGGAAACTGTAGTCGGCCTGTGCCTTCAGCTACCACTCAGGGGAGTATCCAACGTATGCTAAGACTAACAAGCAATGGGGTCTGGAAGTGGACGACATGCTCTCCCATGCAAAGCCTCCTAAGGAGCCAACTTAATACTCCGTTATGCTCCTCTCCCCAACCTGACTCCAGCATAACGGTGTACGACATGCTCTCCCATGCAAAGCCTCCTAAGGAGCCATCTTAATACTCGCCTGATAACTGTTGTTGTAAGAAAACTCTACCAGGTTCAGGTGATCTGCCCAATGGCCACCCCAATCTAACACACACATCCTCAGCAAATCCTCCAGCGTCTGGATCGTCCTCTCTAACTGTCCATCAGTCTCGGGATGATAAGCTGTACTCATATGCACCTTAGTGCCCATCTCTGCCTAAGTGAACTTAGAATTCCTATCATACACAATGCTCGCTGGCACCCCATGTAATCTGACTATCTCTCTCACATACTTCTTAGCCAAGACCGCTGCTCCATCTATCTTCTTAATGGCCAGAAAATGTGCTGACTTAGTCAACCGGTCCACAATGACCCAAATAGCATCAAAGGTCTGTGACACTAACAATCCTACCACAAAATCCATAGTGATCATATCCCACTTCCACTCAGGAATGTTAGACTCTTTAGTAACCCGCCCGGAACCTGATGCTCAGCCTTCACTAGCTGACACGCATCGCACCTCGCGACCCAACTAGCTACATCCTTCTTCATCCCGACCCAGTGATAGTACCTCTTGAGATCATGGTACATCTTAGTCGCTCATGTATGAATATAAAACTTGCTCGCATGAGCCTCTCTCAGAATCTCCTGCCTCAACTACTCATCCTTAGGCACGCAAACCTGACCGTGCACCAAGATAATACCATTATCTGAGACCTGATACTCTGAATCCACATCCTTAGAGGCATTCACCAGCCCCAAATCCTTCTCCTTAGCCAACAGCACCCTACTCAGAAGGTTTGCTCTATCAACTGCTTCCAAACCCAACGGTTCCTGTGAAACAGCACATAACCTCAAATCACTGATCTCTCCTACCAGAGACTCCAACTCTTGCTCAGGAAAAGCCAACACTGGCGTAGTAGTCAATATCTCCTTCAGGCTTGCAAAACCCTCCACTCACTCCTGTGACCAAACAAAAGGAACATCCTTCCCTATCAACTTAGTCATCGGACGTGCCTTGCTTATAAACCCTGCGCAACTCTCCTGTAATAGCCTGCCAATCCAAGAAAGCTCATGATCTCTGTGGCATTCTACAGTCTAGGCCAATCTTTGATAGCCTGAATATTCTCCGTATCTCTAGAAACTCTCTCAGCAGAAACAATGTGACCCAGAAATCCAATCTCCAGCTGCCAAAAACTACACTTGCTCAACTTAGCAAACAACTTCTGCTCCCACAGCTTTCCAGAACTGCCCTCAAATGCATTGCATGCTCCTCTGAACTCTTAAAATAGCCTAGGATGTCGTCGATTAAAATGATGACAGACACGTCCATGAACTCCAGAAACACGCTGTTCATTAACCTCATAAACGCTGTTGGCGCGTTAGTTAACCCGAAAGGCATCACCATAACTCATAATGCCCAAACCTTATCCTGAAAGCCGTCTTCCTCACATCTGCTTCATCTATCGGTATATGATGATAACCCGACGCCAGATCTACATTGGAGAACGAAGTAGCACCTCTCAGCTGATCCACCAACTCATCAATCCTGGGAAGAGGGTACTTGTTCTTGAGAGTGACCCGGTTCAAACCCCGTTAGTCATACACAAGCGGAAACTCCCATCCTTCTTCTTAACAAATAACATCGGTGCTCTCCACGGTGATACACTAGAACGTATGAATCCCTTGCTCTATAAATCCTCTAGTTACTTCCTCAGCTCAACTAAACAAATACTCGAGTATGCCGACATCAACTCGCTGCCACCTGAATATCAACCCTCTTTTTCGTCCAAGAACCTCTAGTAACTTGCCAGTTAGGGAAACTTCCAGAAGATAGCTTATTCCAGAAATAGCTTTCCGCTTGGAAATTTTCCACAGAAAATCATCAATACGAGCGTAATAAAACAAACAAGTACGATACGTTCACATTTTTGATTCACCGCGTCAAATGCTTTGCAGGCCGCTAACTCAAACCACTTGACTTATTCCCTCCAACAAGCTTACCAAAACCTTCAATCTAACAACCCTGTCCATCTCCAATGAACTTCATCCAACATCATCACAACGATTAGTTTACCCTGTCATGAAGGCTTCTCGTGAATCTTACGTACCTGGCAACCATGCCCCTTGCCGGCTCATATCTGCTGCAGCTCTCCTTTCCGGGACTCCAGCACTACCGGCCACCCCATCCCGGCACATCAGCCACACATTCTTGACCGCACCTGATGTGACCCGGAGTCACGGATTCGGTACGGACGCGGCTTGAGCTCTCGGTCAAGTTACGAACGGTACGACTTTACTCGGCCAAGGCTCTTGGCTTCGGATTTATGGGGAAAACAAACGAGGGAAACAGAGTTTGAAGTGATTCAAACGAGCCGTTTGGAAGAACAGACGTGAGGCCGTGAACAGGACGATCGGATGGAACGGATGGGCTAACGATCGGTTGGTATGGAAGCGGCGGTGGAGGCGAGTAGAGATGAATCGTTGGAGAACTTGAGAACTTGCGAAAGAGAACTCGAGGTTGCGAAGGGGAAACGATGGAAGTGACGCGAGGGGAGATGAGTGGATCGAATGACGACACAAGAGAGTTGGTTATACTCTTGATACGGTCGCTAACAAGATCGAACCCGGTTCGAGTTTTGCTAGGATTCTCTCACTTAGACAATCCCGGATTGAGCTAATGAGAGGTTGGAGACATGTCAAGAATCACTCTTGAGAAAAGTTTAATTTTCATTCAAGTCTAAGGAGGCACAAAGGCTAAGAGGGAGTTTAAATACAAAAGGTCAAGTGAGGGTTTAGGGACACTCGGATTCACTATGATCCGCACAATTGTCCTTAGGCGTGTTTCCCTTGTAAATGGAACACGTCACCTCATTTGACTTTCAAAGTAAAGCTCTCAACGTTCGAATGCTAAAGGATCAAAAGAGGAATATTCCAATGTTCAAAATTAAACCAAAAATAAGAGGGAAGAGATATAACCGCCTTGGCCTTGCGCGTGAAGCAACTTAGCCTTTAGGCGTTTTGTACCAAGCTCCATGGATCGTTAAAACCTCTCCGGTAAACCCATTGGGAAAATCCCGGAGTAGGGAAAAGAGTACACTTCCTTGCTTTGGCGACTTTGGTGTCTTCACTCTTGGGTAACAGTGAAGACCAATCAGACCGAGTTTTCGAGTTCTTCTTGGGACGTTGTTCGAGGGGCGACTGATCGGTCGAGGAGCTGTTCCGTGGCTACGACGCCTTTGTTGAGTTTCTTTACCGTGTGGTGGCTCCTGGGGGTTGATGGTGTCTTGACCGCTTCGTTGACTTGCGCCTTGACTTCCTCTAGTGCGTCTTGGCTCCGAGTTTTGATCAGGGTTGGCGTCTCTATGTCATCTTTGGCGTCTTGGTCGGGTCTCTTTGAGCTCGCTGTGACTCCGGTGAGTTCCTTTGAAGGTTTGGCCGCGTTCGAGGTAAGCGTTCTTTTCGTGGCTGGTGCTTCCTGGTCTAGCGTCTCGGGGCCGCTTTGTGCGTCTCGGTGGTCTTGGCTAGGCTCCGTTCCCACGATCACATCAATTCCTCCCCCTTGAAGAGGTTTTGTCCTCAAAACGTTGTCGACTCCACCTGCATTGATTAAGACGCGATCAGTAGCGTCGAAGCGCGTAGGGATATCATGCTTATCTAGGGGTTCAGATTGATAGGCTTGTTCGCTGATCGTCTTGATAACTTGAAGTGGTCCGTCTTTGCGCGAACTAGTTTGGCCTCCTCTCCTCGTTTGAAACCACTCCGGCCTTAAGCATGATTTATCCCAGTTGCTTGACTTGGTGAACAAGCTCGCTAGTCGCGCATCGCCTTGATTCTTGTCGAATGATGTGGCATACACCATCTCCAATAGCTGACTCTCCACAACGTTAGAACTGGTCAGGATTCGACTAATAGCTTTGCGGATCAACTCCGACATTGCTCCCATAGCGCCTATAAACCCTTCAACCACAACACCCTGAAAGCTAGTTAGTAAGACTTGGTTTGAGTCCTTAAGGGACGTTCTAGCAATATAGGGTCGAATTAAGAGGTTCGTTTTACAGTCCGAATCCTTAGACAGGGTTGATTGCATTTCACAAACTTGCGTAGGACTCAAGGGTGTCAAACAAATGCGCATATTGTCATGGACAAAGGAATATTGGTTGGTGTGCCCACAGTGAGTGGTCCTCTTGTCAGACTGCTAAGGACGCCCCAATAGGAGGTGGCCAGCCTGCATAGGAATCACATCACATAGGACTTGGTCCTTGTATTGTCCGACACTAAATGGGACTGTGACCTGTTCCTTAACTTGGATCGCAGCCTTATCATTCAACCATTTCAAGCGATAAGGACGAGGGTGGTTTGTTGTCGCTAGAGACAATTTCATGACAAGACTAGAACTTTTAACATTCGTGCAAGATCCTCCGTCTATAATCAAGCCACACACTCTACCAATTACAGTGCACTTAGTGTGGAAGATCTTTGCGCGCTGGTTGGTGTTCTCGTCGGCTGCCGAGTTGGTGTTGAGGACGCGTCTGATCATCAAGAGTTCCCCAACCTCTGGCTCAGCTACGGTAACTTCTAGTTCAGCCTCACCTAGAGCTTTCTCCTCAGTCGCCTTATCTTCATACTCGATCTCACCGGCTTCAGTAAGGATCATCGTGCGGGCGTTCGGGCATTCCCCAGCATAGTGGCCTCTGCCTTGGCACTTGAAGCAGACTATGTCACGGCTCCGGACGTCATTGATGTCACGTCGTGGATCTTGTCGCTCGATGAAGTTGGGCTCCCTTGTCTTGAATTGTGAGTCAGCGCTGTCTGCCTTCGGCTTCTCCGGTAATCGGTTTGAGGGAGATGCATTAGGAGTCCAAGTTGAAGCTCCTTGAGTGCGAACACGTGGCGCGGAGGCGCTCTTCTTCTTGATCTGACTCTCTATCTGCAACGCGAGGTGCATCAATTCCTCGAACACTTGATAATTATGTTATATCTGTACGTTACAAATTGGTTTAAAATTTGAATAATATATATCTATTTGAACACAAATCTCTGATAATTAGTTATTTACATAATTCCCAGTTATTTTCATGTTCTTGTTTCAATAATTACATATTTTGACTGATATTTGAATTATTAAATATTAATCTATTTAGTATTTCAATACTATATAATATTCCCTTTTTTACATCAAAATTTCTAATTTACCGTTTACCCAAAGTTATTTTTATTAAATTTAAATGATTATTTATTCATTTGTGTGTAATGTGTCGAAATGACAATTTTTATGAAATATAGGGAGTATTATTAGGTTTCACTATTGAATTTCTTTGTAAAGTTTTGACTATTTCATTTTTTTTGTTTATAATGCACTAGATTAGGACTCCCCCGATGTGCAGGTTTAGAGTTTTTAAAATAAAACTAAATTTAACAAAAAAAAAAAAAATTTAGTAAGTAAAAACTATCTATAAAAGTTAATAGATACACCGAAGTGTCCAATGTGATATTTGATGTAGAAGGTGTGATTCTGTGGTTGAGACTATTAATCTTGTTTTCTTTGAAGCCCTCGCTCTTGTGAAGTTTGGGATTTATCTCCGACTCTTGTCTCGTCACAGGGTTTTCAATATGAGTCGGTGTACTGGAATTTGGATTTTGTTTTATGTAGGGATATCTCTCAACAGGGTGATTCTGATCAACTTCTTTAATTACCATGGATTTTATGGGCAATTCGGAAGGCCATAAATAAAAATGATTTTCAAGGTTTAGTTAGCCTGAGAAGAGACGCTCTCTTTTATGGCGGTCATGTCAGCTCCATCTCCGTCTTCGGATGTCTAGATTTCTTCACCTCGTTGTAAGATTGATGGTTCTTGGTAAGAAACCAATGTGCATTTAGGATTGGACTGGTGGTGTGATAACTCTCTAATTTACATGTTTTAAGCATCCTTTTTTTGTCCATATTTTGCATTGTTTATACCCTTACCTTAGCATTTTAGGTCATTAACTGTAGGAATTCACATTTAGGCCATTTAGGGTGTTGCATTCTTGCATTTGCATACTTTGGATGAAAACAGGTGCTTTAGAGCCTAAAATGGGTAGAAACAAGGACAAATCCGAGCATGTACCCGAAGGTGCTATCGAGCTGGAAGAACAGTCCGAACCCCAATCCGATCGAGGAAGATCTAAGAGCAGGAAGAACAATCCAAAGACCTACCCGAGGAGTAACCTGACCTCAACCTCGTGCACCCCATCGAGTAGACCCTCGGGTAGGACTTGGAAGCTATGTCAAAGGGGTGTCCATATATAACCCCCCCCTCTTCTTCCTCTCGCACGAGCATGCTGCAAACCCTCAAACCAGAGCGCGAGAGCTTCTGAGAAAGATCTAGAACGACTCAAACACGTTTCCACTTTTATTAAAATTTTATTTTACTTCTTTTGCTACTCTTTTAGATTTCTACTCTGTACTCTTTATTCTCTACTCTATCTTTTAATACAATGAAATTTTCGTTTATCTATGCTTTTATGTTTTCTGCAATGAGTTCCGAGTAGTGAAGTAAAGTTTCTAGGGATGGGATAGATGATTTCGCGTTCTTGATCGGTTAGGATGTCTTAGTTTGATTGTATATGTTTTATAAATTCCCTTCTAGATTGGTGTTCTTCATGCTATCAACAAACCGAGAGGGTGAGATTAGATTTAAGGTGTTTTACCACCGAGAGGTGTAGATGAAATGCTTGAATCAATCAATACTAGAGATTTACCCACTTAGCCTAAGAGATTAGATGAGTAAGGGGTTTATTGACAATAATGAATCGGTTCGTATTGCCTGCTTGGTCATGTTTCTCCAACGAGAGTTGGGTAGGGGAGTGATCAAGGTTGATTGTTTCTATCAGGAGAGTGTTTTAACAAGGTTTTAGAGATTCATTGTCTAGGGAATATTTGCTTGAGGCAAGTAAGGCATATGTATCGGTCAGGAACACTTAGGAGTCGATTACCCCATCCTTAGAAGCTTTTGTATTTTAATTGTTTGCATTTCTATTCCTTACTCATCCCTTACCCGAAAAGGTACACGATCACCTGCTTCGAGTAACCATTCGAGCTGTTCATACCTTACTTGTTTACTCGATCACCCCACCTGATCATGTACTCGAATGTTTGCATCAAGTGCTTAGGTCGTGTGGTTTCTTGTTTATATTCTTTCTTTTATTTATTTTAGGATTGTTAGATCAACCATTTATTGCTTGGCTTGACTTGCTTGCTTCTGATTGCATCCTACCTGCTAGCATAACAACCATTTGGATTGATAACCTTTTGTACTACATCTGGATAGGGAATTGATACCTTGGGTGAAAATCATGCTATCAATTTGGCTCTGTTGCCATTTGGTTGAATCTAATTTTGCTACGTTTAGGATTTTAGCACTTGCTAGATTAAGTTCTCTTATCTACATTGGTTTGGAATCTGACTTGTTTGCTTTCGTGTTCGTCTGTTTTGCATTTCAGGTATAACCCAAGCACCCACCCGACCCGTCACTCGATCACCTAGATCGGGTTGACCCTCGTGTACACACTCGGTCACCTCTTTGTGCATGCAAACGCGATCCAAGGGTAGCCAAAAATTGAGTCCTTTCATCGACAACATGAACAGACCAAGGTTACTTCGTCCACAACAAGTTCAACAACCGCAACCAGCCACAACTGAGGAGACAATGAACAATCAAAACGGTCCACCAGCTCCTCAAGCAAGGACCAACATAGGAGCAGGGGATGCTCCATCTACTCATACTCAAAGGAATGACATTGTGCCACTTGATGTCCAGAACAACAATTTTGAGATTAAGAGTAGTCTCATCCAAACGATACAAACCAACAAGTTTCATGGATTGCCAATGGAGGATCCATTGGACCATCTGAATAAATTTGATAGGCTCTGTAGTCTCACAAAGATTAATGGATTTAGTGAGGATGTATTCAAACTCCGGCTTTTCCCATTCTTTTTGGGAGACAAAGCACACATCTGGGAGAAATCACTCCCCAAGGAGTCCATCACCACCTGGGAAGCATGCAAGAAGGTATTTGTAGCCAAATTCTTCCCCAAATCCAGAACCGCAAGGCTGCGAAATTATATTTCCAGCTTTGTTCAGAAGAAGAATGAGACGTTCAGTGAAGCTTGGGAACGTTTCAAGGGATACACAACACGATGCCCTCATCATGGATACAAATGTTACTGGACACCGCAAGCAAAGGAAACTTCCTTAACAAGGATGTCGATGAAGGTTGGGATCTAATGGAGAACTTGGCTCAGTCTGATGGGCATTACAATGAATAATACGATCGCACTGTACGATCTACTGGAGAGAAAGATTCCAGGTACAAGAGGGACATGAAAGCCCTCAATGACAAGCTCGATAAGCTCCTCAACCAGCAACATCATGTTCATGCAATATCAGAGGCAAAGCAGTTTTTACAAAAAGATGGGGAGAATGTTCAGATAGAGGATGTGAACTACATCAACAACCAAAGGGGTTACAACAAAGGGTACAACAACTACAAGCCGAATCTGAATCTGTCATACCGTAACCCAAATGTTGCCAATCCTTAAGACCAAATCTACCCATCTGCAGTTCAAGGGAACCAGGTCCAGCAAAAGCCTTTTGTCCACTACAACCAAGGCTATGCTCCTAAGCAGCAGTACTCTGGCAATTACCACCAACCCATTGCCCCACCTGGATTCCAACAACAACAAGGCCCGCAGAACCATTTCCATGACGCTGACCTACGTGGCCTAATTCAGCAGATGATTCAAAATCAGGCATCAGCTGCTATGGACAACGAAAAAGGTTTGCAGAGATGAGCAATAAGATCGATTCTGGATATAATGACTTGACTGCCAAGTATGATTCCCTCAACACCAAGCTAAGGTACCTAGAGGGCCACCACACAAACCAACCACCACCAAAGGTTAACCAGCTTCCAGGTAAAGCAGTTCAGAACCCAAAGGATTATGGCACCGCCCAGGCCATTTCCTTGATGATGATCATGAGGATTACCTCACTGAGGATAGTGATGTTCAAGATGGGGAGGATATGGATTACTATGGGATAAATGAGGCCAAGTACAACATATCCAAGTACGAACCCGAGCCTTTACCCGAGGAGACTAATCAGTTGATGATCGAGCACTGGTTTGAGAATCACAAATCGAAGATCCACCCGAGGCAGAACCCAATGACTCACACGATGATGGTGATCGGATTATACATCGAGTAGATGTTCAGATGACAGATCAACCTCAACTGCCTGGAGCAGCAGAAGGGGAACTAGAGGAAAGATTCAATGCTGCTCTGGACATCCAACTGGAGGCGCTTGCAGAGCGTATGGCCAAGCGAAAAGCTCCATCTCCTAAGCTCTTGCCACCACACGAACTTCAAGAGGAAATCACCAAGGAGGGGTCTCAGCTAGAGATTGAGGTTAAGGAAGCTGTCCAGGAGATTGGGTATGAAATTCTCAGGTGTGGAGTGTGCTTAGATCCTAAGCTGTGAATCGAGGAGAAATTGGAAGATCCTGGCTCTTTTACTTTGCCATGCTCGATAGGACTTCGGATTTTCAAAAATTGCTTGTGCGATCTAGGAGCTTCAGTCAGCATCATGCCACTGTCAGTCGCCAACAAGATTTGTTTCAGCAGTTTTAAACCGAGTACTCTATATTTGGTTCTAGCTTATAGAAAAATCAGACATCCGATTGGGATCCTGAAAATTTTGCCTCTCAGGATTGGAAGAGTGGAAGTCCCTACTGATTTTATGATCCTTGATATGGATAAGGAACCAGACAATCCACTGATCCTAGGGAGACCATTCTTGGCAAGTAGGAGCAGTGATTGAGGTGAAACAAGCAAATATCAGAATTGAGCATGAGGACCATTTCAAGATGGAGTTTGATGTCAAGAAAGGAGTTAAAAGGCTAACCATTGATGGACAAGTCTTTTCCACTAAGACAAAGCAAAGAGGAGTCAAGCATCTTGAAGAGGTCAACACTACATTTGCTGTAGAACCTGGACAAGACTTGGAAAATCCATTGAATCAGTCTGCTACAGTGGGGAGAATTCCAGAGCCTCTCCCTCCTAATCCCATGCATAAAGAGCATGAAGAGTCAAGCTTAGTGACTTTAAATAAGCTCACTTGGGAGGAAATCCCAAAGGTATCCTTATATTTTTCTCTTAATTTAATTTACTTATTTTGTCTTATTGTTGATTTTTACATATTTAAATATATTTATTTATGAAAAAAAAAGTGAAAAAGGAAATTTTGGGGAAACCTGAGGCTCAACCCGACAACGTACCCGACGCGCCTGATCGTGTTTCTACTCGTGTGGCGAGTGGAGTCCAAATTCCACAAACCCTAGCCCACTCTCGGACAAGCCTCAGAAGCCAATCCTCTCTATTTAAGGAGTCTAACCCTCACAACTCCATAAGTTCTCTCTAAACCCTAAAACTCTTTGTCTTCTTATCCTTTCTCTCTCAAACTCGAGTCTTCTAAGATTTTCGGGAACTAACCCTATTGATCTCGAGTTCAGCTTTTATTTCTTTTCAAGGACTGGATAATGGAACAAAACATGAAAACCTACCAAAGGAAGGGAAGAGGATCAACCTCCGCCGCCGTCGAACCCCGCGATTCCCAAGGAAAAGGAGGTGTTCCGCATTCCCAACCGCTGGCTGGACGTTTTGCTTCTCCAACCCGATGCTCAACCCGATCCATTACCCGATCCGGTGCTCGAGTAACTAATCTTGCAGACCTCCGAGTTCGCTCACCAATCCTGGTGGCGAGTGCTGTTCGCCAATCTCCTCGACATAGGGACATGTCTAGGTCTGAGAGAACTGTTACTGATCCTATGGAGGTCGATTCTAATGCCGGAGGAGGAGAGCTGGAGGAGATCCAAACATCACAGTTAAGGAGAAGAGCTGCGGTTGCAAGAGGGAAGAGACCAGCCTCTAAAAAGGCTGAGAGAGCAGCTGAAGAAGAAGGTCGTGACACGGAGGAAGAGAACCGTGACCGAGAGGAGGAGCAGAGAAAACACACACGCCAGGCTTCACGGAGGCTGAAGCTGAAAGAGGTGGAGACTCCTGCCAAGCTCTTCAAGGTTTTCCGCAAGATGAGTTTTGTTGGTACCCGCTATCCTCACCGAGAAACGATGAAGCAGTTGGGCATCGCTAGAGATGTCGAGTTTCTGTTCGACATGTGCCTCCTGGGCTAGATGATGCAAGCCAACCTCAAAGCTTATGCGGAGGAGACAGTTCACTTCCTCTCCACGCTGCGGTTACATTATTTCGTGGATCACCCGACCCTACTACCCAATGGTGGTACCCGATGGTGGGATCGGGTTCATCACCTTCTTCGTGCGAAACAAGGAGTACCGGCTTACTTTCAAGGAAATGAAGAAGCTGTTTGGTTTCAAGACTGGGATTGGAGAAGGCATGGAGGTGAGCAAAGAGGAGATGAGGTCCCCATGGCTGACAATAGGAGACAAGCTCCCCTACAAGTCTACAAGTTCCAAATCAGCTCAAATAAGGAGTCTCGTTTTGAGATACTTTCACAAATCTCTAGCTTGCACCTTGTTCACTAGAAAGGAGACTGGGAATGTGAATGACCATGAGCTCCAGCTGCTAGACATTGCCTTGTGTGGAGTGTTAGACAATGTTAGGGATGGTACACCGCTAGTCGGAGATGTTGCGGACACTAGTATGGTCTTTGTGCTTATCGATCAGTTCCTTTATCTCAAGTCATGGGCTATGAAAACTGAGAGAAGAGAGGGAAATGGAGAGATCTCCATAGGAGGACGGGTTACACATATTTTGGTGGCTTGCGATGTACCTTTGAAGGGAGTAGTACACAACCCGAGATGGCTGGACATCGACTACCTCATGCTGGCGAGGTACTTGGCTTATGAGAAGCCAAACGACATGCTGCTCTTCAAATTTGTCCATCCAACTGCCAGAGCCGCCCAAATGATCCTGCCCAATGTCATGTGCACCAAGGTTCGGTTGGGGGACAACATAGACTTCACACCGCCTCTAGAGGAGCTGTACAACCCAGAGGAAGAATCCGAAGCTGAAGAGAGAGAGAGCCGACCGGGCAAGGGCGGGGAGATAGCTCAGAAGATTATAACTTTGAGGAGTATGTTTGCTCTCAAAAGCAACCTGTTGGGATGAGGGAAGCCCACAAGAGGATCATATGGTTGAAGAGGATGAACAAGTTCCTGGTTAGGAAGGTGAAGGATCTTACCGGTTCGGTGAAGGTGATGGGAGGTCAGATTAAGGAGCTGCAAGACAAGGAAAGTTGTGCCTCAGCTCCCACTTCGGCATATGCACCCACATGGGTGGGAAGAAGCGGACAACTAGGAGGAACCCGAGGACTAGCACCTCCAGAACCTCACAGAGCATCATCCTACGAGCCCCAAGCTGAGGAGGATGTCACGATACCCGTAAGATTGCAGAGAAGCCACTCAGCAAACTGTTATATATTTTCTAAAAATTAAATTTCTTATAAACTTAATATTTAAGGTTAAAGGGAGTGGTTCCTATTGTTTTGTAAATTTTATTAGGATGAGAAATCTTGTTTCCAAAACTTAGAAATTTTATGGGCAATCCGTAAGGCCATAAATAAAAAAGTTTTTGAAGGTTTAGAGATCGAGGTGAATGATATAATTTCTCAGGCTTCTAGCGATAAATTAGCCTGAGAAGAGACGCTCTCTTTTATGGCGGTTATGTCCGCTCCATCTCCGTCTTCGGATGTCTAGATTTCTTCACATCGTTGTCAGATTGATGGTTCTTGGAAAGCAACCAATGTGCATTCAGGATTGGACTGGTGGTCTGATAACTCTCTAATTTACAAGTTTTAAAGGTGAGTATTTACATTTTTCTATAAACAGTAGTTAGTTGTATAATTTTCACAATCATAATTTTTTATCTTATATAAAAAGTAATCTTTTTCTTGTAAAATTAAATTAAAATAAGTAAACAATATTACAATTTCGAATTTCTTGAAATATATATATATATATATAATGATCTTTTTTTTTAGTGATACGTTGAATCTTTACATTTTTATTTTCTAAAAATTTTATAATTTTAGAATTGACATGTGTCAACATCTGAATAATATAATTAATACGTGTCAAGATCTTGTTAATAAATAATTTTGACGTCAAACTTTATATAATAAGATTCAAATTATTTTTTGGAAACTTAATTAAAATTTAAATTACAGATAATTTTTTTAATGCACTATTTTAAATTATTATTTAAAATATCTTGAATATATATATGTAGAATCTACAAAAAAAAAAAAAAAAATGAATATGCATTTTAATAACATTCCATGAATTGGAACACGATAGAATGGGCGAGTTTCCCGTGACTTCTCCATGATCGCTGACGCTAACTATCCTACGCCACTGGAGTATAAGATTTGATCAAAAATCAAATCGTACACCTTTTGGCTATATGTTTGATCAATGAGCAGAAGTAAGTTGCCATAGGATGATAGCTCTAAAGTGTAATGTCATTGAAGATTAATATCGCTGAAGAGTGATTAAAGCGATGATTTCCTTTTGACACATGTGGCACATAATTTTATTAGAATTTGTGACAAAAATATATATATTAGAATTGGTCTAGTAGAATATAGTGTGATATATTATTAAACACGAAACATGAACCATAAAATAGTGTCATATATTACCCTCAGAATTACATTAAGGTCATATCCCAAAACTAAAGTTATAATTTAATGAGAGCAAAAATAATTTTACGTACGTTTATTGTGTGAAGATGAAATCAAAGTCCATCCTCATTCATTCCGTTGTTTTTTCTTCCATTCAATATGTAGCTAATCGTTAATATTTTTATATATTAACACCAAATCGTTAATTGAGCATTATGAAAAACAAAAAGACGTCGTTGCCGGGTGATATCTTAAGTTTTTGTTGGGTTTTAAGCCTTGTTTTTGCATCGTTTTGTTGCATAATTTTGTCATTCTAGGTTTTTTTAGCAGCATATGCATCTAGTATGTCATCTCTCAGGTTCTTGGAGTAATCCCATCACATTTGGAGCATTTTAACTTGTTTTGGTGCAAAGAAGCAAAGAAGAGTGAAGTGGAGAAACAGAACAACATCAAGGAGCATAACCGGCCTAGCCCATCGGTCAAAGCCTCTTTGGTTGACCCCATCGGCCACCTCCCATCGACCAAACCCTGCCCGATGCCACTCCTCCACGTCAAGATCAGGAGCCACACGCGGCCACCTCCCATCGGCTAAACCTTGCCCGCGTGAAGCCATCGGCCACCTCCCATCGGCCAAACCCTGCCCGATGCCACTCCTCGACGTCAAGATCAGGAGCCACACGCGGACACCTCCCATCGGCCAAACCCTACAAGAAAACCTGTGTTTAGCGACTACCACTTGTGACTCTTTATTCAGTCGCAAAAAATAGCGACCACTTAGCAATTCATTTATGACTGTTTCCCCATCAAATTTACGGAAGAAGCAAAAAAGTCGCACATTTACGTCGGAAACATTATAGTCGCAAAACAATTGCATTTGAGACTATTCAGTGACAATAATTTATAAAAAACGATTTTGCAACATATACTCTGGTCACAAGTTTATTTATCGATAACTTGCTAACACCTATTTTTTTGCGATGAATGTGCTACGACATGTGCGAGTTTATGTAACTCTTTTGTGACTGTTTATCGTCTAACACCTGAATTAGATACTGGTTTGCGACTCCTTAGCAACTCTCGATTTTTTGAATCTGAAATTTAACATTAGAGAAATGTTAATATGTTTCTATACACATTTCCACTTTGAATTGATCAATATCAATCATATAAACTTTTTCAAAATTTTCCATTTTAGTATTTAGACACAAAAATTTCATAATATCTAAATCATTGTAAAGAGTACATGTTATTTCATAATATGGTTCGTAATTTTATGAAAATTGCAAAACAAAGATATGAAAACAATATGAACGATTCTTGGGTTCACTCCTTAGGTGAACCCCTTTGTTCACTTCTCCTTATTTTAGCCAATGAGAATCTAACAGGTCATAATATATTTAAAAACTTATTTATTCACCTCTTTATAAACTAAAGAAACAAAATCTGTATACATTATTGTAAAATTAAAAACTTAAACAGCTTATTTATAAACCAAACCGATATATAATTTCATTCTATTTATAAAATCTAAACCCTAACCATCTCATTTGTAAACCCAAACCGACATATAATTTCGCTCTAGTTGTAAAATCTAAACCCTAACCATCTCATTTGTAAACTCAAACCGACATATAATTTCGTTTTAATTGTAAAATCTAAACCCTAACCACTTCAATTGTAAATCCAAACCGACATATAATTTTGTTTTAATTATAAAATATATACCCTAACCACTTCATTTGTAAACCCAAACCGAAATATAATTTTGTTTTAATTATAAAATATATACCCTAACCATTTTATTTGTAAACACAAACTGACATATAATTTTGTTTGAATTGTAAAACCTAAACCAAACCAATATTTAACTTTCCTTAAAAAAAAATCTATAGAATTTGTTTCCTTAATCTGTTTTGTTTTTAATTTAATTTTGATTTATTTTTAGACAAAATAATATATAGAAAATTCTCATTGGTTGAAAAGGAAGAAGTGAACAAGAAGGTTCACCCCATGAGTGAACCTAAGTATTTCTCAAACAATATTTAAAGGTCATAAACTATTTCATATACTCTATAAGACAATCATGAGTTCATATTGTTGATTGATATCAATTGATCTGGTCAAAAATGATAGATTCCAAAAATTTGTATTGTGACTAAAGTCGGAGTCACAATAGGGTAACAATTTGCGACTAACTTGTTACTAACTTTACGACTCTTATTTTTTACGACTATCTTGCTATTAACTTTGCGACTACTGTGCAACTACTTTTGCGACTGTTTAGCGTCTAACACCTGAGCTAGATACTCTTTTGCGACTGTTTAGCGTCTAACACCTGAATTAGATACTGGTTTGTGACTCCTTAGCAACTCTCGATTTTTTGAATTTGAAATTTCACATTAGAGAAATATTAACATGTTTCTATACACATTTCCACTTTGAATTGATCAATATCAGTCATATAAACTTTATCAAAGCTTTCCATTTCAGTATTTAGACACAAAAATTTTTAATATCTAAATCATTGTAAAGAGTACATGTTATTTCACAAGAAGGTTTGTAATTTTATGAAAATTGCAAAACAAAGATATGAAAACAATATTTAAAGGTCGTAAACTATTTCATATACTCTATAAGACAATCATGAGTCCATATTGTTGATTGATATCAATAGAATTGGTCAAAAATTATAGATTCCAAAAATTTGTATTGTGACTAAAGTCGGAGAGTCACAATAGGGTAACAATTTGCGACTAACTTGTTACTAACTTTGCGACTCTTGTTTTTTGCGACTATCTTGCTATTAACTTTGCGACTACTATGCAACTACTTTTGCGACTGTTTAGCGTCTAATACCTGAGCTAGATACTCTTTTGCGACTGGTTAGCATCTAACACCTGAATTAGATACTGGTTTGCGACTCCTTAGCAACTCTCGATTTATTGAATTTGAAATTTCACATTAGAGAAATGTTAACATGTTTATATACACATTTCCACTTTGAATTGATCAATATCAGTCATATAAACTTTGTCGAAGCTTTCCATTTCAGTATTTAGACATAAAAATTTCATAATATCTAAATCATTGTAAAGAGTACATGTTATTTTATATGAAGGTTTGTAATTTATGAAAATTGCAAAACAAAGATATGAAAACAATATTTAAAGGTCATAAACTATTTCATACACTCTATAAGACAATCATGATTCCATATTGTTGATTAATATCAATAGAACTGGTCAAAAATGATAGATTCCAAAAATTTGTATTGTAACTTAAGTCGGAGAGTCAAAATAGGGTAACAATTTGCGACTAACTTGTTACTAACTTTGCGACTCTTGTTTTTTTGCGACTATCTTGCTATTAACTTTGCAACGATTTCGCTACCCTTCTGTGACCATTGTGTTACTCTATTTGACCATTTTATTATTTTTTGCCAAGGTTTAGGCGCGTAATATTTCCCCTTTGTTTTTATAGTATCTGTCTCTTTTGCGACTACTTTGCGACTCCTCTTCATTAATTACTAGGCAAAAAACTCAACAATCTCTATCATTTCTCTCATTCTATTTTTTGACTAAGTGTCAAAAACCTCTCAAATCTCTCTTCTTTCTCCTCTCGAATCTCTCCTCTTGTCCTCTCAAATCGATCAAATCTCTCCTCTTCTACTCTCAAATCTCTCCTCTTTCTCAACTCTCTCTAATGGCTGGTAGGGGTCGCGGAGGCAGATCAGCTGGAGGTGTTAGGGGTCGCAGATGCAGATCCGGTGGAGGTGTTAGGGTTTACAATTGTGCGAGTACAAGGGAACCCAGTTCTTGTAAGATTTAATGTAGAAAGAACTAACTTGTGATAAGAGAAGGAGTAGAGTAGAGTATAGTAGAGTAAGGAAGAGTAGAATCGTAAAGGATAAGGAGAGAGTAGAGTAGAGTATTGTGGAGAAAGAGAAAATCTCTTTTCTTACTTAATTTAGTTCCTAGTTACAAACTACATATAGACAATTACAAAGAGAATATTCTACCTAAGATGCTATGCACAATTACACATAATGTAAGTGGCATCTCCTTAAGTATACATGTGATCTTTGTTAGACTTCCCACTTGCACAAACTCGCCAACGGCTCCATGGGAAGGCTCTCGAAGTCTTGTGACCGTTGGAGACTGATTATCTTGGACTGGACTTGTAAGGCCTCCAAACGGTACAGACGGCCCATCATGTTGGTTGTACGGATGTACGGACGTACGGACGTCCGGACGATGGTGTGAGTTCTCATACTCCCCCTCAAGCTTGATCAAGAGAATCAATCAAGCTTGAATTCATGAACATCTACCTCGTTAAAAACATTAGTGTAGAAAACCACTTGGGAAAAACTATACATAAGGGAAAAAGAGTGTAGGTGCCATGTTTGGGAACTTATGCCCGAGTGAGATCATGAAGGCCAAGTTTGGAGTGAATGTACTCACATACTTGTGGATTTGCGGCTTTGGTGAGTACGTCTGCCAACTGTTTAGAAATTTCGGTATGACATGGGAGGACAACTCCGAGTTTGATTTGCTTTCGAACCTTGTGACAATCAACTTCGATGTGCTTGGTCCTCTCGTGGAATACCGAGTTGGTTGCTATGGGAATGGCTGCTTCGTTACCACAATGCATCATGATTGGCTTTGAGGATTCCACTCCAAGATCCTTGAGTAAGGCTTTCAGCCACATTAGTTCTGTAGTTAGTTTCCACATGGCCCTATTCTCGGATTCGGCGCTTGATAGTGATACCACCTTTTGTTTCTTGCTTTTCCATGTGACTAGGTTGCCTCCTAGGAAGGTGCAATAGCCTGTAGTCGAGCGACGGTATTCACGATCTCCAACATAGTCAGCATCACAATATCCCACAAGCTCAGTGCTCTCATTACGTCCCATCCAAATGCCTTGTCCCGGCGAGCCCTTGATATATTTGAGTATTCGATTCACCATGTTCCAGTGGTGTACGGTTGGAATTTGCATGTGCTGGCTCGCCTGGTTCACAGCAAAACAAATGTCAGGCCGTGTAATAGTGAGATATATAAACTTACCTACTAGGCAGCGATACTGTTTGACATCTTCGAATGGAGCAGCATCAAGTTCCCCCTTTCCTCCTGCCTTATAATTTTCTTCAAGTGGTGTTGACACCGCCTTTGAACCTAGTTTACCTGCTTCCTTTAACAGATCAAGAGCATATTTCCTTTGTGATAAAAACAAACCCTCATCCGACCTATATACTTCTATCCCAAAGAAATATTTGAGTTCTCCAAGGTCCTTAATATTAGAAACTGATTTTAGAAAGGTTTTAGTATCTTCAATACCTACCATGTCACTTCCAGATATGATGATATCATCAACATATACTAGAATGACTACAATACCTTTGTCGCTTGGTAGAGTGAAGAGGGTGTGATCCGCCTCTGATTTGCAAAATCCTCTCTCAAGTAGTGTGGTGCTTAACTTATGGTACCATGCCCTTGGAGACTGTTTTAAACCATAAATTGCTTTGTTGAGTTTAAATACCTTGCCAGGACCATTAGTGTCTTCTAGGCCTGGTGGAGGTCGCATGTAGACTTCATCTTCAAGCTCACCTTGCAAGAACACATTCTTAACGTCCATTTGCCATAGTTCCCAATCCAGGTTAGTTGCCAATGAGAGAACAACTCGAACCGTGTGTAATTTGGAAACCGGAGCAAACATATCAAGATAGTCCTCCCCATAAGTTTGTGTGAATCCTCTTGCAACAAGTCGTGCTTTGTAGCGTTCAATCTCCCCATCACTCTTGTATTTGATAGTGAAGATCCATCGAGAGGTAACAGCCTTCTTACCTTTTGGTAAGTCCGCCTCATCCCACATATGGTTTTGCTCCATGGCCGTTTTCTCGGCTCCAACTGCATCACGCCACACCTTATGTTCCTTGGCTTCATCATAGATTTATTGTATCCAATGTTTGTCAACTTGGCCGAGGAAGGCCTGGTGTGTCAAAGGAAAATGAGCAAGAGTACATAAGGCTTGAATTGGATGGGCAACAACAACATTGTTGTAGTACACACGAGGGACATGTTTGAGTCGTTGACTACGCCGTAGTGTAATAACTCCCTCTTGGTCTTGTTCTTCACTATCATCATCATCGTCATCATCTTCATGTAGTGTAGTGACTTGTTCTTGGTCTTGTTCTTCATCAATTTTTTTGATGATCGTCCTCATCGACCTCGGCGTGATCGGACTGAGTGACTGGAGTGGGGTGGTCTGCGTCATTTGGGCTACTAGGAGCACATCCAACTGGTGGAACAGAGTCTCTTGATGAGTTTGGCCCAGCTGGATTTGAATTTTCCCGATTGTTTTTGAATCCTAGCCGTTCAAGAATAATGCGAAGGTTCTTGGCACGATCGGATGAGGAAGTGGACATGTCGCGTAGGTCATCCCAGTTTTTATTGTCATAGTACCCTTGAGATTAAACAAACTTCACGTCACGAGACACCAAGACGCGTCTAGTCTCTAGTTCATAGCCTATGTACCCCTTTTGTGTTGTAGAGTAGCCGATAAACATACTCTTAGTACTTTTGGCATCAAGTTTGTCTTGCATTTCACCTAGTCTCAAAACATAACATACACAACCAAACACTCTTAAGTGATCAAATGTAGGTTTTTCTTTGTTTAATACCTCAAATGGTGATATGTCATGAAGAATCTTTGTAGGTGTTCGATTGATGAGGTAACAAGCCGCAAGGACAGCATCCCCCCAAAACTTCTTTGGAACACTTGTGTGGAACATCGTGGACCTTGCTACCTCCATGAGATGTCTATTCTTCCTTTCAGCAACCCCATTTTGTTGTGGTTTGTGGTGTGTAGGGACAACATGTTTGATGAATAATTCCATGATTGGCTAAATATTGTTTGAAGGCATGACTTGTATACTCCCCACCATTATCTGATCTCAAAATTTTAATCTTGGCATTATAGTGGTTAGTCACATAGTTTTGAAAATTAGTGAAAGCCTCAAGAACCCTATCTTTAGATGGGAGCAAGGTTAACCAAGTATATTTAAACTTTTCATCAATAAAAGTGACAAAATATTTTTGGTTTTCTCTTGAAAGACAAGGAGATGTCCACACATCCGAAAGAACCAAATCAAAACAATTTTCATAAATAGTCATAGACTTAGAGAAAACAGTTTTGCAGTATTTACCAAGCATACAAGCCTCACAATCATCATTTTTAAAAGACATATTTGGAAATATAAGTTCTAAAGCTCGAAAGTGGGGATGTCCTAATCTAGCATGCCAAATAGCACTATTAGCCTTAACAATAACTGAACTGAAACAAAAAGATAAAGATGGGGCTAGGTTTGAATCCTCAAGCGCATAGAGATCATCTTTCGAGACTCCTTGGCCAAGCACTCGACTTGTGTCAATATCCTGAAAATGTACATTGTTAGGGACAAATATTGCATAACAATTTAGATCAGTGGTTGCTCTCTTAACCGATAATAATTTTGAGGTAAAGCTCTCTTAACCGATAATAATTTTGAGGTAAAACTAGGCATATAGAAAGCTTTTGAGTTCTTATCAAATAATTTTAAGTTTCCAATTTCTTCTACTGGTACCTTCTCACCATTAGCTATAATAACATTTCCACTAGCAGGTTTAATTTCACTAATTAGCTTGGAATCACTAATCATATGATGAGATGCACCAGAATCAACAATAAGCGGTTTAGTTGGTTTTAAAGCAAGATAGGAGTTACCGAAGGCCTGCTTGAGGGCTTTGATGAGTGCATCAAGTTCTGATTTCCTCACCAACTCTGAGGATGCTGCTAGAGCAGTTCCATTTCCTCCGGAGGCTTGATGGTGTGGCTCAGAAGTCGTCGCTTGATGAGCTCTTGGTCCTCCACGGCTTGGTCCTCCACGATTGATACGAAGGTGGGGATGAAGAATCCAGCAGCGACTCTTGAAGTGACTAGTCTTCTTACAATGTTCACAAAAAGGAGGATTCTTGTCTTCATGCTTGAAGTATCCTTTGTTTGCAATAGCAATCTCCACCTTGTTGGATGTGACTAGTTCTCCTTTGCTTCCAAACAGTCCAATGGAGCCATGTTTCTTTTGAATTTGGTTGCAAACATCATCAAGGCTCAGAAGCTTGTCTGACCTCAAGATGTGCTTGATGAGGTCAATGTAAGAAGGATTTAGCGTCAAGAGTAGGCAAAACACTTTGTCTTGTTCACGCCTTTCGTTTAAGACTGCCGGATCTATGGTTGCCGGTCGAAGCATTTCTAGTTCAGCCCAAAGAGATCTGAACTTACCAAAATGTTTGGTAAACTCCATATCCTCTTGACTGAGGTTTTTGATGGCTCGTTTGATCTCGAAGATGCGGTGGACATTTGTGTCATTTCCGAACACATTTTGAAGTGTGTCCCATAAGTCCTTTGCAGTTTCGCAATATGAGTAGGCCTCAAGGATAGGAGCGTCAAGGGAGTTTTGAATGATGGCTAGAACTCCTTGATCTTCTTGGAACCACTTGTCTTCTCCACTAGCGGCAAGATCCTTGCCGTCGTCGGTGGTCTTACCACTTGGTGCTTCACTTGTGGTGATATGGGACCAAAGTATTCGGCCACATAGGGCTGTTTTTGTGGTTCTTGCCCACAGTAAGTTGTTCTATCCTTTGCGAGTCACTGGAACAATCAAGGTTTTGATGTTCTCCATGATAAACTGACCGTTGGTTACAAGTATTATCCAGCGGTTAAAGAAGAAGAGATTTTAAGAACTTGGTACAAAAGCTAAGAGATTTGGTGCGGAAGAGTTTGGTGGTTGTAAGAATCAAAAGAAAGGAGCGACTTGCTCTGATACCATGTAAGGTTTAATGTAGAAAGAACTAACTTGTGATTAGCGATGAGTAGAGTAGAGTAAGGAAGAGAAGAATCGTAAAGTAGAAGGGGAGAGTAGAGTAGAGTATTGTGGAGAAAGAGAAAATCTCTTTTCTTACTTAATTTAGTTCCTAGTTACAAACTAGATATAGAAAATTACAAAGAGAATATTCTACCTAAGATGCTATGCACAATTACACATAATGAAAGTGACATCTCCTTAAGTATACATGTGATCTTTGTTTGACTTCCCACTTGCACAAACTCGCCAACGGCTCCATGGGAAGGATCTCGAAGTCTTGTGACCGTTGGAGACTGATTATCATGGACTGGACTCGCTAGGCCTCCAAAAGGTACATATGGCCCATCATGTTGGTTGTACGGATCTACGGATGTATGGACGTACGGATGTCCGGACGATGGTGTCGGAACGTCGTCTCGCTCCTCGAATCCATCAGGCTCTCAGTCAGTGACTAATTCAAATAGAACTATTTCGTCCCAATTTCCGCCGACGACAAAACAAACGCCTCCTGCTTCTCAACCACCGTGGGTTTCTTCTCCACCACCGCGGGTTGTTTCTTGAAACGACCGACTCGTTTTTTAAAAAGAAATTAATAATAAATAGTAGATAATAATATAATAATAAATAAACTACAACTAGTGGTCCCATACCCACTAGCCACCTAACCACAATCACAATCAACAACGGAATAACCATACCAATAACCAGTAAATATCCAATAAATATAAATAACCAATAATCAAACATAACCAACATTAATTCCAAATCATAAACTAATGATCCAAACAACATAAACTAGAGAACCAGCAATCCTAAACAACATTCTAGGACTCAACTCTAGCAACCTAACAGAAGCCAGACAACCAAGCGATCCACTAGAACATCCTCCTCTTCATTCGGCTTGATTCCACGATCACACTTTGCCTTTACCTGCACCACAAACACATATTGAGATGCATGAGTATTTGATAAACACTCAGTGAGGCAATCCTCCCATCTACTGGGCTATACACACAAGCAACAGTGATTCCAATGTTTCAAACAATCAACAAACAAAGCATACAAACCAGGAAATAGACACCGACTCGCTGGAAGGGAGGTGTCGACCGACACCAGCCAAGTGTCGACCGACACTGGCCTTGGTGTCGACCGACACTGGCCTTGGTGTCGACCGACACTACCCAACAGTGTCGATCGATGCCGATTTGCTGATGTCGACCGACACCAAGTGGTGTCGATCGACACTACCCCTGCAACTGCGATCCGCACGAAGCCGAGAGTCGAATTTTGCTCCCAAATCTCCACCAAATCGTCCAATACTCAAAACCCAAGAAAAATACCTCCGTAGGAACCTATAGCAATCAATCCCAGCAATAAAACACACAAACACAGCAACAAACAAGAAAGAACAAGGAATCAAAGGCTTAGATAAGCCATGGTCATGGACTCACCTCTTTGCAGGAAGATTCAGACCAATAGCAACAAATCCAACCCTCTTAGCAAGCCTCTAGATCCTTCCTAGCTCCAAATCTAAACCCTCACCAAACTACCAAAAAAATGGTTTGCGGGTGTTACAATTCTCCCCCACCAATCTAGATTCGTCCTCAAATCTTGAACGACCATCAGCCAAGGACTCCCGTGCAACCGTCTCCATGACCCGCACTCCTCCGACCGATCTACAGAAGGTCACCTCTAGACGATAGACTCACGCTCCAGGCGTCATTTGCTCTCAACTTTTTGGACTTTCCTTTACTCATAGGCCTAAACCTTGAGTTTTTATTGGTTCCTCATCAGGCTGAAGCCTGCATGCCATAATATTGGCTCCTCATCGGGCCTAAGGCCGCATGCCGTAATATATATAATGAAAATCCAAAACTCGTCTCTCGTGTTGCCACCCTACAGCGCCTCCCCGGATCGTCATCCAAAGTCGATATACCAACCATATTCCCAAGCCACAAAGTCTCTGAATATGGCAGTACTAGGAGAACCTAAGTCCTCCAAGAGTCGCGAGCAAAAAATTCTGAACACGTCTGAGTCCTATCCCTATCTAGGTTTCCTTCCCGTGGCTCACGTAAAACATCTCAATGTCCTACCAACCACATATCCCCTCACTGGAATACCTCATGACCACACAAGGATCATATACATGCCACAAGGGCCGCCACAAAGGCCAAACATAATTTCATAAACAGGACCGCCACTAAGGCCAAACAAATGTCCTAGACAGGACCGCCACCAAGGCCAAACAAATGTCCTAAAAAGGACCGCCACCAAGGCCAAACAAATGTCCTAAAGAAGACCGCCACCAAGGCCACTCGTCCCGAAGGACCGTCACAAAGACCATCTGTTCCGAAGGACCGTCACAAAGACCATCTGCCCCGAAGGACCGCCTAAACAGGCACTCTGGCTAAACAGCCCGCCACAAAGGCCACACAATTGGCTAAACAGCCCAACACAAAGGCCACACAATGGCTAAATAGCCCGCCACAAAGGCCACACACGGCTAAACAGCCCGCCACAAAGGCCACACAATATCTAAAAAGACCGCCACACACGGGCACACTGACTCGAAAGTCCGCCACTAAGGCCACACAAGCCCCTCCAAGGCTCTCGACCGCTATAATGGACAAATTCTAACTCCCGTAAAATTTTCTATTTTTAGCACTTTCCATATTTGGAAACTTTCCACTTTTGGAAACTTCTATTTCAGGAAACTTTCCTCCAAAAACTCCGTCTTACGAAAACTTTGTACCCCGAGCACCACCTCATCTTGTTACTGAGTCGCACAACCAACCACCCCAAGCGACCGAGTAGACAAGAGAGATGGGCTAGAATACTCCATTCCCGGTCTAGCCATGGATTACACATGGGACCAAGATAGATAAGTTCAAGTCACGGCTTGCTTCTCATACCACTTCTTAAACCTTGCCTTCATCTTTGCCTCAGACTCCCAAGTCTACTCCTCAACACCATCATAGTCCCACAAGACTCTCATCAAATGAATCTTCTTCTTCCGAAGTTCCTTGATCCTCCTCTCTAGAACCCTCACCGGTCTCGCCTCCAATGTCATGTTAGGCTGAAGATCCTCAGGAATCTTAGCCAACACCCGCTCTCCCTCACAGAGACACTTCTGCAATATAGAAATGTGGAACACCTTGTGGAACGCACGCATAACATCAGGCAATTCCAGCCTATATGCTACTGGTCCCACCTGCTCAATCACTCTGAACGGACCCATGTACCTCGGACTAAACTTAGTCTCTAAAAATGACCTGTTCGGACCCTGCAACATGGCCATCTTGAGATACACTCTGTCTCCTACCTGAAACTCAAGATCTCTCCTCCTCCTATCAGCATAAATCCTCTACCTATCCTGAGCCTCCTTCATGTTCAGCTTGAGAACCCGAATCTTCTCTGAGGTCACCTAAACAAAACTAGCACCAAACATGCTCCTCTCCCCAACCTGACTCCAGCATAACGGTGTACGACATGCTCTCCCATGCAAAGCCTCCTAAGGAGCCATCTTAATACTCGCCTGATAACTGTTGTTGTAAGAAAACTCTACCAGGTTCAGGTGATCTGCCCAATGGCCACCCCAATCCAACACACACATCCTCAGCAAATCCTCCAGCGTCTGGATCGTCCTCTCTAACTGTCCATCAGTCTCGGGATGATAAGCTGTACTCATATGCACCTTAGTGCCCATCTCTGCCTGAAGTGCTTTCCAGAACACCGAAGTGAACTTTGAATTCCTATCATACACAATGCTCGCTGGCACCCCATGTAATCTGACTATCTCTCTCACATACTTCTTAGCCAAGACCGCTGCTCCATCTATCTTCTTAATAGCCAGAAAATGTGCTGACTTAGTCAACCGGTCCACAATGACCCAAATAGCATCAAAGGTCCGTGACACTAACAATCCTACCACAAAATCCATAGTGATCATATCCCACTTCCACTCAGGAATGTTAGACTCTTTAGTAACCCGCCAGGAACCTGATGCTCAGCCTTCACTAGCTGACACGCATCGCACCTTGCGACCCAACTAGCTACATCCTTCTTCATCCCGACCCAGTGATAGTACCTCTTGAGATCATGGTACATCTTAGTCGCTCATGTATGAATATAAAACTTGCTCGCATGAGCCTCTCTCAGAATCTCCTGCCTCAACTCCTCATCCTTAGGCACGCAAACCTGACCGTGCACCAAGAGAATACCATTATCTGAGACCTGATACTCTGAATCCACATCCTTAGAGGCATTCACCAGCCCCAAATCCTTCTCCTTAGCCAACAGCACCCTACTCAGAAGGTTTGCTCTATCAACTGCTTCCAAACCCAACGGTTCCTGTGAAACAGCACATAACCTCAAATCACTGATCTCTCCTACCAGAGACTCCAACTCTAGCTCAGGAAAAGCCAACACTGGCGTAGTAGTCAACATCTCCTTCAGGCTTGCAAAGCCCTCCACTCACTCCTGTGACCAAACAAAAGGAACATCCTTCCCTATCAACTTAGTCATCGGACGTGCCTTGCTTATAAAACCCTGCACAACTCTCCTGTAATAGCCTGCCAATCCAAGAAAGCTCATGATCTCTGTGGCATTCTACGGTCTAGGCCAATCTTTGATAGCCTGAATATTCTCCGGATCAACAGAAACTCTCTCAGCAGAAACAATGTGACCCAGAAATCCAATCTCCAGCTGCCAAAAACTACACTTGCTGAACTTAGCAAACAAATTCTGCTCCCGCAGCTTTCTAGAACTGCCCTCAAATGCATTGCATGCTCCTCTGAACTCTTAAAATAGCCTAGGATGTCGTCGATTAAAATGATGACAGACACGTCCATGAACTCCAGAAACACGCTGTTCATCAACCTCATAACCGCTGTTGGCGTGTTAGTTAACCCGAAAGGCATCACCATAACTCATAATGCCCAAACCTTATCCTGAAAGCCGTCTTCCTCACATCTGCTTCATCTATCGGTATCTGATGATAACCCGACGCTAGATCTACCTTGGAGAACGAAGTAGCACCTCTCAGCTGATCCACCAACTCATCAATCCTGGGAAGAGGGTACTTGTTCTTGAGAGTGACCCGGTTCAAACCCCGTTAGTCATACACAAGCGGAAACTCCCATCCTTCTTCTTAACAAATAACATCGGTGCTCTCCACGGTGATACACTAGAACGTATGAATCCCTTGCTCCATAAATCCTTTAGTTACTTCCTCAGCTCAACTAAACAAATACTCGAGTATGCCGACATCAACTCGCTGCCACCTGAATATCAACCCTCTTGTTCGTCCAAGAACCTCTAGTAACTTGCCAGTTAGGGAAACTTCCAGAAGATAGCTTATTCCAGAAATAGCTTTCCGCTTGGAAATTTTCCACAGAAAATCATCAATACGAGCGTAATAAAACAAACAAGTACGATACGTTCACATTTTTGATTCACCGCGTCAAATGCTTTGCAGGCCGCTAACAAAAACCACTTGACTTATTCCCTCCAACAAGCTTACCAAAACCTTCAATCTAACAACCCTGTCCATCTCCAATGAACTTCATCCAACATCATCACAACGATTAGTTTACCCTGTCATGAAGGCTTCTCGTTAATCTTACGTACCTGGAAACCATGCCCCTTGCCGGCTCATATCTGCTGCAGCTCTCCTTTCTGGGACTCCAGCACTACCGGCCACCCAATCCCGGCACATCAGCCACACATTCTTGACCGCACCTGATGTGACCCGGAGTCACGGATTCGGTACGGACGCGGCTTGAGCTCTCGGTCAGGTTACGAACGGTACGACTTTACTCGGCCAAGGCTCTTGGCTTCGGATTTATGGGGAAAACAAACGAGGGAAACAGATTTTGAAGTGATTCAAACGAGCCGTTTGGAAGAACAGACGTGAGGCCGAGAACATGACGATCGGATGGAACGGATGGGCTAACGATTGGTTGGTATGGAAGCGGCGGTGGAGGCGAGTAGAGATGAATCGTTGGAGAACTTGAGAACTTGCGAAAGAGAACTCGAGGTTGCGAAGGGGAAACGATGGAAGTGACGCGAGGGGAGATGAGTGGATCGAATGACGACACAAGAGAGTTGGTTATACTCTTGATACGGTCGCTAACAAGATCGAACCCGGTTCGAGTTTTGCTAGGATTCTCTCACTTAAACAATCCCGGATTGAGCTAATGAGAGGTTGGAGACAAGTCAAGAATCACTCTTGAGAAAAGTTAGGGTTTAGGGACACTCGGATTCACTATGATCCGCACAATTGTCCTTAGGCGTGTTTCCCTTGTAAATGGAACATGTCACCTCATTTGACTTTCAAAGTAAAGCTCTCAACGTTCGAATGCTAAAGGATCAAAAGAGGAATATTCCAATGTTCAAAATTAAACCAAAAATAAGAGGGAAGAGATATAACCGCCTTGGCCTTGCGCGTGAAGCAACTTAGCCTTTAGGCGTTTTGTACCAAGCTCCATGGATCGTTAAAACCTCTCCGGTAAACCCATTGGGAACATCCCGGAGTAGGGAAAAGAGTACACTTCCTTGCTTTGGCGACTTTGGTGTCTTCACTCTTGGGTAACAGTGAAGACCAATCAGACCGAGTTTTTGAGTTCTTCTTGGGACGTTGTTCGAGGGGCGACTGATCGGTCGAGGAGCTGTTCCGCGGCTACGACGCCTTTGTTGAGTTTCTTGACCGTGTGGTGGCTCCTGGGGGTTGATGGTGTCTTGACCGCTTCGTTGACTTGCGCCTTGACTTCCTCTAGTGCGTCTTGGCTCCGAGTTTTGATCAGGGTTGGCGTCTCTATGTCATCTTTGGCGTCTTGGTCGGGGCTCCTTGAGCTCGCTTGAACTCCGGTGAGTTCCTTTGAAGCTTTGGCCGCGTTCGAGGTAGGCGTTTTGTTCGTGACCGGTGCTTCCTGGTCTAGCGTATCGGGGCCGCTTTGTGCGTCTCGGTGGTCTTGGCTAGGCTTCGTTCCCACGATCACATCAATTCCTCCCCTTTGAAGAGGTTTTGTCCTCAAAACGTTGTCGACTCCACCTGCGTTGATTAAGACGCGATCAGTAGCGTCGAAGCGCGTAGAGATATCATGCTTATCTAGAGGTTCGGATTGATAGGCTTGTTCGTTGATCGTCTTGATAACTTGAAGTGGACCGTCTTTGCGCGAACTAGTTTGGCCTCCTCTCCTTGTTTGAAACCACTCCGGCCTTAAGCATGATTTAACCCAGTTGCTTGACTTGGTGAACAAGCTCGCCAGTCGCGCATCGCCTTGATTCTTGTCGCATGATGTAGCATACGCCATCTCCAATAGCTGACTCTCCACAACGTTAGAACTGGTCAGGATTCGACTAATAGCTTTGCGGATCAACTCCGACATTGCTCCCATAGCGCCTATAAACCCTTCAACCACAACACCCTGAAAGCTAGTTAGTAAGACTTGGTTTGAGTCCTTAAGGGACGTTCTAGCAATATAGGGTCAAATTAAGAGGTTCGTGTTACAGTCCGAATCCTTAGACAGGGTTGATTGCATTTCACAAACTTGTGTAGGACTCAAGGGTGTCAAACAAATGCGCATATTGTCATGGACAAAGGAATATTGGTTGGTGTGCCCACAGTGAGTGGTCCTCTTGTCAGACTGCTAAGGACGCCCCAATAGGAGGTGGCCAGCCTGCATAGGAATCACATCACATAGGACTTGGTCCTTGTATGGTCCGACACTAAATGGGACTGTGACCTGTTCCTTAACTTGGATCGCAGCCTTATCATTCAACCATTTCAAGCGATAAGGATGAGGGTGGTTTGTTGTCGCTAGCGACAATTTCATGACAAGACTAGAACTTGCAACATTCGTGCAAGATCCTCCGTCTATAATCAAGCCACACACTCTACCAATTACAGTGCACTTAGTGTGGTAGATCTTTGCGCGCTGGTTGGTCTTCTCGTCGGCTGCCGAGTTGGTGTTGAGGACGCGTCTGATCATCAAGAGTTCCCCAACCTCTGGCTCAGCTACGGTAACTTCTAGTTCAGCCTCGCCTAGAGCTTTCTCCTCAGTCGCCTTATCTTCATACTCGATCTCACCGGCTTCAGTAAGGATCATCGTGCGGGCGTTCGGGCATTCCCAAGCATAGTGGCCTCTGCCTTGGGACTTGAAGCAGACTATGTCACGGCTCCAGATGTCATTGATGTAACGTCGTGGATCTTGTCGCTCGATGAAATTGGGCTCCCTTGTCTTGAATTGTGAGTCAGCGCTGTCCGCCTTCGGCTTCTCCGGTAATCGGTTTGAGGGAGATGCATTAGGAGTCCCAGTTGAAGCTCCTTGAGTGCGAACACGTGGCGCGGAGGCGCTTTTCTTCTTGATATGACTCTCTATCTGCAACGCGAGGTGCAGCAATTCCTTGAACACTTGATACGGTTGGCGTTCGACTTTGTGTGCAATACGCTCTTGCAATCCATCCAAAAACTGAGCCATGAAGGATTCCTTGGAGTCATCAATTTGCAAACGGTTGCGCAAATTCTCAAACTCCTCTTAGTACTCTTCAACCGATCGGTTGCCTTGTGTGAGCCGCCGGAATCTCTTTTGTTGCTCTCGGTGATAGGTCGGAGGCACAAAGCGTCGACGCATCTCAACCTTAAGAACTTCCTAATTGGTGATAGGTCGTTCTCGGTTGCGGCCCTGCTCGGCTTCAAGGCGATCCCACCAGGTGAGGGCTTGATCGGTGAACTGAGCCACGGCTTACTGGACTTTGTGTATATTTGGATAGGCGTGACAAGAATACAAGTGCTCCATGCGGCTCTCCCAGTCGAGGTAGGCTTCGGGATCGGATTTGCCAGCGAACGTGGGCGCAGTCATCTTGTGGGCTGGCTCATGGTGCCTAGGAGCGTCGTCATAGCGGTCGTCTTGTTAGTAGCATCGTCTAGGCCTCGGCTCATAACCTTCTTCGGACTGGTCGCTCTTCGTCTCTTGTCGTTGTCGCCTCGCGGGTTGAGGATCTTCCCTCGGAGGGTTCAACAGCTCAAGTCAGTTCATGCGCTCGGCTAGTTGCTCTATGCCGTTGCGCAGTGCTGCGAGGGTGACTCCTATTTCGGGTGGAGGAAGCGGATTCGCCGGATGTTGCTGTTTGGCCATCGTTCGTACGGACTATGACGTGTTGCGTGTTGCGTTTGAATTTGAACCTCGCAAGAACAAAAGTAAACCACAAGACGCGTGAGTATCACTCGTTCTAAGGACCACAAATAGGCTAAATATTTGAGTCGTTAATAAAGAGAACGTTGCTGACAGCTAAGATGAAATCAAACCTATGACTCTATCGAAAAGCAAAAGCAAAAGTGCAAAACGACAAGACTGCTTTATGACCAAAACGAAAACGCGTAAACAAGGATACTCTCCTAACTTTATCGATCTAAAAGTAGACTCAAAAGAACACGGACGAACTAAACTATGAACATGATGAACAAGAACAATATCTAACAAACTATTCAAATGAATAACAATCCTAAGCATGCACCAAATTAAACCAAATGAACTAGCGGAACCTATAAACCTAAAAGATGCAAGCTTTACAACCAATAAACCTTAAGATCGAAACTTTAAACGAAATAGATGGGTTATGAAACGAAACAACCTCGTAGGAGCTTTAAAGCTCTGATACTAAGCTGATGTGACCCGGAGTTGTGGATTCGGTATGGACGCGGCTTGAGCTCTCGGTCAAGTTACGAACGGTACGACTTTACTCGGCCAAGGCTCGTGGCTTCGGATCTATGGGGAAAACAAACGAGGGAAACAGAGTTTGAAGTGATTCAAACGAGCCGTTTGGAAGAACATACGTGAGGCCGTGAACAGGACGATCGGATGGAACGGATGGGCTAACGATCGGTTGGTATGGAAGCGGCGGTGGAGGCGAGTAGAGATGAATCGTTGGAGAACTTGAGAACTTGCGAAAGAGAACTCGAGGTTGCGAAGGGGAAACGATGGAAGTGACGCGAGGGGAGATGAGTAGATCGAATGACGACACAAGAGAGTTGGTTCTTCTCTTAATATGGTCGCTAACAAGATCAAACCCGGTTCGAGTCTTGCTAGGATACTCTCACTTAGACAATCCCGGATTGAGATAATGAGAGGTTGGAGACAAGTCAAGAATCACTCTTGAGAAAAGGTTTAATTTTCATTCAAGTCTAAGGAGGGACAAAGGCTAAGATGGAGTTTAAATACAATAGGTCAAGTGAGGGTTTAGGGACACGCTGATTCACTATGATCCGCACAGTTGTCCTTAGGCGTGTTTCCCTTGTAAATGGAACACGTCACCTCATTTGACTTTCAAAGTAAAGCTCTCAACGTTCGAATGCTAAAGCATCAAAAGAGGAATATTCTAATTTTCAAAATTAAACCAAATCTAAGAGGAAAGAGAGATAACCGCCTTGGCCTTGCGCGTGAAGCAACTTAGCCTTTAGGCGTTTTGCACCAAGCTCCATGCCTCGTTAAAACCTCTACCGTAAACCCATTGGGAAAAACCCGGAGTAGGGAAAATAGTACACTTCCTTGCTTTGGCGACTTTGGTGTCTTCACTCTTGGGTAAGAGTGAAGACCAATCGGACCGAGTCTTCGAGGGGCGACTGATCAGTCGAGGAGCTGTTCCGCGGCTACGACGCCTTTGTTGAGTTTCTTGACCGTGTGATGGCTCCCGGGGGTTGATGGTGTGTTGACCGCTTCGTTGACTTTGGAGTTGACTTCCTGTAGTGCGTCTTGGCTCCTAGTTTTGATCAGCGTTGGCGTCTTGGTCGGGGCTCCTTGAGCTCGCTTGAACTCCGGTGAGTTCCTTTGAAGCTTTGGCCGCGTTCGAGGTAGGCTTTTTGTTCGTGGCCGGTGCTTCCTGGTCTAGCATATCGGGGCCGCTTTGTGCTTCTCGGTGGTCTTGGCTAGGCTCCGTTCCCACGATCACATCAATCCTTCCCCCTTGAAGAGGTTTTGTCCTCAAAACGTTGTCGACGCCACCTGCATTGATTAAGACGCGATCAGTAGCGTCAAAGCGCGTAGAGATATCATGCTTATCTAGGGGTTCGGATTGATAGGCGTGTTCGCTGATCGTCTTGATAACTTGAAGTGGTCCGTCTTTGCGCGAACTAGTTTGGCCTCCTCTCCTCGTTTGAAACCACTCCGGCCTTAAGCATGATTTAACCCAGTTGCTTGACTTGGTGAACAAGCTCTCTAGTCGCGCATCGCCTTGATTCTTGTCGCATGATGTGGCATACGCCATCTCCAATAGCTGACTCTCCACAACGTTAGAACTGGTCAGGATTCGACTAATAGCTTTGCGGATCAACTCCGACATTGCTCCCATAGCGCCTATAAACCCTTCAACCACAACACCCTGAAAGCTAGTTAGTAAGACTTGGTTTGAGTCCTTAAGGGACGTTCTAGCAATATAGGGTCGAATTAAGAGGTTCGTTTTACAGTCCGAATCCTTAGACAGGGTGAAACAAGTTATTTTATGGTGGATAGGTCAAGATGGAATGGATGATGATGAATGTATGCAATGATGGGTAAGGTGTTTCAATTCCCCTTATGCAGTTGCAGTATAAGGGGTATCAATCCAATTTGAGTGGTTGTAAACAGTTAAGATATGCATAAAGATCTAATTTAAGCCAGATGAAAAGGATGTTGCCACTAAACAATCCTATGATGAAAGTGTAAAGTGCAGAAGGTAAACTAAATGAACTAAGAACTAAATGCAAATGAAATAGAATGATTAAGACAGTAATGATGCAACCAACAGAAACAGAAACTAAGATAAAGAACAAATGCAAGACAATAATGAACAGGACACTAAATGAATGCAGCAGAAATGGAACAGGAATGAAACAAGACAATCACAAATCACAAATAACAGAGTTCTGGGGATGAACTCGAGCCAGCACTCGACCGAGTGTAGGTCGAGTGAGTGGTCGAGCTAGACTAAACGCAGAACAGAGCAATGCAATAAAAACAGAGTAATGCAAAGACAGATCAAACTACAATCAAGCAACAGGATTAAGACTGAAAAATCAATAAACAAAGAAGGACTTGAGGAGGGATTCATGGGCTGGACTAATGATTGAGGCTATCTAACTTGATCAACAAATCTCAAACAACATGAGCTAATCTCTAGACATATGAATCCAAGACAAGTTTCTCCCACTCTCATGGTCAAGAAACAATCAAACCTATGCATTTCTAGACTTGCTCTCACATAGTAAAGAATCTACACAAGCAGGCAGTAAGAAATATGTCTCATACCAAACAAAACTTCTAATCTCTTAGCAAGCAAGATGGTAAGCTCTAGATCTAGCCTTATCTATGCCTCTTAAACATTGGTGTGATGCTAAGATGCTTGAAATCAGATCCTACCCTCTCAGATATAGGATCAGCATTAAGAACATCTACCCTAGAAGAGATCTACAACAATCAAGCTTGATCAAGCCAAACAAACCTCATTCACAGCCCAGCCTAACCCATCCTCAAGATCCTAAACTACTACTCACAAGAACACATGATAAACATCAAAATCATAAACCCAGAAAAGATTGAAGCTTGCATCATTAGATAGATAAAACAAAGATCTACAATATTGAAAAAGAAATGAAACTTAAATTCTCAATATTAAGAAAGTTATTAAACTAACAATAATGAGAAATTTAGTCTTTTTCAAGTACAAGATCTTAGGAAAATAAAAAGCAAAAGGAATAAATCCCAAAAAGGTAAATACTAGGTTTTTAAGAATATCTAAAAGCTGACTCCTTTTGTGGCTGCAGGTACAAGGCTTTATATAGGAGGGGAGTGGAAGCCCTAAAAATGCTAAAAGACAAAATAGTCAACGGCTCGGTCAACTCGACCTGTGCTCGGTCGAGTGGCAGGTCGAGCTGGCTTCTCTCGTGCATTGTCCACTCGGTCGAGTCCTCCTCAGCACACGGTCGAGTGTCTGGTCGAGTGTGCGGTCGAGTTGGACTCCGGACCTTGTTATTTCAGCCTTAACTCTCTTGCTTTCCCTTCATGATTGCTTCACTCCTTCCTCAACATTGCTTCCATGCTCCTTAAGCTCCAAAATCACCTGTTTATGCATGAAAAGATGCAAATGCAATGCAACTAAACTCTAATGCATGATTAGTCCTAAAGCTATGCAATAATGGTGAAAATGGATAGCAAAAGATACAAAAGATGTGAATATACTAAGGGAAAACAGGGTAAAATATATGAACATCAACACCCCCAAACTTAGTCTTTGCTTGCCCTCAAGCAAATAAGCAAGACATAAGAATGTAGGTGAGGTTTGAAAGTGGGATCTCAGCTCCTAAAGCTTGCAAACAGACCATCTAGAATCAATGTCCAAGTTACTAGTACTATGATGCAAGTTGAATGAGCTGTACTTAAAGATTTTAGACAAGCATGTCACAACCTTTACTGATTTGAGCCTTAGATATCCACATGCATTCAAATCAACCATTTCCTTTAACATTCATTAATCAAGAACATGAATCAATTCTATGCAATGCTTAAACTCATTTGGCTTGGAGGTAAAGGCTTTGAGACAATGATGGTCTCTTTTTAGAGTGGGGCTTATCAATATCAAGGTTCTCTCATAAAAATGGATTGAGCTTTAGAAGAATGCTAAAGGTAAGAACACCTAGACACATACAAGAATAAAACCTTGTCTACCCAAAGGTACCCAAAGTGTTTATCCTAGCAATCTAAACCCAAATGATCCTAGTGCTACCCTTTAACTTCTTCTTTTCTCTTTCACCCTTTTCTCTTTTGATTTTCAAGTCTTAGGAGAGGTTTCTTATTTGATCTTTCTAGTGGGATGGGGGATTCTTACTTATTTGCTATGGTTCTCTTTTCTTCTTATTCTTAAGACATACAAGCTTTTTGCTAGACTTTTTTTTTCTTTCTTTTCTTTTCTTTAACTAGAACCATCTTCAACATTATTTTTTGCTTCCCATCCTTTCACTAGACCTTGCTTAAACACAATCTCCTCTTAAAGACTCTACCCTTTTTCTCTCTTTTTCTCCTTTTTTTTTTTTTTTTTTTTTCTTTTCTTTCAAGTCCCAAACCCAACAAATGAACCACCTAGTCCTATCTAGTTTGAAAAATGCAAACTAGAACTACACAAGGCTTTACTCTTGTCAGTTCAAACCTAACACTTTCTACCAAGCTCAATCCTAAAAATAGGCCTCACACACTCAAGAATAAACATGGCTTGAAAGAAGGGTTGGTTAAGGGTAGGGGAAACTGATTCTTAATGAGGAAATCAGCTACTTGGATCAACAAGAGTGGTAAAAAGGAGAAAGATGATCCAAATATGTATATGGTATCCATGAGTTTAAAGCAATGCACACATTGATAATTGAAAGTCAATATTAAGTTCTTATAGATAGGAAATGGCATCAAATCACAACATGCTTCCATTTAGACCAAATGCAATGCAGGAATTCAATGCTTGGTTCAATCTTATGCTTCTAACCACTCAACTAGCATCAAAGTACTATTAACTTGGGCATTGATCCTAGTCTAGTGAATGAGAAAGCTAACAAGGAAATACTCATCATAGATCCCTAATGCAAGCAGTCCTATATGATAAACAAAATACTTAAATATGCAAAGCAAACTACATGAACACTCTTTTTTTTTTATAAAGATTTTTGCAAAAATTTTCAAATTTTTAGGATTTTTCTATGCCTTAGATGCTATGCAAATACAAACATGATGATGCTAAAAATTTGAAATAAGAAAACAAAACACAATGTCAAATGCTATCTCAAACCCTCCCCCAAACTTAAATCACACAGTCCCTTGTGTGAAAGAAATTTGTTTGAGGATTCAGGACTTAAAACAAAACACACAATATGAAATGCAATGGTATTTACAATGGAAAGGTGATAGTGTTACCTCAAGGATTGTAGAAGAAACTATCCACATCCTCCTGCATGCTATCAAAGGTGTAGCTGGGGTCTTGTTGGTGACTTGGAGAGGGGGATTGGGGCAGCTCGACGATGGCGATCGACCGTGACTCGGTCGAGTGCATGTCCGAGTGGGGGGGTCGAGCTGGCTTGCGAGTCTATTTTTCCAAGTCCAATTCTCTCCAAACCCATCTACACTCTCATTAAACAGCCTGCCCAACACAAACATAAAACAAAAATATCAAAACTACAAGGAAAATAAAGCATATGTACAATGATACCTTAGGGACTTCCTCCCTAGTGAGCTTGTTTAAAGTCACTAAGCTTGACTTCTTCTAGCTCTTCAAGCTTGATTTGGAGACCAAGGAGGTGATGAAATCCCCCCTGGTTCTACTTGATAACCCCTGTGTTCCTTCTTGATCACTACTTCCTTAGCACTTGAACCATGTTTCTTCTTAAACTTGAGTCTTGGTCTTGCCTTCTTCAAAGACCTCTTGTTGAGCTGAGCTTGAAGTTCCTTCACTAAACCAGCTAGCACTTGAACTGACCCCTTTAGTTCTTGGACAGTCTTAGCTTGGGCTGAACCTTTAATCCTAGGGTTCGCTCCTTCCTCAAAAACTTCACAACTAGCCTTTTTCCCTATCATAAAGTGCTGACCTTCAATAGTAGGCTGATGAGTAGTATTCTTGATGTCAAACTTCATAGTGAAGTCTTTAGCAAGGTGAAGGTTGATGGTTCCCATCTTAACATCTATTACAGCTCCAACTGTGGCTAAGAATGGTCTCCCCAAGATGAGAGGATCTTCTGGCTCTTGATCCATGTTCATGATCACAAAATCAGTTGGGATTCTTGCCTTTCCTATCTTGACTGGAAGGTTTTCAATTATCCCAAGCACTTCCCTCTTGGATCCATCTGCCATGCCAATATAGAGATTGCAAGGCTTAAAGTATTCATACCCCAACTTTTCAGCCACTGAGTATGGCATTGGCTCACTGAAGCTCCTAAATCACATAGGCACTTGTTGAAGTGCATGTACGTGATGGAGCAAGGTAGATCAAATGATCCAGGGTCTTCAAGTTTTGTTGGTATAACAGCTTCCCCAATTTCTCTTAAGTCCTTCATGTCTTGTTCCTGAGCTTTCATCTTGGATAATTCAAGCAGCATGTCCTTGTAGGAAGGATTCTGAACAAATTTGCTCAAGTCAGGCCCTCTCTCCTCTTCCTTGTAAGCAATGGTAATCTCTTGTATAGCCATTACTTCCTCCTTCTTCTCAATGAAAACCTCCTGTTGTATGGCCATTACTTCCTTTCTTTCAATCACAACTTCTTCCTTCAAAGCCATCACTTCTTCCTTCTCAATGACTTCTTGTTGTTGTAAAGGTAACTCCTTCTCTTGTTGCAAAGCCAACTTTTCCCTTTTCTCAATAATTTCCCTGAGTTCTTTCAGCTTCTGTGCCTTGAAATGTCCTGGGAATGGTAGAGGTGGTTTGTAAGCAGGAGGAATGTACTTAGCAGGCTTGACAGCTTCTGTGTCTTCAACTCGATCGGCCACTCGATCATGCACTCGGTCGAGTGCTTTGACGGATTCAGCCTGCTGTGCACAAGCTTCATCCTGGGCTGCAATAAATGACCAATCCTCCACACCTTGAATATCACTGTCCTCAGTGACAGCATCTTCATAGAGATTAAGAGCTTTAGCTGTAAACTCCCTTAGGTTTGGAATAGGTTCTTCAAGAAGGTGGTTTGGCTGAGGAGCTGAAGTATGAAGTAGGAGCTCTCCATGTACTTGACCTTGGAGTTTAGGTCACTAGAATAGGAATTCAACGTTTGGTTCAGCTCAGCAAACTGCTTTGCTACCTCAATCTTCCCAGTTGCTTGCCCAAGTAAAAGTTGCTGCATCATAGCTCTTAAGTCAGGTTCTTGGGCTTGTGAAGTTTGAAACACCGGAGGGTGACACCATTGAGCCTGGAATCCTGGTTGATGTTGCCATGGTACAGAATGGAACATACTGTTGTGAAACATGATGACTGACTCGAACAGGGACTCGGTCGAGCACAGGCTCGAGTGGGTGGTCGAGTCGACTGGGAACTGTTGTCTATTTGTATCCGGCTTCTGACTCGATCAGGTGCTCGAGCACACACTCGGTCGAGTGGTGGTCGAGTGGGTGGTCGAGCTGGTACCTGAAACTCAAGCACAGACAAGCAGGAGAAGAAATAAGATCAGTAGTGAACAAGTGGATAAACGAACTTAATCTTAGACTTTTATGGATCCTAATTGTCACAAAAACACACTCAAATAGGCAACGGCGCCAAATTGAAACAAGTTATTTTATGGTGGATAGGTCAAGATGGAATGGATGATGATGAATGTATGCAATGATGGGTAAGGTGTTTCAATTCCCCTTATGCAGTTGCAGTATAAGGGGTATCAATCCAATTTGATTGGTTGTAAACAGTTAAGATATGCATAAAGATCTAATTTAAGCCAGATGAAAAGGATGTTGCCACTAAACAATCCTATGATGAAAGTGTAAAGTGCAGAAGGTAAACTAAATGAACTAAGAACTAAATGCAAATGAAATAGAATGATTAAGACAGTAATGATGCAACCAACAGAAACAGAAACTAAGATAAAGAACAAATGCAAGACAATAATGAACAGGACACTAAATGAATGCAGCAGAAATGGAACAGGAATGAAACAAGACAATCACAAATCACAAATAACAGAGTTCTGGGGATGAACTCGAGCCAGCACTCGACCGAGTGTAGGTCGAGTGAGTGGTCGAGCTAGACTAAACGCAGGAACAGAGCAATGCAATAAAAACAGAGTAATGCAAAGACAGATCAAACTACAATCAAGCAACGGGATTAAGACTGAAAAATCAATAAACAAAGAAGGACTTGAGGAGGGATTCATGGGCTGGACTAATGATTGAGGCTATCTAACTTGATCAACAAATCTCAAACAACATGAGCTAATCTCTAGACATATGAATCCAAGACAAGTTTCTCCCACTCTCATGGTCAAGAAACAATCAAACCTATGCATTTCTAGACTTGCTCTCACATAGTAAAGAATCTACACAAGCAGGCAGTACGAAATATGTCTCATACCAAACAAAACTTCTAATCTCTTAGCAAGCAAGATGGTAAGCTCTAGATCTAGCCTTATCTATGCCTCTTAAACATTGGTGTGATGCTAAGATGCTTGAAATCAGATCCTACCCTCTCAGATATAGGATCAGCATTAAGAACATCTACCCTAGAAGAGATCTACAACAATCAAGCTTGATCAAGCCAAACAAACCTCATTCACAGCCCAGCCTAACCCATCCTCAAGATCCTAAACTACTACTCACAAGAACACATGATAAACATCAAAATCATAAACCCAGAAAAGATTGAAACTTGCATCATTAGATAGATAAAACAAAGATCTACAATATTGAAAAAGAAATGAAACTTAAATTCTCAATATTAAGAAAGTTATTAAACTAACAATAATGAGAAATTTAGTCTTTTTCAAGTACAAGATCTTAGGAAAATAAAAAGCAAAAGGAATAAATCCAAAAAAGGTAAATACTAGGTTTTTAAGAATATCTAAAAAGCTGACTCCTTTTGTGGCTGCAGGTACAAGGCTTTATATAGGAGGGGAGTGGAAGCCCTAAAAATGCTAAAAGACAAAATAGTCAACGGCTCGGTCAACTCGACCTGTGCTCGGTCGAGTGGCAGGTCGAGCTGGCTTCTCTCGTGCATTGTCCACTCGGTCGAGTCCTCCTCAGCACACGGTCGAGTGTCTGGTCGAGTGTGCGGTCGAGTTGGACTCCGGACCTTGTTATTTCAGCCTTAACTCTCTTGCTTTCCCTTCATGATTGCTTCACTCCTTCCTCAACATTGCTTCCATGCTCCTTAAGCTCCAAAATCACCTGTTTATGCATGAAAAGATGCAAATGCAATGCAACTAAACTCTAATGCATGATTAGTCCTAAAGCTATGCAATAATGGTGAAAATGGATAGCAAAAGATACAAAAGATGTGAATATACTAAGGGAAAACAGGGTAAAATATATGAACATCAACACCCCCAAACTTAGTCTTTGCTTGCCCTCAAGCAAATAAGCAAGACATAAGAATGTAGGTGAGGTTTGAAAGTGGGATCTCAGCTCCTAAATCTTGCAAACAGACCATCTAGAATCAATGTCCAAGTTACTAGTACTATGATGCAAGTTGAATGAGCTGTACTTAAAGATTTTAGACAAGCATGTCACATCACATAGACTGCTAAGGACGCCCCAATAGGAGGTGGCCAACCTGCATAGGAATCACATCACATAGGACTTGGTCCTTGTATGGTCCGACACTAAATGGGACTGTGACCTGTTCCTTAACTTGGATCGCAGCCTTATCATTCAACCATTTCAAGCGATAAGGACGAGGGTGGTTTGTTGTCACTAGAGACAATTTCATGACAAGACTAGAACTTGCAACATTCGTGCAAGATCCTCCGTCTATAATCAAGCCACACACTCTACCAATTACAGTGCACTTAGTGTGGAAGATCTTTGCGCGCTGGTTGGTGTTCTCGTCGGCCGCCGTGTTGGTGTTGAGGACGCGTCTGATGCGTAGGACCCCTCCTTTAACTCAACGAACACATCCCTTCTTGATGTCATATGAAACGAACAGGCAGTATCCATGATCCACTCATCATCAGTTATCTCCCCCATGATCAAATTAACTTCAGATGCCACTAAGCCAACAAGATCCTTGGCATCATCCTTGACCATCGCAGCTTCACCAGAATGATTTCCTTGACCTTTGGTCTTGTTCCTCTCAATCCATTTGTAACACTGCCTCTTGAAGTGTCCTTCCTTACCATAGACCCAGCAAACCTTCTTTCCTTCTTTGGATTCAAATCTTGATCCACCAATATTGCTTCCTTGGTCAGTTTGATATGTAGAACTCCTTGCAAAACCCTTTCCGCGAACATACAAACCTTCGCCAATCTGATTTGAGCCACCAGATTCATCCCGAAGCTCCAACTCCTTGGACTTAACAGCACTGATAACATCCTCCATCTTGATTTCATCTCGACCGTACTTGAGAGTCTCCTTTAACATGTCATATTTCTCCGGTAAAGAACTCAAGATTAGAATTGCTTGAACCTCATCAGGAACTTGGATCTGAAGGTTGTTCAGATCTGAAATCATTTTCAAGAACTCATCAATGTTATCATCCAGACTCTTAGATTCCTGCATCCTATAGTTGTAAACCTTGAGCTGAAGATATACTCGATTTGGCAAGGATTTTACCAGATACAACCTCTCAAGCATAGACCATGCTTCAGCTGCCGTCGTACACTGATCGATCTTCCTTAGAACCTTGTCACCGACGTTTAAGAAAATAATGTCCAAAGCCTTCTCACACAGCTCCCTTTTTTGACTTTTCATCCTCGATTCGTTTCTTCTTCTTCTCCGAATCGTCTTCTTCTGCCTCCGTCAAAGCAGCAAATGGCTCTTGCTCCTTTAGAACATCCTTAAGACCTAGGATCCTTAGGTGAGCGAGCATCCGTGTCTTCCAAAGAGAGAAGTCACCAGATCCGTCGAACACAGCCACCTTGAGTTTCGTATTTGTCATCTTTCTTTACCGATCTGACAAACGAAGCCTAAACCTGGCTCTGATACCAATTTGTGAAGATTGAATCCGCCGATTGAGATCTTCTTCGATCAGAAAGAAGAGAAGAAGAGAAGTAAAGCGAAAGGAACACACACACGATTTAACGAGTTCGGTTAACCGATTTGGTTAACCTACGTCTCGCCGGAGGATGAGCTCCGGAATCCACTAATACCGCTCAAACTTGAGCTTGTCACCACTGTTACAAGATCTCTCCGATCTACTCTCTCTCTTTTTCTCAACCGTCTCTCTCTCACTCTCCAACGCTACAACCAGATAACAGAAGGAAGAAGAAGAAGAGACGATGAACATAAAGGCGTAACAACCCTTCTCACGTGCCAAGCGTGTAGACCAGAAATGAGAGAAGAGAGAACGCGTGGCGAAGTCTTAGTGAATCTCATAACCTAAACCGGACTCTATTAAATCTTCGGTTATCTGACTAAACCAGCCAAACCAAGAGAATTAATCCCTTGCCAATCTCATACTATAATCTTCAAATCTTCACCTTGGTCTGAGATTACTATACTTGGTGAAAGTCCATGTATCCAAACCCGGATACCTGTTTAACGTCCAATAGGACGAGCTCAGTTCCTCGTAACCCGAAGCATCTGCAATGCTTCTTGAAACTTAGCAATAGGTAGAACCTTGGTAACAATATCAGCAGGATTGTACTCGGTGGGAATCTTCACAACTGCGATCTCTCCTTTGTTAATCAGGTCCCTGATAAAATGAAACTTCACCGAAATGTGCTTCGTTCGCTCATGAAACACAGCATTTTTAGCAAGTACAATCGCACTCTGAGAGTCACAATGTACCTCCACCGTCTTTTGTGGAAAACCAAGCTCTTCTGCGAACCCTTTCAACCAGACAGCTTCCTATACCGCTCCTGACAATGCAACATACTCAGCTTCTGTGGAAGACTGAGCAACCACCTTTTGCAAAGATGATCTCCAACTCACCGGATTACCTCCCACAGTAAAAACCATTCCAGACGTCGACCTTCTATGCTCAAGATAAGCAGCATAGTCTGAATCGCAATAACCCATAACAACAAAATCTCCTTGTCTCGTAAACTCTAAACAAGTCTTTACTGAATCACGAATGTACTTGAGAACCCACTTGACCGCATGCCAATGAATCTTGATTGGTTTGCTCATAAATCTGCTTATCAGGCCTACTGGATAAGCTAGATCAGGTCTGGTACCAAGCATCGCATACATAACACTGCCCACAGCACTCTGATACGGCATCCTCTTCATAAAAGTTGCCTCCACCTTCAACTGATCTTCTGTAACAGACTTTAAATTGAAGTGAGCTCCCATAGGTGTATCTACTGATTTAGCTTGATCCATTCGAAAGTTGCTCAGAACTTTCATCAGATAACCTTCTTGAGAAACTTTCAACTTCCCACCAGGTCGATCTCTAATTATCTCCATGCCCAAAATTTTCTTTGCCTCTCCGAGATCCTTCATATCAAACTCTGAACTCAACATAGCCTTGAGTGCAACAACCTCCCTCAAGTCAGTAGAAGCAACTAGAATGTCATCCACGTAAAGTAAGAGATAAACATAGATATCACCCAGAACTTTCTTGTAGTTAACACAGTAATCGTACTCACTCCTGATGAAGTCCTTTTTCACCATGAACTCATCGAATCTTTTGTTCCACTGTCTAGGAGCCTGCTTCAACCCATATAGCGACTTCCTGAGTAAACAGACCTTCTCAGGATGTTTTTTATCAATAAAACCTTCAGGTTGCTCCATCAGTATATACTCATCCAGATAACCGTGAAGAAAAGCAGTCTTCACATCTAACTGGTGTAGCTCCATGTTGAAATGAACTACAGCTGACAGAATGTATCTTATTGAAACATGTTTCACCACAGGAGCAAAAATCTCTTGATAATCAATGCCCTCTTTTTGAGAAAACCCTCTTGCCACCAACCTAGCCTTGAAGCGAGGATCCTCAACTCCAGCAATCCCAGCCTTCCTTTTGAATATCCATTTGCAAATGATAACATTCTGACCTGGAGGCTTATCAACCAAATCCCAGGTACCATTCTTCTTCTGAGAGTCCATTTCCTCATTAGCAGCTCCTAACCATTTGTCACTGTCCGGACTGTTCATAGCCTCAACAAAGCTCGACGGTTCTGAGTTACCTCCGTCTTCAGCAATACAACAAACATAAGCAGTGAGATCCTCGTCCTCTGTTCCTACATCGTAATCTCGGAACCTGACCGGAGCCTTAGTCTACCTTCTAGGTCGATCCCGAGCCAACTGATAGTTACTGAGTCCTCTAGTAGTATTCCCTTGACTGTCTGCTACCTGAACTGGAACGTCTGTAACGTCTCCACCTTGAGCAACATCTGAGATATCCCGGTGTTTACCTGTAAAATCAAAACTAGATATATCATCAGTACTTAAAGGGAAAAACTCATTACCTGTCTGCTGACCGAGTCCGACTTCTTTGTACACGATGTCTTCTCTGAACACTACATTCCTACTGATGACACACTTCTTATCCTCTAGAAGCCAGACTTTGAAGCCTTTGACACCTTCCGGATAGCCAGTGAAAATTCCCTTCTTAGCACGACGCTCAAGCTTTCCTTCATTCGAGTGAATGTAAGCCAAGCAACCAAACCTCCTCAAGACATTCAAAGCTGGCATTGCTGAAGTCCACATTTCTTCTGGAACCCTGAAGTCAATGGCAGAAGACGGAGACCTGTTTATCAGATAAACTGCTGTAGAAGCTGCTTCGGCCCAAAATCTCTGACCAAGGCCACTCTCGCTCAACATACTCCTCACTTTATTCATAATTGTTCGATTAAGTCTCTCAGCAACTCCCTTTTGCTGTGGAGTGTAGGTACAAGTCCTATGCCTGACAATACCTTCGTCCTTGCATAAGCTATCGAACTGATGATTACAGAATTCAAGACCATTATCGGTTCGAAGCTTCTTCACCTTACGCTCTGACTGTGTCTCAACCATTTTCTTCCAACTAACAAAGCTTTTGAAAGCCTCATCTTTGAAACGCAGAAAATAAATCAACACCTTCCGAGAAAAATCATCCGTGAAAGAAACAAAATACTGACACGGACCTAAGCTCAATGGAACATTGGGAGAACCCCAAAGATCAGAGTGAACATAGTCAAGTTTTTCCTTAGTGACATGTTGAGCCGGTCCAAAACTGACTTTGTGTGTTTTACCAATAACACAATCCTCGCAAAACCCTATCTCTGTAGACTTGCAACCCTCCAAGCACCCCTTTTTCTCTAGAACCTGAAGACCCTTCTGACCAATGTGTCCCAACCTACTGTGCCACAACCTCGCCTTGTTGTCTATAACCTCTTCTGAAGTCGTACTACGTTCAACAGCACAAACCTCTGAAACTCTTGCGCTTCCCTGAAAAATGTAAAGAGACTGACGCCTAACTCCTTTCATAAAAACAGTATCACCCTTGACCACTCTCATAACACCTCTGCCACCTCTAAACTCACATCCTTTGGCTTCGAAAGTACCAACTGAAATCATATTCCTTGAGATATCAGGCATGTATCTGACCTCATGCAACAGAAAGGTAGATCCATCCGAGTTTTGAAAACTAACAGAACCAATTCCCTTAACTTCATAGTAAGAGTTATTAGCCATTCGAACTTTACCGTAGGACCCCTCCTTTAACTCAACAAACACATCCCTTCTTGATGTCATATGAAACGAACAGGCAGTATCCATGATCCACTCATCATCAGTTATCTCCCCCATGATCAAATTAACTTCAGATGCCATTAAGCCAACAAGATCCTTGGCATCATCCTTGACCATCGCAGCTTCACCAGAATGATTTCCTTGACCTTTGGTCTTGTTCCTCTCAATCCATTTGTAACACTGCCTCTTGAAGTGTCCTTCCTTACCACAGACCCAACAAACCTTCTTTCTTTCTTTGGATTCAAATCTTGATCCACCAGTATTGCTTCCTTGGTCAGTTTGATATGTAGAACTCCTTGGAAAACCCTTTCCGCGAACATACAAACCTTCGCCAATCTGATTTGAGCCACCAGATTCATCCCGAAGCTCCAACTCCTTGGACTTAGCAGCACTGATAACATCCTCCATCTTGATTCCATCTCGACCGTACTTGAGAGTCTCCTTTAACATGTCATATTTCTCCGGTAAAGAACTCAAGATTAGAATTGCTTGAACCTCATCAGGAACTTGGATCTGAAGGTTGTTCAGATCTGAAATCATTTTCAAGAACTCATCAATGTTATCATCCAGACTCTTAGATTCCTGCATCCTATAGTTGTAAACCTTGAGCTGAAGATATACTCGATTTGGCAAGGATTTTACCAGATACAACCTCTCAAGCATAGACCATGCTTCAGCTGCCGTCGTACACTGATCGATCTTCCTTAGAACCTTGTCACCGACGTTTAAGAAAATAATGTCCAAAGCCTTCTCACACAGCTCCCTTTTTTGACTTTTCATCCTCGATTCGTTTCTTCTTCTTCTCCGAATCGTCTTCTTCTGCCTCCGTCAAAGCAGCAAATGGCTCTTGCTCCTTTAGAACATCCTTAAGACCTAGGATCCTTAGGTGAGCGAGCATCCGTGTCTTCCAAAGAGAGAAGTCACCAGATCCGTCGAACACAGCCACCTTGAGTTTCGTATTTGTCATCTTTCTTTACCGATCTGACAAACGAAGCCTAAACCTGGCTCTGACACCAATTTGTGATGATTGAATCTGTCGATTGAGATCTTCTTCGATCAGAAAGTAGAGAAGAAGAGAAGTAAAGCGAAAGGAACACACACACGATTTAACGAGTTCGGTTAACCTATTTGGTTAACCTACGTCTCGCCGGAGGATGAGCTCCGGAATCCACTAATACCGCTCAAACTTGAGCTTGTCACTACTGTTACAAAATCTCTCCGATCTACTCTCTCTCTTTTTCTCTACAGTCTCTCTCTCACTCTCCAACGCTACAACAAGATAACAGAAGGAAGAAGAAGAAGAGACGATGAATATAAAGGCGTAACAACCCTTCTCACGTGCCAAGCGTATAGACCAGAAATGAGAGAAGAGAGAACGCGTGGCGAAGTCTTAGTGAATCTCATAACCTAAACCGGACTCTATTAAATCCTCGGTTATCTGACTAAACCAGCCAAACCAAGAGAATTAATCCCTTGCCAATCTCATACTATAATCTTCAACATCTCTCGGCCCAAAGTACCTCCTATGGTCCGAGTATAACATTGCAATGTTACACCTGCCCACTCAACTTCTAATATCCAACTGGATTAACCCCCAAACAGAGAAATATATGCTCCAACTGCATATGTCCACCTATACCTCTCTAGGCCCGATACCTCTTGAGAATAATCTCATACCAGTCATCTACAACCGCTCCATCCTCTTAACATAAGATGGAAAGTCCTCAACATCCGCAGCCCTAGGCTGCAACCCACCACATGCAGCACCACTGGAGCCTGCACTGGTACCCCTCTCGGTAACCGCTCCAACAGCACGCCAACAGATCCGCCAAACGATCATCTCGACCCTGGGTTCCACCTGCTGCAACCCCACACCTGGGTTCCCAGCACTTCGGACACGCTCACCGGCTAACCCCCTTTGGTCCCTCCTGATACACTTGCGACCCTCTGACGTACCTCCTCGTGGAACTCTGCACCACACACTCGCTGGCCTTGGGACCCGCCCGACCATGACCACAACCACATCCCCGTCCAAGACCATCAACTCAACACCTTTAACCACTGCACTTCTAAGAACAGAGGCTAACAAACAATCTTAACATAACACAAAAATACAAAAACACAAACTTACCGTGGAATCACATACTAGGCTCGAAGAGGATGTTCTAGGACTCCATTCCACACACAATTGACTAACTCACATAATCAATCAAAGCATGCAAATCCCAGACATCTACAGCAAAAAGCCTAGCGAACCCAAACCTAGAACCGTAAGGGCTCTAATACCAAACTGAAACGACCCGACCCATTTTTTATATTAAATAAATAATAAACAATAGATAATAATATAATAATAAATAAACTACAACTAGTGGCCCCATATCCACTAGCCACCTAACCACAATCACAATCAACAGCGGAATAACCATACCAATAACCAGTAAATATCCAATAAATATAAATAACCAATAATCAAACTGAAACAATGTTTTGATGGTGGTGAATGTGAATGATGATGAATGTATGCAATGAATGGATGGATGGTAAGGTGTTTCAATTCCCCTTATGCAGTTGCAGTATAAGAGGTGTCAATCCAATCTGAGTGTTTGTGAACAGTCAAGATGTGCATAAAGATCTAATTTAAGCCAGATGTAAAGGATGTTTGTCACTAACAATCCTATGATTAAAATGCAAAGTGCAGAAAATAAAACTACAAGAACTTGATGCTAAATGTAAATGAACAGAATGATTGTAACAGTAATGAAGCTAAAACAGAAATAGAAACTACTGTAATGCAAGAAATAAACCTATGCAAGACAAGCAATGAACAGAAAACTAAATGAATGCAGCAGAAATGAAACAGGACAATCACAAATCATAAACACAATCTCTGGGGAAGAACTCGAGCAAGCACTCGACCGAGTGTAGGTCGGGTACAGGTTCGAGCTAGACTAAACGTGAAAACAGAGCAACACAATAAAAACAGAGCAATGCAAAAACGAATCAAACAACAATCAAGCAACATGATTAAGACTAAGATATCAATAAACAAAGAAGGTCCTGAGGAGGGATTCATGGGCTGAACTAATCATTGTGGTTATTTAACTTGGTCAACAAACCTCAAACAAACTTTGAGCTAATCTCTAGACATACTATTCTAAGACATGTTTAATCCACTCTCATGGCAAGAAACAATCAAACCTATGCATTTCTAGACTTGCTCTCGCATAGTAAAGAATCTACACAAGCAGGCATTAAGCAATACATCTCAAACCAAACAAGACCTCTAATCTCTTAGCAAGCCTAATGGTAAGCTCTAGATCTAGCCTTATCTATGCTCCTTAGACATTGGTGTGATGCTAAGATGCTTGTAATTAAACCCTATCTTCTCAGATATAGGATCAGCATTAAGAACATCTAGCCTAGAAGAGATCTACAACAATCAAGCTTAACCAAATCAAATAAACCACAAGATCAACCCAGCCTAACCCATCCTCAAGATCCTAAGCAAACTACTCACAAGAACTCATGGTGAACAAAGTCAAAAACCCAGAAAATAATGAAACTTGCATCACTAGAAAGATAAAACAGAGATCTTCAATATTGAAAAAGAAATGAAACTCGTATTCTCAATATTAAGAAAGTTATGAAACCAACAATATTGAACAATTTAGTCTTTTTCAAGTACAAGATCTAAGAAATACAAAAATGCAAAAAGAATAATTCCCAAAAGGGTAAAATACTAGGTTTAGAGAATATCTAAAAAGCTGCACACTTTTGTGGCTGCAGGTACAAGGCTTTATAAAGGAGGGGAGTGGAAGCCCTAAAAATACTAAAAGACAAAATAGTCAACGGCTCGGTCAACTCGACCTGCGCTCGGTGGAGTGGCAGGTCGAGCTGGCTTCTCTCGTGCGTTCTCCACTCGGTCGAGTCCTCCTCAGCGCACGGTCGAGTGTCTGGTCGAGTGTGCGGTCGAGTTGGACTCCGGACCTTGTTATTTCAGCCTTAACTCTCTTGCTTTCCCTTCATGATTGCTTCACTTCTTCCTCAGCATTGCTTCCATGCTCCTTAAATTTCAAAATCACCTGTTTATGGATGAAAATATGCAAATGCAATGCAACTAAACTCTATTGCATGATTAGTCCTAAAGCTACACAATAATGGTGAAAATGGATAGCAAAAGATGCAAAAGATGTGAATATACTAAGGGAAAACAGGGTAAAATATATGAACATCAACACCCCCAAACTTAGTCTTTGCTTGCCCTCAAGCAAATAAGCAAGACATAAGAAGGTAGGTGAGGTTTGAAAGTGGGATTTCAGCTCCTAAAGCTTGCAAATAGACCATCTAGAATCAATGTCCAAGTTACTAGTACTATGATGCAAGTTGAATGAGCTGTACTTAAAGACTTTAGACAAGCATATCACAACCTTTACTGATTTGAGCCTTAGATATCCACATGCATTCAAATCAACCATTTCCTTTAACATTCATTAATCAAGAACATGAATCAATTCTATGCAATGCTTAAACTCATTTGGCTTGGAGGTAAAGGCTTTGAGACAATGATGGTCTCTTTTTTGAGTGGGGCTTATCAATATCAAGGTTCTCTCATAAAAAATGGATTGAGCTTTAGAAGAATGCTAAAGGTAAGAACACCTAGACACATACAAGAATAAAACCTTGTCTACCCAAAGACACCCAAAGTGTTTATCCTAGCAATCTAAACCCAAATGATCCTAGTGCTACCCTTTAACTTCTTCTTTTCTCTTTCACCCATTTCTCTTTTAGTTTTCAAGTCTTAGGAGAGGTTTCTTATTTGATCTTTCTAGTGGGATGGGGGATTCTTACTTATTTGCTATGGTTCTCTTTTCTTCTTATTCTTAAGACATACAAGCTTTTTGCTAGACTTTTCTTTTCTTTCTTTTCTTTTCTTTAACTAGAACCATCTTCAACAATTTTTGCTTCCCATCCTTTCAATAGACCTTGCTTAAACACAATCTCCTCTTAAAGACTCTACCCTTTTTCTTTCTTTTCTATTTTTTTTTTTTTTTTATAACAGCCAAGTCCCAAACCCAACAAGTGAACCACCTAGTCCTATCTAGTTTGAAAAGTGCAAACTAGAACTACACAAGGCTTTACTCTTGTCAGTTCAAACCTAACACTTTCTACCAAGCTCAATCCCAAAATAGGCCTCACACACACAAGAATAAACAAGGCTTGAAAGAAGGGTTGGTTAAGGGTAGGGAAACTGATTCTTAATGAGGAAATCAGCTACTTGGATCAACAAGAGTGGTAAAAAGGAGAAAGATGATCCAAATATGTATATGGTATCCATGAGTTTAAAGCAATGCACACATTGATAATTGAAAGTCAATATTAGGTTCTTATAGATAGGAAATGGTGTCAAATCACAACATGCTTCAATATAGACCAAATACAATGCAGGAATTCAAGGCTTGGTTCAATCTTATGCTTCTAACCACTCAACTAGCATCAAAGTACTATTAACTTGGGCATCGATCCTAGTCTAGTGAATAAGCAAGCTAACAAGGAAATACTCATCATAGATCCCTAATGCAAATATTATACAATTCTACATAAAACATGCTAAACAAGATTCTAATATGCAATGCAAACTACATGAACACTCTTTTTTTTTTTTATAAAGATTTTTTTAAAATTTTTCTGGTTTTTCTATGCCTTAGATGCTTAAGCAAATACTAATATGAGGATCCTAAAAATTTGAAATAAGAACACAAAACACAATGTCAAATGCTATCTCAAACCCTCCCCCAAACTTAAATCACACAGTCCCCTGTGTAAAAGAAATTTGAATGAGGATTCAAAACTAAAAACAAAACACAAATATGAAATGCAATGATATGTACAAGTGAAGGTGATATTGGTACCTTAAGGATTGGAGAAGAAGTTGTCCACATCCTCTTGCATGCTGTCAAAGGTGTAGTTGGTGCTTGTTGGTGACTTGGAGATGGAGATTGGGGCAGCTCGACGATGGCGATCGACCGTGACTCGGTCGAGTGCATGTCCGAGTGGGGGGGGTCGAGCTGGACCGCGTGTCCATATTTCCAAGTCCAATTCTCTCCAAACCCATCTACACTCTCATTAAAAGGCCTACCAAACACAAACATAAAAGAAAACACATCAAAACTACAAGGAAAATAAAGCATATTTACAAAGGATACCTTAGGGACTTCCTCCCTAGTGAGCTTGTTTAGAGTCACTAAGCTTGACTTCTTTGACTCTTCAAGCTTGTGGGGCATCCATGAGAAGTATTGAGACACTTCTCATGTGTCTCCTTCTCTCCCAAATACTTCTTAACCCTCTGACCATTAACTGTGAACTCACTACTATCCTTGTTGAGAAGTGTGACAGCTCCATATGGTAAAACCTCTTTTATTTCAAAAGGACCTCCCCATCTACTTTTCAACTTCCCAGGGAATAACTTGAGTTTTGAATTGTAAAGCAAGGCTTGGTCTCCAGGCCTAAGGTCCTTTATGAGAATCTTCTTATCATGGAAAGCCTTAGTCCTTTCCTTGTAGATTTTGGAGTTTTCATAAGCCTCCAATCTGATCTCCTCAAGTTCATGCAAATCAAGGCTTCTCTTAGCTTGTGCTGTTTCAAGATCCAGGTTCAGAAGTTTGATTGCCCATAGAGCCTTGTATTCAACTTCAACTGGAAGGTGACAAGACTTTCCATACACAAGCTGGAATGGGGTTCTTCCTATAGGTGTTTTGAAAGCTGTTCTATAAGCCCAAAGTGTTTCATCAAGTTTACTAGACCAATCCTTCCTTGTTGCTCCTACTATTCTTGATAGAATGGCCTTGATCTGTTTGTTTGACACCTCAACTTGCCCACTTGTCTGAGGGTGATAGGCTGTAGACACCTTGTGCTTAACTCCATACTTTCTTAGCATTCCTTCAAAGATCTTATTGATGAAGTGTGATCCTCCATCACTTATCACAACTCTTGGGATTCCATACCTTGGAAAGATTATGTTCTTGAAAAGTTTAAGAACTACCTTGTGATCATTAGTGGGGCTAGCAATTGCTTCCACCCATTTGGAGACATAGTCCACTGCTACTAAGATGTAGGCATTCCCATTTGAAGGGGGATTAAAGGGTCCCATGAAATCAATTCGCCACACATCAAATATCTCAACTTCAAGAATTGGATTTTGAGGCATCTCATTCCTTCTTGTGATATTCCCCATCCTTTGGCAAGCATAACATTTTGTGATGAACTTGTGAGTGTCCTTGTACAATGTAGGCCACCATAGACCAGCTTGTAAGACTTTTTGGGCTGTCTTGAAAGTTGCAAAATGGCCTCCATAAGCAGAACCATGGCAATGTCCTAATACTCCTTCAACTTCATTCTCTGCTATGCACCTTCTAAACAATCCATCTGATCCCTTCTTGTATAAGTAAGGTTCATCTCAATAGTATCCATTGATGTCCTTGAGGAGTTTCTTCTTCCTATAGGAGTCCATGTCTGTTGGGACTTCTTCACACACCTTGTAATTGACTATATCAGCATACCAAGGCAGATCTTCACTCTCAAGTGCCATCCACTCCTCCATCTTGTCCTGCTCGATCGGGCACCCAAACATACTCGGCCGAGTGCCTGTTCGAGTGAGAGGTCGAGTGGGGAGCCGTGTTGACCCAATCAGCATCAGTTTCTCCTCAGGCATTGAATCATCAATTGGAATCTCCTCTTCTATCATCATTATACACAAGTGATCTGCTACTCCATTCTCTATCCCCTTTTTATCAACTATTTCCATGTCAAACTCTTGGAGAAGCAAAATCCATCTCAACAACCTTGGTTTTGTATCCTTCTTTGAGTAGATGTGCCTCAAAGCAGCATGATCAGTGTACACAATCACCTTGGACCCTACTAAGTAGCTTCTGAACTTTTCAAAGGCAAATACCACTGCTAAGAGCTCTTTCTCTGTTGTTGAATATCTTCCTTGAGTTTCATCCAAGGTTCTACTTGCATAGTGAAAATCACATGCAGCCTCTTATCTTTTTTCTGACCTAGGACTGCTCCTACTGCAAAGTCTGAAGCATCACACATAATCTCAAATGGAAGATGCCAGTTTGGAGCTTGGACTATTGGAGCTGAAATCAAAGCAGCTTTGATCTCCTTGAAAGCCTTCAAGCAATCTTCATCAAAGTTGAACTCAGTCTCCTTACATAGCAACCTTGTCAATGGCCTTGCTATCTTTGAGAAATCCTTGATGAATCTCCTATAAAACCCATCATGCCCAAGAAAGCTTCTTATGTCCTTGACTGTTTTTGGTGGTTGGAGTTGAACCATGACTTCAATCTTTGCGTTATCAACCTCAATCCCCTTTTCTGAAATCTTATGACCAAGAACTATCCCTTCTTCAACCATGAAGTGACACTTTTCCCAGTTCAAAACAAGATTTGTCTCCTCACATCTCTTTAAAACCCTGCATAAATTAGCAAGACAAGAAGGAAAGGAGTCTCCATAGATAGAGAAATCATCCATAAAAACTTCCACAACATCCTCAATGAGATCAGAGAAGATAGACACCATGCATCTTTGAAAAGTTGCTGGAGCATTACATAATCCAAATGGCATCCTTCTATAAGCAAAAGTACCATATGGACATGTGAATGTTGTCTTCTCTTGATCATTGGGATGAATAGGAATTTGGAAAAATCCAGAATATCCATCCAAGAAACAGTAGTGAGTGTGATTAGCTAATCTTTCCAACATTTGATCAATGAAAGGAAGAGGAAAATGATCTTTCCTAGTAGCTGAATTAAGCTTTCTATAGTCAATGCACATTCTATGCCTTGTAATGGTTCTAGTGGGAATTAATTCATCCTGATCATTCTTTACCACAGTTATTCCTCACTTTTTTGGGACACAATGAACTGGTGAAACCCAAATACTATCAGAGATAGGATAGATTACACCAGCATCAAGCAACTTAAGGATCTCCTTTTTAACTACTTCTTTTAAGTTGGGGTTTAACCTTCTTTGAGGTTCAATACTAGAGTAGGATTCATTTTCAAGATGGATTCTATGCATGCAAAGACTAGGTGAAAGGCCTTGAATGTCATCCAAAGTATAACCAATTGCTTTCCTATACTTCCTTAGCTCTACAACTAGCAAATCAAGTTCATTTTCACTCAACTTAGCATTTACTATCACAGGATAAGTAGAGTTCTTACCTAGAAAAACGTACCTTAGCCCAGATGGGAGAGGTTTGAGCTCTACTTTTGGTGCCTTTAGTTCGGACCAATCATTTGTGTAGTACTCAGCGTTGCACTCGGTCGAGTGGCTTTGGTGCTCGGTCGAGTGTGTGCTCGAGTTGATGGTCGAGCTATCCAAAGTTGCTATTTGAATTGACCAAGACTTCCTCTCTTTGTGCTAGTAATCCCTCATAAACCTCTGGATGGTCTGATTCTCTACAGGAGTTCAATATCTTCTCATAAGCTTTGGTTTCCTGATGAATGAATCCTTCCTCCCCACTCTTGGTTAAAACAGTTCTAAGGTGATCTTGTTCTGCTAGTTCTTCCATCAATTCCTCTGATAGTTTGTCCATCTCTTCAGTCCAAAAGACCTGCCCTCCAATGGTTGGTTTCTTCATAGCCTCCACAATGTCAAATGTCATTATGAAGTCCTCTCCCAAGTTAAGATCAATCTTCCCTTGTCTCACATCAATTATTGCTCTTGCTGTAGCTAGGAAAGGTCTCCCTAGTATCAAAGGATCCTTTGGTTCTTCATCCATTTCCAAGACCACAAAGTCTGTTGGGACTTCTACTTCTCCAACTCTAACTGGTAGATCCTCCAAAACACCATGTGGTAATCTTATTGATCTATCAGCCAAGATCAAGGATATATTGCATGGCTTATATCTTGTAAACCCTAGGCGCTTAGCAACTGATAGAGGCATTAGGCTTACTGAGGCTCCCAAATCACATAGGCATCTGTTGAAAGTTATACGGCCTATAGAGCAAGGTAGAGTAAAGGAACCAGGATCCCTTAGCTTTTGAGGATTCACTTGCTTTGTGATGATGGCACTGCACTCTTGGCTAAGAATCACCATCCCTTGAATTTCTTTGATCCTTTCCATCACAGCATCTTTCAAGAATTTCTAGTAAGGAGGAATCATCACAAATGCATCTATTAGAGGCATTCTAAGCTCAATCTCTCTAACTTGTTTGTCAAACAATGCCTTGTATTTTTCAACCATCTGCTTCTTAAATCTTCCTGGGAAAGGTAGTGGAGGCTTGTAAGGAGGAGGAATGAATCGAACTTCTTTTTCTTTAGAAGCAACTGGCTTAGTGTTTTCTTGAGAGGCTGCTCGATCGGGTGCTCGATCACACACTCGGTCGAGTGGGTGGTCGAGTGGTGGGTCGAGTTCGATGGCGTTTTCATTCTGAGTTTCTTCTTGTTGAAAACCCTCCCCTTCTTGATCACCACTGTCCTCAGTGTCTGGTAAAGCTCCCTCTCTTGTTGGTAGAACCCTTCCACTGCGTAGATTGATAGCATGAGCAGATTCTATAGAGTGCATAATGGCCTGGCCTTTGTTATTTGGGGCATTAGCTAGTTGATTCTCCATAGTCACAATCCTGGAAGTAAGTGTGTCAAACTAGGCTTTAAGTTCACTGTAAACATCTGATATCCTCCTGTTCAACTCAGCAAATCTGTTTGTTGCCTCAATCTTTCCTTCTGTTTGCCCAATCAACAATTGTTGCATCATTGCTCTTAAGTCTTGTTCTTGACCTTGGTTAGTCTGAAACCCTGGTGGGGGACACAACTGAGGATGGAACACTTGATGTTGTTGTTTGGGGATGTAGTTTTGTTGCTGTTGAGGCTGTTGAGGTGGATAGACTTGGTCTTGAGGGTTGGCCACATTGGTACTCCTATAAGAGAGATTGTTGTTCTTGAAACCTCCTTGGTTGTAGCCCTTAAATCCTCCCTGGTTTTGCATGTAGCAGAACTCAGCAAATTCATTCTCCCCTTCTTGAACTAGAACCTCTTCCTCACCAATGAAGTGAATAGATTTTTGTTGGCTAAGGAGGATCCTGTCAAGCTTCTCATTGACAATCTTCAAGTCCTTCTTGTACTGCTCCTCTTGATCAATGGAGGTGGACCTTAGTGTTCTGTCATAGTCCTCATTGTAGTTGCCATCTGACTGAGCAAGATTTTCAACCAACTCCCAGCCTTCTTCAACATTTTTGTTGAGGAAGTTTCCAGTTGAGGCTGTGTCAAGAAGCATTCTGATCTTGGGAAGCACTCCTCTATACAAAGTACTTAAAAGGGACTCATTGCTGAAGCCATGGTGAGGACACTGAGTCTGGAATCCTTTAAACCTTTCCCAAGCTTCACAAAAACTCTCATTATTCCTTTGAGCAAACCCAGAAATTTCATTTCTCAATCTAGCAGTTCTAGCATTGGAAAAGAATTTGGCCAAGAAAGCTTTTTTGCAAGCATCCCATGTGGTTATTGCTCCAGTAGGAAGAGTCTTCTCCCAAAGGTGAGCCTTATCTCCAAGTGAGAAGGGGAATAGCCTTAACTTGAATCTATCCTCACTGACTCCATTGATCTTAGTGAGACCACATATCCTATCAAATTCATCAAGGTGGTCCAGGGGATCTTCCATTGGCAACCCATGGAACTTGTTGGCTTGAATCATGGAGATCAATCCACTTTTTATCTCAAAGTTGTTGTTGGCAACAGTAGGAGGCACAATACCAGCCACTAGAACATCCTCCTCTTCATCTCCTTGATTCCACGATCACACTTTGCCTTTACCTGCACCACAAACACATATTGAGATGCATGAGTATTTGATAAACACTCAGTGAGGCAATCCTACCATCTACTGGGCTATACACATAAGCAACAGTGATTCCAATGTTCCAAACAATCAACAAACAAAGCATACAAACCAGGATAACAGACACCGAGGAAGGGAGGTGTCGACCGACACCAGCCAAGTGTCGACCGACACTGGCTCAACGGTGTCGACCGACACTACCCCACAGTGTTGATCGATGCATGATTCACTGGTGTCGACCGACACCAAGTGGTGTCGATCGACACTCCCTCTGCAACCGCGATTCGCTCGAAGTCGAGAGTCGAATCTCGCTCCCAAACTCCACCAAATCGTCCAATACTCAAAACCCATGCCTTATACACTCGTAGGAACCTGTAGCAACCAATCCCAGCAAAAAAAAACACACAACAAGCAACAAATAAGCAAGAAAAAGGAAATCAAAGGGTTAGATTAGCCATGGTCATGCACTCACCTTTTTGCAGGAAGATTTAGACCAACAGCAACGAATTCCACACTCCCAGCAACCTTCTAACACGTTCCTAGCCCTAGATCTTAACTCTCACAGCAACATCTCAAAAAATACATTGAAAACTCACAAACTCTCTCAAGAACCTTTAGGAACTGTTTCTCCTTTTTTCTCTCTCTCAAGCGGCGTAAAACAACCCAAAACACGAGCCTAGGTCGTTTTCTCCCTTTTAAACCTCGGTTCAATGGTTTTCTTAAACCAAACCGGCCAAAATCGACGATTAAAACAAATCGATCGAACCAGAAAACAATGGTGTCGACCGACACCCCCTTGGTGTCGATCGACACCCATCCAGGAAAAACCAATTTTTGGTTCGCGGATGTTACAATCTTTAATTTTTACTTTTGTTTAGCCGCTTTTTTAGGGTTTTTAAGCTTTCTTACTCTTGGTTTGTTGAATGATGGAGTACTTCTAAGTTTTTAGTAGCAATTTCTTCTTTATTTCTCCTAATCTATAATCTCTTATTATGATTTCACAAAGATCAAACTCTTTCCTTTGTGGGATCAAGATGATGAGTGAGTAGATCTACAGAACTTTGGGCTAGGTAGATTAGGGAGATAGATGGTTGATCTATGATTTATAGGGCTTTATTTATGTGTTTCCTATATTTTTAATGGTTAATATTGCTAGATAGCCTTAATCAAGCTTATATCTAAACATTAGGATTTCCATGCCCAGAAAGTGTTTGATGAAATTTATGAAAGAAACTATTCAAGAGCTTTGCTTTCCTAGTCAATGTAAATTGATGATTAGGGTGCTTAGTGGTATTTAGACTTGTTTATAATGCATGCTTACCTTGTGATTGCCTTTGGAAATTGTTGATTATCACTTGATTAGCATAGGATCTCTATCATGGAAATGGATTGATTTGCATAAGTGTTCTTAGCCATAGTATTGTTCTTGATTGTTGCTTAGACATCTAGGATTGATTAGTTATCTCCCAAGTCACTTACCTTGCCCAAGGTTCACTAGTTTAATCTTGATTTAAAGTCTATTCTTAGTTGTGTCCTTGTTTGTTTTGAGTTTGCATTGCTTGAGTTTGTTTTGTTTTCTTTCTTTAATACAGTTTGTTAGATAAGATTGTTACAATAAACCAATTCCTGTTTATGTTTAGATTAAACATCTTTGTGTATTTTTAGTGTGTTGATTAATGCAGATTGTTGATTGATAATTTAATTGAAGTAAAAGTACTACATCAATTTGGCATCGTTGCCCATTTCCCTTATATTTGACCATTAGGATTGCAACTTTTCTTGAGCCTAATCATTTATATTACATTGTTACTTGCTTGGTTTGCTTTGGTGTTTTGAATTCTCTTTTGCAGGGTGTATGAACATGCGAATTCAAGGCCAAGCATACTTGATCGACCGTGTTGACGTCATCTACCGTTTTGAACGAGAGAATCGCCGGTTAGCACGACAAGCTATGGACAATAACCCTCCTCCCTCTGCTGGACATAATGTAAATGACCAACCCAATGATGATAGAGTTCCTAACCATGTACCAAGACAAGCCCCTCTCATTGAAGCTTATGATGTGCCAAACGTCAATGGACACCGCACCGGTATTAGAGCTCCACCAGTTGAGAACAATCACTTTGAAATCTAGGCCAGTCTTATCAACATGGTGTAGGGATCAAAATTTCATTGTTTGGCAATGGAAGACCCACTTGATCACTTGGATCAGTTTGATAGGTTTTGTGGGACTGTTAGGATCAATGGTATCTCTGAAGATGCTTTCAAACTCCGCCTTTTCCCATTCTCTCTTGGTGACAAGGCTCACATTTGGGAAAAGAATCTGCCTCACAACACCATTACCTCTTGGGATTAATGTAAGAAGGCCTTCCTATCCAAATTCTTCTCTACTACAAGAACAACAAGGCTAAGAAATGAGATATCAAGCTTTTTTCCAAAGGGAAATGAGAGTTTTATTAAAGCATGGGAAAGATTCAAGGGGTACATATCTCAATGTCCACAACATAGTTTCTCCAAAGAGTAACAGTTGAGTACACTCTATAGAGGAGTCTTGCCTAAGTATAGAATGTTTCTTGACACAACAAGCAATGAAAACTTCTTGGGTCAAAATGCATAACAAGGAATGTTGTTGGTTGAGAATCTTGCTCAAAGTGATGGGAACTATGGAGAGAATTATGATATAACGAATGAGCAGCACAGCAAGAAGATCAAAGCTTTGAATGAGAAGATGTATAAGATGATTCTTGCAAATCAAAAGCAAGTTCACTATGTTAATGAATGTGAATATTAGGTTCTTATAGATAGGAAATGGCTTCAAATCACAACATGCTTCAATATAGACCAAATACAATGCAGGAATTCAAGGCTTGGTTCAATCTTATGCTTCTAACTACTCAACTAGCATCAAAGTACTATTAACTTGGGCATTGATCCTAGTCTAGTGAATGAACAAGCTAACAAGGCAAAACTCATCATAGATCCCTAATGCAAATATTATACAATGCTACATGAAACATGCTAAACAAGATTCTAATATGCAATGCAAACTACATGAACACTCCTTTTTTATAAAGATTTTTTTCAAAATTTTTCAAATTTTTATGGTTTTTCTATGCCTTAGATGCTTATGCAAATACTGTCATGTTGATGCTAAAAATTTGAAATAAGATCACAAAACACAATGTCAAATGCTATCTCAAACCCTCCCCCAAACTTAAATCACACAATCCCCTGTGTGAAATTTGTAAGAGGATTCAAGACTAAAAACAAAACACAAATATGATATGCAATGATATTTACAAGTGAAGGTGATAATGGTACCTTAAGGATTGGAGAAGAAGTTGTCCACATCCTCTTGCATGCTGTCAAAGGTGTAGTTGGGGTCTTGTTGGTGACTTGGAGATGGAGATTGGGGCAGCTCAACGACGGCGATTGACCGTGACTCGGTCGAGTGTGTGTCCGAGTGGGGGGTCGAGCTGGACCGCGAATGCCAAAATTCCGTCCTTGCTGCTGGTAGAACTGCTGGTAGAGTGCTGGATCCATGAAGTATTGGGGTGGGATGGGAGGGTAACCTGGATAGCCTGGATAAGCAGCTGGAGGTGGGAAGCCATATGGTGATCTGGGCTGGAACTCGGTCGAGTACGTCGGGAGTGCTCGGTCGAGTGGGCGCTCGAGTGACCCGGTCGAGTGCCTCGAAAGCTGCTGTTCTCTGGTACTTGAGATCCTCTTCCTCTGATTTGGCTCATACATTGAAGCTCTAGCTGGTTCCAAAGGATTTGCAACTCTTGAAAGTGCTCTAGTTGAGCTACTTCTCCTCAAAGGGCTTGATGGTGAAGGTGAAGAATTCCCACTCTTCAAGTCAGCAACCTCCTTCTTTAAGCCCTTGATAGACTTAGCCATGTTGGTCACCTTCTTTTTCAGCTTATCAAACCTCTTCCCATGCCACTTGTTCCACTTTTGCAAAAGTGTCAACCTCTTGCTATTCTCCCTCACTTCTCTATTATCCCTTGGGTTGGGCTCATAATCCTTAAAATAAAATTGTTCCTCCCCATCAGCCACTTGTGCATTCCCAGCTTCCTCAACTCTAGGTTGAACTACTCCATCAAACAAATGCTCCTCAGCTGGCCAAAAGTCAATGTTGGCTCCTTCTTGAATGGTGGTGAGCTCTTGGTTAGGCAAGATCAATTGTTTCTTCCCAAGTGTTGGAAGCTCAAAATTGAAGATGTGATTTCCTTGATGCATCTCCTTGGCTAGGATGAGAGTAGAGGTGAGGTAGCTTGAGTCAATCCATCATGGTGAGACCCTCTCTCCTCTAAGTGGAACCTTGGCATCTTTTCATGCATAAACAGGTGATTTTGGAGCTTAAGGAGCATGGAAGCAATGCTGAGGAAGAAGTGAAGCAATCATGAAGGGAAAGCAAGAGAGTTAAGGCTGAAATAACAAGGTCCGGAGTCCAACTCGACCGCACACTCGACCAGACACTCGATCGTGTGCTGAGGAGGACTCGACCGAGTAGAGAATGCACGAGAGAAGCCAGCTCGACCTGCTACTCGACCGAGCACAGGTCAAGTTTACCGAGCCGTTGACTATTTTGTCTTTTAGTATTTTTAGGGCTTCCACTCCCCTCCTAGATAAAGGCTTGTACCTGCATCCACAAAAGTGTGCAGCTTTTTAGATATTCTCTAAACCTAGTATTTTACCCTTTTGGGAATTACTCTTTTTGCATTTTTATATTTTTTAGATCTTGTACTTGGAAAAGACTAAATTCTTCAATATTGTTGGTTTCATAACTTTCTTAATATTGAGAATTCGAGTTTCATTTCTTTTTCAATATTGAAGAGCTCTGTTTTATCTTTCTAGTGATGCAAGTTTCATTATTTTCTGGGTTTTTGACTTTGTTCACCATGTGTTCTTGTGAGTAGTTTGCTTAGGATCTTGAGGATGGGTTAGGCTGGGTTGATCTTGTGGTTTGTTTGATTTGGCCAAGCTTGATTGTTGTAGATCTCTTCTAGGCTAGATGATCTTAATGCTGATCCTATATCTGAGAAGGTAGGGTTTGATTTCAAGCATCTTAGCATCACACCAATGTCTAAGGAGCATAGATAAGGGTAGATCTAGAGCTTACCATTAGGCTTGCTAAGAGATTAGAGGTCTTGTTTGGTTTGAGATGTATTGCTTAATGCCTGCTTGTGTAGATTCTTTACTATGTGAGAGCAAGTCTAGAAATGCATACGTTTGATTGTTTCTTGCCATGAGAGTGGATTAAACATGTCTTAGAATAGTATGTCTAGGGATTAGCTCAAAGTTTGTTTGAGGTTTATTGACCAAGTTAAATAACCACAATGATTAGTTCAGCCCATGAATCCCTCCTCAGGACCTTCTTTGTTTATTGATATCTTAGTCTTAATCCTGTTGCTGGTGTAATCTATCCTATCTCTGATAGTATTTGGGTTTCACCAGTTCATTGTGTCCCAAAAAAGGGAGGAATAACTGTGGTAAAGAATGATCAGGATGAATTAATTCCCACTAGAACCATTACAAGGCATAGAATGTGCATTGACTATAGAAAGCTTAATTCAGTTATTAGGAAAGATCATTTTCCTCTTCCTTTCATTGATCAAATGTTGGAAAGATTAGCTAATCACACTCACTACTGTTTCTTGGATGGATATTCTGGATTTTTCCAAATTCCTATTCATCCCAATGATCAAGAGAAGACAAAATTCACATGTCCATATGGTACTTTTGCTTATAGAAGGATGCCATTTGGATTATGTAATGCTCCAGCAACTTTTCAAAGATGCATGATGTCTATCTTCTCTGATCTCATTGAGGATGTTGTGGAAGTTTTTATGGATGATTTCTCTGTCTATGGAGACTCCTTTCCTTCTTGTCTTGCTAATTTATGCAGGGTTTTAAAGAGATGTGAGAAGACAAATCTTGTTTTGAACTGGGAAAAGTGTCACTTCATGGTGGAAGAAGGGATAGTTCTTGGTCATAAGATTTCAGAAAAGGGGATTGAGGTTGATAAGGCAAAGATTGAAGTCATGGTTCAACTCCAACCACCAAAAACAGTCAAGGACATAAGAAGCTTTCTTGGGCATGATGGGTTTTATAGGAGATTCATCAAGGATTTCTCAAAGATAGCTAGGCCATTGACAAGGTTGCTATGTAAGGAGACTGAGTTAAACTTTGATGAAGATTGCTTGAAGGCTTTCAAGGAGATCAAAGCTGCTTTGATTTCAGCTCCAATAGTCCAAGCTCCAAACTGGCATCTTCCATTTGAGATTATGTGTGATGCTTCAGACTTTGCAGTAGGAGCAGTCCTAGGTCAGAAAAAAGATAAGAGGCTGCATGTGATTCACTATGCAAGTAGAACCTTGGATGAAACTCAAGGAAGATATTCAACAACAGAGAAAGACCTCTTAGCAGTGGTATTTGCCTTTGAAAAGTTCAGAAGCTACTTAGTAGGGTCCAAGGTGATTGTGTACACTGATCATGCCGCTTTGAGGCACATCTACTCAAAGAAGGATACAAAACCAAGGTTGTTGAGATGGATTTTGCTTCTCCAAGAGTTTGACATGGAAATAGGTTATAAAAAGGGGATAGAGAATGGAGTAGCAGATCACTTGTCTATAATGAGGATAGAAGAGGAGATTCCAATAGATGATTCAATGCTTGAGGAGAAACTGATGCTGATTGGGTCAACACGGCTCCCCACTTGACCTCTCACTCGAACAGGCACTCGGCCGAGTATGTTTGGGTGCCCGATCGAGCAGGACGAGATGGAGGAGTGGATGGCACTTGAGAGTGAAGATCTGCCTTGGTATGCTGATATAGTCAATTACAAGGTGTGTGAAGAAGTCCCAGCAGACATGGACTCCTATAGGAAGAAGAAACTCCTTAGAGACATCAATGGATACTATTGGGATGAACCTTACTTATACAAGAAGGGATCAGATGGATTGTTTAGAAGGTGCATAGCAGAGAATGAAGTTAAAGGAGTATTAGGACATTGCCATGGTACTGCTTATGGAGGCCATTTTGCAACTTTCAAGACAGCCAAAAAAGTCTTACAAGCTGGTCTATGGTGGCCTACATTGTTCAAGGACACTCACAAGTTCATCACAAAATGTGATGCTTGCCAAAGGATGGGGAATATCACAAGAAGGAATGAGATGCCTCAAAATCCAATTCTTGAAGTTGAGATATTTGATGTGTGGCGAATTGATTTCATGGGACCCTTTAATCCCCCTTCAAATGGGAATGCCTACATCTTAGTAGCAGTGGACTATGTCTCCAAATGGGTGGAAACCATTGCTAGCCCCACTAATGATCACAAGGTAGTTCTTAAACTTTTCAAGAACATAATCTTTCCAAGGTATGGAATCCCAAGAGTTGTGATAAGTGATGGAGGATCACACTTCATCAATAAGATCTTTGAAGGAATGCTAAGGAAGTATGGAGTTAAGCACAAGGTGTCTACAGCCTATCACCCTCAGACAAGTGGGCAAGTTGAGGTGTCAAACAAACAGATCAAGGCCATTCTATCAAGAATAGTAGGAGCAACAAGGAAGGATTGGTCTAGTAAACTTGATGAAACACTTTGGGCTTATAGAACAGCTTTCAAAACACCTATAGGAAGAACCCCATTCCAGCTTGTGTATGGAAAGTCTTGTCACCTTCCAGTTGAAGTTGAATACAAGGCTCTATGGGCAATCAAACTTCTGAACCTGGATCTTGAAACAGCACAAGCTAAGAGAAGCCTTGATTTGCATGAACTTGAGGAGATCAGATTGGAGGCTTATAAAAACTCCAAAATCTACAAGGAAAGGACTAAGGCTTTCCATGATAAGAAGATTCTCATAAAGGACCTTAGGCCTGGAGACCAAGCCTTGCTTTACAATTCAAAACTCAAGTTATTCCCTGGGAAGTTGAAAAGTAGATGGGGAGGTCCTTTTGAAATAAAAGAGGTTTTACCATATGGAGCTGTCACACTTCTCAACAAGGATGGTAGTGAGTTCACAGTTAATGGTCAGAGGGTTAAGAAGTATTTGGGAGAGAAGGAGACACATGAGAAGTGCTCAATACTTCATGGATGCACCTCAAGCTTGAAGAGTCATAGAAGTCAAGCTTAGTGACTCTAAACAAGTTCACTAGGGAGGAAGTCCCTAAGGTATCTCTGTATATATTGCTTAGGATTTTGGTATTTTGACTTTTGTTTTGGTGTTTTCATGGTCAGGGAAGCAAGGGAGTCTAAACAGAAGAAGAGAGGGAGACTCGCGGTCCAGCTCGACCCCCCCCCCCCACACTCGGACATGCACTCGACCGAGTCACGGTCGATCGCCATCGTCGAGCTGCCCCAATCTCCATCTCCAAGTCACCAACAAGACCCCAACTACACCTTTGACAGCATGCAAGAGGATGTGGACAACTTCTTCTCCAATCCTTAAGGTACCAATATCACCTTCACTTGTAAATATCATTGCATTTCATATTTGTTGTTTTTAGTCTTGAATCCTCATTCAAATTTCTTTCACACAGGGGACTGTGTGATTTAAGTTTGGGGGAGGGTTTGAGATAGCATTTGACATTGTGTTTTGTGATCTTATTTCAAATTTTTAGCATCCTCATATTAGTATTTGCATAAGCATCTAAGGCATAGAAAAACCATAAAAATTTGAAAATTTTTGAAAAAATCTTTATAAAAAAAAGAGTGTTCATGTAGCTTGCATTGCATATTAGAATCTTGTTTAGCATGTTTCATGTAGGATTGTATAATATTTGCATTAGGGATCTATGATGAGTATTTCCTTGTTAGCTTGCTTATTCACTTGACTAGGATCAATGCCCAAGTTAATAGTACTTTGATACTAGTTGAGTGGTTAGAAGCATAAGATTGAACCAAGCCTTGAATTCCTGCATTGTATTTGGTCTATATTGAAGCATGTTGTGATTTGACACCATTTCCTATCTATAAGAACCTAATATTGACTTTCAATTATCAATGTGTGCATTGCTTTAAACTCATGGATACCACATACATATTTGGATCATCTTTCTCTTTTTTACCACTCTTGTTGATCCAAGTAGCTGATTTCCTCATTAAAAATCAGTTTCCCTACCCTTAACCAACCCTTCTTTCAAGCCTTGTTTATTCTTGTGTGTGTGAGGCCTATTTTTGGATTAAGCTTGGTAGAAAGTGTTAGGTTTGAACTGACAAGAGTAAAGCCTTTTGTAGTTCTAGTTTGCACTTTTCAAACTAGATAGGACTAGGTGGTTCACTTGTTGGGTTTGGGACTTGCCTGTTATGAAAAGAAAAAAAAAGAAAAAAAAGAAAGAGAAAAGAAAGAAAAAGGCTAGAGTGTTTAAGAGGAGATTGTGTTTAAGCAAGGTCTAGTGGAAGGATGGGAAGCAAAAATTGTTGAAGATGGTTCTAGTTAAAGAAAAGAAAAGAAAGAAAAGAAAAGTCTAGCAAAAAGCTTGTATGTCTTAAGAATAAGAAGAAAAGAGAACCATAGCAAATAAGTAAGAATCCCCCATCCCACTAGAAAAATCAAATAAGAAACCTCTCCTAAGACTTGAAAACCAAAAGAGAAAAGGGTGAAAGAGAAAAGAAGAAGTTAATGGGTAGCACTAGGATCATTTGGGTTTAGATTGCTAGGATAAACATTTTGGGTGCCTTTGGGTAGACAAGGTTTTATTCTTGTATGTGTCTAGGTGTTCTTACCTTTAGCATTCTTCTAAAGCTCAATCCATTTTTATGAGAGAACCTTGATATTGATAAGCCCCACTCTAAAAAGAGACCATCATTGTCTCAAAGCCCTTACCTCCAAGCCAAATGAGTTTAAGCATTGCATAGAATTGATTCATGTTCTTGATTAATGAATGTTAAAGGAAATGGTTGATTTGAATGCATGTGGATATCTAAGGCTCAAATCAGTAAAGGTTGTGATATGCTTGTCTAAATTCTTTAAGTACAGCTCATTCAACTTGCATCATAGTACTAGTAACTTGGACCATTGATTCTAGATGGTCTATTTGCAAGCTTTAGGAGCTGAGATCCCACTTTCAAACCTCACCTACCTTCTTATGTCTTGCTTATTTGCTTGAGGGCAAACAAAGACTAAGTTTGGGGGTGTTGATGTTCATATATTTTACCATGTTTTCCCTTAGTATATTCACATCTTTTGCATCTTTTGCTATCCATTTTCACCATTATTGCATAGCTTTAGGACTAATCATGCATTAGAGTTTAGTTGCCTTGCATTTGCATATTTTCATGCATAAACAGGTGATTTTGGAGCTTAAGGAGCATGGAAGCAATGCTGAGGAAGAAGTGAAGCAATCATGAACGGAAAGCAAGAGAGTTAAGGCTGAAATAACAAGGTCCGGAGTCCAACTCGACCGCACACTCGAGCAGACACTCGACCGTGTGCTGAGGAGGACTCGACTGAGTGGAGAATGCACGAGAGAAGCCAGCTCGACCTGCCACTCGACCGAGCACAGGTCGAGTTGACCGAGCCGTTGACTATTTTGTCGTTTAGTATTTTTAGGGCTTCCACTCCCCTCCTATATAAAGCCTTGTACCTGCAGCCACAAAAGTGTGCAGCTTTTTAGATATTCTCTAAACCTAGTATTTTACCCTTTTGGGAATTATTCTTTTTGCATTTTTATATTTCTTAGATCTTGTACTTGAAAAAGACTAAATTCTTCAATATTGTTGGTTTCATAACTTTCTTAATATTGAGAATTCGAGTTTCATTTCTTTTTCAATATTGAAGATCTCTGTTTTATCTTTCTAGTGATGCAAGTTTCATTATTTTCTGGGTTTTTGACTTTGTTCACCATGTGTTCTTGTGAGTAGTTTGCTTAGGATCTTGAGGATGGGTAAGGCTGGGTTGATCTTGTGGTTTGTTTGATTTCGTCAAGCTTGATTGTTGTAGATCTCTTCTAGGCTAGATGATCTTAATGCTGATCCTATATCTGAGAAGGTAGGGTTTGATTTCAAGCATCTTAGCATCACACCAATGTCTAAGGAGCATAGATAAGGCTAGATCTAGAGCTTACCATTAGGCTTTCTAAGAGATTAGAGGTCTTGTTTGGTTTGAGATGTATTGCTTAATGCCTGCTTGTGTAGATTCTTTACTATGTGAGAGCAAGTCTAGAAATGCATAGGTTTGATTGTTTCTTGCCATGAGAGTGGATTAAACATGTCTTAGAATAGTATGTCTAGGGATTAGCTCAAAGTTTGTTTGAGGTTTGTTGACCAAGTTAAATAACCACAATGATTAGTTCAGCCCATGAGTCCCTCCTCAGGATCTTCTTTGTTTATTGATATCTTAGTCTTAATCATGTTGCTTGATTGTTGTTTGATTCGTTTTTGCATTGCTCTGTTTTATTGTGTTGCTCTGTTTTCACGTTTAGTCTAGCTCGACCCTGTACTCGACCAAGTAGCTGAGTTCTTCCCCAGAGCTTGTGTTTATGATTTGTGATTGTCATGTTTCATTTCTGCTGCATTCATTTAGTTTTCTGTTCATTGCTTGTCTTGCATAGGTTTATTTCTTGCATTATAGTAGTTTTTATTTCTGTTTTAGCATCATTACTGTTACAATCATTCTGTTCATTTACATTCAGCATCTAGTTCTTGTATTTTTATTTTCTGCACTTTGCATTTTAATCATAGGATTGTTAGTGACAAACATCCTTTACATCTAGCTTAAATTAGATCTTTATGCACATCTTGACTGTTCACAAACACTCAGATTGGATTGACACCTCTTATACTGCAACTGCATAAGGGGAATTGAAACACCTTACCATCCATCCATTCATTGCATACATTCATCATCATTCACATTCACCACCATCAAATCCTTGTTTCACTGTTCACGGTCGAGCTCCCTTGACCAAAGTTTGAAAATTCAAAATTTTCTTCTTGTTCTTCCCTCCACTCGATCGTTCTAGCGATTTGAAGATCAAATGGGCCTTAGTTCCTTTCCAACTCGGTCGAGTACCTCTCGTGGGCTGGTCGAGTGGGCTTGCGAGTCTCCTTCTCCAAGTCCAAATATCTCCTTACCCAACTACATTTTCACTAAAAGGTCTGTCCAACACAACATAAAAGAAAACACATCAAACTACAAGGAAAATAAACTATATTTACAAAGGATACCTTAGGGACTTCCTCCTTAGTGATATTGTTTAGAGTCACTAAGCTTGACTTTGGTTTCCTTCTTAGACTTGGTCTAGGTACCAAGGAGGTGATGACATCCTCCCTGGAACCTCTTGGTCACTGTGAAGTTGATCCTTGATAACCTCACCCTTAACACACAAACCATACTTCTTCTTGATTTTGAGCCTTGGCCTTTCTTTCCTCAAAGACCTCTTGTTCAGCTTAACTTGGAGATCCTCAACCATACTAGTCAGCTCTTGAACTGACCTCTTAAGCTTTTCCACAGAATCCTCTTGAAGTGCTAGCTCAGCCTTTGGAGTTTCCTTATTATCACTTAAAACCTCTTGACCACCTTTGTCCTTGATAGTGAAAGGCTGATCATCAATGGTAGGAAGGTTGGTTGGGTTATAGATGTTGAACTTCATAACTATACCCTCAGCAATATTCAAAGTCACAAGACCTTCCTTGACATCAATGACTGCTCCAACAGTGGCTAAGAATGGCCTCCCAAGAATGATTGGATCTTCAGGTTCCTTGTCCATCTCCAACACCACAAAATCTGTATGAACCTTTGCCTTCCCTATCTTGACAGGGACATTCTCCAACTTACCAACTACCTCTCTGTTTGACCCCTCAGCTAGGCATACATGGAGGTTTGTGAGTTTGAAATCTGTCCTCCCAAGATTTTGTGCAATGGAGTAGGGCATGACACTAATTGAAGCTCCTAGGTCACATAGGCATTGGTTGTAGTGGAGGTAACTGAATGTGGATGGTAAATAGAATGGACCTGGATCCTTAAGCTTGATTGGGATGATAACTCCTCCAAGGTCTTCAAGATCCTTCTCATCTTGAGCTTGAGCCTTTTGCTTTGACAATTCAAGCAAAAAGTCCTTATAGAGAGGATATGGTTCATACTGTTCTAAGGTAGGTCCTCTCTCCTCTTCTTTGTAAGCAATTATGATCTCTTGTATGGCCATCACTTCCTCTTGTTTCTCAATCACAACTTCTTCCTTCAAAGCCTTCTCATCCTCTTGTTGCTTAGCCAACATTTCTTTTTTCTCAATGATCTCCCTTAATTCCTTAATCTTCTGTGCCTTGAAATGTCCTGGGAATGGTAGAGGCGGTTTGTAAGCAGGAGGAATGTACTTAGCAGGCTTATCAGCTTATGATTTTTCAGCTCGTTGGACCACTCGACCAGGCACTCGGTCGAGTGCATGCTCGAGCACCTGGTCGAGTGCACTAGCGGATCCAGTCTGCTTTGCACAAACTTCACTTTTACCTTCAAGAATTGACCAATCCTCCCCATCTGGAACCCTCACTGTCCTCAGTGACTTCCTCATTAGAGATGTGAATGACTTTTGTAGTGAACTCCCTTGGGTTTTGGACAGCTTTTCCAGGGAGTTGAGTAGGTTTGGGAGCTGAAGTAGAAGCAATTTTGCTCTCCATGTACTTCACTCTAGAGTTCAGACCTTCAAACTTAATGTTTAGGTCATTATACTGTGATGTTAACCGCTGGTTCAACTCAGCAAACTGCTTGGCCTCCTCAATCTTTCCATTGGCTTGCCCAATCAACAATTGTTGCATCATGGCTCTTAAGTCTTGTTCCTGGCCTTGGTTAGTCTGAAACCCTGGTGGGGGACACAATTGGGGCTGGAACACTTGTTGTTGGTTCTTGGCTGCATAGTTGGGTTGTTGTTGAGGCTGTTGAGGTGGATAGACTTGGTCGTGTGGATTGGCTACATTGGTGCTTCTATAGGAGAGGTTGTTGTTTTTGAACCCTCCTCCTTGGTTGTAGCCTTTGAATCCACCCTAGTTTTGCATATAACAGTGCTCAGCAAATTCCCTCTCCCCCTCTTGAACTGGGACCTCTTCCTCACCAATGAAGTGAATAGAGTTTTGTTGGCTAAGGAGGATCCTGTCAAGCTTCTCATTGACCATCTTCAAGTCCTTCTTGTACTTCTCCTCTTGATCAATGGAGGTGGACCTTAGTGTTCTGTCATAGTCCTCATTGTAGTTTCCATCTGACTAAGCAAGATTTTCAACCAACTCCCAGCCTTCTTCTACATTTTTGTTGAGGAAGTTTCCATTTGAGGCTGTGTCAAGAAGCATTCTGATCTTGGGAAGCACTCCTCTATACAAAGTACTTAGGAGGGACTCATTGCTGAAGCCATGGTGAGGACACTGAGTCTGGAATCCTTTAAACATTTCCCAAGCTTCACAAAAACTCTCATTATTCCTTTGAGCAAACCTTGATATTTCATTTCTCAATCTAGCAGTTCTAGCATTGGAAAAGAATTTGGCCAAAAAAGCCTTTTTGCAAGCATCCCATGTGGTTATTGCTCCAGTAGGAAGAGTGTTCTCCCAAAGGTGAGCCTTATCTCCAAGTGAAAAGGGGAATAGCCTTAACTTGAATCCATCCTCACTGACTCCATTGATCTTAGTGAGACCACATATCCTATCAAATTCATCAAGGTGGTCCAGGGGATCTTCCATTGGCAACCCATGGAACATTTTGGCTTGAATCATGGAGATCAATCCACTTTTGATCTCTAAGTTGTTGTTGGCAACAGTAGGTGGCACAATACCAGCTCTCTGGTTATGTGTGTTTGGTGCATCTCCAGCACCAATGTTTCTTGCTCTTGGAGATTGTTGATCTTGTTACTTCATTAGCACTTGTTGTTCTTGTTCCTGATAGATCCTTGTTTTCTGCTGTCTCAGGTCCCTTGGTGGTTTGTTGATGTGATCAAGGAGTCTCTGAAGATTGTGAGGACCCTTGGACCTTGTTTGCATCAACAGAGTGATGTTCATATATTTTACCCTGTTTTCCCTTAGTATATTCACATCTTTTGCATCTTTTGCTATCCATTTTCACCATTATTGCATAGCTTTAGGACTAATCATGCATTAGAGTTTAGTTGCATTGCATTTGCATCTTTTCATGCATAAACAGGTGATTTTGAAGCTTAAGGAGCATGGAAGCAATGCTGAGGAAGAAGTGAAACAATCAGGAAGGGAAAGCAAGAGAGTTAAGGCTGAAATAACAAGGTCCGGAGTCCAACTCGACCGCTCACTCGACCAGACACTCGACCGTGTGCTGAGGAGGACTCGACCGAGTGGAGAATGCACGAGAGAAGCCAGCTCGACCTGCCACTCGACCGAGCACAGGTCGAGTTGACCGAGCCGTTGACTATTTTGTCTTTTAGCATTTTTAGGGCTTCCACTCCCCTCCTATATAAAGCCTTGTACCTGCAGCCACAAAAAGGAGTCAGCTTTTTAGATATTCTCTAAACCTAGTATTTACCCTTTTTGGGATTTATTCTTTTTGCCTTTTTTATTTCCTAGATCTTGTACTTGAAAAAGACTAAATTCTTCAATATTGTTAGTTTACTAACTTTCTTAATATTGAGAATCCAAGTTTCATTTCTTTTTCAATATTGTAGATCTTTGTTTCATCTTTCTAATGATGCAAGTTTCAATCTTTTCTGGGTTTATGATTTTGATGTTCATCATGTGTTCTTGTGAGTAGTAGCTTAGGATCTTGAGGATGGGTTAGGCTGGGCTGTGAATGAGGTTTGTTTGGCTTGATAAAGCTTGATTGTTGTAGATCTCTTCTAGGGTAGATGTTCTTAATGCTGATCCTATATCTGAGAGGGTAGGATCTGATTTCAAGCATCTTAGCATCACACCAATGTTTAAGAGGCATAGATAAGGCTAGATCTAGAGCTTACCATCTTGCTCGCTAAGAGATTAGAGGTTTTGTTTGGTATGAGACATATTTCTTACTGCCTGCTTGTGTAGATTCTTTACTATGTGAGAGCAAGTCTAGAAATGCATAGGTTTGATTGTTTCTAGACCATGAGAGTGGGAGAAGCTTGTCTTAGATACATATGTCTAGAGATTAGCTCATGTTGTTTGAGATTTGTTGATCAAGTTAGATAGCCTCAATCATTAGTCCAGCCCATGAATCCCTCCTCAAGTCCTTCCTTGTTTATTGATTTTACAGTTTTAATCATGTTGCTTGATTGTAGTTTGATTCGTCTTTGCATTACTCTGTTTTTATTGCATTGCTCTGTTTCTGCGTTTAGTCTAGCTCGACCACTCACTCGACCTACACTCGGTCGAGTGCTGGCTCGAGTTCATCCCCAGAACTCTTGTTTATGCTTTGTGATTGTCTTGTTACATTCTATTTGCATTCCTGTTGCATTTATTTAGTATCTTGTTCATTACTTGTCTTGCTTTAGTTCATTAGCATAGTTCATACTTCTGTTGTTTGCATCATTACTGTCATAATCATCTTGTTTCATTTGCATTTAGTTCATTGTTCTTATAGTTTACTTTCTGCATTTTCATCATAGGATTGCTAGTGACAAACATCCTTTACATCTGGCTTAAATTAGATCTTTATGCATGTCTTAACTGTTCACAAACACTCAAATTGGATTGACACCTCTTATACTGCAAACCTTACCATCCATCCATTCATTGCACACATTCATACATCATCAACCATCCATCTTTCACCTTCCATACAAAATTACTAGTTTCACAGAGTCGAGTACAGACTCGGACATGCACTCGGTCGAGCACAGGCTTGAGTGGGTGGTCGAGTCGACTGGGAACTGACGTCTATTTGTATCCGGCTTCTGACTCGATCAGGTGCTCAAGCACACACTCGGTCGAGTGGTGGTCGAGTTGATGGTCGAGCTGGTACCTGAAACTCAATCACATACAAGCAGAAGAAGAAACAAGATCAGTAGTAAACAAGTGGATAAACGAACTTAGTCTTAGACTTTTATGGATCCTAATTGTCACAAAAACACACTCAAATGGGCAACAACGCCAAATTGAAACAAGGTTTTATTGGTGAGATGTGATGATGATGAATGATTGTAATAAGATATGAATGGATGGATGGTAAGGTGTTTCAATTCCCCTTATGCAGTTGCAGTATAAGAGGTGTCAATCCTAAATGAGTGTTTGTGAACAATTAAGATATGTATATGAATCTAAGTTAAGCCAAATGCAAGGATGTTTGTCACTAACAATCCTAAGATGAAAATGTAAAGTGCAGAAAATAAAACTACAAGAACTAGATGCTAAATGTAAATGAACAGAATGATTATAACAGTAATGAAGCTAGAACAGAAATAGAAACTACTATAATGCAAGAAATGAACTAATGCAAGACAAGTAATGAACAGAAAACTAAATGAATGCAACAAAAATGAAACAGGACAATCACAAATCATAAACACAAGTTCTGGGGAAGAACTCGAGCAAGCACTCGACCGAGTGTAGGTCGAGTACAGGGTCGAGCTGGACTATACGTGAAAACAGAGCAACACAATAAAAACAGAGCAATGCAAAAACGAATCAAACAACAGGCAAGCAACAGGATTAAGACTAAGATATCAATAAACAAAGAAGGTCCTGATGAGGGATTCATGGGCTGAACTAATCATTGTGGTTATTTAACTTGGTCAACAAACCTCAAACAAACTTTGAGCTAATCTCTAGACATACTATTCTAAAACATGTTTAATCCACTCTCATGGCAAGAAACAATCAAACCTATGCATTTCTAGACTTGCTCTCACATAGTAAAGAATCTACACAAGCAGGCATTAGGCAATACATCTCATACCAAACAAGACCTCTAATCTCTAAGCAAGCCTAATGGTAAGCTCTAGATCTAGCCATATCTATGCTCCTTAGACATTGGTGTGATGCTAAGATGCTTGAAATCAAACCCTACCTTCTTAGATATAGGATCAGCATTAAGAACATCTAGCCTAGAAGAGATCTAAAACAATCAAGCTTGACCAAATCAAACATACAACAAGATCAATCCAGCCGAACCCATCCTCAAGATCCTAGAGAACTACTCACAAGAACACATGATGAACAAAGTCAAAAACCCAGAAAAATACGAAACTTGCATCATTAGAAAGATAAAGCAAAGATCTACAATATTGGAGAAAGAATCAAACTCAAATTCTCAATATTAAGAAAGTTATGAAACCAACAATATTAAAGAATTTAGTCTTTTTCAAGTACATGATCTATATAATTCCCAAAGGGTAAATACTAGGTCTATAGAATATCTAAAAGCTGGCCCCTTTTTTTGTGGCTGCAGGTACAAGGCTTTATATAGGAGAGGGAGTGGAAGCCCTAAAAATACTAAAAGACAAAATAGTCAACGAAAACAGGATAGCAAAAAATGTGAATATACTAAGGGAAAACAGGGTAAAATATATGAACATCAGAGAGGGATCTTGTTGGTTTCTTTCATCTCAACTACAATTTCCAGCTGAAAAGGAGTCAAAAAACTAATGCCAAAGATCGATGGACCATTTCAAGTGCTCAAACGGATCAGCAGTAATGCCTACCAACTCGATCTTCAAGGTAAGTACAAAGTGAATGGTAGTTTCAATGTTTCTGATCTTCTCCCTTATTTTTGCAGATAATTCGGATTTGAGGTCAAATCCTTTTCAAGTGGGAGAGGATGATAAGATCATGGCTAGCTCAACCCAACCACATGAACCAGACAAAGTCAAGGAGGAGCTTGTAGTCGAGGAGCAGCTTGTAGCTGAGGAACAGCTTGTACCAGAGAAAGCATCAAAGGAAGTATTCATCATTCCGGCAGGTCCTTTAACAAGATCAAGATCCAAGAGGTTCAATCCAGCAATCAATGGACTACTTATGGAGCTGGACAAGAAGCAAGAAGACATAGTTCAAACCACATTAATGATGATCACAACTCAGGGTGTTCGTTAAAGGGTTAAGTGTGGCTTATGCATCTCATTTTCCCTTGTCAAGTTTTATCCCATTGGGTTTTTTTGACTAGGTTTTTTAATGAGGCTTAAGTGATACTTTCAAGCCCCCTTTATCACCTCATTTCGTGGTCCAAGGCCCATTTCTTTGCCTTGACTCATTCTCTATCTATTTGGTTCAAAGTTTGCATTTAATGTTTTGTAATTTCCAAAATATTTTGCATGAGCTTGCATGAGTGTGGACTTGTGCATGTTCTTGCATGTGTTTGACTTTGTGCATGCTATTGCATGTCTTTATTCTCTCCCTCTTCTCCTTCATCCTCCCTCTTCTATAAACTCCATGTAGTTCTCATTCTCTACTCATCAAACATTTCAATCAAAAACTTCTTTTCTACTTGTTTGATATGAGAAGTGTGTAGTATCTTCTCAACTTGTTTATTTCTTTGTGTGTTATATCTAAGATATATTCAAGCCTGTAGTATAAGAGATTTCCATCTCTCATAGAAGTACATTTCGTTTTTTCCTTTAAATCTGCTGCATTCAACCCCTTCACCTTCACTGCCGTTCATCTATCCATACTGCTGCTTCTCACATTCATTCTTCATCTTCATTTGGTCCACTCCACGCCAAAACCTTGCAAAGTGAGTCCTTGGGAATAGATCCTCATCTAGGAGTTTATCACCGACCGATCTATGAATCTCTTCTCTAGGCGATAAATTCACGTTTTAGACATTATTTTCTCTCAACTTTTGGATTTTCCTTTACTCACAGGCCTCAACATTGAGTTTATATTGGCTCTTCATCAGGCTGAAACCTGCATGCCATAATATTGGCTCCTCATCTGGCCTAAGCTCGCATGCCATAATATATAAGGAAGTCCAATTTTTGTCTCTGGGGTTGCCACCCAACATCGCGCCTCTAGATCGTCATCCAAAGTCGATTCACCAAACATACTCTCAAGCCACAAAGTCTCAGAATACGGTAGTACTAGGAGAACTAAATTCCCCCAACAGTCGTTCAGAACTAACTGTTCCTATAACACATAGTTCTGAACACGTTTGAGCCCTATCCCTAACCAGGTTTCCTTCCCGTGGCTCGCGTAAAACAACACAATGTCCTACCAACCACATATCCCCTAACCTGGATACCTCATGACCACATAAGGATCTTCAAAATGCTACAAGGACCGCCACAGAGGCCAATAAATGTCCTAAACAGGACCGACACAAAGGCCGAATGTCTAAACCGATCGCCACCAAGGCCAAACTAATGTCCTAAACAGTACCGCCACCAAGGCCAAACAATGTTCAAAACAGGACCATCACAAAGATAACTTGTCCCGATGGACCGTCACGAAGACCACTCGTCCCGAAGGACCGTCACAAAGACCACTCGTCCCGAAAGACTGTCACAAAGACCAAACATCCCGAAGGACCATCACGAAGACCACATATCTCGAAGGAACGCCTAAATAGGCTACATGTACCGAAGGACCTTCACAAAGACCACACATCCCGAAGGACCGCCTAAACAGGCAACCTTGGCTCCGCCACAAAGGCCACACAATTGGCTAAATGGCCTGCCGCAAAGGCCACACAATTGGCTAAACAGCCCACCACAGAGGCCACACAAGCCCCACCAATGCTCACAACAACTAAAAATGGACAAATTCTAACTTACATAACACTTTCCATTATAAACAATTTCCACTTTTAGAAGTCTTCCACCTTTAGAAACCTTTAATTTAGGAAATTTTCCTCTATAAACACCAGCCTCGCAGAAACTCGTATCCTGAATACCACCTCATCATGGTACTTAGTCGCACAACCAACCACCCCTAAGCGACCAAGTAACAAGAGAGATGGGCTGGAATGCTCCATTTCTGCTATAGCTACGGACTACAGCTGGGACCAGGCAAGACAAGCTCAAGTCGTGACCTGCTTCTCAAACCACTTCTTGAACCTTGCCTTCATCTTCGCCTTTCGCTCCCAAGTCTACTCCTCAACACCATCATAGTCCCAAAGGAATCTCATCAAAGGAAACTTATTCTTCCTGAAGTTCCTTGATCCTCCTATAGAGAACCCTCACTAGTCTCGCCTCCAAAGTCATGTTCGGCTGAAGACCCTTAGGAATCATAGCCAAAAAATTGACCATCCTTGCGGAGACACTTCCGCCAACATAGACATATGGAAAACCTTGTGGAACGCACGCATAACCTCAGGAAACTCCAGCCTATATGCTACCGGTCTCACCCGCTCAATCACCCTGAACGGACCCATATACCTTGGACTCAACTTAGTCTCTGTCAATGACCTGTTTGGAACCTACAAAATGGCCATCATGAGGTACACTCTGTCTCTCACCTGAAACTCAATATCTCTCCTCCTCTTATCTTTGTAACTCCTCTGTCGATCCTGAGCTTCCTTCATGTTCGTCTTTAGAACCTGAATCTTCTCTGAGTTCTCCTAAACAAAACTCGCCCGTACATGCTCCTCTCCCCCACCTGAGTCCATCATAACAGTGTACGACATGGCCTCCCATACAACGCCTCATAAAGAGTCATCGCAATACTCGTCTAGTAGATGTTGTTGTAAGCAAACTCTACCAAGCTCAGGTGATCTGCCCAATGGCCACCCCAATCCAGCACACACATCCTTAGAAAATCCTCCAGCATCTGAATTGTCCTCGTTGACTGTCCTTCTGTCTGGGGATGATCAGTTGTACTCATATGCACCTTAGTGCCCATCACTGCCTGAAATGCCCTCTAGAACACCAAAGTGAACTTGGAATCCCTAACAGACACAATACACGCTGGCTCCGCATGAAACCTGACTATCTCCTTCACATACTTATTAGCCAAGACCGCTGCTCCATCAGTCAACCAGTCCACAATGACCTAAATCGCATCAAAGGTCCGAAACACTAGCTATCCTACCAAGGAATCTATCGTGATCATGTCCTACTTCCACTCTAGACTGGGAAGACTCTTCAGCAACCTGCCTGGAACCTAATGCTCAGCCTTCACTAGCTGGCAAATGTCGCACCTCGCGATCCAATTAATTACATCCTTCTTCATCCCGACCCAGTGATAGTACTGCTTGAAGTCACAATACATCTTAGTCGCTCTTGTATGAATAGAGAACATGCTCGTATAAGCCTCTCTCACGATTTCCTGCCTCAACTCCTCATCCTTGGACACACAGATCCAACCGTGTACAAGTATGGAACCACAGGCAGAGACGTGATACTTCGAACCAACAACTCTAAAGGCATTCAGCAGCCCAGATCCTGTTCTTAAGCCAACCGTACCATGCTCAGAAGATCTGTTCTATCAGCCGCTTCCAAACCCAGCGGGTCCTATGAAATAGCACACAACCTCAATGCACTAATCTCTCCTACCAAAGTCTCCATGTCTTGCTTTTGAGGCAAAGCCGCCTGCTTTCTATCCAGAGATCTGCAACCAAGTTAGCCTTACCTGGGTGGTAAGTTATAACCAGATCAGAATCCGCCACCAGCTCCATCCACTGCCTCCGCCTTAAATTCAGCTCAAGCTGAGTGAATATATATCTCAGGCTCTTATGATCTGTAAACACCTGCACATTTGCACCATAAAGATAAGAGCTCGAAATCTTCAAGGCAAAAACTACAGCAGCGATCTCCAAATCATGAGTAGGATAATTGTCCTCATGCTTCCGCAACTGCCGCAAACCGTATGAAAGCACCTTCCCATGCTGCATCAACACACACCCCAAACCAACTTTGGATGCATCTTTATAAACCACATAGGTCTCTCTCTGCTCTGGAAATTTCAACACTGGTGTAGTAGTCAATATCTCCTTCAGGTTTGCGAAACCCTGTTCGCACTCCTGTGACCAAACAGAAGGAACATCCTTCCCTGTAAACTTAGTCATCGGTTGTGCTCTGCTCGCAAACCCCTGCAAAAATCTCCTGTAAAAACCTGTTAACCCGGGAAAAATCCTGACCTCCGTGGCATTCTACGTTCTAGGCCAATCTCTGACGGTATGAATCTTCTCCGGATCTACCTCTTCAGAAACAATGTGATCCAGAAATCCCATCTCTCGCTGCCAGAAACTACACTTGCTCAACGTAGCAAACAACCTTTGCTCCCGCAGCTTCTCCAGACCTGCTCTCAAATGCACTGCATGCTCCTCAAGACTCTTGGAATAAACCAGGATATTGTCGATGAAATTGATGACAAACACGTTCTGAAACTCCTAAAACACGATGTTCATCAATCTCATAAACACGACATCACTATGAACTCATAATGCATATACCTCGTCCTGAATGCAGTCTTCCTCACATCTACCTCATCTATCGAGATCTAACTTGGGTAACCAAGTAGCACCTTTCATCTTATCCAACAACTCATCGATCCTGGGAAGAGGTACTTGTTTTTCACAATGATCTGGTTCAAACTCAGATAATCAATACAAAAGTGGAAACTCTTGTCCTTCTTCTTAACGAATAACACCAGCGCTCTCCATGGTGATACACTAGGACGAATGAATACCTTGTTCAACAAATTATCCAACTGTTGCTTCAGCTATACCATCTCTATTGGATCCATCCATTAAGGAGCCTTGGATAACGGCGTTGTCCCTGGTTCCATCTTGAAACAAGGTTTTTGATGGTGGTGAATGTGAATGATGATGAATGTATGCAATGAATGGATGGATGGTAAGGTGCTTCAATTCCCCTTATGCAGTGGCAGTATAAGAGGTGTCAATCCAATTTGAGTGTTTGTGAACAGTCAAGATGTGCAAAAATATCTAATTTAAGCCAGATGTAAAGGATGTTTGTCACTAACAATCCTATGATTAAAATGCAAAGTGCAGAAAATAGAACTACAAGAACTAGATGCTGAATGTAAATGAACAGAATGATTGTAACAGTAATGAAGCTAAAACAGAAATAGAAACTACTATAATGCAAGAAATAAACCTATGCATGACAAGCAATGAACAGAAAACTTAATGAATGCAGCAGAAATGAAACAGGACAATCACAAATCATAAACACAAGCTCTGGGGAAGAACTCGAGCAAGCACTTGACCGAGTGTAGGTCGAGTACAGGGTCGAGCTGGACTAAACGTGGAAACAGAGAAACACAATAAAAACATAGCAATGCAAAAACGAATCAAACAACAATCAAGCAACAGGATTAAGACTACGATATCAATAAACAAAGAAGGTCCTGAGGAGGGATTCATGGGCTGAACTAATCATTGTGGTTATTTAACTTGGCCAACAAACCTCAAACAAACTTTGAGCTAATCTCTAGACATACTATTCTAAGACATGTTTAATCCACTCTCATGGCAAGAAACAATCAAACCTAGGCATTTCTAGACTAGCTCTCACATAGGAAAGAATCTACACAAGCAGGCATTAAGCAATACATCTCAAACCAAACAAGACCTCTAATCTCTTAGCAAGCCTAATGGTAAGCTCTAGAGCTAGCCTTATCTATGCTCCTTAGACATTGGTGTGATGCTAAAATGCTTGAAATCAAACCCTACCTTCTCAGATATAGGATCAACATTAAGATCATCTATCCTAGAAGAGATCTACAACAATCAAGCTTGACCAAATCAAATAAACCACAAGATCAACCCAGCCTAACCCATCCTCAAGATCCTAAGCAAACTACTCACAAGAACACATGGTGAACAAAGTCAAAAACCCAGAAAATAATGAAACTTGCATCACTAGAAAGATAAAACAGAGTTCTTCAATATTGAAAAAGAAATGAAACTCGAATTCTCAATATTAAGAAAGTTATGAAACCAACAATATTGAAGAATTTAGTCTTTTTCAAGTACAAGATCTAAGAAATATAAAAATGCAAAAAGAATAATTCCCAAAAGGGTAAAATACTAGGTTTAGAGAATATCTAAAAAGCTGCATACTTTTGTGGCTGCAGGTACAAGGCTTTATATAGGAGGGATGTGGAAGCCCTAAAAACACTAAAAGACGAAATAGTCAACGGCTCGGTCATCTCGACCTGTGCTCGGTCGAGTGGCAAGTCGAGCTGGCTTCTCTCGTGCATTCTCCACTCGGTCGAGTCCTCCTCAGCACACGGTCTAGTGTCTGGTCGAGTGTGCGGTCGAGTTGGACTCCGGACCTTGTTATTTCAGCCTTAACTCTCATACTTTTCCTTCATGATTGCTTCACTTCTTCCTCAGCATTGCTTCCATGCTCTTTAAGCTCCAAAATCACCTGTTTATGCATGAAAAGATGCAAATGCAATGCAACTAAACTCTAATGCATGATTAGTCCTAAAGCTATGCAATAATGGTGAAAAAGGATAGCAAAAGATGCAAAAGATGTGAATATACTAAGGGAAAACAGGGTAAAATATATGAACATCACATCTCCATAGTGAAACGATCAGACCGAGATGATGGTAACCCCTGCAATGACTGGAACACATCCTCAAACTCCTCAACAACCTAAATACCACAAACCATAGACTGCCCCATTGACTCTAGCAACGATATAGTAACCAGATAAGCCTCTCTTCCCTTCTCGATCATCTTCCCATCCTTCATGGCCGAGATCACGAGACTCCCCGAAGTCGGTCTATCTCCCTCAAAAACCAACTTCCCTCCTGGACGCTCAAACTCCATTCTACCCTGATGACAACCAAGATGAACCATATGACGATGCAACCAATCCATCCTCAGCACAACATTGTACAACTCTGCCCGGTTGATAAGCAAATCCGCTGGCCATGATTCTCCTGTGATCTGAATATCAACTCCCCTCGCCCGTTCAATGACTCTCAAAAACTTCCCTCCCACAACTCTCACAACTCCCGCTCGCTCTCTGGAATATCCTTTGATATTAGCGCTCTCTGCGCACTCTGGAGTATTGAAGTTATGAGTTGCTGAAGAGTCAAACATAACGTCGGACCTAAACTCGCCCACCAACAAGGTCCATATACAAATTTCATGTGCTGAGAACCTAACACTTTATCAGAGGTAAAACATAAAATCTGAACCTACTGAAATTCACAAAATCTGTGTACCAGAAAGTGTACCTATGATAGCCCCTGATACTAGTTCTATCAGTATCAACCGTCGTGTACACCTGTGGCTTCTACTCAATCCATGCCACCTGCTGCATTCCCGGTTGCATTACATGTTGCACCGTTGCCATTACCAATTTGCTGCAACTTGGGACACTTAGGCTTGATGTGCCCAGACTCCATGCAATGATAGCATACACGAACCGGTGACTGTTCCGCCGTCGTAGCACTCCTCTAGGGACAACTAGCAACCCTGTGCTCCATGCTACCACACTCGTAGCCCCCTGCACCACTCGGCTTCTACGTAGCTTCCCACTTCCTCTTGGTTCCCTACGCAGGCTTTCCGCCCTTGCAAAAACCTCTCTGATGTTGAACCTTCCTAGGCTGAACTGTTGGATTAACCATCACTAAATGTGCCCAAATGTCCTCCTCAATATCTGCCGCAGTCACAACCATCTCTGCATGTGTAGCATAGCTCTGCCCTCTACAAAGGACCCTCAAATCCTCATGAAGGGCCCTCATAAACCTCCTAATTTGAGCCACCTCTGACTCCATCGTGCGACCCCCATACATCAGAAGTCGACTAAACTCGACGTCTTGCTCCCGCACTAACCGAGTCCCCTGAGATAGCTATAGGAACTGCACCTCCAACCGGTCTAATGCCCAAGTCATCTTCACTACAGCCACTGATCTCCACTACAAGTGAGCATCTGCATCGGTAGGGTCCAAACCACCCAAAAACTGCACAGTACTGATGTTGCCCATCTCGCTCAGCATACTAACATAACGAGAATGAGTTCCTATATCCGTATACACTGGCTGCTGCACTTGCGCCGCCACTGGCGATACTACCTGAGCCTGAGCTAGTACCACTACCGCTAACCGCTTCAGCACTCACGCTAACAAGTCCGCAAGGTCAACACCTCCCCTAGGGGCTCCACCAGCTAGGAATCCCGCACCTGGAACCCTAGCATTACCGGCTAACCCGACACCGATACGACCCACACCGACCCTCTCAGCGCCTATGGTCCTATCGGTACCCCCACCGGCCATACTCATGGACCCCTCCTGGCAGCCTTGCGACTTGCCAACGCCCTTAGCTGTCATAATTTAATACAAAGCATCACTGACCGCTGGGCCTCTGCCCTTACCACGACCACATCCGCGTTCACGATAACGACCAGCAACAACACCCCCTCTAACCATCTTTGCCAACATATGTAATTGTGTAAAAGTAGATGTAGTTGTGTTTGCTTGGATCAATAGTAAGATTTGTTTTGAGATTTTGTTTGAATATGTAATACCTGCACACCATATTTTTCAGTTCGTGCATTAATCAACGCCGAGGGAGGGCATCGATCGATGCACTTGTGCGGTTTGTGCTCGGGTTAACTTCAATGTCTATGGTTCGACGCAATTTGAAAGGAAAAAACCTAGGGCTCACTTATAACTAGGGATTTATGTTGTTTTAAACTCTAGAAAACAAGAGTTTTCTCACCGAAAAAGTTTCCTATGAGCGTTTTTTAGGTGTTCTAAGCTGTTTCTGGAGAGATATGTTCCTAGAGTGGAGATCTGAGGCTAAGGACGTGGTAGGAAGCTTCTTGTGGGTGTTGTTTTGTCATTTTTGGTGCAGAATATTATAGTTAAGAGGTAAGTGTGTGACAATGACTGATCTAAGCGATTAGATGTGTGTGTTTTTGTGTGTATTTTTGGTGTGTATGGCCTTTGGAGGGTGGTTTTCGCATCACAATGCTAAGAGGAGTCAGAGGAAATCATGTTTGATGATCCTTCGTGTGGCTTCATCGATTGATGCAAGATGTGCATTGGTCGAGGCATGTAGGGATTTGATGGAGACGGGAGGTTGCATCGGTCGATTGAAAATGCATTGCATCTGTCGATGCAGTGGTGTTGCATCGGTCGATGCTATTGATCAAGCTAACATCGGAGGGCCGACAGTACCGTACGGCATCCATACACACTTAGAATAAGGCCGGGCCTCTTGATGACACAAATAGAAGAGAAGAAGTGAAGTCCATCAAGCCCATCATGTGTTCGAGAAGTCTCTAATCTAGCCGTTAGGAAGAAGAAGAGAAAAGGAGTCATGGGTGAGCAAGTTGACTTCAGAGGGGTCGCTTTCAGCTTGGGAACGCTTCTCTCTCTCTCATGATGTCTATGTCGTTTGTTTCTATTTCGGTAAAAGAGGTTGCCCCAGTTGGTTCACCTATTTAAGGTTGTATGCACATGTTGTAAAAGAATATTCTAATATAATCTTATCTTTTCTCACATTCTCTTTGTTCAGCATACAAAACTCTCTCTAATCTACTCAAACTACAAATCTCTTCCGCTAATTCTAGCAGATGCAGTGGTGTTGCATCGGTCGATGCAAGGAGTGCTTCCGTCGATGCAAGGGCGTAGTGTCAATGCATATGTTCAGAGTTGTCTAGTGAGCCAGTGGAGCCGGTGTAGGTGGTGTTAGTGTCGGATTGGCTTGTGGCGCTGGGCTTCTAGGTGCACGAATCATAGGAGTAGGAACCATGGGTTCAGATGTTAGCATTACAGACTTGTTGGCATGGGTGTTGAAGCGGTTACCAGGAGTTGTTCCAGGCAGCCTCTAGTAGTGCCGCCTATGGCGGCGGAGGTGCAGGTGCAGGAGCTCATTCTCAGTACATTAGTATGCTGGAAGAGATGCGTAGGATTGGTATAGTGCAGTTCCATGATAAGCCTTGGTTCTCTCCTTGTATAGCTTAGAGTTCTCAAACGCATGATGTCTAAACTCATCCAACTCATTTAGCTGAACAAACCTTTTTTTCTGAAGCTGTCTTGGCATCAACATTCGGCACTTTAACAGCCCATGCTGCCTTGTGCTCTAACTCCACAGAAAGATGACATGTTTTCCCATAAAGCAGATGGAAAGGAGTAGTGCCAAGTGGTGTCTTATACGGAGTCCGATATGCCCGAAGTGCATCATCTAACTTGGCAGTCCAATCCTTTCTTGTAACATCCACTATCTTGTCAAGGATCTCCTTAATCTGTCGGTTGGAAACCTCAACTTGACCACTAGTCTGTAGATTATATGGAGTAGCTACATGATGTTGGATTTCGTACTTCTTCAACAACTTGTCAAACACTTTTAAATGAAGTGTTTACCTCCATCACTGATAACAATTTGAGGCACTCCAAACCGTGAAAAGATAATGGTCTTAAACAGCTTAAGAACCACCGCCGAATCATTCTTGGGACTTGCAATAGCTTCTACCCATTTGGAAACATAGTCAACAGCTACAAGAATGTAATTGTTCTTGTCAGAGGAGGGGAATGGTCCCATAAAGTCAATGCCCCAGCAATCAAAAACTTCAACCTCAAGGATGAAATTTTGTGGCATCTCATATTTCTTAGTAATCTGGCCATTTCTCTAACAAGCATCACATCGAGAAACAAAATCAAGAGCATCTTTAAACATTGTTGGCCACCAAAACCCTGCTTGTAGAACTTTGGACATTGTCTTAAAGGTAGCAAAGTGTCCAGCATACTCTGATCCATGGCAATGAAATAGAACATCATGAACCTCAGTCTCAGTTAGACATTTCCTGTAAACTCCATCTGAACAACTCTTATACAAGTATGTCTCATCCCAATAGTATCTTCTAAGTTCACTCAAGAAATTCTTCTTAGCATACTCTGTAAATTTGTCTCCTTCCACCTCCGCAGCAAGGTAATTTACGATATAAGTATACCAAGGTTGACCAGAAGTAGTTACAGCAGCCACATCGTCTTCAATCTCACAACCCAATGATTCTAGATATGTGCGTCGACCGATGCTTAATTCTGCATCGGTCGATGAAATCGCCAAGTCTTGGTTGTGTCAATATTTTGCATCGATCGATGCACCAGTTGGGTCGATCGATTCACTGCCCTGAGTCTCCAAAACTTTGTGAGACTGCAGCAATTTAGCTTGAGAACCAATATCAACAAAGTAGACATTCTCTTCTGGCAGTGAATCATGGACTGGAACATCATCTTCATTCCTAATCCTTGATAAATGATCAGCTACTCTGTTCTCAATGTAAAATTCTTGAAGAAGAAGAATCCATACTGGTAACCTTGGCTTGGTATCCTTTTTCTCCATCAAGTACTTGATTGGAGCATGATCTGTATGAACTATTACCTTTGATCCAACCAAGTAGCATAATTACTTTGAGCATCATCAAGTGTTCAACTAGCATAGTAAATGAGATGCAGTTTCTCTGTTCTAGTACTGCTCCTACTGCAAAATTACTGGCATCACACATTACCTCAAACGGCAAATCCCAATTTGGTGGTTGAAAAATTGGAGCACTCACTAACTCTTGCTTAATCCGCTCAAAAGCTAAATGACATTTATCAGTAAACTCAAACTTGACATCATTGCATAGTAGAGCTGAAAGTGGTCTAGCTATCTTACTAAAATCATTGATGAAGCGTTTGTAGAACCCTGCAAGTCCAAGAAAACTCCATACCAACTTCACACTATCTGGTGGTTGAAGACCTGTCATCACCTCTATCTTAGCGCGGTCAACCTCTATTCAAGCTTCTGAAACCCTGTGACCAAGCACTATACCATCTCTAACCATAAAATGACACTTCTTCTAATTAAGAATTAATTGCTTTTCTTCACATCTAGCTAACACTTTGCAGAGATTATCCAAACAGCTCTTGAATGAAGACCCATAAACTGAAAAATCATCCATGAAAACCTCCATATAATCTTCAATCGTGTATGTGAAGATGGACTTCATACATCTCCGAAATGTTGCAGGAGGATTACGAAGATCGAAAGACATTCTGCGATATGCAAAAGTACCATATGGACAAGTGAAGGTCGTCTTCTCCTTTTCATCGGGATGAATCGGAATCTGGAAAAAACCTAGAATAACCATCCAAAAAGCAGTATTATTGATCAATGAAAGGTAGTGGGAAGTGATCTTTCCGTGACGCGTCATTCAGCTTTCTGTAATCGATGTACATCCGGTGTCCGGTGATTGTTCGTGTTGGAATCAGCTCATTCTTGTCATTCTTCACCACTGTAACTCCACCCTTCTTATGAACAACATGAACTGGACTAACCCATTTACTATCATAAATTGGGTAAATGATCCCGGCATTCAGCAACTTAATGATCTTCTTCTTGACAACATCTTGCAAATTTGGGTTTAGTCTCCTCTTATGCTCAATTGATGTCTTAGCTCCCTCTTCAAGGTGAATCCTATGCATGCATAAATCAGGAGAAATCTCTGTAATATCATCAAGAGAATAGTCAAGATTTTGCGAAACTTGTGCAGCTTGCTTAGCAATAAAGTAAGCTCTGTGTTGTTTAAGGAGGCATTAACACTAACAGGATAAGAAGAATTTTCACCCATAAATGCATACCTTAACCCCGCAGGAAGTGGTTTGAGATCAAGCTTTGGAGCTTTCTCAAGGCTCCAATCTCATGATTTCTCAGCTTGTGAAGAAGTACCAACCAATACCTCTTAGGTAACAAACTTCTTCACTTGTTCATTAGCATCTAGTAGCTTAACATACTCATCAACAATGTCATCTAAATACTCAGCTTCTTCAGTAGAAGCAACCATTGCTCTCTTTAAAGGATCTGTAGGATGCAGCTCCATGAAAATCTCTTCAGCAAAATTAGACAATGTATTCACATAGAAAGTCTGTCCACCAATACTTGGCCTCTTTACTAGCTTATCCAAGTCATAGCGCATCTGTAAATCACCCACATTAAGACCAATATGTCCTTTCCTCACATCAATAATAGCTCCAACAGTGGCTAAGAATGATTTAGGCTCTTCCTCATATTTCAACACCACAAAATCAGTAGGTATCAAACAATTACCAATCTTAATAGGAACATCTTCAAGAATTCCATCAAGAGTGCGAACTGATCGGTCCGCAAGGATAAGAATAATCTTGGTGGGTTGGAAATCTGTCATCCCAAGGCATAGTGCTACTGATCTAGGCATTAAATTGACACTAGAACCAAGATCACACAAAGATCTAGCAAACCTTTTAGTGAAGATACTAATCACTAGCAGCATTCAAAGCCATATGATACCTCCAGTCAATACCAATGAAGAAGATACTAATCAACTGCACCTCTGAGAAACCATGATACATGTGGCAGGTTTTGGAAAGGCATTTGTCCAACTAGAGCAAAGTAGGCAGGCTTCAGCTCAAAATCATTCCTTGGTAATGGAGGAGGCACAATCGTGGATCGGCTCTCATAGAACAAGTCTGGTTAGTTGAAGTCAACGAGAGTCTTAACAAGCTCTCCATTCTTATCGTGTTTGCCCTAAATATTCTGCTTGTTGTTACCATCCAAATTTGCTCCATCCTCACCGGCTCTGACATTTCGTCGATCGACGCCAACGTTGCGTCGGTCAATACCTTATGGGTTGTGTCGATCGATGCAATGGGCATTGTCATCGACCACAACGAGGTCATCCTCAATCACCCATCCATCAGCATCAAGTACCATCCACCACATGACCCTTCTGATCCCTCAAAGCTCCAGCCTCATCAAATCTCAGAATGATTGGATTGACCATCTTTGCTGATTTGGCTGCTTTCAGTTTTCACGCTCTAGTTTTCCCAACTCTTGGTTCATAAGCTTCACAATATGATCTATTTGATTTACCTAGTGTTAGGCATAGAAGGCATATACCTGAAACACACAAGAGAAAAGAACCAAAAGCGTGTGAGTAAAAGAAGAAAATACAAATTTAGACAAAACTAAAACTTTAATCTAACGGGGAATCAAAAGAGTCCCCGACAACGTCGCCAAAATTGGATGTGCTCAAATTGTAACACCCTAATGGTACTAACAGACTTCCAATTGTAATAATCTAGGGGTCAAATCCACAGAGACTCTAGATCACACTACAAACTTATCAATCTTTTAATTATGCTAAATCAAAATATTAATTTAAAAACAATGCAAAAACAAAGGTGTTATAAATTCAAGAATTAAAATCGCTAAGTCTAGGGAAATTCTCAGGAATTTATGGAATATTGAATCAATCAATAAATTAGGATTCAATCAATTAAAAACAGAACTAAAAATCTAAACAAAGTTGTAAAATAAATCAATTCTCACTGCAAATATTATCTAAGTTTTAAAACCCAAATATCCAAATCTCTTTGTAAAATTCAAGTTAAAAACCAGCTTCAAAAACAAGTTTAGATTGTTCACAAAATTACTAAATCAAATCTCTTTGCAAGAAGTAATTTTGCTCATCAAATGTTTTATCAGGAAAATAAATTATATTCCCATATTAATTTATTTTCCTTGGTTATTAATTCTAGTTGATCAATCAAGAATTAATATTAGAAACAACCAAACATGAAGATCTCAAAAGAATTAGAATCCCAGTAAATTAACAGATATAATAAACCATTAAAAACTCTATGAAAACTTTGAACCTAACAAGAGATCTACTCAGACATGATTAATGAAACAAAAACCATGAATAAAATATACATCATATAAGAATTCAAAACAGAAAAACAAAGGAGTTTAGAAGCTTCTCTCAATATGGCTGATTTCTTGGCTTGCCTCTCCAAAAGCTATCTCAAAAGGTTACAGAAAATAAAACTTAGGTCTAACCAATGACCGAAAAATTCTATATATACTCTAAAACACAAATTGGGCCTTAATTACAAATAAGGAAAACTTTGAGCAATTTTGTACATCTTCCAAAACCTTGTGGGAAAGCCTCCGATTTGGCTTGTGAATGTTGCATTGATCGATGTTGTGGTTGCATCGGTCGATGCATATTCCTGAACTTGTATGCTTGATCTTCCAACTTCATAGCTCAGCCTCAATGCTTGATTATGCTCCAAATCCTCCTATTTAGCTCCATTCGTGCCAATAAATACCTAATCCTATAAAGACTCACAAACGACCTAGAAATCAAATCAAAAGACTCAAAAAGAGCACTTATATTATGGTTAAAAATCATTAAAACCATGATATATCACTATCCCCCACAAGAGTCGGAGTTTAGATAGTAATGGGAGGTAGAGCAGCCACGTCTGCCCCCACCGGAGCAGAATTCTCTCCTACTGTTGGGACAGATTTTGGTTGGGGATTAGTAAGTGTGGTTCCGCTATCGCCTACTAGCAATCCTACTGAAGTCCTTGTAGTTTGAACGAGTACCCACCAAAGTCCAAAGCATGTTGCCGAGTAAGCTGCCTCGACGAGAGGACATCCACCTGATATGCATATGCATTATGGAAAGTTGACAATACTGTTATGGAAATTGCCTCGAAACGAGATGTAACATGCTCATTAAGTCGATTAAACCGATCAGCGTGGCATTACTAGCCGCCTGCTGACTGTCCGACTTCCTTGACAGATCTTGCAAAACGTTTTGGATAGATTCTAAACTAACATGACTTTGGAGATTCCCTGTCATGATGAAAGTAATGTGATATCATCGAAACTAGAGAGTTAGGAAATAGCTTGACCCTCTTTCTAGCGCCAAATTGTGGTTGTCATAACAGTTTTGCTTTATTACTAGAAGATCCTCTGGATGCATCTGTATAAACCACATAGGTCTCTTCCTGCTCTGGCAATGCCAACACTGGTGTAATAGTCAACATCTCCTTCAGGCTTACAAAACCCTCCTCGCACTCCTGTGACCAAACAAAAGGAACATCCTTCCTTGTCAACTTAGTCATCGACCGTGCTCTTCTCGCAAATCCCTACACAAATCTCCTGTAATAACCTGTCAACCCAAGAAAACTTCTGATCTATGTGGTATTTTGCTGTCTAGGCCAATCCTTTATGGCTTGAATCTTCTCCGGATCTACAGAAACACCATCTGCAAACACAATGTGACCCAGAAATCCCATCTCTCGCTGCCAGAAACTACACTTTCTCAGCTTAGCAAACAACCTCTGCTCCCGCAGCTTCTCCATAACTTCTCTCAAATACACTGCATGCTCCTCATGACTCTTGAAATAAACCAGGATACTGTCGATGAAAATGATGACAGACACATATAGAAATCTAGGATACTCTCCGAAGTCGGTCAAACTGCCTCAAAATCTAACTTCCTCCTAGATTCTCAAACACCATTATACCCCGATGACAATCAAGATGAACCATATGCAACCAATCCATCCCCAGGATAACATCGTACAACTCTACCGAGATGATAAGCAAATCCGCTGACCATGATTCTCCTGCAATCAAAATATCAACTCCCCTCGCACGTCAAATGATTCTTAGAAATATGATTCCCGCAACATTGACAACTCCATCTTGCTCTTTGGGATGTCCTCTGATATTAGCCCTCTCGGCGCACTCCGGAGTAATGAAGCTATGAGTTGCTCAAGAGTCAAACTTAATGTGGGACTTCAACCCGCCCACCAACAAGGTCCCTACAAAAATCTCATGTGCTGAGAACCCAACATTTTATCACAGGCAAAACATAAAAATTTGAACTGGTTCTGAAATTCACAAAATCTTGGTACCAGAAATTATACATGTGATCGCCCCCGACAATGGTTCCACCAGTCTTAACCGTTGCGTACACCCGTGGCGCCTGCTCAATCTGTGCTACCTGCTGCTCTCCCAGCTGCACTACATGTTGCAACGCTGCCACTCCCATCTGCTGCAAGTTGGGACACTTAGGCTTGATGTGCCCAGACTCCCTACAATGATAGCATACACGAACCGCTGACTATGCCGTCATCGTAGAACTCCTCTGGGGACAACTAGCTACTCTATGCTCAATGCTACCACACCCGTAGCACCCTACACCACTCGGCCTCTGCGTAGCCTCCCACTTTCTCTTGGTTCCCTGCGTAGGCTCGCCGCCCTTGCCAGAACCGACCTGATGATGAGCCTTCCTAGGCTGAACTGTTAGACTAACCATCACTGACTGTGCCCAGATTTCCTCCTCGATCTCTGCCGTAGTCTCAGCCAGCTCTGCCCTCTACAATGGACCCTCAAATCCTTACAAAGGGCCCTCATAAACCTCCTGATCTGAGTCTCCTTGGACTCCATCGCCCAACCCCCATAAATCAGAAGTCGACTGAACTCCACGTCCAGCTCCCGCACTGACCGAGTCCCCTGATATAATTACAGTAACTACACCTCCAACCGGTCTAATGCCTATCTAGGGAAATACTAGTGATTGAACTCTTCCACGAAGTCAGCCCAAGCCATCTCCCACTGCACCCTCCTAACAGCCACTGATCTCCACTACAAGTAAGCTTCACCAATCAGGTTGTGGACCTCTATGTCCATCTAAAACTCCTAAGGACATCTGAGAGACTGGATGTTACGTTCAACTCTCGCCCTCCACGCATCTGCATCGGTAGTGTCCGAACCACCCAAAAACTGCACAGTACCGATGTTTCCCATCTCCCTCAGCATACTGATATAACTAGAATAAGCTCCTACATCTGCAGCCAATGGCTGCTGCACCTCCGCCTCCACTGGCGTTACTACCTGAGCCTTAGCCGGTACCACTACTGGCAACCGATCCAGCATTAGTGCCAACAAGTCCAAAAGGTCAACACCTCCTCCAGGGGCTCCACCAGCTGGGATCTTGCACCCGGAACCCTAGCATCACCGGCAAACCCGGCACTAACACCGCCCACACTAACTCTCTTCAACGCCTACAAGCCCATTAGTACCCCCACCGGCCATACTCATGGACCCCTCTTGGAAGCCCTGCGACTCGCCAATGCCCTCAGCTGTCACACACTGGTCCACGACAGCACTAACCCCTGGGCCTCTGCCCCTACCACGTCCACGTCCGCGTCCACGTCCACATCCGCGTCCACGACCACGACCAGCAACAGCACCACCTATAACCATCTTTGCCAACATTTGTAATTGTGTAAAAATAGATGTAATTTTGTTTGGTTTGATGAACAGTAATATATTTTTGAGATTATGTTTGAATATGTAACGCCAGCCCACCGGATTTTTCAGTTCATGCATTGATCAACGCCGAGGGAGGGCATCGATCGATGCACTTGTGAGGTTTGTGCTCGGGTTAACTTCAATGTCTCTAGTTCGGCGCATTTTGATAGGAAAAATCCTAGGGCTCACTTATAACAGGGGAGTTATGTTGTTCTAAACTCTAGAAAACAAGTGTTTTCTCGCTGAAAAGTTTCCTATGAGCGTTTTTGAGGTGTTCAGATCTGTTTCTGGAGAGATATGTTCCTAGATTGGAGATCTGGGGCAAAGGACGTGGTAGGAAGGTTGTTGTGGGTGTTTATTTGTCATTTTTGGTGCAGAATATTCTAGTTAAGAGGTGAATGCATGATTATGGCTGATATAAGCGATTAGATGTGTTTATTTGTGTGATTTTGGGTGTTAATTGCTTATATGCTTGTTTGTGAGTGTTTGTCATGGTGTTCATGGCCTTTGGAGGGCGGTTTTGGCATCACAGAGCTAAGAGGAGTCAGAGGAAATCGTGTTCAAGGGTGCTTCGTGCGGCTTCATCGATCGATGCAAGGTGTGCATTGGTCGACGCAGCAGTTATGGATTTGATGGAGATGGGAGGTTGTGTTGGTCGACGCAAAAGGCATTGCATCCGTCGATACAGTGGCATTGCATCGGTCGATGCAAGGAGTGCTTCGGTCGACGCAAGGACATAGTGTAAATGCATGTGTTTAGAATTTTCTGGTGGGAGCCAGTCGAGCCAGTGTAGGCGGTGTTAGTGTTGGATTGGTCGGTAGCATTGGGCTTCTAGGTGTAAAAATAACAGGAGGGGAGCCCCTGGGTTAGATGTTTGCATTGTAGACTTGTTAGCGTGGGTGTTGGAGCGGTTACCGGGAGTTGTTCCAGGAAGGATCTTATGGTGAGGCCTGTGGCGGCGGAAGAGCTCATTCTCAATACATCAGTATGCTAGGGGGGATGCATAGGATTGGTATAGTGCATTTCTCAGGTGGTACCAATCCTAATGTGGACGATTCATAAAGGACGAGGCTGGAGCGCAACTATGTCCTGGGGAGTATCGGGTGCTGCTCACGAGGGAGTTTTATGATGACTTGAGGGTCCATTATAGAGGGCGGAGTTAAGCCACGAAGGCAGAGTTACTCGAGACCATAGCTGAGGTTGAGAGTCAAGCGGTTCAACAAAGGAAGGCTCAACATCATGGAGGTTATGGGAAGGGCGGCAAGCCTACGCAAGGAAACAAAAGGAAGTGGGAGGCTACGCTAAGGCCGAATGGTACAAGATGCTACGGGTGTGGTAGCATGGATCACGAGGTTGCAAGCTGTCCTGAGTGGAGTGCTCCGACAACAGCTCAGATGGTGGTTTGTGTGTGCTACCATTGCAAGGAGCTTAGGTACACCAAGCCCTAATGTCCCAAGTTGTAGTAGATGGCGGTGGAAGTAATACAGTCTGCAGTTCAGCCAATGGCACAAATTAAGCAAATGTCGTGAGTGTACTCGATCATGGAGACCGGTGGAACTAGTGTTGGAGCGATCACTGGTATAACTTCTGAGGCTCAAACTTTTCACTAGTTCAGATTTTATGAATTGCTTGTGAGAAATGTTAGGTTCTTAGCACATGAGGTTTTTGTAACGCCTCGACCGCCAACCTCTCAATCGACCCCATGTCAAATCCCAATCCATGGGTCCACCTTCCTTAATGGACCTCACATCCTGTCATTACGCTCGTGCGCCCATCCATATCTGACGGTTGGTTTGCTACATATGGGTGGTTTTAACGACTTGTTACGATCCATACAAATCACCACATGATATTTTCCTATGTTTTGTTCTCACTCGCACAGTTCCGACATTCACTTTCCGGAAGATCACCCATCCTGAGACTACTCCAGTATAAGCACGCTTTATTATGGAGTTCTCTCAGGACCTATGACCGAAAAGAAAAGTGAACTTTGATGACATAGGTGGCCTAATGAATTCTTTTAAATCTCTCCAAAATCTAGGGTGTCACAGCTTGTGTAGGGACCTTATTGCTCGGCGGGTTTAAGTCTCACAGCATGTTTGATTCTAGAGCAACTCATTGCTTCATTAACTTGGAGTGCACCGTGAGCGCCAATATATGGGAAGAACTCGGAGAACGATCTAGTGTTGTTAGAGTTATTGGATGTGTGAAACATAGTGTTTTATGGGATGAGGTGAAAGATGGAATAGATGATGATGAATGTATGCAATGATGGGTAAGGTGTTTCAATTGCCCTTATGCAGTTGCAGTATAAGGGGTATCAATCCAATTTGAGTGGTTGTAAACAATTAAGATATGCATAAAGATCTAATTTAAGCCAAATGAAAAAGATGTTGCCACTAAACAATCCTATGATGAAAGTGTAAAGTGCAGAAGGTAAACTAAATGAACTAAGAACTAAATGCAAATGAAATAGAATGATTAAGACAGTAATGATGCAACCAACAGAAACAGAAACTGAGATAAAGAACAAATGCAAGACAATAATGAACAGGACACTAAATGAATGCAGCAGAAATGGGACAGGAATGAAATAAGACAATCACAAATCACAAATAACAGAGTTCTGGGGTTGAACTCGAGCCAGCACTCGACCGAGTGTAGGTCGAGTGAGTGGTCGAGCTAGACTAAACGCAGAAACAGAGCAATACAATAAAAACAGAGTAATGCAAGGACAGATCAAACTACAATCAAGCAACGGGATTAAGACTGAAAAATCAATAAACAAAGAAGGACTTGAGGAGGGATTCATGGGCTGGACTAATGATTGAGGCTATCTAACTTGATCAACAAATCTCAAACAACATGAGCTAATCTCTAGACATATGAATCCAAGACAAGTTTCTCCCACTCTCATGGTCAAGAAACAATCAAACCTATGCATTTCTAGACTTGCTCTCACATAGTAAAGAATCTACACAAGCAGGCAGTAAGAAATATGTCTCATACCAAACAAAACTTCTAATCTCTTAGCAAGCAAGATGGTAAGCTCTAGATCTAGCCTTATCTATGCCTCTTAAACATTGATGTGATGCTAAGATGCTTGAGATCAGATCCTACCTTCTCAGATATAGGATCAGCATTAAGAATATCTACCCTAGAAGAGATCTACAACAATCAAGCTTGATCAAGCCAAACAAACCTCATTCACAGCCCAGCCTAACCCATCCTCAAGATCCTAAACTACTACTCACAAGAACACATGATAAACATCAAAATCATAAACCCAGAAAAGATTGAAACTTGCATCATTAGATAGATAAAACAAAGATCTACAATATTGAAAAAGAAATGAAACTTAAATTCTCAATATTAAGAAAGTTATTAAACTAACAATAAAGAGAATTTAGTCTTTTCAAGTACAAGATCTTAGGAATAAAAAGCAAAAGGAATAAATCCCAAAAGGTAAATACTAGGTTTTTAGGAATATCTAAAAGACTGACTAAAAAGCTGACTCCTTTTTGTGGCTGCAGGTACAAGGCTTTATATAGGAGGGGAGTGGAAGCCCTAAAAATGCTAAAAGACAAAATAGTCAACGGCTCGGTCAACTCGACCTGTGCTCGGTCGAGTGGCAGGTCGAGCTGGCTTCTCTCGTGCATTGTCCACTCGGTCGAGTCCTCCTCAGCACACGGTCGAGTGTCTGGTCGAGTGTGCGGTCGAGTTGGACTCCGGACCTTGTTATTTCAGCCTTAACTCTCTTGCTTTCCCTTCATGATTGCTTCACTCCTTCCTCAACATTGCCTCCATGCTCCTTAAGCTCCAAAATCACCTGTTTATGCATGAAAAGATGCAAATGCAATGCAACTAAACTCTAATGCATGATTAGTCCTAAAGCTATGCAATAATGGTGAAAATGGATAGCAAAAGATGCAAAAGATGTGAATATACTAAGGGAAAACAGGGTAAAATATATGAACATCAACACCCCCAAACTTAGTCTTTGCTTGCCCTCAAGCAAATAAGCAAGACATAAGAATGTAGGTGAGGTTTGAAAGTGGGATCTCAGCTCCTAAAGCTTGCAAACAGACCATCTAGAATCAATGTCCAAGTTACTAGTACTATGATGCAAGTTGAATGAGCTGTACTTAAAGACTTTAGACAAGCATGTCACAACCTTTACTGATTTGAGCCTTAGATATCCACATGCATTCAAATCAACCATTTCCTTTAACATTCATTAATCAAGAACATGAATCAATTCTATGCAATGCTTAAACTCATTTGGCTTGGAGGTAAAGGCTTTGAGACAATGATAGTCTCTTTTAAGAGTGGGGCTTATCAGTATCAAGGTTCTCTCATAAAAAATGGATTGAGCTTTAGAAGAATGCTAAAGGTAAGAACACCTAGACACATACAAGAATAAAACCTTGTCTACCCAAAGGTACCCAAAGTGTTTATCCTAGCAATCTAAACCCAAATGATCCTAGTGCTACCCTTTAACTTCTTCTTTTCTCTTTCACCATTTCTCTTTTGATTTTCAAGTCTTAGGAGAGGTTTCTTATTTGATCTTTCTAGTGGGATGGGGGATTCTTACTTATTTGCTATGGTTCTCTTTTCTTCTTATTCTTAAGACATACAAGCTTTTTTGCTAGACTTTTCTTTTCTTTCTTTTCTTTTCTTTAACTAGAACCATCTTCAACATTTTTTTGCTTCCCATCCTTTCACTAGACATTGCTTAAACACAATCTCCTCTTAAAGACTCTACCCTTTTTCGTTCTTTTTCTCCTTTTTTTTTTTTTTTTTTTCTTTTCTTTTCTTTCAAGTCCCAAACCCAACAAATGAACCACCTAGTCCTATCTAGTTTGAAAAATGCAAACTAGAACTACACAAGGCTTTACTCTTGTCAGTTCAAACCTAACACTTTCTACCAAGCTCAATCCTAAAAATAGGCCTCACACACTCAAGAATAAACATGGCTTGAAAGAAGGGTTGGTTAAGGGTAGGGGAAACTGATTCTTAATGAGGAAATCAGCTACTTGGATCAACAAGAGTGGTAAAAAGGAGAAAGATGATCCAAATATGTATATGGTATCCATGAGTTTAAAGCAATGCACACATTGATAATTGAAAGTCAATATTAAGTTCTTATAGATAGGAAATGGCATCAAATCACAACATGCTTCCATTTAGACCAAATGCAATGCAGGAATTCAATGCTTGGTTCAATCTTATGCTTCTAACCACTCAACTAGCATCAAAGTACTATTAACTTGGGCATTGATCCTAGTCTAGTGAATGAGCAAGCTAACAAGGAAATACTCATCATAGATCCCTAATGCAAGCAGTCCTATATGATAAACAAAATACTTGAATATGCAAAGCAAACTACATGAACACTCTTTTTTTTTTATAAAGATTTTTGCAAAAATTTTCAAATTTTTAGGGTTTTTCTATGCCTTAGATGCTATGCAAATATTAACATGATGATGCTAAAATTTTGAAATAAGAAAACAAAACACAATGTCAAATGCTATCTCAAACCCTCCCCCAAACTTAAATCACACAGTCCCCTGTGTGAAAGAAATTTGTTTGAGGATTCAAGACTTAAAACAAAACACACAATATGAAATGCAAATGGTATTTACAATGGAAAGGTGATAGTGTTACCTCAAGGATTGTAGAAGAAACTATCCACATCCTCCTGCATGCTATCAAAGGTGTAGCTGGGGATGAGAGTAGAAGTGAGGTAGCTTGAGTCAATCCATCTTGGTGAGACACTCTCTCCTCTAAGTGGAACTTTAGCAGCTTGAAGGATTGGAGTGATGATGCCCCCAATGGTAAGTGCTCCTCTTGACCCCTTGTTTTCCAACTTTCCTACCCAGCTTCTCAAGTAAATCATGTGGTCAATGAGCACCATTGCAAGATCAGTCTCTACAGTGCTCCCAAGGATGATGGTTCCATCTCTTGCCTTGAGGATGATCCCATTGAGAGCCAAGTCAATCATCTTCAGCTCTCCCTCATTGATGTTCCCAGTTTCCTTCCTTGCAAAGAAGGTGTTTGCAAGGGCTTTATGGAAGTACCTTAAAACTGGGCTCCTTATCTTTGAGCTCTTGGAGTTGGAGGAGGAGTAGAGCTTGTTGTCCCCAATGGTTTCCCAAACTGAGTAGAGCTCCTCTCTTGGTATCCTCAAACTCCTATGGCTGCCAGTTTCAAATCCAAACACATTGGCTATCTTTTTTATTGTAAGCTCATGCTTCCTCCCCTTGATTGTGAAGGTGATGTGACCAGCCCCAGCCTCAGGATCTTTCCTTGCATATGTGTGGAGCTTGACAGTGGCAAGGAACTCACAACTCTCCTCTTTGTAGCCCTCCATGCAAAGCCCCATAAACTTGGTGAGATTGCTCTTCTCAAAGAGATATTCTACATCCTCATCAATAGCAAGCTTCTGCATGGTCTCCTTGTGTGGATACCTAGTTCCCAAGAACTCCATCCTCATGAAAGCATCATAAAGTTGCCTCTTTGTCAGCCCACAAGACTCAGCTTCTCCATCATCCATCAATTCTTCTTCTTCACTTTCCTCCTCACTCTCACTTTCACTTTCTTCTTGCTCAACTTCAACAGCTGGCCTCTTCCCCTTGGCCTTGTGCTTCCTCATAAATTCATTAAGAGTAGGCTCTCTTTCCTCCTCACTTTCTGTCCTCTCAGGATCTTCCTCAATTCGCTCTCTCCTTGGACGCGGCATTTGGCTCGACCTACTGCTCGAACGGCCACTCGGTCGAGTGGTTGATCGAGTGGACCGTCGAGTGACTCTCTCAGATTCACCTCTTGATTCAAGGTCAGCATCACGACGTTCCATGGAGCTTGCAGCGGTTTGGTGCGACTTCTTGGTAATTTTGGAAGACATTTTCAAAAGAAACTGAAGGGAATAGACTCAAAGCACAAAGTTAATAGGTTAGTGACCCAAAAACTTGAAAGAACAAACTTGAGCAAGAGATGAACTTTGAAAGAAATTTTAAAGCTTGAATTTAAATGTTTTGAGCAAATGAGAGAATGTGAGAAGTGTAGGTTCGAGCAAGGACTATATAAAGAAGCTAAGGGGACAAGGAGACAAGGGTGGAGCGTCCATACCATTCAAATTCGAAATGGGAATCTTTGACTTACTTTTTGGCTGCCACTCGACCCCACACTCGACCAGCACGTGGTCGAGCTCCTTGAAAAATTTTGAAATTTCAAAATTTTTCTCCTTGTTCTTCCCTCCACTTGATCATTCTAGAAGAATGGGAATCAAATGGGCTTCTATTAGTATCCAGCTCGGCCGAGTACCTCTTGTTGTCTTGGTCGAGTGGGCTTGCGAGTCTCCTTCTCCAAGTCCAAATCTTTCTTTATCCAACTACAATCTTCCTCAAAAGCCTGTTTAACACAAACATAAAGTAAAACATATCAAAACTACAAGGAAAATAAAGCATATGTACAATGATACCTTAGGGACTTCCTCCCTAGTGAGCTTGTTTAAAGTCACTAAGCTTGACTTCTTCTAGCTCTTCAAGCTTGATTTGGAGACCAAGGAGGTGATGAAATCCCTCCTGGTTCTGCTTGGTAACCTTGGTGCTCCTTCTTGATCACTACTTCCTTAACACTTGAACCATGTTTCTTCTTAAACTTGAGTTTTGGTTTTGCCTTCTTCAAAGACCTTTTGGTGAGCTGAGCTTGAAGTTCCTTTACTAAACCAGCTAGCACTTGAACTGAACCCCTTAGTTCTTGGACAGTCTTAGCTTGGGCTGAACCTTTAATCCTAGGGTTCCCTCCTTCCTCAAAAACTTCACAACTAGCCTTTTTCCCTATCATAAAGTGTTGACCTTCAATAGTAGGCTGATGATTAGCATTCTTGATGTCAAACTTCATAGTGAAGTCTTTAGCAAGATGAAGTTTGATGGTTCCCATCTTAACATCTATTACAGCTCCGACTGTGGCTAAGAATGGTCTCCCCAAGATGAGAGGATCTTCTGGCTCTTGGTCCATGTTCATGATCACAAAATCAGTTGGGATTCTTGCCTTTCCTATCTTTACTGGAAAGTTTTCAATTATCCCAAGCACATCCCTCTTGGATCCATCTGCCATGCCAATATAGAGATTGCAAGGCTTAAAGTATTCATACCCCAACTTTTCAGCCACTGAGTATGGCATTAAGCTCACTGAAGCTCCCAGATCACACAAGCATTTGTTGAAGTGCATGTAGCTAATGGAGCAAGGTAGATCAAATGATCCAGGGTCTTCAAGTTTTGTTGGTATAACAGCTTCCCCAATCTCTCTTAAGTCCTTCATGTCTTGCTCCTGAGCTTTCATCTTGGATAATTCAAGCAGCATGTCCTTGTAGGAAGGATTCTGAACGAATTTGCTCAAGTCAGGCCCTCTCTCCTCTTCCTTGTAAGCAATGGTAATCTCTTGTATAGCCATTACTTCCTTCAAGACCTTCACTTCCTCTTGTTGCAAAGCCATCTTTTCTTTTTTCTCAATAATTTCCCTCAGTTCCCTTATCTTTTGTGCCTTGAAACGTCCTGGGAATGGTAGAGGCGGTTTGTAAACAGGAGGAATGTATCTAGCAGGCTTAACAGCTTCTGTATCTGCGACTCGATCAACCACTCGAGCATGCACTCGGTCGAGTGGCTGTTCGAGTACCTGGTCGAGTGCAATGTCGCACTCCAGTTGCTTTGCAAAAACATCACTTGGGGCTTCAGTAACTGATAAATTCCCCCAAACTTGTACTTCACTGTCCTCAGTGACTTCTTTGTCATGAACTTGAATGGCCTTGGCTGTGAACTCCCTTGGATTTTGGACAGCTTTTCCAGGGAGTTGGCTAGGTTTAGGGGCTGAAGTAGAGGCAATGTTACTCTCCATATACTTCACTCTTGAGTTAAGACCCTCAAACTTCATGTTTAGATCATTGTACTGTGAAGTGAGTCTTTGATTCAACTCAGCAAACTGTTTGGCCTCCTCAATCTTTCCTTGTGTTTGCCCAATCAACAACTGTTGCATCATTGCCCTTAAGTCTTGTTCCTGGCCTTGGGTAGTCTGAAACCCTGGTGGGGGACACAATGGAGGCTGGAACACTTGATGTTGTTGTTTAGGGATGTAGCTTTGTTGCTGTGGAGGCTGTTGAGGTGGATAAACTTGGTCTTGAGGGTTGGCCACATTGGTACTCCTATATGAGAGATTGTTGTGTTTGAAACCTCCTTGGTTGTAGCCTTTGAATCCTCCTTGGTTTTGCATGTAGCACAACTCAGCAAATTCAGTCTCCCCTTCTTGAACTGGAGCCTCTTCCTCTCCAATGAAGTGAATGGACTTTTGCTGGCTAAGAAGAATCTTGTCCAGCTTCTCATTGACCATCTTCAAATCCCTCTTGTACTTTTCCTCTTGATCAGTGGAGGATGACCTTATGGTTCTGTCATAGTCCTCATTGTAGTTGCCATCTGATTGAGCAAGATTTTCAACCAACTCCCATCCTTCTTCAACATTTTTGTTGAGGAAGTTTCCATTTGAAGCTGTGTCAAGAAGCATTCTGATCTTGGGAAGCACCCCTCTATACAAAGTGCTTAAAAGGGACTCATTGCTGAAGCCATGGTGAGGACACTGAGTCTGGAATCCTTTAAACCTTTCCCAAGCTTCACAAAAACTCTCATTATTCCTTTGAGCAAACCCAGAGATTTCATTTCTCAATCTAGCAGTTCTAGCATTGGAAAAGAATTTGGCCAAGAAAGCTTTCTTGCAAGCATCCCATGTGGTTATTGCTCCAGTAGGAAGAGTCTTCTCCCAAAGGTGAGCCTTATCTCCAAGTGAGAATGGAAATAGCCTTAACTTGAAGCCATCCTCACTGACCCCATTGATCTTAGTAAGACCACATATCCTATCAAATTCATCAAGGTGGTCTAGGGGATCTTCCATTGGCAACCCATGGAACTTGTTGGCCTGAATCATTGAGATCAATCCACTTTTGATCTCAAAGTTGTTGTTGGCAACAGTAGGAGGCACAATACCAGCTCTCTGGTTATGTGTGTTTGGTGCATTTCCAGCACCAATGTTTCTTGCTCTTGGAGGTTGTTGAGCTTGATTCTCCATTAGAACTTGTTGTTCTTGTTCCTGATGGATCCTTGTTTTCTGCTGTCTCAGGTCCCTTGGTGGTTTGTTGATGTGATCAAGGAGTCTCTGAAGATTGTGAGGACCCTTGGACCTTGTTTGCATCAACAGAGTCGAGTACAGACTCGGACAGGCACTCGGTCGAGCGCAGGCTCGAGTGGGTGGTCGAGTCGACTGGGAACTGATGTCTATTTGTATCCGGCTTCTGACTCGATCAAGTGCTCGAGCACACACTCGGTCGAGTGGTGGTCGAGTTGGTGGTCGAGCTAGTACCTGAAACTCAAGCACAAACAAGCAGAAGAATAAACAAGATCAGTAATGAACAAGTGGATAAACGAACTTAATCTTAGACTTTTATGGATCCTAATTGTCACAAAAACACACTCAAATAGGCAACGGCGCCAAATTGAAACATAGTGTTTTATGGGATGAGGTGAAAGATGGAATAGATGATGATGAATGTATGCAATGATGGGTAAGGTGTTTCAATTGCCCTTATGCAGTTGCAGTATAAGGGGTACCAATCCAATTTGAGTGGTTGTAAACAATTAAGATATGCATAAAGATCTAATTTAAGCCAAATGAAAAGGATGTTGCCACTAAACAATCCTATGATGAAAGTGTAAAGTGCAGAAGGTAAACTAAATGAACTAAGAACTAAATGCAAATGAAATAGAATGATTAAGACAGTAATGATGCAACCAACAGAAACAGAAACTGAGATAAAGAACAAATGCAAGACAATAATGAACAGGACACTAAATGAATGCAGCAGAAATGGGACAGGAATGAAATAAGACAATCACAAATCACAAATAACAGAGTTCTGGGGTTGAACTCGAGCCAGCACTCGACCGAGTGTAGGTCGAGTGAGTGGTCGAGCTAGACTAAACGCAGAAACAGAGCAATACAATAAAAACAGAGTAATGCAAGGACAGATCAAACTACAATCAAGCAACGGGATTAAGACTGAAAAATCAATAAACAAAGAAGGACTTGAGGAGGGATTCATGGGCTGGACTAATGATTGAGGCTATCTAACTTGATCAACAAATCTCAAACAACATGAGCTAATCTCTAGACATATGAATCCAAGACAAGTTTCTCCCACTCTCATGGTCAAGAAACAATCAAACCTATGCATTTCTAGACTTGCTCTCACATAGTAAAGAATCTACACAAGCAGGCAGTAAGAAATATGTCTCATACCAAACAAAACTTCTAATCTCTTAGCAAGCAAGATGGTAAGCTCTAGATCTAGCCTTATCTATGCCTCTTAAACATTGATGTGATGCTAAGATGCTTGAGATCAGATCCTACCTTCTCAGATATAGGATCAGCATTAAGAATATCTACCCTAGAAGAGATCTACAACAATCAAGCTTGATCAAGCCAAACAAACCTCATTCACAGCCCAGCCTAACCCATCCTCAAGATCCTAAACTACTACTCACAAGAACACATGATAAACATCAAAATCATAAACCCAGAAAAGATTGAAACTTGCATCATTAGATAGATAAAACAAAGATCTACAATATTGAAAAAGAAATGAAACTTAAATTCTCAATATTAAGAAAGTTATTAAACTAACAATAAAGAGAATTTAGTCTTTTTCAAGTACAAGATCTTAGGAATAAAAAGCAAAAGGAATAAATCCCAAAAAGGTAAATACTAGGTTTTTAGGAATATCTAAAAGACTGACTAAAAAGCTGACTCCTTTTTGTGGCTGCAGGTACAAGGCTTTATATAGGAGGGGAGTGGAAGCCCTAAAATGCTAAAAGACAAAATAGTCAACGGCTCGGTCAACTCGACCTGTGCTCGGTCGAGTGGCAGGTCGAGCTGGCTTCTCTCGTGCATTGTCCACTCGGTCGAGTCCTCCTCAGCACACGGTCGAGTGTCTGGTCGAGTGTGCGGTCGAGTTGGACTCCGGACCTTGTTATTTCAGCCTTAACTCTCTTGCTTTCCCTTCATGATTGCTTCACTCCTTCCTCAACATTGCCTCCATGCTCCTTAAGCTCCAAAATCACCTGTTTATGCATGAAAAGATGCAAATGCAATGCAACTAAACTCTAATGCATGATTAGTCCTAAAGCTATGCAATAATGGTGAAAATGGATAGCAAAAGATGCAAAAGATGTGAATATACTAAGGGAAAACAGGGTAAAATATATGAACATCAATGTGAGTGTTTGAGGTTCCTTAGACGGGAGAGAAATGTTGTTATTCAGATCGAGAGGGGAGTCAAAGCCGACGGATTTGATTATCAGTCTCGTGGAGTTGTATGATGTGATCCTTGGTATGGATTGGATGGATTGGTACATGGTGCATCTAGATTGTCATCGGAGTAGAGTGTCATTTGAGCATCCAGTAACGAATTTCGTATTTGAGGGAGTGCGACCGACTTCGGGGAGTCTCATAATCTCGGCCATGTAGGCAAGGAAGATGATCGAGAAGGGGCGCGAGGGCAACTTGGTTTCAATCCCGATGCTAGAGTCAGTAGGGAGATCTACGGTTGTTGGTGTTAGGGTTTTGGAGGAGTTCGAGGATGTGTTCCAGTCGTTGTAGTTACCACAATCTTAGTATGATACCTTCACGATTGCGCTGGAACCAAGGAAAACGCTATTATCCAAGGCACCTTACAGGATGACTTCAGCAGAGATGACAGAGCTGAAGAAGCAGTCGGAGGATCTGTTGAGCAAGGGACTCATTCGTCATACTGTTTCACTATGGGAAGCGCCAATGTTGTTCGTTAAGAAAAACGATTGGAGTTTCCTCTTGTGCATTGATTATCCGGGTTTGAACCGAGTCACTATGAGTTGTTGGATCTGTTGAGAAGTATTATTTGGTTCTCGAAGACTGATCTCATGTCGGGTTATCATCAGATTCCGTAGATGTGATAGATGTGAGAAAGACAGCCTTCAGGACGAGGTATGGGCATTATGAGTTTGTGGTTATGCCATTCGGGTTGAGCAACGCACCGCAGCGTTCATGAGAGTCATGAACAGTGTGTTCCAAGAGGTTCATGAAATGCCGCTAGGTACATCTCCATACTGGTTAAGAATGTCAAAACAGTCCTTTAGATCGGTGCGAACTTGCTTCCATAGATTTCACGAGAATATCATTGATATACACCTCCATGGTTTTTCCTAGCAACTTTTCAAACATATTCTTTACCAAGTGTTGGTACGTGGCTCCGACATTCATCAGTCCAAACAACATCACCTTGTAGCAATACGTCTCACGATCTGTAATAAACGCGGTCTTATCTTGATCATCCGGGTTCATTAGAAATTGATTATAACCCAACAAAATCATCCATAAATGACAAGAGCTTGTGCCCTAGAGTGGATTCTACTAGCCAGTAGATATGTGATAACGGGAAGCTATCCTTTGGGCATGCTTTATTCAAGTCCGTAAAATCAATGTAGATTTGTGATTTTACATTTTTCCTCTTGACGACCACTGTATTGGCTAACTACTATATGTACTGTATAAGCTATCCTTTGGGCATGTTTTGTAAGTTGAATATGAGTAATCTGCTACCTCATTAGTATTATAAAATAATCATACGCTCCCTACGTTTTAAAATAAATATCAATTTGATTAAATTAGTCCATATTTCCAGTACCTTCTTTATAATAAAAAAACTAGATTTGGATCCACATGTACGTGCGGGAATGATTTCAAAACCTAATTTTGTTATCAGATTTGCAATATATTACATATATGTTTGAAATTGTGTACGTAAATGTTTTAGAAATTTTATTAATATTCATAACCTTATCTCATACCAGTTTAGTATTCGATATATTTTTAATTTGGTTCAAACAACAAATTATCAGATTACATTAAAAAAATGGTTTAAAAAAAGTGATGTATCTATTTGGGATAGAAAATATATCTTGTCCCGCCCCAAGAACTATCAAACCGGATCAAAATATTAAAAAATCTTAAATCGGATGATCTAAGTTTTCTAGTTGGATAAATCCAACTCGATAAGTCTACCCCGTAACGATTTCGCTATTTTTATCCGTAAATACTCATAGGAGAAATGTCTGCATTCATCCCGTTAAAATCTTTCAAAGCCCATGTATAAGAGGTGTTTCAATTAAAAAAAAAAAAACTCCAATATAAAAATAAGTATTAAAGGGATTGGGAGAATTTAAAATAATTATTGTAGGCTATTAAAATATTAATTTTCGAGTATATGAAGGAAATCGGTTAATTCATACCCCCACAGCTTTGTTATGTTAAATTCATACCTTGACTATATGACTGTGCTAAAACATACCTCCACTCTTTATTTATTTAATTAACATATCTAATCTCACATTTTTGTGCTAAATGATACTTGGGAACGCAACAACGTTATTGTGCCGTGAAATATTATTGTGCCGTGAAATGTCGATGACATGGAATCCACGTCTCAACGACGTGGTTTTGTGGAGAAACGCAAAAAATAAAATTTCAGATTATACTACGTCGTTTGTGTTTTGTTCATCTTCTTAACCTAACATTCTTCATTTATCTATTTATCTGGAAGAGAGTGTGAAATTGACACTTGGATCAATTCGATAAAGATGAGGTAATTCTCTTTCTAATTAGAGATATTTTGATCGAATCAATTCAATATTTCTTAAGTTTTAAAACAAATTTTGATGCAGATATGTATTATTTTAATAAGGGTAGTGAAAAGAATCATTTTCACGTGTATGTAGTATGTACTATGTAGGCATGTAGCAATATAACCTCACGAGTCAATAGCACCTTCGTTGACCATTCAAATTTTGTATTGTTTTGATGAATTGTTTAAGTGTTTCTTAAAAAAAGTTAGATTTCTTTAATTAGACCCAATGTAAAAATTCTTGAACACCAACTGTTCGATATAATGTCGAAAAATCTAAAACCATGATTTTTTTTTCTGGTTTTTTTCAGCTCTGATGCAACTTTCCAGATCTATCACAACGGCAAGTTTAATGTCTCAGGCAACGGTGTTGTTACATATGATGGAGGGGAGATTCACAAACTAAAGCCAACCAGAATCAATGTTGGAGAAGTTGGTGGATTCATTGAAGTTGTCTTTGTCTGAGCATAGGATTTGGTTTAAACTTCCATTTGAGAGTTTGTCGGATCTAAAGATGATATGTAATGGAACTGATGGAGTTGAGAGAATGTGTATAGCTGCAAATGACACTAAAGCTGTTGATATTTTTTTGGAGAAAAACATGGAGAAAGAAGGTGCTATTGACGTCAATATAGCTGATGGTGAAGGTTATGATAATAGAGCTTATGGTGAAGGTGATGAATGGGGAAATGTAGAAGGATGTGGTGATGAAGATGAGGTTTACAATTCTGAGGGTACTCCTCCGCATTCAGACTGTGAGGATGATCATCAACATGTTAGATACAAAAAGGGCAGTGGAGAGGTTAGGATAAATCAGGTTTTTGATAGCATACCTCAATTCAAGGAAGCTGTGATTGATTATACTCTTAAAGAAGGAGAAAATGTGAAGTTCACTAGGTGGGGATCTGAAAAATGTGAAGTGAAATGTTCACTTGGTGGAACTTGCAAATTCAGAATCTATTGCTCCATAGATAGCTCATCAAGAATATACAAGGTTAAAACAATTCATGGGAAGCATTCATGTACCAAAGACGGGTATAGCAAGGTAGTGAAAGATGGGATCATTGCCAAGTTATTCGTGGATGAGATTAGGAAAAATCCAGAGTTCAAGCCGAAGGCACTACAAGAAAAAATGGAAGAGCGGTACCACTTGACTGTTTCAAGTGACTAGTGCAGAAAAACCAAAGCAAAAGCATTGTCCATCATTCAAGATGAGTAGGATGAACAATTTTCTAGGTTAAAAGACTACCGTCTAGCTCTAATAGAGTAAGTTCTCTGAATATATGTAAATTCTTAAGTTTATACTTTGATGATTTACTTCTTAATCTATCATTGTTTCTTTTGTTTTTCAAGATCAAATCCAGGATCAACTGTGGAAGTGGGGACAATCACTACTGATGACGGTATAGAGATGTTTGATAGGTTTTATGTGTGCTTAGCACCGATAAAAAAAAGCATGGCTTGCAGACCAATCATTGGAATAGATGGATGTTTTTTGAAGAACAATGTGAAAGGGCAACTTTTGGCAGCTATTGGAAGAGACGCCAACAACCAATTTTATCCAGTTGCTTGGTGTATTGTGCCAGTAGAGAACACGGATAGTTGGGTCTGGTTTATTAGGCTGTTGAAAAATGACTTGAATCTTACAGATGGAGAAGGATTTACGATTATTTCAGATAGACAAAAAGTAAGTTATTTTCATGTTTATCAGTAGTTGGGTGATATTTTGTTTGATTGGTATGTTTGTTAATATGTTTTCATGATTACAGGGTTTATTAATTTCTGTTGAACAAGAGTTGCCTAAAGTAGAGCACCGTATGTGTGCACGCCACATCTACGAAAATCTTAGGAGAGTTTATCCAGGCAAAGAGTTGCCTAAGGACTTGTTTTGGGCAGTTGCAAAGAGTTTCAATCTTGCAGAATATGAGAGAGCCATTTTAGCATTGAAAATTTTGACAAAGGTGTGTATGATGCAGTGATGATGAAGAACCCGTGCAACTGTAGTCGTGCTTTCTTTACTTGCGCATCAACGTGTGAAGATGTCTCCAACAATTTCTCTGAGTCCTACAACAATGCCATCAACCAAGCACGAGAAATGCCACTAGCAGAGATGTTAGAGAGTCTTAGACGTCAGTGTATGATCCGTAATGCAATGAGGAAGAAGAAGGCTATGAGTCATCGAGGAAAGTTTAGTTTAAAAGTGGCTGCCACCATTACAGAAGAACAAAAACACATGTTGTATTGTCAAGTAGTTCCTTGTGGTAATGGCCATTATGAAGTAATTGAGCATGGCCAAGGTTTTAGGGTTGATATGAATGCTAAAACTTGCTTGTAGGAGGTGGAGTATGACTGGGATACCTTGTCGACATGTACTACGTATAATATTGAAGAAAAAGCTGAAACCTGAGGACTTTGTTGTCTCAGATTGGTATTTGACTACAAGATGGGTTAAACAATACAGTGAGACACTAACGGGAGTGAATGGAATGTATTTTTGGGAAAATTCTGGGGAATCTAGACTTCAGCCACCACCAAGACAAGTAGATAAAGGTCCAAAAAAGAAGCAGAAAAGAATCAAGGGGAAAAATGAGTCACCACAAAAGAAGAAAAAGAAGAAGAATGAGAAAGAGAATGAAGAAGAAGAACCTGCTCAGAAAAACTGTCAAGAGAAGGAATGAAACTTCATTGTGGGCGTTGTGGATTAACAGGTCATAATATAGTGAGGTGCAACAACACTGGAGTCCCGGTTAAAAGGCCGCCAAAGAAGCAATCAGATTCTGGTCCAAGCCAAGTAAGCCAAACTAGTCAATCAAGTCAGCCGTCACAAGCCTCTCAAGCAACTCAATCAGGTCAAGCATCACAACCCGTTCAAGCAAGTCAAGCATCACAAATACAAGCACCATCAAGCATGATGTCTCATATTTTATGAGGTTTCTTTTGATTGAGTTTCAGATTTTAAATGTTTAGGTATGTTTTTTTTTTCTGGTAATGTAGTTGGTTTTTAGGAGTTCAAGGATGATCATTCTCGTTTCTTTTGATGGTAATGCACTCAGTTTTTAAGTGTTTAGGGATGGTTATTGTTTTTTTTTATATATAAACACTTGTTTTTTAGTATTTTTTTTCTTAAACTTGTCTTCATATTAATGTTATGTCATTACAAGCTTAATACAAAAAAGAGGAAACCATGACCGTTACACGCATAAACGAAAAGAGATAAAAAAGATGATGAACGACGTTGTTGCCACGTGGATTCCACGTCATCAACATTTCACGGCACAATAACAGTGTTATTCTCTAAATATGATTTAGCACAAAAATGTGAGATTAGATATGCTAATTAAATAAATAAAGAGTGGAGTTATGTTTTAGTACAGTCATATAGTCAAGTTATGAATTTAACATAACAAAACTGTGGGGGTATGAATTGGCCGATTTCCCGTATATTATGATGCTGAATTTAAAAGCTTTAGGGGTTTTAAAAAAGTTCTTTAATATACCATTCACATAGTAATTTGCTAACAAACTTAGAAGACTTAAAAATTTGAGATAATACGGAGTCTAAGTTGCTTCTCAACTTCATTTTCCAACGCGAGTTTTAATTAAAAACAATAATAATGTAGTAATTTTTTTTTTTTTTATAACAAATCTTCTTTTCATTAATATCGCCATTTAAACATGGTACCGGGATACATTGGAGATACAACGTGCCTCCAAACGAGTAACACAAAGACCGAAGGATACAGCCAAGTTTGATAAAACATTTTGAGGACGTTAGTTCTGGAACCTATGAAACCACGTAATTAGTAAAATAATGTAGTAATTGTTTTACGGTTATGAATCGTTTGACTTTGTTAATTCTCGGGTTGGTATGTGATTAAGATCTTTCGTAAATCTGTCACGATGGTGATGTCGATATATGCTAATATGACGTGCTTCACAAGTTGTGCATTAGCCTTTTGAAAAATATGGGTCGTTGGTCGGATGAACTTTTCATGGAATAATTTCGGAGGCACAAGTAAAATCAATTGTGTTGGAAAGGAGTACTTAGTGTTACCAAAGAAGTGTGAAGGAAGGGTTGAACGATCTTGTTGTTAATTTACTCAAGCTCAATGCTAATACGAGCTTATCTTCATAGTTTTCATTAAATAACGGCGAAGTTTTAGCAGATGAGGCTAGCTAATACTAAAGTTGCTTAAACACACTTAGTTTGTATAAAGAATAACTCTCTTTATTGAATGTTTAGAAAATCTCTCAAAACTAAACAACTCACAAACTCTCTTTGTGTTTCAATAATGTTTGATACAACCCATCAAACATATTTATAGGGAGCTCAACATAGCTTCCTATTCCTATTTTGATAATGGAAAACTACTCTTTTCCTAATCCTAAATAGAACTTTTCCTTTTCTCTTAACCCAACTTGGTTAGGAAATCTTAGGCTGAATCTTCTAGAAGCTTACCCAACAATCACCCCCTTAAGCTTCGAGTCCTTCTTCGAGAGGTCTTGAACGCCGATCAAACTCCTCATCGTCTTGAACTGAATCCTTGCTAGGGCTTTTGTTAGTATGTCTGCACACTGATCTTCTCTTGGTACAAACTCCACTTCGATTTGCTCATTTTCAACACATTCTCTGATGAAGTGATAACGCTTGTTGATGTGTTTGCTTCTTCCATGAAAAACAGGATTCTTAGAGAGCTCTATGGCTGACTTGTTGTCGATGTATATGGTTGTCTTCTCACAATTCAGTCCCATAAGCTCACTCATCAAGTCTTGTAGCCATATAGCTTGCTTCGCTACTTCTGTTGCGGCCATGAACTCGGCTTCGCAGCTAGACAAAGCGACTGTTCTCAGTTTCTGTGAACACCATGTAACTGGTGTTTCTCCAAGGTAGAACACATGGCCTGCAGTGCTCTTCCCATCATCAGGATCCGTGTTATAGCTGCTGTCACTGTAGCCAACTATCATTTGTGATCCTCCACGCTTAAATATTAGACCATACGATAGTGTTCCTTGCAAATATCTCAAAATTTGCTTCAATGCTGCCACATGTGACTCTCTTGGGTCTTGCATATATCTACTCACTACTCCAACTGAGAAAGCGAGATCTGGTCTAGTGTGTAGGAGATACCTTAAGCAGCCAATCCTCCGACGATACATGGTAGCATCTTCTACCGGTTCCCCTTGTGTTTTAGACAATTTTAATCCAAATTCCATCGGAATATGTGTCAGATTACATTGATCCAAGCCTGCTTCCTTGAGAATCCTTTTTGCATATGCTTCTTGTTTCAACTCGATGCCATCTTTTCCTTGATGTACTTCAATGCCAAGGTAGTAGGTGAGTAGTCCTAAGTCTGACATTTCGAACTTGGACTCCATACTAGCTTTGAACTCTTGAATCACTCCCAATGAGTTTCCTGTGACAAATAGATCGTCAATGTATACAACTACAAGAAGAAACTTCTCCCTGTCTACCTTCCGATACACTGCACTCTCCTTGTAGCACTTCTTGAAGTTCAAACCTCTCAAGATTTGATCAAGCTTTGTGTTCCACGCTCGTGGAGCTTGTCTTAACCCATATAAAGCTTTGGAAAGTTTAAAAACCTTATGTTCTTCTCCCTTCTTTTCAAAGCCTTCTGGTTGAGACACATAGACGTCTTCGTTTAGTTCTCCGTGCAAAAACGCCGTCTTGACATCAAGGTGGTGGATTTCCCATCCGCGAGAAGCAGCAATTCCCACAAGTAGCCTTATTGTCTCAACTCGAGCTACCGGTGCAAATACTTCGTCAAAATCAATCCCTGATTGTTGTACATAACCTTTTGCAACTAACCTTGCCTTGTATTTGTTGATGGAGCCATCTGCGTTCCTTTAAATCTTAAAAATCCATTTAAGACCAATGATCTTGACACCTTGTGGTTTTTCAACTAAGAACCAGTTCTTGTTAATTGATTTGATTTCTTCCACACAAGCGTTTGTCCACACTGTTAACTCCTTTGCCTCTTGATAGTTAACAGGCTCGTCATTGAGAGAGAGAAGCAGCTTCTCACACTCTGTATTAGCAAGAAGAAGGTAGTCATTAAGATATCTTGGTCGGTTTATTTGACGGACTGATCGTCGAAGCTGTGGATATCCAATTTCTTCTTGTTGTACTTGTACATTGTTCTCCTCGCCCAAGTCATTCTCGACTTCTTCTTGCTCAGAATCACTTAATGTATCAGTTTCGGTTTCTTCCTGTTCTTGGTTCTGTTCTTGTTCCTGTTCTACATTACCAATGACTGCAGGTCCTTCTCCAACATCAATAATTTCACCCCATCGCAGTTGGAACATACGTGGATCACTCATATATCTATGTTCCGTTTTGTTCCAGCTCCAGCCTGTACTTTCATCAAATACAACGTCGCGGCTGAAACAACCTTCCGTGTTGTTGGATCATAAAGTCGATATGCCTTGGATCCTGGCTCAATCCAAAGGTGTACTAATGGTTTTGATCTGTCATCGAGCTTCTTCTGGTTTGTAGCCTGAATTTTCGAATATGCCAAACAGCCAAACACTTTTAAATGCTCAATGTTTGGCTTCACTCCTCGTAAACACTCATATGGAGTCATACCCTCAAGCGCTCTTGTTGGTATCCGGTTGATCAGATGAGTAGCATGCCGAACCGCTTCTCCCCAAAGATAATTTGGTACCTTCATTGCCTTAAGAGTGCTTCTTGTCATCTCCATTAGAGTTCTATTTCTTCTTTCCACAACACCATTTTGTTGTGGTGTGTAAGGGGCTGTAAGTTGTGTCTTGATACCGCTTGTATCACAAAACTCATTGAATTCTCTTGAAGTGAACTCTCCTCCTCTATCAGTTCTTAGAGTTAAGATAGAACTCCCAATCTCCTTCTCTACCAAGCTTTTAAACACCTTGAACCTCTCAAAGGCTTCACCTTTCTCTTTTAACAAGATAGTCCACATATATCTTGAAAAATCATCTATAATAACAAACACATATTTGTTATTAGCCAAGGTTGAAGGTGCGATGGGACCACATAAGTCAGCATGTAGAAGCTCCAATGGCTTTGAAGCTCGAAACAATGAGGCCTTGGGGAAAGATTGATGAGTTTGTTTTCCAACTAAGCAAGACTCACACAATCTTTTCTCTTCTCTTATCTCCGGCAATCCTTGTACTAACTGTTGCTGGGACATCGTCTTCATTGTTTTAAAACTAATATGTCCCAACCGAGCATGCCACTTCCAAGCTTCATCTGCAATACTCGAATGTAGACATATTGGTCTTCCTATTTGCAGCTTAATCTTGTAGAGCCTATTTGGTGATCTTGTAACTTTCACCAGCAATCTTCCTATAGGATCATGGACTGTAAGGTAGTCTTGTCTCATCCTGACATTACAACCAACCTCTGTAGCCTGTCCTAAACTCAGAATGTTGCTTTTAAGAGAGGGAATGTAGTAGATGTCTGAAACCAGAATTTGTTCACTTGTCTTACTCTGAAAGAGAATCGCTCCTTTTCCTGCAATTTCTACACAAGAACCATCACCGAACTTCACTCTTCCCTTGATGTTCTCATTGAGCTCCGAAAATACTCTCTATGGCCAGTCATATGGTTACTTGCCCCATTGTCAAGATACCACAAGTCATATACTTTGTTGCTAGTCTCATAGTTTTTCGGAATCACCTTTTCTTCATTCAAAAACACAATCTCATGCAAATAAAGAGCTGCATCCGCATTCTCTGTCTCGATTTTATTTGCTTCTCCTTGTTGTTGTTGTCGATCAGGACATGTAGAAGCATAGTGTCCTAGCTTATCACACCGATAACAAACCACCTTCGACCGATCCTTCTTATCTTTTGAATCATTCTGGTCTCCTTGATTTGTTTGTTCTTGTGAATAGCCTCTGCCTCTGCCTCTTCCTCGTCCTCTGTTTCCTCTGCCACCTCTGCCTCGTCCTCTACCTTGCGAACCCCAGGTGTTTTGCGAGTTTGCAAATAACAGCTTACCCTGAGTATCTTCGTGATCCTCCTCATTAAGAATCCGCTCTTCATAGGCCTTGAGTCTCCCTATGATCTCCGCGAAGCTTGTTCTCTGTAAATCCAAAACTTGTTCAAGAGATGCTATAATCTGAATGAACTTGTTCCTTGGTAGACTATTGAGAAACTTCTTCACAAGTTTTGCTTCCTCGATTGTCTGTCCAAGAGAAGCCGCTTTTGATGCAATCTCCGATAGCTTGCTTGAAAAACTATCGATTGTGTCTGAATCCTTCATCTTGATTCTCTCAAATTCAGACATAAGGGTCTGAAGCCTTGCTTCCTTGACTCTTTCTGCACCATGATGACGAGATTGGATGGCATTCCATATCCCTTTAGGAGAGTCTTGTTCACCAAATTGCAAGATAAGAGCCTCCGGGATAGCTTGAAACAATAATCCTGTCGCTATATTGTTTAGGTCAGGATCCGCTGATCCTGGTTCGATTGTATCCCATACATGGTAGATCTTCAATAAGATTTTCATCCTCATTGACCATACCGTGTAGTTAGAGGGAGTTAGCATAGGACATTGAATCGATGGTGGAGTAAACTCCTTCGGACATGCTGAGCTTTCGTCTGCCATGGCTCGGGGACGACGGCTGTACGTACGCAAGATCTTCGTCTCGGTTTTTCACAGGTCACAGGTTCCAGGGCTATGAATAACCTAACGCTCTGATACCTAATAAAGTTGCTTAAACACACTTAGTTTGTATAAAAAATAACTCTCTTTATTGAATGTTTAGAAAATCTCTCAAAACTAAACAACTCACAAACTCTCTTTGTGTTTCAATAATGTTTGATACAACCCATCAAACATATTTATAGGGAGCTCAACATAGCTTCATATTCCTATTTTGATAATGGAAAACTACTCTTTTCCTAATCCTAAATAGAATTTTTCCTTTTCTTTTAACCCAACTTGGTTAAGGAAATCTTAGGCTGAATCTTCTAGAAGCTTACCCAACAAATACAATATTAGACTCGTTGTAAAATTGTATTTTGTGTGGTCGCAATCTGTTAAAAGTCTTTTATATTTGGATTTAAATTTGTTGGGCTTCCAATTCAAAACATGAGTAGGATTATGAATACAATTAGCTAAGCAGAGCTATCTATATAAAATACGGTTATCGAGTTGTGACAAACGTATCAAGAACACAAGAGAGCTTGTGTATGTTAGCTTAGTTTGGAGTGATTTTCTAAGCATCAATAAAGAGAGTAGTTCTTATACAAGCTAAGTGTTTATTTTTTTTTTATTTTTTTTTTTGTCATACGCTAAATGTGTTTAAGAGACTTTAGATTGGTTGTAGAGCAGAACATAAATTGCTGTTTCTTGAAGCTGATTCCTTACCATCTAAAAACCTTATCTTTGAAGAGTGTTGGCACCTTTGTTTTGGGACAGTTTTGGTGGGCATTGCAATGAGGAAAACGATTGTCAATTTAAAATATGTTCGGTTTGTAGTTTTTTGAATAAAACTATGAATCATGTGCTCTTCACTTGTTCCTTGTTTGTGTTAATCGTAATTTAGTATGTCGAAGTTAACTGGATTTTATAGAATCTACGGAAGAACATGAATAGATTTGTCTTCGATGGGTTTCTTTTTCAGGCCAACACGGTTATTGCTTAAGCTTTTGAGGATGCACGGGTATAGTTTGTTACTGATGCTAATGCTGCGTGTCTTGCGCCAAGGTTATATAAATAGTGGTCTCCTAGTTTGTAAGTTCTGTTCGATCGCGAGAAGATTGTTTTATTGACTCTCTTACCGTGATTGTTTTAATGTGTTATGCAGAGCCTTGTATGTATATGCACATAAACCACATAAGAAAATGTTTAAAGTCAATGAAGAGTCTTACTCTTACAGATCAAAGCTTGGTTCAATAAACTCTTCCTAAACAATACACTTATTGGCTCGTTAATTTGCTATGCACACGTAGGCACTGCAAATAAAAGAAGCTTTGCCAAAACAAAGAAAAAGTATGAATAGACTGTGTTTATAAACCCATAAAAAGATTCAGTATCCTGAGTTCTGCAGAGTGATTGATGCTGGAGCTTACTTGATTATACAGTTGCTGCTTTGGGGGATAGAAAATCGGAAATCTTGCTGGTGTAAAAATCGGGCTGTATCTTGTTATCAGGGCTTTCCAACATTGACATTGAAGTAACACCTTTCAAGTCCACAAAAAAAAAATTAATGAATGAAATTTTGATTGACCTTAGATGGTTACACCGAGTTAGTGTTGATAGAGGATTAGTAATACCCGAGAGGACGAGGAGAGTTTTGCAACCGCCATTTTGCCCGAATAAAATGTCAGTGTCCAGTCTATCACCCACCATGCATATCTGTGACTTTTGAATTCCAAATCTGCAAATGAATCAAAATTTCATTGCTTAAAGAGTCATTTGAGATTCTTTTTGATCTTGCACTTGTGGTATAAATAAATGGTTTTATTAGCACTTGGACAAGATTAAGGAAATATAGAAATCAGAAGAAATAAGGATTATGAGAATCTGGAAGCCTTACTTGTCTGCTAAATAGTCCATCATAAAAGTTGAGGGTTTTCCAACAACAAGAGGCTCACGTTGAGTGGATCCAACAAGAGCACCAACCATAGAGCCACCACCTGTGACCGGTCAAGGATGATAAAAAAATGTTGAACATAGACAACAAAATAACTTATCTATAACAGTCCATTACCAAATATAAGGCACTACACTATGTTATTGTAAGTAGCCTTTTCTATCATAGGAGAGGAGTCAAATCCAATTTCTCAAACTACAACTAAATAAAAAAAGTAAAAAAAAAGTGCATACAAGAAACCAACCTGCCCATTCTTGAGCATCAGTAAGGTGGGTGACAGCATCTCGGTTTGTCGCAATGAAAAGACACCCCGGGTTCTCACGTATACAAAGTGTTCCGTACCTTCCATTGGAAAAAAGATATTAGATCACCAAACACAGAACACAAAGTTCTTCTATAAGGCATAGAGCAACGACAAAGCAGCAAGAAATATCAGTCCTGAAGTGTGGAAGGAAACACATAATTGGAAGACCTACTGAATTTTGTAGTAGTTGAAATTGCGATCAAATCCAACCACAACAGCTCCCACCTGGAAAGCAATTTCAATAAAACGATGCTCAGTCTCTGTCTCAAGAACAACAATTTCATGATTTTTTTTGTAAGTTGAGAGAGGAACAGAAACATAAAGGATTCAAAGGTATAAGAAGGATGACATACATCATGTTCATGCTCCATTAGGAATCCTGGCTTCAATTCAATCTGTTTTTTACCATCATCCTGTATTTGAAGAACTAAATGTTCAGATTATGACAGTTCTTTCACAAAGTAAAAGAGAAGAGATGGACAAACAGGGAAGCTAGCATCAACACAAACACAAATCCGGGAAGCTATTAAGGAAGGTCACGGATACATACCGGACCTCCAAGGTATTGAAAACCAGCAAGTTCAAGCTCTTTCAAGATACCTTCCTCACCAATTACATAGACCTGAATATAAACACGCATCAGAACTGGCAAACAGAAGCGTTGTATTGTAGTCTTTACATTTGATTATAAGACGCAGTGATAACTGAAATTTTTGAGTATTGGCTGAATAGTTTTTGGTTGAATGAAGGCTTACCTTCTTATCTTTTGGGAAATTAATAGAGTGTAAGTAAGCAGCTGCCGCAAAAGATGAAGCAAATATCTCTTCCTGGTGGGAAAAATGGATTGTATAATTAAAAACAATTATTTATAGTCTCAAAGAGCACCTAGAGTAGCTAGATTGTGAACTAACCTCGTTAACATTCAGGCCAAGAGTCTCAAACTTTTTGCCATACTGTTTCCTAGACTTTGTAGAGTTGTTTGTGACAAAAACCAACCTCTTTCCCTAAAAAGGTTAAGAATACCAAGAAAAAAGCAATTGATATGTAATGCAAGAAACTATCAATCAGAATTAAGTGGGAAAGCTGAACCATAACCATTCCACACTTAAAACAAATCGATCAAAGAGATTGCTTACCAACCTTGGCACGAAGCATATCAAGAGTTTCAGGAACTCCCTCAATCAGTTTATCTCCCTTCCAGATTACTCCTTCAAACACACAAAGAATAAACAAAATCAAATAGAGAATTCAGCACATTTCTTGGCTATATTCCTCTATCATCTAACTAAAACTAAGCGATTACAAAATTACATTATGTGGTTTTTTTTTTTGGTTATACTGACCGTCACAATCGAAGATAAAAGTCTCGACAGAATCAATGAGCTGATCAGCGTTCTCAAGCTGCTTCGAGGCCATAGCTGTCGTGGTCATATTGGAACTCGTGATTCGAAGAGCTTTATGGTTGATTTTACGAATGGAGCCGCCGCAGAAAGAAGAAGAACGATATCCAGAGAGCGTTTTGAAGGAGAAGAACGGTTTAGAGTTTGGTAAGAGCGAAGAAGTAGAAGAAGAAGAGACCTGTGAAACGGCTGAAGCAACTGATCTACTTAGCATTTTTTTTCTCTTTTTTTCTTTCTGTTTCCGCTACTTTTGGTATATTTTTTTTATTTTTGTTTCTGTCTCTTAAACGTGTCCATGGATGATGTTGACGTGGTAAATTGAGTGGATGTGGTAGAAGATATCATCCGATTAATTGGATGAAGAAGAATTGATCGACACATATTGTGAAAAAAAATATAAATAAAGTGCTCTTTTACAAAACAAAATCCGTTGAAATTCATTTTATTTATATTGTATTTTTTATATAAAATATAATTTATGTTATTGTTTTTAAAAGTTTTTTGGATAAAATATTATGCAATAAAATCATGTGCTAAATATGAAAGCTTGAAAAATAAGTATCCGTGCTATAACACTGATTAAATTTTATTTCGTAATCTATCTTGTAACCCACTATTTAACTTGTAACCAATCAATATATCAATTTCATAATCTATCTTTGGTAAACATTGTGGTCTATCGATAAAATCTGTAGAAAATAAATTTGTAATATTGTGTTTAAAGATCTTTGGAAACAACATGATATAAAACTAAAATCTTTAAAAAATACAGTTTGGAATATCCATAATTTTATTTGTTACCATTAATATATCAATTATCAATTTGAAATATCTCTAATATTTAGGTGTAACCATTAATATTAATATATGAATTAATCTATAATCTATTTATAACTTATTTGTAACTATTTATTAAATATAGAAAATCTACAAAAGTTATGTGGTGTACTTCCCTTTTATTAAAAAAGGGATATCACATGTATGTTATGACTTTTACAAAAGCACCAACCAAACACACATATAATGCTTATAGGATGAGATAAGCTCAAGAAGGCCAAGTGTTTGAGAACCACTGATTTCAAGTGAGGGCAATTCTGTCTTTTCACGTTGCTCTCTAAGTTATAATTTTTAGAAACGATGATCGTTTTCATTTATGTGTTTGAACTTTAAAATATTTAGTGATAAATTATTTTTACACCAGTTAAAGTGTGACACATGTAGGCCCGGCTCTAGAGAGGTGTAAGGGTGTTTTTGCACCGGGTGACAATATTTTGGAAAAAATTATAAGAAGTTTAGGATGTTCAATGTTCGGTATTTTGACAAAAATAATCCCAAAATTCTGAAAATCTACAAATAAGACCTTCAAATAAAAAAAATAAAAAATTTGCACAAGGTACCAAAAGACTTTGAGCCGGCCCTGGACACATGAACAAATTACAAGCATGAACCAACACAAACGTGTGTATGAATAAAATAAAATTGAAAATTTCAGATCTTGAGTTGAAATGGGTATGAAGGCCAATCCTTGAGATCGTCTTCTTGCCTTCGAACCTTGAAATCATCATCATCTACAACACTCTCGTCTAAATAATCACCATACTTCAACAACATGATACGCAGAGTTGGACACTCTTGTTTGGGCTATGAAATGTTTATTGGCCTTGGATTTCGATAAAGCTCTTTTTGCTACGGATTGCTCGGATCTCCTGTCGATGACATCTAATATTGAAGACTGGCCAACTTTTTCCTCAGAATTGAAGGACTTTATTCATTTCAGAGATAGATTTGCTAGTTTTAGTATTAGACTTATTCCCCGAGAAGAAAATATCCGTGCCGATAAACTTGCAAAATGTGCAAGAGCACGAGGTTTCTGTTTTTCCCATGTAAGCTCGTCGGTTCCTAACTGGCTTTCTCTCGAAGAGAGTCACCTTCCGATAACTTAATATATGGGGTCTGTTCGTCAAAAAAAAAAAAAAAAAAAAAAAAATCACCATACTTCAACAAAAACGCTAGCACAAGAACCACCCACTCCAAGCAGAACATCATTACACACAAACCACCAGCGAGTTTAAGTATCACCGCACCGTCTTCTTCCAAAACATACGATTCCAAGAACCTTAAGAAATCCCCTGTTCTCGTGAACGTCAGAACAGAGACGGCGCCTTGGAATATGGCCGTGAGGACTGTGGCTACCATGTGTGAACCGTATAATCTGTCGCTCGTGGTTGAAGTGGTGGAGGAGGCGAAGATCGAGCAGCCGGAAACCGCGGTGGCAATGGTGAGAGCGTAGAGGAAGATGAGGGAGAGACCGGAGAGTGATGGGAAGAGACGGAGGGAGATCGTGAGGAAGATGCAGCTTGAGGCTGAGCCTAAGAGGATGTAGTTGCAGAGAAGGAAGATGTTATGTGTGTTGCCTTTCGATTTCGACATTCCCATTTTATCGAATTTGAGGAAGAGAGAACTCTATTTTTGTTTTTTACTGCGTTTGGTTCTTGAAGTTTCTTGATTAGTCCAGTTTTTTTATATGCAACAAATTTGAGAAAGCGATAAAGCTGGGAATTTGTTGGGATTATAATAACGGTCGTATATGTTTTATTTTTATTTTGAAAATATGACCGTTATGACTTAAAGGGCGAAGACAAAGAATTCAATTAAGGTGCAACGGCTCGATAACTTTTTTTAATCCTTAAAAAAAAAAAAAAAAAAAAAATTAATCTTTCTTTTCTTTTCTTAATTGTGTTTGTTGGGATTAACGGTCGTATTTGTTACTCTACGTTGTCTTCACCATGTATTTTTCTCCCACCTTTCTTGAACCACATTATGTGCTGTTCTTAATGCGTAGTCCATTCACTCCATTTGTCAATCTTTGCCATTTTCTATAGTCACAAAACTTAACACGTTGTAAAACAACATGAAACCGAGCATCAAATCGAAATTGGGTAAATTGCCAAACGTAATTCTAAATAGGGAACTCTTCGTAAGTTCTTCCAAAATATAACACATATATAAGTCAATCTCTCTTAAAGGCCAACTCAGATACACAAAACCACATCTAAGATTTAGCAAGGATGTTAGTAGTAAACTCGACGGGAGAAAATTTCAGTAATTTAAGACTCACCAATTTCGATTGAACCGAAGACTCCTCAGATTTGCACCGACTACAGATCCTTGAAGAGAGAACTATCTAATTTCAGAAACGATATCCCTTTTTCGATATATATGGTTTTCAATATAAATATTGTTAGCAAGCTTTTCTTTTCTTTTGTGGATCAATTCATATATAAGTATTCCTTGCTCGCCTTCAAATCCCCGCTCGGCTCTTAAGACATGACAAGTTACGTTTTGTATAGTGTGACAAGCAGATATCATCTACAAACAAATATGATCATTGTACTAAAACATTTTTGTAACATCATCCTAAATATTTATTATTAAAAAAAATTCTATCTTATAAGTTATAATTTGAAAATTTAAGTGAATGATCAATTGCTATAATCAGCTTTTTAATAAAATAACTCAAATATTTATATAGTTAATTGAATCTAGGACCATAAGTAAAAAAAATGTTGTACCCTTGTTGTTTTGGAAAAGTTTGATATTTTGTAGTTTATATAGTAAATTAAAATTATTTTAGTCAAATGAAATACTTTAATGGATCAATTTGGACTAAAAGAAAAGAAAATAATTATTTGAAAATAGCATAAGAATTGAAATATGTTAGCTATAAAGTACCAAAAAAAATATTAACATTACTATACTAAAAACAAAAACAAAAAATACTTTTTGAAATATCTATAGTTATTTCTTTTATTGTTTATCTTATGGTATTTTAAAATCAAAATTTAAAATTAGAATTGTAAAGAATATATTTTTATGATTATTTTAACTTAGAAAATTATTCTTTGAAGGGAATTTTAATTTAATAATATTTGATTCATGCACTTACCCTTAATTTGTAGAACTCTAGAAAAATGGTTTATTTTTGGTATGTAATCCATATATGATATATGATTCATGCACATTTGACTAACAATTATATAAATTTAGGAAAAATTATTTTAATTAATTAAATAGATATGAGGTGTTATATAAAAATTCAATTCAAATTAAATATTTCTTTAACAAATTAAGATTTGTTGTTGGACATTATATATATATCCTTGTTCTCAAAGATGATTATTTGTGAAACCTACAAGAAAACATACAAAGCAGAATAAAGGTATGTGCGCATATATAAGTAGATTTGAAAACATTTATTTTGGTATGAGGATTCAAACACATTTGACTCACTACTCTCGAAATACTAAAATTTATATTTGCTCACTATTTTTGGTTGGATTACAGTTTATTATTAATTTGACTCATTACTTTTGAAATACTAAAATTTATATTTGTGTAGAGCGCAAAAAGGTATCCACCATGATGAAAACAGAAGTTAAGTTAGAGAGAGATGATGACTTGGTGAAAACCGAAGTTAAGTTAGAGAGAGATGATGACTTGGTGACTGTTGAGCCGGTCAGGCTTTCCAATGGTTTCGATGATCGAAAAATTTCTACTCTTTCATGTGAAGATATAAAAGAGGAAAAAGTAGTTGAACCATTGGTACAAGATAAACTACAAAATACTATATCATCTTGTGCTATTAAGAAGAGAAATATTCTAATATGGTTAAGTTTGGTGGCTTCTAATGGAGGGTAAGACATTATTTTTACTCAATATTTCTATGTTCTTTCTCTTTTTTCCGTTATTGCTAAAAATTATATATTAGAACGCAACATAATCTCAAATGTTTTCAGGAATAAGAATGCACCATTGCGACAAATATCGCCTACTTACATAAGGATCAAGTACGTTTGATTTTTCATCTCATAACAATTAGTTAAATATGATAGTACATCAATTCTTAATAAAATAATATACATTTTTACGTGTTTATTCTCACAGGAATAGTTACATGAAACTTTCATATCTCAAAAAATATGTTGCAAAGAAACTTGATCTTAAAACCGAAGACGAGGTGACTTTTATATTTTCTTCTTCTTTCTTGATAGTTTTATTAGTTTGATAAAGTCATTGATTATACATATTTGGTGTTTTAAAAATATTGTAGGTAGAGTTATACTTGGACAATGAACTTCTAAATTCATCAACAATGTTGCTTGATTTGTGGGAACGTTGGGTCTCAACAAAAAAAGATGTTGATATAATGAATTTCGAGGCTGGATCTTCAAGCGCTGAATATGTCATGGTCATCAACTATCGCCAAAATATGGACATGTAGTTTGCTTAAGTATATGTTATGCACAAGTTGTCTTGTAGCTTTTCTCATATCTTTAAAACATGTTCATTTATTGAATAAGTATTCATCAACTTTAGTTCATATATTATTATGCAGACGACAGATTGCCAAAAAATAGATGGTATTAATAGTTAATTATTGTAACATCTGTGAATCGGACTCTTGGTTTTGGGATGTGCATCGATCGATACAAGGTTGCATCAATCGATGCAAGATATTTTTCTGTGAGACAAGTTAAGCCAAACGCATTGTTGCTTCGTTTTGGGATTTTGGGGTTTTGGGAACCCTAGGGATCGTCTATTAAAGCTTATTGTCGACGCCCTTGGCCTGTTTTAGCCGTTTTTACTTCTGCAAAAGAGAGAAAGCACTACAAGAAAACAGCTGTTTTACGACTACACTATTTGTTGCTTTGTAGTCGTAAAAACTTTGGTTACTACTAAATAGCGACTAATGCAAGCAGTCGGAGATCGTGAGTCGCTAATTTATGTAGTCGTATATATAGTATTCTTTTTGCGACTACGCTATGACCAAAATGCATAGTCATACCATAGTCATACGGTGGTCATCCCATAGTCGTTATATTAGTGACGGTTTTACGACTATATTGATATTAAGTATCATAGACAAATGGTCTTCTTACTGTTGTCGGTTTTTTGTCGTATAATTGTGGTGACTTGTTGGCGACTAAGTATTTACTATGGGTGTATTAGTTGCTATACAGTCACTTATCTTAGTGACTTTGAGGAGACTATTTAGAAATTACATTTACGACTATTTGGTCACTAATGTTGATTTCAGAAACTGAATTTTGCATATACTAATTTCCCTTTATCCTCTTCCTTTCATTCTTGTATACCAATTTAAATAGAATGATTCGAATTTAGAAAGACATAATATTGAAATATAGAAATACACCGTACTTGCTCAAGTTATAGAAATTATAAAAAGTCATAAACACAATCTGAAAGTGGCAATGAGTTCATCATTGGTTTTACTTCACATACCTTTTCGTCTCCTTGATAGCTGGAAGAGAGCTCCGTCAGGATTTTGCCCATTGCGGAAATTTCCCCGGAAAGAGTGAGATTGAGTTTATCTGAAAAGAGTGAGATAGAGTTCATCCAAAAAGAGTTAAGATAGAGAAACCTATTAAGCAGATGTTGATGGAGTTGGAGTTGGATCATTTTGGGGAAGAGGTTATGTGGTTGTCTCTTTAGCTGAATGGCTTGCAACAAAATTCTTGAACCGCGGATCACATTCCCCAGAAACTTCTCCACCAAGGAGATGTTGTCAATATTGTCCTTCTGGTCAGCAATAACTTGGGATTGCTCAGCTTCACTTGCAGCAATTTCTGCATCACGCCTCAACGAATGCGCATCCTGTTCTTCTATCATGCGTTGAGCTTGGTTCAACTGTTCTTGGAGATCCACAAAGGTAGAAGAGTCACATGCTTGCTTCTGCTTTCCATTGAAATGCCATTCCTTGAAGCTTCCAACTCCATAAGGTGCTCCTCTTGAATCCTTCTCAGTGGACTTCATAATAAGAGAATAATAAAGATTAGAGGATGAAAAATTAAACTCCAAGACTATAAATGTGTATTGCTTAAGATAAAAATTAACCTCAAGGAAAATTTCTGTATATTCTTTTGCTGTGAGCTCCCATGGCCGTGATTCTCCATCTGACACAGCAGAGGATCTGCCTCGAGCAGAGAAAACCTCTGTTGCACATTCTTCTCATATGTTTCAACAATCTTCTCTGCCTTCCGATCAACATATGTACCATCAGACTTTGTATGTTCCTTGATAAAAACCTCACCAAGTCGGACTTCTCTTCTCAATTCCTCAACCTGCAATGTTAGCAAAGAAACACGGATTAACTAAAAAAAAATAACTGCTAAACAGTTTTAAGTGGCAAAAGTGTAAAAACAGAATTGCTTAACCATTTCGTCTTGAAGCTGTCGATACAACTTTGGCCCTAAGAGGTGGAAGTGAGGACCTAGGCCGTTACGGTTAGACATACGTGCATCAGAATATGTTTTACTCCTCTGTTGTGCTTCTTCAGTGTCTTAGTAATCCGTCCAGAGAGGGTTTCCAATCTATCTTGGTTGAATTCAACTTGTCCTCACAGTGCTAACCATATCTTTGATTCGCTTTTGTTAGTATATTGTTTACTGGTTACTGGGACACTGAAGAAGCACAACAGAGGAGTAAAACCTATTCTGAACACACGTGTCGACACAAAGAAACAAGCTAACTTGGTGGCATATGCTCTTATATGGAGCTATTGTTAGTGAAAAGAAGACATGTAAAGCTATATATATGAAGGCTATCTGACATAAGTTTTTACCGCAAACTCAAGGAATTATCTCTCTTGTTTCTCTCGCGGTACACATGCCCAGCTGTAGAAGGGAGCTTCGAATTTGTTTATAAGAATTTTAGTAATCTTCCGAACAAGTTTAGATCCTTTGTAACGAGTAAACCTCCATACACATGAAACAGAACATCATTAAAAGAGTCAAATAAACTGTTGGATTATAAAATACGCATAGGCATAAGATGAAAACACCATTGCAACTCGCATAAGACAAGACCACAGTCAGAATAAAACGAGACCATTAAAAGAGTCGACTAAACTGCTGGATTGTAAAATGCGCATACGCTTAAGACAAAAAAACCATTGCAATTCGCATAAGACAAATCCACAGTTAGAAAACACCATTCAAATTCATTTCCCACCATTGATCTTCTAGCAAAACTGTAATCAATACATGAAAAGAGTAAAAATATTACCATTGGGTGTTTGGTATGGGTATGGGATAGAGCACCGTGGTGAACTTATCCCTGTTTGGCACAAGAAGCAGGGCATTTAGAGCCCGCAACACGTCCTCCTAGAGTTCCGGCAACACCGCAGAAGTTTCTTCTTCGAATTTGTTGCCTTGAGACTATGGATGCTATGGATGACTAGGAGTCTGAGAGCGTTGAACTGGAGAAGGCGGAAGGTCATCTTGAAGAGTTGCATGAGTCGCTGGATTGTAGTTAACTTCTTCTGAAGGAGTCCGGCGTAATTGAGGTTGAGGTAGGCGAGTAAAGGAGTTCTGAAATAGTTGTTGAGGCGGAAGATAGCCTCGGATCTGGGATGGCGTTGAATGTGGTGGCAAAATGGGGACTTCTTCTTCAGGTGTCTGCTGCGGAGGAGGAGCTTGGACTGCCGGCGTGAAGTCGTATTGAATGGGTAGATTGTTAGGCCGTAGTCTTGACCCTCTGGGAATCTGAGAAACATTACAAACAAGTTTTCTCTTTCTTCCTCGATCAGGCATCATGTGACTAAGGAGTAATAGAACAAAGAGAGATTGAAGATTCAGATGACAGATTGAAGATTGAGAAGAGAGACTGAGAAAAGAGACTGAGAAGAGAGAATGAGAGGAGATGAGTTAGGCGGCTTTAGGGTTTCGTCGAAGAGAGTAAGAAGAAGATAGGTTGTCTCGTAGTGAGTAGGAAAAAGATGGGTTTAGAGTGTAACTGGATTTGGGCATAGCCCAATTTTTTTTATGTTGTTATTTCTAAAATGTTGTTGTTAATTCAAAAAAAGAAACATTTTTTTACATAAAAACATATATCCATCCATATAAACTTATAGTACATAATATAATTTATTCTTGACATTTTATTTTACATAAAGAGAACAAATTTTTAAAATAATAATAGTACATAATATATTAAACATATTATGCATATGGTTCTTCGTCTTCTTGTTTTTCATCATCAGAAGACAATAAATTACATCGAAATTCATCTTCTGGATTCTCATCTCCAATATCGTAATCCACGTATATTGGGTTAACATCTTCTACCAATTTGTCCACTTCGAGATCTTCAATTGTATTCATCAGTACAGCATCATTGTTTTCAGTTTGCAATATAGCCAGTTCTACATTTTCATATTCTCCTGATATGTTTCCTCTCGGATTCACTTTTACAACACTGAGCCACTCTTGTTTTGGTTTCTTTGCGTACGGATACAGAATGTAGCAAACCTGATCCGCTTGAGCTACTGTTTGCATATATAATCAAAATTTAGTATGGATAGTTACATGATAAACATATATATGTAAATAACTAAACTGGAGACTTTAATACTTACCTAAAAGAAATGGTTCGTATTTGTTGTATTTTCTCGATGAGTTCACGTCAACAACGCCCCTATTGTTCTTTCGAGTGTCTCTACCCATAACAAGGTCATACCACTTACACTTAAAAAGTATGATTTCAAATTAATCATTCCCTCATACTCAAGTTCTATGATATTAGTTAAGTTCCCGTAGAAATCCGCGCCATCAGATGCATCTGTGTAATTTTCAGCTTTAGCACATACACAATAGTTACATGTCTTCCGTCCAGTGCTGTGATTATGCGTATGAAACACATAGCCTCTTGTAAAGTACATTGGCCAAGTTTTGACCTTGTGCAAAGGCCCATGCACTATCTCTTGAACCCAAGTAGGGAATGGATTGGTGGCGTTCCAGTATATAATCTGCATTTATATAAACAAACATATATATATATATATATAATATATAAACAAATGCATTAATAAGTTATGAAGGCTGTGTAGACATACATAATCTTTTCACCCATACATAATATTCTTTAGCTCTATTCGTGGAGAGTTATTTTTCGGTCAATCCTGAATATTTTGTAGACATAAAATCCTTGAACATACTAACAAAGCAACATATATACATATAAGAATTAATTGTGGACTTACTACATGAAAAGGTAAGTTGGGAGTCTGTGTTATATACCTCTCAATTGGTTGAAAACATTTACAATTTCGTAAAACATATGCATGTGCGCATTGATAGTCTCTCTCTGAAAGCCATACTTCATGCGTTTCCCCACTTGGACGACCGACGTGAGTGAGTATATTAGGTACTCCAGGGACATGATATACAAGGACTTCACCTTCATTGAATCTTGTTAACCTGATCAAATAAGTTAATTCAAATTAATTATAATAGACATCTTGCATTTACTTAATTATATATGCATTTGATTACCTTGATTTTATTTTTATATGATCAGCAAAGTAGTGCTATGAGAAATAAGCAATCTCGTCATTGATATATGACTCACCAATTGATCCCGCCACATATCTTTTGTTCTTTTCTTTTCCTTTCAAAAGGATATATCCACCTATATTGTAAAGGGTCTCACAATTCTGCTTCATATGGAAGATGTAAAGGCAGGTGCTCCATCACATCAAAAAATGATGGTGGAAAAATCTTTTTTAGGTTGCATAAGATCAAAACAATGTTATGCTTTTGAATCTAAGACTTTTTTGCAAAGTTCTTGAGCATAACTCCCTGAAAAATGCTCTAATCCCTGCAAAATATATTCAATATTGCATAACTCATTGATTATATTTACAAATTATTTTTAACAAAATATATTCATATTTACCTATTGTATCGAATTAGATATATCGTATTATCTGATAACGTAAGGTGAACATTCTGGTCTAGGAGTTCTGCGAAGATAAATGAAAGTAGGCGCTCCATAAAAACATGACAATCATAACTCTTCATGCTCGAAAACTTGTCATTGACCATATCAACACAACTAGTCAAGTCTGACGTATAACCATCTGGAAATTTAACCGCATGTTTCATACATTCTAGTAAGCTTGTTTTGGCTTCTTTTGTAAATGTATATGCTGGGAATGGAGCTTTACCCTTATCAAGATGTAAGTGTGGTCGAGAACAAAATTGTTCTATACCCATTCTTGACATGATGTTGTCTTTTGATTTACCTTTCACACTCAAAAGAGTATACGTGATGTTATCCAAAAAAATATTCTTTGTATGCATCACATCAATATTATGTCATAGATTGAGGTATTTCCAGTATGGCAGCAACCACAATATGCTTTCTTTGTGCCAGTTATGTTCCTCTCCACAAGTACTATGTATTCATGCACATACCGGGTGTTAAATTGTATGCAGTCAAGATCACAGGCCACAACAAATGATTATGAGACATGCAAAATGGATTGAACCCATCAGCACATAATCCAAGACGTTATGGGGTTCTTCAGAAAACCGAGGGTTAAGCTCTTGGAAATATCTCCAATCCGCCCCATCAGAAGGATGACTCATTTCTCCCTCCTTTGATTGGTGCTCAGCATGCCATCTCATTGCCGCTGCAGTTTTTTGGCTCTGATACGTTCTCTTCAATCTGTCAGCAATGGGTAGATAACAAATACGACTATATGGTACTTTTGTTCTCCGTCGGTCTTCCTTAGGCTTCCATCTTGGTGAATCACAAAACAGACATTTCTCTTCCTTTTCGTCTTCTCTCCAAAAAATCATACAATTGTTACAATTGTTAATACAAACATCAGTTGGATAATATGGGAGCCCTAAATTGTGCATCAATTTCTCTATCTTGTAATGTGAACCGGTAGACTAGTTTCTTCTGGTAAATAATCCGTCAAAATTTCGCAAACCAAATCCACTAACTTTTCACTCATATTATACTCCGCCTTATTTTGCATGACTCGAGCAGCTAATGACAATTGTGAGTGACCTTCACGACAACCATCATATAAAAAAAATTTTGCACTATCTAACAAGTCATAAAATTTCTTCGAATAATTTTGTACCGGTTCTCCTACATTCTCATAACTATCATCCTGATTATAATTACCATCTAAGCCTACATTATAACGAAATGCATCATTCACCATATCCACATATGGATCTTCTACTACATTACCCATTTCTTCATGACCCCCACTATACATCGTCCTATCAGTTTAACTAGTTCTTATATCTAAATTGATTTCTTCTCCGTGGTTATACCAAATATAATAATCTGGCATAAATCCATTACTAAACAGATGATTCATAACTCTTCTACCCGGGAGACTTCTATTGTTCTTGCAAACACTACAGGGATAGTTAAACTTACCGCCATTATTTTGAACAATAGGTTGGCTATATTTCAAATGACAAGAATTGGTCCACCACCACCTCGAATTCAAATGAAAAATTTCTTGTCACTTCATCAAACCTCTTGTATATCTACTCCCGATAACTACCGCCACTCCCACCATAATTGTAATATCCAGCCATTATATATATATATATACATATATATATTTAAGAAAATATATAATAATATAATATAGACCAAACTTTTCTTTTTGCTTTGATTTTTTTTTCTTTCACGCTTGTTTTTTTATATATCTCTTTGGTGTTTGTTCGGAATGAAGAGAAGCAATAGGCTGAATTTTTGTTTTATAGACCAATACAGGTGACCAAATAGCGACTATTACAGAAAATTGGTTGAAACAAGTATTTTTTTGGTGATGAAATGGATGAATGATGATGAATGTATGCAATGAATGGATGGATGGTAAGGTGTTTCAATTCCCCTTATGCAGTTGCAGTATAAGAGGTGTCAATCCAATCTGAGTGTTTGTGAACAGTCAAGATATGCATAAAGATCTAATTTAAGCCAGATGTAAAGGATGTTTGTCACTAACAATCCTATGATGAAAATGTAAAGTGCAGAAAGTAAACTATAAGAACTAAGAACTAAGAACTAAATGCAAATGAAACAGGATGATTATAACAGTAATGATGCAACCAACAGAAGTAGAAACTATGCTAATGAACTAATGCAAGACAAGTAATGAACAAGATACTAAGTAAATGCAACAGAAATGCAAATAGAATGAAACAAGACAATCACAAAGCATAAACAAGAGTTCTGGGGATGAACTCGAGCAAGCACTCGACCGAGTTTAGGTCGCGTGAGTGGTCGAGCTGGACTAAACGCAGAAACAGAGCAATTCAATAAAAACAGAGTAATGCAAAGACGAATCAAACTACAATCAAGCAACATGATTAAGACTGTAAAATCAATAAACAAGGAAGGACTTGAGGAGGGATTCATGGGCTGGACTAATGATTGAGGCTATCTAACTTGATCAACAAATCTCAAACAACATGAGCTAATCTCTAGACATATGTATCTAAGACAAGTTTCTCCCACTCTCATGGTCAAGAAACAATCAAACCTATGCATTTCTAGACTTGCTCTCACATAGTAAAGAATCTACACAAGCAGGCAGTAAGAAATATGTCTCATACCAAACAAAACCTCTAATCTCTTAGCAAGCAAGATGGTAAGCTCTAGACCTCTTAAACATTGGTGTGATGCTAAGATGCTTGAAATCAGATCCTACCCTCTCAGATATAGGATCAGCATTAAGAACATCTACCCTAGAAGAAATCTACAACAATCAAGCTTGATCAAGCCAAACAAACCTCATTCACAGCCCAGCCTAACCCATCCTCAAGATCCTAAGCTACTACTCACAAGAACACATGATGAACATCAAAATCATAAACCCAGAAAATATTGAAACTTGCATCATTAGAAAGATGAAACAAAGATCTACAATATTGAAAAAGAAATGAAACTTGAATTCTCAATATTAAGAAAGTTATGAAACTAACAATATTGAAGAATTTAGTCTTTTTCAAGTACAAGATCTAGGAAATAAAAAAAGGCTAAAAGAATAAATCCCAAAAAGGGTAAATACTAGGTTTAGAGAATATCTAAAAAGCTGGATACTTTTGTGGCTGCATGTACAAGGCTTTATATAGGAGGGGAGTGGAAGCCCTAAAAATACTAAAAGACAAAATAGTCAATGGCTCGGTCAACTCGACCTGTGCTCGGTCGAGTGGCAGGTCGAGCTGGCTTCTCTCGTGTGTTCTCCACTCGGTCGAGTCCTCCTCAGCACACGGTCGAGTGTCTGGTCGAGTGTGCGGTCGAGTTGGACTCCGGACCTTGTTATTTCAGCCTTAACTCTCTTGCTTTCCCTTCATGATTGCTTCACTTCTTCCTCAGCATTGCTTCCATGCTCCTTGAGCTTCAAAATCACCTGTTTATGCATGAAAAGATGCAAATGCAATGCAACTAAACTCTAATGCATGATTAGTCCTAAAGCTATGCAATGATGGTGAAAATGGATAGCAAAAGATGCAAAAGATGTGAATATACTAAGGGAAAACAGGGTAAAATATATGAACATCATTGGTACACCAAGCCCAAATGAAAAACATGTTTTTATAACTGTAAAATGCGACTGTTTTACGACTACTAGACGACCCGCCGAAGGAGTCACCAATTAGTCGCTAAATTAACTATTATTTCTCCTGTCGCTGGCGTAGTCACCAAATGAGCAACTAAATTACGACTGTAACTTTCAAACAACAACTTAGTCATAAAATCGTCGTCAATTTACGACCAAAATTACGACTACGACCTTTGGTCGTTATTTAACGACGATATAGCGACTAATCTCTATCAGTCGCAGAGAAGTCATCTTGTAGTTGCAATGCAGTCGGTAAATTTGGCAACTACATATATAGTCGCTAAGTGTAGTCGTTATTCAACTATTTTCTTGTAGTGAAGTTTCTAGAGAGTTTCCTGTGAGTTATGTGCCTGTTCTTGAGAGATTTGTTCCTGTGGTTGGAGATCTGAGGCCGTGAACATATTAGGAGTGTGCTGAGGTGCTGTCTCTAGTCGTGTGTTTTCTATTCTCTCTGTTTTGCAAAGGTGAGTGTGTGACCATGGCTTATCTAAGCGGTTACATGTGTGATTTGTGTAATTTGGTGTGTTTGATTGCTTTTGTGATTAATGTGAGAGGTTGCCATGATGTTTGTGGCTTGTGGGAGGTGATCTTGGTACCACCACCGTTGACGCGACGTTTGGAGCCAAGTGAGTTAGAGAACAATCATTTCAGCGATGATCTGTGTGACTACAACAATCAATGCAAGGTATGCATTGGTCGACGCAGTTAGGGATATGACGGCGATGCAAAGATTGCATCGATCGACACATCTAGGGATTTGGAGGATTGCATCAGTCAATGCAAGTACGTTGCATTGGTCGACGTAAGGAGTGCGTCAGTAGGCAAGTGCGCAGAGTCGACACATGTGTTCAGAATTTTCTTGTTTGCTTGTTTCTTTGTGTATTATTGTTTTTGTCTTTCCGCTTGTTTGTATAACTCAGTAGATGGGAGGATCGCCTCAGAGAGTATTTATGATAATAGTCACACTTCTCAATTGTGTTTGTGGTGCAGGTAAGGTCAAAGTGTGACCGTGGAATAAAGGCAATGAAGAGGAGGATGTTCTAGAGGCTTGATTTTTTTCTATGCTTTTGTTAGGTTGATAGAATGGAACGATGTGGTCTAGAACGGTTGTTAGGTTGCTGGTTCATTGTTCTACGACTTTGTTATGATATTTGCATTGTTGGTTAAATTTTATTTATTTCATTCGTTCTTGAATTATTAATATTGATTTATGTTATCCGCTATTGTTTGATTGGGGCTAGGTTGCTAGTGAGTATGGGATTACTAGATACTAGGGAATTAAAACAAAAATGGGTAGGGTTATTTCAGTTTGGTATTAGAGCCCTTACGGTTCTAGGTATGGGTTCTCTGTGTGCTTTGAGATATTGATGTTTGGATTAAATGCTTGTGTGTGGTATGGGATCCTAGAACATCCTCTTCGAGCCTTTAATGTGATTCCATGGTAAGTTGTGTTTCTTTGAGTAGTGCGGTTTTGTTGTTTTTTTTAGCCTTCTGTTCTTGGTGATACAGATTGTTAGAGGTGCTAGAGTTTTTGGGCGTACTCGTGGTTGTGGTCGTGGATGTGGGTGTGGTTGCGGTCGAGGACAGGTTCCCGAGGTCCAGAGCATAGCCAATGAGGAGGTGGCAGAGTCATAGGTTCATCCTGGAGGGCCTGGGGGCTTGACTGGTGGTAGTATCGACGGGGCTGGTTGGCTCTGTGTCAATACTTGTGTTTCCCCGGGTGTTGGTGTTTCAGCGGGTGGTGCCCCAGGTTGGGATGATGTCCTGGCGGATTTGCTGGCACAGGTGTTGGCATGGCTTCCAGCAGTTGTGCTGCCAGCAACTGGCGTGCAGGCTCCTATGGTTCCGCTAGTGGTTGGTGGGCAGGTTCCATTGGTGCCGCCAATAGTTGGTGGGAAGGGTCCAATGGTACAATTTGTGGCTTTCTTGAAGGCAGGTGTGCAGCCAGGGTTCGAGGTAGTGGATGCACAATATGTTCAGATGTTAATGCAACTATGGCATGTGGGTGCGAGATACTTCCTTGGAGGCACGGATCCAAGTGTGGCAGATGAGTGGAGGGAGTGGATGGAGGATATTTTTCTGTTGCTTCGGTGTCCGGACCAGTATGGGTAGACTTGGCCGCTCCCTATCTGTCAAGAGATGCGCGTGTGTGGTAGAGATTTGTGATGGTCTGGAGAGTGCAGCGGTAGATGACTTGGATGGATTTCATGGGAGAGATCAACATCAAGTACTTCCCACATGAGGCGCTTGATCGCATGGAGGCGCGGTTCTTGGGGTTAAACCAGGGGAATTGCACTGTGCGGGAGCTGGACGCAGAGTTTAGTCGGTTTGTGGTGTATGTATGACATGCTTTATAGCCGGAGTCAGCTCAGGTGTGGAGATTTTTACTACCTTTTCATGATGACCTGAGGACTCGATGCAGGGTGAGGAGTTACGCTACGAGAGCGGAGCTGGTGGAGACTGGAGCTAGGTTAAATAGATGACTTCAAAGCACAGGTGGTTGTCAGTCCTCCAGCGCAGCCGAAGCGAAGTCAGCTGTTTTCTGTTCCTAGCAAGGGCGGCAAGCCTGTGTAGGGGTAGAAGCGGAAGTTTGATGTCATGCATATGGCGGATTTCAGAGGTGCGATGTGCTTTGGGTATGATAGCTTAGAGCACATAGTGGTGAGTTGTCTGTAGATGGGCAACCAACCAGCACTGCCAATGACGCGGGTATGCTACCATTGTAGAAAGGCGAGACACCTCATATCAGCGTGTCCCAAGCTGCATCTGATGGCTGTAGCGGATACATAGCCAAGAGTGCAGCATATTGGGCACACGGTGTTGCCAATACCAGCGGCACCGCGTGTGTACACGACCGTGGAGATGGGATGAATCAGTTTTGTAGCGATCACTGGTATAACTTCTAATACTCAGACTTGGTAAATTTAAGTAGTTTGGATTTTATAATTGCCTACGGTAAATTTTTAGGTTTCCTTAGCACATGAGATTTGAGTATGGACCCTCTTGGTGGGCAGGTTTAGGTCCCACGTGCTGTTTGATTCTGGAGCAACTCATTACCTCATTACCATGGAGTGTGCTGAGAGTGGCAACATTCATAGAGATCTTAGAGAGAGGTTCAGGACCGTTAATGTTGCTGGAGGCGGGATAATCCAGGTCCATGGATGGGCGAGAGGTGTGGATATTCAGGTGGCTGGGGAGCCGATGCTAGCAGAATTGATTATCACCCCAGTGAAATTATATAATGTTATTTTGGGTATGGAATGGTTGCATCGGTATAGAGTCCATCTGTATTGCCATCAGGGTTTTGTTGTATTTCAGAGGCCCAGAGTGTGGAGTTTGGTTTACCAGGGAGTGAGACCAATGTTAGGGAGTCTGGTTATCTCAGCTCTGTAGGCAGAGAAGATGATCAGGAAGGGTGGCTGCTATCTTTATGCCAGATTTGTGGGGCAGGTTGTTGTGGGTGAGATCCCTGTGGTTCCGGAGTTTGAAGATGTTTATCAGCCCTTGTAGGGATTACCACCATCTCGGTATGATCCCTTCACGATTGAGTTGGAACAAGGGACAACACCATTGTCTAAGGCACCCTATAGGATGGTTCCAGTAGTGATGGCAGAGCTGAAGAAATAGTTGAAGGATTTGTTGGGCAAAAGATTCATTTGTCCTAGCACTTGAGTGTAGGGAGCGCCGGTGTTGTTTGTTATGAAGAAGGACAAAAGTTTCCGCTTGTGTATAGATTATCGGGGTCTTAACCGAGTCATTGTGAAGAACAAGTACCCTCTTATGCAGATTGATGAGTTATTGGATCATTTGAGATGTGCTACATGGTTCTTTAAGATTGACGTGGCGTCTGGTTACTATCATATTCCGATAGACGAATTGGACATCAGGAAGACGACTTTCTGGATGAGGTATGGGCATCAGATTGTTATAGATGATGTCTTTTGGTTTGACTAACTCACCAACTGCGTTTATGAGGTTGATGAACAATGTGTTCCATGAGTTTCGAGATGAGTTTGTCATCATCTTCATCGATTACATCCTAGTGTATTCCAAGATTCTTGAGGATCATGAGACCCATTTGAGGGCAGTTCTGAGGAAGCTGCAGAAGCAAAAGCTTTTCGCTAAGCTGAGCAAGTGCAGTTTCTAGCAGAAGGAGATGGGTTTTCTGGGTCACGTTGTTTTTGCAGAGGGAGTCTTTGTTGATCTAGAGAAGATTGAGGCTATCAGAGATTGGCCTACACCGAGTAATGCCAGTGAGAGCAGGAGTTTTCTTGGGTTAGGATACTAATGGAAGTTTGTGAAGGGTTTTACGAGTATGGCTTTGCCGGTAACTAAGCTGACAGGGAAGAACGTTTCTTTTGTGTGGTCACTGGAGTGTGAGGAGGCTTTCGCAAGACTGAAGCAGATTTTGACTAGTACACCAGTATTCGCTTTGCCTGAGCATGACAAGCCATATCTGGTGTATATATATGCTTCTAGAGGTTGTTTAGGGTGTGTGCTGATGCAGATATTTTTCCGGACAACAACTCTTTTAGCGGAAGTTATCTTGTAGCTTTTCTCATATCTTGAAAACTCGTTTCAGTTATTCAATATGTATTATGCATCGCTTTACTTTCAGATATGGAAATTAAATTTTAATTTATTATATAAATCTTGATGACAAAATTACTAATTAACAAGATCATAACATGTGTCAATCGTATCATTCAGATGTTGACACATGTCAATTAAAATTTATTAGAATAATAAAAATAAAAATGTAAAAAAATTAAAACCTACCATAAAAAGGTTTTATATAAAAGTAAAATAGAGAAAAGAAAACCTAATTTTATTTCAAATATTTAAACAGTTTTAAAATTTAGAAAAACTTATTATAAAGAAATTATATATATATCATAAAATTCAAAATTATAATACTGTTTAATTATTTTAATTTTAAGTTGCTAATTTTACAAGAAAAATATTACTTTTTATATAAGAAAAAGTAAATACTCACCTTTACGCAAAGAAAAATATTGTTGAAAAAAAAAACATAAAAAAAATAGATTGTCTCATATTTTTTTCTCCAATCAAATAATTTATTCAAAAAATCGCTATTGTAATATATAAGATAAGAGTATGTAAGATTAACATATGCGTTTTTGTAACTACTCAAATGTTAAAGTAAAGAGACATATAATATATTCTTTAATGTGTTCATAAAGACAATTTGTTGGTAGTAGTAAAGACTAAAGAGTATATTTTAACAGTAATATATATTTGTGTGTACAAATACACTTTTAGTGGTGATGTAGATAGTAGATTTGTAAGTGGATATACATGAATGTATTATAGCAAAAAAAAACTATTTTCTATAATTAAATGTTATCTATTTACTTTTATATATTTTTTTACTTACGAAAGAACTAAATATATATTTTTTGTTAAATTTAATTTAATTTTAATAACTTTGAACTCATCTACATCTATTTTCTTGAACTAAAACTGTATCTAATTACTGTTTTTTTTTCAATCAAACAATTAAAAGGAAATTTCTCGGTTAGCTGCCCAAACCGGAGGGAAATGATTTACAAAAGAAACTTCAAAGATAATAGAACACAAAGCACGGGCAAGACAATCTGCCTTCGTATTTTACGCACGTGGGATCCAAGAGATGGAGAATAGTGGGACAGACTCAAGCGAGTTAAACTCATCGAGCAGATTGGAGAAGGATGGCCAATATTCAGAAGACTGCACTATAGTGAGTAACTCAGCACAATCAGTCTCAAAACGTTGACAAGCGATTCCTTCAACACGTATCCGCTCAATGGCCCACAAAAACATTTTTAACTCCGAATGCAGGGGGGGGGGGCTCTGTTTAAGACACTTGGCCCCCAACAACAAGGTTCGCTCCTCACCAACGTAACACCACCAGTCCAATCATGAATGCATATTGGTTGCTTTCCAAGAACCATCAATCTGACAACGAGGTGAAGAAACCTGGACATCTGAATACAAAGATGGAGCTAGCATGACTGCCGTAAAAGAGAGTGCCTATTCCCAAGCTAAATTATCATCCAAAGTCTAAGTAATTATATCATTCGCCTCTATCTCTTAACCTTGATTTTTTATGGCCTTCCAGATTGCCCATAAAAGCTATGGTAACTGAAAAAGTTGATCAGGATCACCCTGTTGAGAGGCGTCCCTCCAAAAAACAAAATCCAAATTCGAATACACCAACTCATATGGTAAACCCTGTGACAAGACCGAAATCAGAGATAAATACCAAACTTTACACAAACGAGGATATTCAAAATAAAAACATAATTAATAGTTTCAATTGTAGAATCGCATCTTTTACATCAAATATCATATTGGATACCTCGCTGTATCTATTTACTTACTAAAAAAATTTACTTATATTCTTTGATAAATTTAATTTAATTTTAAAAATTATATACCCACACATCGGGCGGGTCCTAATCTAGTATTTAATAAGACCCAAAAGTCCTTTAACAATTTTGTTTTTCAGTTATTTAAAATAACTAATTTGTATTGTGTTTCTATTTTTTTTTATAAAAGAACCGATATATAGATTTTAATCTATATATAGATGTTAAGCGACCGTGATTTTTATCTATATGTAGATACTAGCATTTGACCCGCACTATGCACGGAAGTTAGATAAGGGTGTTTTTTCGGTTGTTTTGTTAATTTATTTTTTGGTTATGTATTTTTCCTTTTTTCGTTTGGTTATGTTGTTCGTATGTTTTTCATTGCTCTTTTGTTGATTTATTTTTTTGTATGTTTTTCAGCTAGTATAATGTAGTCAATTTTTTGTTTTTAAATAAATTTAAATGATCATGATCTCTTATTCGTTTTAAAAAAATATAGAATTAGAAGTTAAGTTTGTATAGTAATAGTTGTTGTCCCGCTTTAGTCGTTACTTTAGTTAAAATTATTTATCATTTTGTCGTTGGATTGTTATTTGATATTATTATATGTGGTTGTAGGTAATTGTTTAATTATTTTATTATTTAATTAGTAACATGTGCGAGTATTTTTTTGTCAATACTTTTGTGTTTGTAGTGATTAGTTAGTGGTTTTTGATTAAAAATGTTTAAAAATCTCAATTACTTACAATTTTGTTTTCATTGTTTTTTATTTTATTTTGTGTTTCTGCCGTTGGGCCTTATTTTCTGTAAGTCTTAAAATTGTGTTGGTCCATTGGGTCTTTAGTGGTATGTCATTGAGGTTGGAATGACTTTGTTCCCTTTGAAAATGTGATGTCTCGTGAACGGATATCAGAGAAGTAATTTTTTCGATCTACATGACAGTAAGAGTTTTGAAACTATTTCTTTGATGTTTGTTATCCTTCTTCATTCATCCCTTTCATCGATGCACACATTTTGTTTTGGGTGTGTTTGGGTGTTTTCCTCTTTGCTTCGCATCTGTAGGGGTAATTGGTTCTCCCCTAATGTTTTTGTTCCAGTTAAGTGTTAATTGGTGTGCAGATCTGATTTTTTTAAATTGTTGTCTTCCTTTCATTTCCTATTTAATTTATCCATTGTTTTAGAGAATTTTGTTTTAAGTTTTGTTTCAGTTGGCTCCTGAGTGTGGTTTTCGACTGGATGTGAATTATGTGTTGTAAAATTTAATTTTTGCTTCTATGATGCTTTTTAAAAAAAAAAACATTTTGGGGTATATATTTTTGTGACCGGTTTAGTAAGTCATTCAATTTAAGTATAATGTGAACAAAATCTGGAACTCAAATTTCAGCATCTTTTCCCTTAACTAACAATGTATGTATCTCTTACATTTTCTTCTGTTTGGTGATGGTTTTGTCAATTTCTGGCGACTAAAGTTAATTAAATTTTAGTTTTGTGTCTCTGATCCTCTGTAAGTACCTGTCTTTTTTTTTATATATATATTTTTTTTTGATTTGTTTTTTTTTTTTGATTTTTAAGTAGTCATGTTTTTCAAAGCCGACAATTTTTATGATCTAGGTGTCCATGAAGCTAAAGACCTATTTGCATATGTCTATCTCTGGGTAGTCGTAATACTTGTAGACCTGTTTTTGAGATTTTTTTGTGGGAAGTTTCTTCAATATATGTTGATCTTGTATGTTCTATTTTTGTTGTCATGGTAAGTGGTGGACTTTTTTTTTTCACCCAATCGTTTATATTCTTGTTTTCTTACTTTCAGTTATGTTCTCTCGTTCTCTTGTTTAAATTCTTTTGAAGGCGTAGGTAATGTTTATGAAGGAGGAAAACAAATACTTTTATTTTGAATTTTGGAAATTTTTAGAGGATGATAACATTGGTGAATCTTACTGCTTTTTTTAAGCTAAAAGATTAATTTGAAAGATTTTCCGAGATGAAAGAATTACCGTAGACGACAGAGTGGAGCTTCCTGGAGAAGAGTTTTATTTCTACAGCATATAAAACATGTATTACTAATGGATTGAGCTTTTAAAGAAATATGAAACTGGACTTTTAAAGAAATATGAAACAGTGAAGTGACCTTAGTGCAGTGGCCAAAGGTAAGTCCTTAATGCACAAGGCACCATCACACCAGGGATCGAGTCCCGCTCCCTACGAATGTAGGGATTAGGCTAATGGGCCGGCCTGTTGTGGCCCAATGGTTGACAAAATATATATATATGAAACAAAGAAATATAAATTGCTTAATGGATTGTGTAAAAAAATTGGGCTTATTAAACTGAGGGAGTGGCTGATGTGGCAGCACCAGAAGTGAGTAAAGTTAACTTTATATATATAGATATTTTGGGTGTTTTCTTAACACATTATATGTAATCTTAATAAAATCAATGTGTTAGCAAACAAAGATTACATATATTAATTTAATTGTACTAAATCATATACATAAAAGTAAAGTAAGGTTTCACTCTCTCCTTATTGGTTTATTTAACATTTAATTTTTAAAATTTAAAATTTATTTTAAATTAAACAACACATTTAATCATATACATTGATGCATACTTTAAATTCATTCTTTACTACTAAATTAAAACTGAAAAATTACATAAATTGTTAATTAACTTTTTCTCTTCCGTTCATTTTCATTTAAACACACTATTAATTATAATTGTAACTCTTCTAATTGAATTATTTTAGAAATGTAACTTCTATCACTTTTGATCCTATAAATAACCATTTTTATATCCTCCTCCACCATATCCCAAATATATATTCTCTTTGTTTTTTATAATGTTCTTGCATAGGTTGAAAACTCAATTGAGTTTGATTATATGTTTTGTTTACTATATATTTTACATTGTTTTGAATTTTATTGTTTCTTTGTTTTATGTACTTCTTCCTTTTTTTTTTTTTCTTATGTTATTTTGATTTAAAATACATATGTATGAATAAAATTCTGATGATCAAAATAATATTTTAGTTATAACCATCTCATAATAAGGGAATCAAGGTAAAGAAAACATCTTAATTCTTTACTTTAGATGTTTGATTAGTTCTTACAAATCTATGTATATTTATTTTATTCTTAAAATTTGAAATGTTCTCATGAAAGAAATTTTTGTAATAGAATTATCAAATCAATTTTTCTTATCTTTCTCTTACCTCCTGAAAAGAACGACCTTTTGTTTTTTTAATAATAAATAAATAATAATAAATATATAATATAATATAATAATAAACTACAACTAGTGGTCCTATACCCACTAGCCACCTAACCACAATCACAATCATCAGCGGAAAACATTACCAATATCCAATAAATATAAATAGCCAATATTAATTTCAATCACAAACTAATGATCCAAACAACATCCAAAGAACTAGCAATCCTAAACAACATTCTAGGACTCCACTCTAGCAACCTAACAGAAGCCAGACAACCAAACGAACCACTAGAACATCCTCCTCTTCATCGCCCTGATTCCACGGTCACATTTTGCCTTTACCTGCACCACAAACACATATTGCAATGCATGAGTATTTAATAAACACTTAGTAAGGCAATCCTCCCATCTACTGGGCTATACACACAAGCAATAGAGAAATCTCTAACCATCAACCATCAACCAACAATCATCAATCAACAATCAACAAGCCAAACAACACATAAACAAGCAGATTAGAGAAATCTCCAGCTTAGATAAACCATGGTCCTGCACTTACCTTAACAAGTGATTCACAAAACTAAATACAACCAAATGAGAGGCTTTCCAATATCCAAGAACAACCATACTTGTTCCTACAACCAATCACAATAACAAACAAATATTGAAACCAAACTGCCAGAAAAAACAGAAAAGAACAACCTCACAAGTGAAACTACGAAATCAAAACGAACCGTTAACTTTCTAATCCCTCCAGTGAAAAGCAAGGTCTATACGTCCAGAAGCTTCGCCCAAAATTTCAGCACGATCGGATCTCAGATGAAACCACAATCGATCCCGTAACATCCGCTGGTCTCAATCCGCGAATGAGAAGAAACACCCCACGAAACTGCCAATATCTCCTTTCAAAACGATTTGACCAGCCAAATCCTCCTTCTCCTAAACCCTGACAGTTCTGTTTCTCTCTTAACACTAAGGAAAAAGCTTGATCTCCTTCTCTTTCTCCTTTGCACCAAATAACCAACACTTAACTGTCTTTCTCTCCCTCTCTCAGATGAAAATGTCGACCAAAACACAAAAGCATGAGAGGAGGCGTGAGTTGAGAAAGAGATTAGGGCTTTTTGGTTTAATTAGATTAAACCAGGATTTAATTAAACCAAAATTAATTAAAATCCATTCTTTTGGTTTACTCAACATAACCTAAACTCTATTCCCGGAACACGGATGTTACAATTCTCCCCCATCAACATAGATTCGTCCTTGAATCTCGAACGACCATCAGCCAAGGACTCCCGTGCAACCGTCTCCACGGCCCGCACTCCTCCGACTGATCTACAGAAGGTCACCTCTAGGCGATAGACTTACGCTCCAGGCGTCATTTGCTCTCGACTTTTGGACTTTCCTTTTTCTCATAGGCCTAAACCTTGAGTTTCATTGGCTCCTCATCAGACCTAAGTCTGCATGCCAATGTTGGCTCCTCATCGGGCCTAAACCCGCATGCCATAATATATGAGGAAAAATCCAAACTCGTCTCTCGGGTCGTCACCCTACAGCGCGCCTCCGGACCGTCGTCCGAAGTCGATATACCAACCATACTCCAAAGTCACAAAGTCTCCGAATATGGCAGTACTAGGAGAACCAAAGTCCTCCAAGAGTCGCGAGCAAACAATTCTGAACACGTCTGAGTCCTATCCCTATCCAGGTTTCCTTCCCGTGGCTCGCGTAAAACATCTCAATGTCCTACCAACCACATATCCCCTCACTGGAATACCTCATGACCACACAAGGATCATATACATGCCACAAGGACCGCCACAAAGGCCAAACAAAATATCCTAAAGAGGACCGCCACCAAGGCCAAACAAATGTCCTAAAGAGGACTGCCACCAAGGCCAAAAAAATGTCCTAAAGAGAACCGTCACAAAGACACTCTGGCTAAACAGCCCGTCACAAAGACCATCTGTCCCGAAGGACGGTCACAAAGACCATCTGTCCCGAAGGACCGTCACAAAGACACTCTGGCTAAACAGCCAGCCACAAAGGCCAAACAAAATGTCCTAAAGAGGACCGTCACAAAGACACTCTGGCTAAACAACCCGTCACAAAGACCATCTGTCCCGAAGGACCGTCACAAAGACCATCTGTCCCGAAGGACCGTCACAAAGACACTTTGGCTAAACAGCCCGCCACAAAGGCCACGCAATTGGCTAAACAGCCCGCCACAAAGGCCACACAACGGCTAAACAGCCCGCCACAAAGGCCACACAATGTCTAAAAGACTGCCACACACAGGCACACAGACTCAAAAGTCCGCCACTAAGACCACACACAAGCCCCTTCAAGGCTCTCCACCGCTAAAATGGACAAATTCTAACTCTCGTAAAACTTTTCATATTTAGCACTTTCCATTTTTTGGAAACTTTCCTCCAAAAACCCCCCCTCACGGAAACTTTGTACCCTGAACACCACCTCATCTTATTATTGAGTCGCACAACCAACCACCCCAAGCGACCGAGTAACAAGAGAGACAGGCTGAAATACTCCATTCCCGCTCCAGCCACGAATTATAGATGGAACCAGGCTAAACAAGATCAAGTCGCGGCTTGCTTCTCATACCACTTCTTGAATCTTGCCTTCATCTTTGCCTCAGGCTCCCAAGTCTGCTCCTCAACACCATCACAGTCCCACAGGACTCTCATCAAAGGAATCTTCTTCTTCCGAAGTTCCTTGATCCTCCTCTCGAGAACCCTCACTGGTGTCGCCTCCAATGTCATGTTAGGCTGAAGATCCTCAGGAATCTTAGCCAACACCTGCTCACCCTCACGTAGACACTTCCGCAACATAGACACACGGAAAACCTTATGGAATGCGCGCATAACCTCGGGTAACTCCAGTCTATATGCCACAGGTCCAACCCGCTCAATCACTCTGAATGGACCCATATACCTCGGACTCAACTTAGTCTCTGACAATGACCTGTTCGGACTCCGCAACATGGCCATCTTGAGGTACACTCTGTCTCCTATCTGAAACTCAAGATCTCTCCTCCTCCTATCAGCATAACTCCTCTGTCTATCCTGAGCCTCCTTCATGTTCAGCTTGAGAACCTGGATCTTCTCTGAGGTCTCCTGAACAAAACTAGCACCAAACATGCTCCTCTCCCCCACCTGAGTCTAGTATAATGGTGTACGACATGACCTCCCATACAAAGCCTCATAAGGAGCCATCTTAATACTCGCCTGATAACTGTTGTTGTAAGCAAACTCTACCAAGTTCAGGTGATCTGCCCAATGGCCACCCCAATCCAACACACACATCCTCAGCAAATCCTCCAGCGTCTCGATCGTCCACTCTGACTGTCCATCAGTCTGGGGATGATAAGCTGTACTCATATGCACCTTAGTGCCCATCTCTGCCTGAAATGCCTTCCAGAACACCGAAGTGAACTTAGAATATCAGACACAATGCTCGCTGGCACCCCATGCAATCTGACTATCTCTCTCACATACTTCTTAGCCAAGACCGCTGCTCCATCAGTCTTCATAATGGCCAGAAAATGTGCTGACTTAGTCAACCGGTCCACAATGACCCAGATAACATCAAAGATCCGTGACACTGGCAATCCTACTACAAAATCCATCGTGATCATATCCTACTTCCACTCTGGAATGGATAGAATCTTTAGTAATCCGCTTGGAACATGATTCTCAGCCTTCACCAGCTGACACACGTCGCACCTCGCGACTCAACTAGCTAAAACCTTCTTCATCCCGACCTAATGATAGTACCTCTTGAGATCACGGTACATCTTAGTCGCTCCTGGATGAATAGAAAACATGTTCGCATGAGCCTCCCTCAAGATCTCCTATCTCAAATCCTCATCCTTGGGCACACAAATCCGACCGCACACCAAGATATTACCATTAGCTGAGACCTGATACTCTGAATCAATATCCTTAGAGACATTCACCAGCCACAAATCCTTCTCCTGAGCCAACCACACCCTGCTCAGAAGATCCGCTCCATAAGCCGCCTCCTAACCCAATGGTTCTCGAGAAACCGCACACAAGCTCAACGCACTGATCTCTCCTACCAGAGACTTCATCTCTTGGTCCTGTAGTAACCTGTCAAACCAAGGAACTCCTGATCTCAGTGACATTATGTAGTCTAGGCCAATCCCTGATAGCCTGAATCTTCTCCAGAGATACGGAAACTCACTCTGCAGAAACAATGTGACCCAGAGAACCCATAACATGCTGCCAAAAACTACACTTGCTCAACTTAGCAAACAACTTCTGCTCCCGCAGCTTCTCCAGAACTGCCCTCAAGTTCACTGCATACTCCTTAGGACTCTTAGAAAATACCAGGATATCGTCGACGAAAATGATGACAGACACGTCCTGAAACACACTGTTCATCAATCTCATAAACGTTGTTGGTACGTTAGTCAACCCAAAAAGGCATCTCCACGAACTCATAATGCCCATACCTCATCCTGAAAGCCGTCTTTCTCACATCTGCCTCATCTATCGGGATCTGATGATAACCCGACGCCAGATCTACCTTAGAGAACCAAGTAGCACCCCTCAACTGATCCAACAACTCATCGATCCTAGGAAGAGGGTACTTGTTCTTCACAGTGACCCGGTTCAAACCCCGATAATCAATGCACAACCGGAAACTCCCATCCTTCTTCTTGACAAATAACACTGGCGCTCCCCAAAATGATACACTAGGACGGTTGAATCCCTTACTCAACAAATCCTCTAGCTGCTTCTTCAGCTCTGCCAAACAAACACTCAAGTATGCCGACATCAACTCGAAGCCACCTGAATGTCAACCCTCTTGTTCGTCCAAGAACCTCTAGTAACTTGTCTCTTAGGGAAAACTTCCACAAGATAGATTAATCCAAAATTAGCTTTCCGCTTAGCTATTCTCCACAACAAATCATCAATACGAGCGTAATAAAACAAACAAGTACCATACGTTCGCAGATTCCGATTCACTGTATCAAATGCTTTGCAGACCGCCAACTTAACCTACTTGACTTGTTTCCCCCCAGCAAGCTTACCAAAACCTTAAATCTAGTAACCTTGTCCATCTCCAATGAACTTCATCCACCATCGTCGCAACGATTAGTTTATCCTGCCATGAAGGCTTCTCGTGAATCTTATGTACCTGGCAACCATGCCCTTACCGGCTCATATCTGCTGCAGCTCTCCTTCCCGGGACTCCAGCACCACCGGCCACTCAATCCTGGCACATCAGCCACACATTCTTGACCACTCCGGTCATAAAACCCTGGCCCACCGGCCAACATAGTCCTAAAATCCAAGATTAAACCATCATCACTCTCGAGGTCTACATTCCGTCGTTATGTTCATACTCACGTTCTATACATTGCTTGCTCCCAACTCTTCCTCTCTTAGGTCGCAACCTTTGAGCCATACCGATCTCACTCTCAGACCAGCGTCTTCGAGTTATACCGTTTCACTCTTGGACCACAATCCTCAAGATCTCGGCATCAGGGGAACTACTCATCCCCTCAGGGGAACATCATCCCCTCTGCCACTCTCGGAGCCCTCAGCCCCTCGAGCTATCGGTATTCAGGGGAATCACCATCCCCTTAGGAGCAACAATCCTTAACGACTATAAACATCTCTCGACACAAAGTACCTCCTGTGGTCCGAGTATTACATTGCAATTTTACACCTGCCCACTAAACTTCTAATATCCAAATGGATTAACCCCCAAACAGAGAAATATCTGCTCCAACTGCATATGTCTACCTATCCGCCTCTCTAGGTCCGATACCCCTTGAGAATAATCTCATACCGGCCACCTACAACCGCTCCATCCTCTTAACATAAGGTGGAAAGTCCTCAACATCCGCAGCCCTCGGCTACACCCCGCCACATGCGGTACAACTGGAGCCTGCACTGGTACCCCCCTCGGTAACCGCTCCAACAGCACGCCAACAGATCCGCCAAGCGATCATCTCGATCCTGGGCTTCACCTGCTGCAACCCCACACTTGGGTTCCCAGCACCCCCGGCACGCTCACCGGCTAACCCTCTCTGGTCCCTCTTGATACGCTTGCGACCCTCTGACGTACCTCCTCGTGGAACTCTGGACCACACACTCGCTGGCCTCGGGAACCGCCTGACCATGACCACGACCACGTCCCCGTCCACGACCAACAACTCAAACACCTTTAACCACTGCACTTCCAAGAACAGAGGCTAACAAGCAATCTTAACGTAACACCAAAAACACAAAAAAACAAACTCACAGTGGAATCTCACTGTAGGCTCGAAGAGGATGTTCTAGGACTCCATGCCACACACAATTGACTAACTCACATAATCAATCAAAGCATGCAAATCCCAAACATCTACAACAGAAACCTAGTGAACCCAAACCAAGAACCTTAAGGGCTCTGATACCAAAATGAAAAGACCGACCTTTTTTTTTAATAATAAATAATAAATATATAATATAATATAATAATAAACTACAACTAGTGGTCCCATACCCACTAGCCACCTAACCACAATCACAATCATTAGCGGAAAACATTACCAGTATCTAATAAATATAAATAGCCAATATTAATTCCAATCACAAACTAATGATCCAAACAACATCCAAAGAACCAGCAATCCTAAACAACATTCTAGGACTCCACTCTAGCAACCTAACAGAAGCCACACAACCAAACGAACCACTAGAACATCCTCATCTTCATCGCCCTGATTCCATGGTCACATTTTGCCTTTACCTGCACCACAAACACATATTGCAATGCATGAGTATTTAATAAACACTCAGTTAGGCAATCCTCCCATCTACTGGGCTATACACACAAGCAATAGAGAAATCTCTAACCATCAACCATCAACCAACAATCATCAATCAACAATCAACAAGCCAAACAACACATAAACAAGCAGATTAGAGAAATCTCCAGCTTAGATAAGCCATGGTCCTGCACTTACCTTAACAAGTGATTCACAAAACTAAATACAACCAAATGAGAGGCTTTCCAATATCCAAGAACAACCATACTTGTTCCTACAACAAATCACAATAACAAACAAATATTGAAAACAAACTGCCAGAAAAAACAGAAAAGAACAACCTCACAAGTGAAACCACGAAATCAAAACAAACCGTTAACTGCCAATATCTGGTCTCGTAACATCCGCTGGTCTCAATCCGCGAATGAGAAGAAACACCCCACGAAACTGCCAATATCTCCTTTCAAAACGATTTGACCAGCCGAATCCTCCTTCTCCTAAACCATGACAGTTCTGTTTCTCTCTTAACACTAAGGAAAAAGCTTGATCTCCTTCTCTTTCTCCTTTGCACCAAATAACCAACACTTAATTGTCTTTCTCTCCCTCTCTCAGATGAAAATGTCGACCAAAACACAAAAGCATGAGAGGAGGCGTGAGTTGAGAAAGAGATTAGGGCTAGATTAAACCTGGATTTAATTAAACTAAAATTAATTAAAATCCACTCTTTTGGTTTACTCAACATAACCTAAACTCTATTCCCGGAACACGGATGTTACACCTCCAACAAAATTGTAATAAATATATTTTAGAATACTCATCATTATATTTAGTTTGTGATTCAACATATAATTATATAAAAATTATTATTTTAAAATTTAATTCAAATATGTACTTATTTTGTTATATAAAAAAACCAATTTGATATTAATTTTCTTTCTATCTTTTACTACCAGGATGAAAAAATAAAACTAAGCCTAGCAATGTAACTTAAATTAAGGGGAATATAAAATAATTGTAATATAATTATCAAATCAAATTTTCTTAACTCTCACTTACATCCAACAAAATTATAATAAATTTATTTTAGAATAATAATATTCATTATATTCAGTTTGTGATTCAACATATAATTTTATAAAAATCACTATTTTTAAATTTAATTCAAATATATACTTTAAAGATTTTTCTCTATAAAAAACAAATTGATTTTTTTTTATTTTCTATCTAGCATTTATTACAAGGATTAAAAATTATAACTAAACCTAGCAATATATCTTGAACTAAGGGGAATATAAAAATATATTTAAAAAAAAAATCTTTGTGAATCTTATTTTAAAACTTTAATATGCACTCATATGATTTTATAGGAAATGTGTATTTTTTTTACTTTCAAGATAGTTTAATTTTTAATTATTAAATACTTTAGGTTATGTGTTAGTTTATATGAAAAACTTAAATTATATATTTAAATCACATAGTAAAATTTTGTTTTTATTATTAATAATATTTTTTTACCACAAATGCCCAAAAATATTAATAAAAATTATTATAAAAGTTGAAAAAAAAAATAACTTTAAGAGATATGTATAGTGTATGTATGATTATATTTAAACAAATTATATATTTTGATGTTGTATGATTTGAATAAATAAAAGTGTAAAAAATGTTAATGACATTTAAATTAATTTGTTAAGATTTTTTATGCTTATCAAATAAATTTTAAATAAACAAAATATATTCTATTATACAACAATCCGCGTATTTGCGCGGGATATTACCTAGTAACTGAAAGGACCGACCTTTTTAAAAAAAAATAATAAATAATCAATAAATATATAAATAAACTACAACTAGTGGTCTCATACCCACTAGCCACCTAACCACAATCACAATCACCAGCAGAATAACAATACCATCAACAATATCCAATAATATCCAATAATAAAACCAATACTATAGCATAAGCAATATCTAATAACAAGATAACCAATAATCCAATAACCAATCATCAGAAAACATGAAACCAGTAACCTAGCAATGTTTCTAATGACCCAACTCTAGCAACCTAGCAATGCCAGATAACATCCAATCGAGTCCCTAGAACATCCTCCTCTTCATTGCCTTGATTCCACGATCACACTTTGCCTTTACCTGCACCACAAACACATATTGAGATGCATGAGTATTTGATAAACACTCAGTGAGGCAATCATCCCATCTACTGGGCTATACACACAAGCAACAGTGATTCCAATATTCCAAACAAACACCAAACAAAACAAACAACCAGGAAATCAAACATCGTCTCGCTGGAAGGGAGGTATCGACCGACACCAGCCTAGTGTCGACCGACACTGGCCTTGGTGTCGACCAACACTACCCCACAGTTTCGATCGATGCACAATCTGCTGGTGTCGACCGACACCAAGTAGTGTCTATCGACACTCCCTCTGCAATCGCGATCCGCTCGAAGCCAAGAGTCGAATCTCGCTCCCAACCTCTTCCAAATCGCCCAATACTTAAAACACAAGCCAAATACATCCGTAGGAACCTGTAGCAACCAATCCCAGCAAGAAAAACACACAAACAAGCAACAAACAAGCAAGAACAAGGAATCAAAGGCTTAGATAAGCCATGGTCATGCACACACCTCCTAAAATAAAAACCAACCGTTAACTATCAAATCCCTCCGATGAAAAGCTATCACTACACGTCATGAAGCTTTCCACAAAATTTCAGCACGATCAGATCTCAGATGAAACCGCAATAGATCCCGAAACACCCGCTGGTCTCAATCCGCGATTGAGAAGAAACGCCCCACGAAACTGCCAATATCTCTTACAATATTAACTCAAATTCACTTCTGTAAAAAGGAGAGTGTACGAAAATCTCTTAGCTACAACCTTACCAAATATCAATACCTTTCAAAACGATTTGAGTAGACAGATCCTCCTTCTCCCAAACCCTGACGATTCTGTTCCTTTTTGCTTTGAACACCAAAAATAAAATTTACTCTCCCTTCTCCTCTTTCTCTTTATTTTCAGTGGTTAGGCAACAACAAAACATGACCTAGGTCGTTCTCCCACTTAAATATCACGGTTTAATGGTTCTCCTTAGACCAAACCGACCAAAATCGACGATTAAAACAATCTGATCGAACCAGAAATTCAGTGGTGCCGAGCGACACCCCCTTGGTGTCGATCGACACCCTCACCCAAAGCACTCAAATTGGTTTACGGGTGTTACAATTCTCCCTCACCAATCTAGATTCGTCCTCAACTCTGAAACAACCATCAGCCAAGGACTCTGATACTAGGATTTTTGTGTCTCTATCCTATGAGTTCTCAATTAACCTTATGTGTTGATGTACTTAAGGTGTCAATCCAAATGGAATGTTGCTAACAATCAAGATGCAATCAAGCAATCACAAGTTAAGCCAATTAAAAAAGGGTGTTTTTCTAACAATCCTAGAATTGTCAAAATACAAAATGAAAACGAGTCAGAGAATCATAAACGCAAATGTATGACAAGTACCGAACAAGAATAAGTAATACCGAAAACGACTCTAAGCCTGAACAAACGAAACAGTTCCAGGAATGTAATAAAAATCAGAAAGAAAGAAGTCCTAAGGATGGGGTAATTGATGTCGGTGGAGTATCCTAGTCTACAGAATGTTTAACATACCACAAGCAAACTATCCCTAAACAATGAACATCACAACTTAGTTAATCCAATCTCTTGGCGAAAGCTACTCAGACTCAACCACTTCCATACCTAGCTCTCGCTAGAGAAATGTGGTCGAGCAGGCATGACAAACAAGTTCATTCACGTCAACAAACATCCTAGACAACTAATCTCTTAGGCTAGGAACGTAAGTCTCTGGCATTAGTTGGTCAGACATTTCATCAAACACCTTTTGGGTGTGGAAATGTCTTGAACCTAGTTCCAATTGATCAGATAGAAAGTAGTAATTCTAACTCTAGTCCAGAAGGGAATCATACAAATCAAGCTTAAACACTCTACATCCTAAGATCCTCCACCTAATCTATCCCATCCTCAAGAACTACTACACTACTCAGATCCGAAAATCATAGTCAAGGATGCAAACCCAGAAAACATTAAAAAAAGCATTCTTAGATAGATTAAAATGTAAAGAACAACTTTGTGGAAGAAATCAAATCAAAATACTGAATAAGTTCAAAAGATATCGGGATACAAAATCAGAGTACATTTTTGGTGGCTAGGGAAACCTTACAAAAGAAAACGAGATAAAAACTAAGATGATGTCGCAAAGACTTAACAAAACATATTTATAGTAAAGACATAAAATCCCTAAAACTTAAAACGACAAGATGAAGAGTCGGTTTGGGAATCTCCTGAAGCGTGTAAGATGGAACGTCTTCCTGACATGTGCGAACGAGTAATGGCTCGAGTGAGTGATGGCGTTGGCTCGAGTGGAATGATGGTGTTGGCTCGAGTGGAGTGACGTCGACTCGAACGGTAGTCGACTTGAACGGCGCGACTCGAACGGAGTGATTTCGTTGGCACGAGTGGAGTGACGTCGTTGGCTCGAGTGGAGTGACGTCGACTCGAACGGCGCGACTCGAACGGCACGACTCGATCGGCCTGGCTCCGAAGTCTCCTAAATACCTGAAATACTCCAAAATGCACGATGTATGCGAAGATAATGCAAGAACTACCTAAATATGCAAAATGTACAAAAGAGACTAGAAATTTATGCAAAACAATTAGTTATCCTTACTAAATGCATGACAAAAACATGTTTAGCAGAGACAAAATATAGACATATCAACTCCCCCAAACTTATTCTTTGCTTGCCCTCAAGCAAACGATCAAGAACAAAGTATGGAGAAGAGGTGTGAAGATGGGGTCTCAGAACCTAAAACATGCTGAATAGAGTAGTTAGAATCAAGGTCCTTGTTTTTAGTTCTATGATGCATGGTGAAGGAACTCTATTTAAAAACTTTAGACAAGCTCATCTCAACCTGAAACGATTCCGAACCTTAGTCTACACATGCCATCATTTCTATCATTCCCTTTAACATTCATTAACAAAGAACCATGAATCAAGCTATGCAATGTCATCGAACTCATTTGGCTGGGGTGAAGCGGTAAAGACAAAAATTGGTCTTCTTTGCAAGTGGTTTTAACAATATAGAACGGGGATCTCTCGCGAAAATGAGTTGAGCTTAAGAGAAGGCTAAAGGTTGAAACCAACTGATACATACAAGAGCAGTGCCCCGTCTACCCAAAGGTCCCAAGGAAACTCAGCTCTAACTTTCTAACCCAGAAGTTGGTCTTATCTCTACCCCTCGTCGATATCTCTTCTAAAACCCATGCTCTCTTTCTTTTAACTTAGCCTTAGGAGGAGGTTACTTCATTTCAATCTAGCGGATGGGAAACTTTTTTATCACTATGGTTCTCTTTCTTTTCTTCTTAGAATTCTAGACTTCTTAAGCGTTTTGCTTTCTCTTCCTTGTCTAAACTTTTCTTTCTATGCCCAGAACCAATAATTCTTTTACATTGCACAACCAACATCCTTTACTAGACTTATAAACCTTGAAAACACATTCCCTCTCCTAAAGACTCTTTACCCATTTTTTTCTTTCTCTTTTCAGAACAAATCCAATCCCAAAACCCAAAATCGAGTTCTCACCTAGTCCTACTAGTCCGGATAGCGCGAACTAGAACTACACAGGATCCTACTCTTGTCGGCTAGAACATAACGCTTTCTAACAAGCTCAACTCGGAAAAGACCTCACACTCAAGAATACAATTGGCTTGAAAGAACGGTTGGTTAAGGGTGCGGGAAACTGTTCCAAAGATGGGAATCAGCTACTTGGATTATTAAGGGTGGTAAAACGGAGAAAGAAAATCCAAGTATGTATGTGGTATCCATGAGTTCAACTTCAATGCATAACATGATAATTGCAAGTCAGGATTAGGTTCAGGTAGATAGGGAATGATGTCAATTCAAAACAGGCTTCAATCAAGACGAGAATGCAATTTCGAGAATTCAAAACCTGGTTCAGTCTTACATTTCAAGTTCAATCAACATGCATCAAAGAACTAATAACAAGGGCCTTGATCCTATATTTTGTCTTACATTTCAAGTTCAATCAGCATGTTAACAAGGTTACAATCATCATCAACCCCTATGCTAAATGCAACATTCCCAAATGAACAACACTAGACTCAATCCTAATATGCAAATGCAAACTACATGAACACTCTGTTTTTGTGGAAATTTTTGAAATTTTTCAAATTTTTATGGCTTTTTTATGCAAATAGATGAATGCAGACTCAAACATGATATGATGCAAAATTTTGAAATAAGAATCACAGAAATCGTCATCAGATACATCATCCCAAACCATCCCCCAAACTTAAATTACACAGTCTCCTGTGTAAGAAAAATTTGCAGGAGAATTTAAGAATCACAACAGAAACAATGGACAAATGAAATGGTATATACAAGGGAAGGTCGGAGTACCTCAGTAGTAGAAGAAGGAGTCGGAGCTCGCCCAAGGAGTTGGTGTGTGATACTGGCTCTATCCTTCACCGTGTTCGGGATCCGTCGGAGTGGTCTCAGCTGGTTGGTCGACTTGTTGCTCAACCGCTTGCATGTTCAGATAAGTGTTTGGCTACTCGTTGCACTGCATGTCGTCGACTCTAGACTCACCATGGTCCGAGACTAACACTACCACTTCCGTAGGCTGGTAATCACCTTGCTGCTCAACTTGTTGCTCAACCTCTTGCTCAGCTTGAGCTGTAGAACGACGCGCTGATCGACGACTTAAGGAGGCTCTTGAACCACGCGAACCGTGTCCCCTTCTCTCCCTAGATTCATGTGACGAGTGGCGTGAAGGGGAGGGAGTAGGCTGATGCTGCCGTGACACATATGAAGATTGACGTGCTGGAGAGGGAATCGGAGAAGGTGTTTGCTCTAGGTTCGCGGAAGGGCGTGCTGACATTGGTCTGTTATCCTCGGGGATAGACCTAGGGACGGCGGTTGTGGAAGTCGAGCAGCTAAACATACGCACGAGTTTCTTGACAGTCTTGGAAAGGCTGGTGAGCGCCTTGTCTCTAGCTTTCCCCCATTGTTGAAGCTTGTTAAGGCGGTCATGAGCTACTCTGACCCCTCTGGCCATTCTTGGTTCTGAGTACTCATCAAAGTGGAACTGCTCAGGGCGGTACTCAACTGCGTCGTCTTCCATCGGATCATCTCCTGCTTCCGCGACATTGACGTGGTGCTCCTCAACATCAGAATTGTATAATGTATCTGCAGGGGGAATGAACTCGATATGCTCACCCCTCAAGATTGTAGGCAAGTCGACGCAAGGGAGGAGTAGTCTCGAGGGACCGACCGCAGGATGCACAAACTTGTATAGCAATCGTCCATTCCTTAAACCCCAGTCCAAAGTGCGTAGCTACCGCAAGTGGTTTATGTCTATCCAGCGTGGTGGGTACGGCTCGGATTGTAGAGCAACGCTTGCAGCCTCAAGAAACCAAGTCACTATACCTCCCATGCACATTACTCCTGGAGTGCGGTTGCTGTTGAGTCTCGAGACCCAAGTCTTGTATGACATGATGTAGTTGAGAAGGTAGAGCGAGACGGAGGTGTTGGACATGTCGCCTTGCAGTGTGGTACAATCCATGGAAGTGAACGAGAGTCCCTTAAGTGCCAGATCGATCATTTCAAGCTCGCCATAAGTAATATATCCCTTAATCTCCTTGGCATAGAAGGCATTTACGACCGCTTTCTGGAAGTAACGCAGCACCGAGCTTCTCAGGTTCGTCGCCTTTGTTTTTGATGTAGTAAATGCTGGCGTGCTTCCGATCGTTGCCCAGAGAGCAGTTATATCATTCATGTCAAACTGCAGCGTGGTTCCGGTTCCGCTGGGAAAACCGAATATCTCTTCGATGGCTTGGAATGTAAGATTGCAGAAATTGCCATGAACGCGGAAGGTAATGTAGCCTAGTCCTCCAACAGACATCATGCCTGGCTCATCCGCGTACAAGTGCATCTCCAAGGTGGAAAGGAACTGAATTGTCTCCTCTCTGTATCCATTCTTGGGGGTGTTCATAATTCTCTCCAGATGACATCGCCGAAACAAGTACTGAACATCTTCCCCAATCGCTAGTAGCTCCATCGTCTCAGGATGTGGATATCTTGTTCCACTGAACTCGCACTGTTGGAACAGCTCGTAGTACTCTTTGGGAGTCAGCTTCGCCGTCGTACCGATTTCCTTGGCTCTTCTGCTGGACCCAACGCAGGTTCTTCCTGTTCGTAATCACTGCCTTGGTCTCCGGAGAGGGAAGCTTGTGCTGGTCTCTTCCTTCGACTCTTGCTCCTGGAGAGCGGTTTGTCTTGTCTACGCGAACCCGCTGGTTGTTCTGAACCCCCAACAACCTCGTCAACCATGTTCTTCATTTTCATGAAACGCTTCACAATGGATTCGGGGGATGAACGTTCTCCAGCGACACAACCATATGCCTCTCTCATCTCGTGTATAAGCTCAGAACTTTTTCTATTTCGCTGAAACATGTAAACTCAAAGCTAAACGTTAATACGTTAGTGAGCAAATAATAAGACCAATTAACAAACTTGATAGTTAGAATGCTAAGAGAGGAGTGTATCAAACCGCAACGACAAGTATGGTTCACGTCGGTGAATCAAACGTGCTGGTTCGAGTGGAAGTGCGTCTAGTGAGAAGAGATCACCGTGTGGATAGAGTGGACGGTGCGCGACTCGAGCGAGGTGAGTCCGGCGATGGCATGACTCGATCGGATGTGGGTCGAGTCGTGTTGACGGCTTGACTCGAACAGAAACGGTGACTTCGGTAGATCGAGTGGAACGGTGGTGAAGCTGGATCGAGAGGGTCAAGTCGTATCATCGGGTCGACTCGAACAGAAACGGAGACGTTGGTCGAGTCGTGCTGGATTCGTAAAACGGATGTTGGCTCGAAGAAGCACTTCACTTTGGATGGATCGAGTTAGAGAGCGGTGACGACGGAACCAGAAAACCGATCGAGTGAAGTAGTGATGGCGCGACTCGAGGGAGAATTTGACGGCGACTCGAGCGGATGTGGGTCGAGCCGTGATGGCGCGACTCGAGGGAGAATTTGACGGCGACTCGAGCGGATGTGGATCGAGCCGTGATGGCGCGACTCGAGGGAGAATTTGACGGCGACTCGAGTGGATGTGGGTCGAGCTGTTATGGCGCGAGTCGATCGAGATTTTGACGGCAAGGGTTGATTGGAGAGCGTGGGTCGACTCAAGCGATAAGGTTCGATGAGGTTCGAGTGGATGTGGATCGGAGTCGGAACGTGAACAGTACACCGGTGGATGGTGGTGACTCGAACAAGGCTGTGCGATACAACGGATCGAACGAACATGGTTCCGGGATGGGAGAGAGTGACGGATCGAGTCGAACGTCGGAGAGTGGAGGATGTTTGTCGAGTTCTCCGGGTCGAGTAGGAACGAGTGACGGAGCGAGAACTTCAGCTGAGCAGACGGTTGATTCGCAGGTCTTCTCCGGTAAGTTTTTTGAACTCGAACAGGTTGGTGAGAGTGTGGTGTGGAGATGAAAGTTTATTGGTGGAAGTGGGGAGTGAAGGGAAAGGTTAGTAAATAAAGAGAGAGTGAAGGTGTCGAGTATTAGCTGAAAGGGAGCGTGGTGGGTGAGTGGTGGTGAGGTGACAAGAGAGGATGAAAAAGATATTGATGGTGGTGAGAAGATTAGACAGAAAGTTGATGTGTTTTTGTAGAGGGAACAAAGAGAGGATGGGGAGGATTCACGTGATGGGGAGAGTGAGATGATGGGAGAAGCTTCACGTGGGTTGGTGGAGAAAGGAGAAGAGTGGGGTCACAAAAAATGTAATCATTCCTTTCTTCATTTTTTTTTTCTGTCCCCATATAATCACTCACTCTGTTTGACTCTTCTTTCCTCTATATCTTCGGTAGAATTCATCATATTTGACTTGACTGTGTACTCACTTTTTTAACTCCCTTTTGTAGATTCCTGAACAGCAGAAAACGAAAAACAAAAATTAAAAACACAAGATCCTAAATTGTATTTACAGAGATACCTTTGGGACTTCCTCCCAAGTGAGCTTGTTTAAAGTCCCTAGCTTGACTTTTCAGCTTTTTAGGCTTTTGGGGGTTCATAGAGGAACACAGAAGACCCCTCTGGTCGGACTTGATCAGCTAAATATTTCTTGACTCTCTGACATTTACAGTGAATTTACTACCATCCTTGTTCAGAAGAGTGATGGCTCCGAATGGCAGAACTTCCTTGACGTCAAAAGGTCCAGACCACCTAGACTTAAGCTTTCCAGGAAATAACTTAAGTTTGGAATTGAACAGCAAAACCTGATCTCCAGCCTTGAGCTCCTTGACAATAATCTTCTTGTCATGAAAATTCTTTGTCCTTTCCTTGTAAATCTTGGAACTCTCATAAGCATCAAGTCTTATTTCTTCCAACTCATGGATGTCAAGAGTTCTCTTAGCCTGAGCTGTGTCAATATCCAAGTTCAGCAGCTTGATTGCCCAAAGCGCCTTGTACTCAAACCTCCACAGGGAGATGACATGTTTTACCATATACCAACTGAAACGGTGTTCTGCCTATTGGCGTCTTGAACGCTGTTCTGTACGCCCAGAGAGTCTCGTCCAGCTTGACAGACCACTCTTTTTTCAAAACCCCAACAATCCTTGACAAAATACCTATGATCTACTTATTTGAGACTTCAACCTGTCCGCTGGTCTGAGGGTGATACGCAGTAGATACCTTGTGCTTGACCCCATACTTTCTCAGCATACTCTCAAACACTTTGTTGATGAAATGAGTTCTGCCATCGCTGATCAGTGCTCTAGGTATCCCATTCCTTGGAAAAATTATACTTTTGAACAACTTCAGAACAACCTTGTGATCATTGGTAGGACTGGTAGTGGCTTTGACCCACTTAGAAACATAATCAACTGCCACCAGAATATAGACATTGCCATTCGATGGCGGGTTGAAAGGACCCATGAAGTCGATACCCCAAACATCAAATACCTCTACTTCCAAGATCGGGTTCTGGGGCATCTCGTTCCTCCTTGTGATGTTTCCCATCCTCTGACAAGCATCACACTTGGTGATGAAACTGTGAGCGTCCTTGAACAAGGTTGGCCACCAGAGACTTGCTTGGAGAACCTTCTGAGCTGTCTTGAATGTGGCGAAATGACCTCCATAGACGGAACCGTGACAATGCTCAAGCATTCCCTGCACTTCCTCTTCTGCTATGCACCTCCTGAACAGACCATCAGAACCTCTCTTGTACAGATAGGGTTCATCCCAGAAGTAGTGGTTGACCTCTCTGAAAAACTTCTTCTTCCTGTAAGGATCCATGTCATTAGGAACTTCTCCACAGACTTTGTAATTCACGAAGTCAGCATACCATGGTGCAGTATCTGAAGTGATCGCCATACAGTTTATTTTTAGGTTCTCAACCCCGGTATCATGCATCTGCTCACAAAACTGGGCGACCAGAAGTTGTTCCTCAGGCATTGAGTCATCTATTGGAACATCATCTTCTATCTTCATTCTTGACAAGTGGTCTGCAACTCCATTTTCTATTCCTTTCTTGTCAACTATCTCCATGTCAAACTCTTGGAGAAGCAGGATCCATCTCAACAGTCTCGGTTTGGTATCCTTCTTCGAGTAGATGTGTCTCAGAGCGGCATGATCGGTATACACAATGACCTCCGAACCCACAAGATAACTCCTGAATTTCTCGAATGCAAACACAACTGCTAGGAGTTCCTTCTCTGTGGTAGCATACCTCCCCTGGGTCTCGTCCAAGGTGCAACTCGCGTAGTAGATGACATGAAGCTTCTTGTCAATACGCTGTCCCAGAACTGCTCCAACTGCGAAGTCTGAAACATCACACATGATTTGAAAAGGATGATCCCAATTCAGAGCTTGCACTATGGGTGCTGAAACCAAGGCTCCCTTGATCTTGTTGAAAGCTTCCAAGCATGCTGCATCAAATTCGAACTCAACTTCCTTGCACAGCAACCTTGTCAAAGGTCTTGCAATTTTTGAGAAGTCCTTAATGAATCTCCTATAAAACCCAGCATGTCCCAGAAAACTTCTGATGTCTTTCAGTGTCTTAGGTGGTTGAAGTTGAACCATGACCTCAATCTTTGCCTTGTCAACCTCAATTTCTCTTTCAGAAATCTTGTGTCCCAGAACGATCCCTTCTTCAACCATGAAGTGGCATTTCTCCCAGTTCAGCACCAGGTTCGTCTCTGCACATCGCGTCAATACCCTGCACAAATTTGACAAACATGAGTAGAAAGTGGAACCGTATACAGAGAGGTTGTCCATAAACACTTCCACTGACTCCTCAATTAAATCCGAGAAAATCGATGTCATGCACCTTTGAAAGGTGGCAGGAGCATCGCACAAACCAAATGGCATGCGTCTGTAGGCAAAAGTGCCATAAGGATAAGTAAATGTTATCTTTTCCTAATCATTTGGGTGGATAGGGATTTGGAAGAATCCACTATACCCATCAAAGAAACAGTAATAAGGATGACTAGCAAGTCTTTCCAACATTTGATCAATGAAAGGAAGAGGGAAATGATCTTTCCTAGATACATCATTCAACTTCCTATAATCTATACACATCCTATGTCCTGTGATGGTTCTAGTTGGGATTAACTCATTTTTATCGTTTTTGATCACAGTTATGCCTCCCTTCTTAGGTACACAGTGCACTGGAGATACCCAAGTACTATCAGAGATAGGATAGATAAATTCAGCATCAAGCAATTTTAGGATTTCCTTCTTAACTACCTCTTTCAGATTAGGGTTCAATCTTCTTTGGGGTCAATACTAGCATATGATTCATTTTCAAGATTGATCCTATGGGTGCAAAGACTAGGTGAAATTCCCTTGATATCATCTAAAGAATAACCAATAGCCTTTCTATACTTTTTTAGCTCAGTTACTAGCATTTCCAATTCATCATCACTCAACCTAGCATTCACTATAACAGGATAAGTGGAATTGGTTCCCAGAAAGACATACGTGATCCCGGAAGGAAGAGTTTTAAGTTCTACCTTTGGAGCTTTCAGTTCCGACCAGTCGTCAGCATGGGAGTCTGGAATGGTCGCGGTCGAGTGAGAGGGGTGCGACTCGATCGAACGGGACATTGGTGTCTCTAGTCGGGTCTTGATGTCGGTCAAGTGGGAGATATCACGTTCTGAACTCTCTGTCTCAACTGCACGTACGTCCTCTGCATCAGATAGCTGCTCGAATTCCTCTGATCCATCCGTTTCTCTGTGGGAATCTAGCAGATTCTTGTAGCAAGTGGTCTCCTCATGCAGGAACCCTTCTTCTCCATCCTTGGTTAGAGCAGTTTTGGGATGATCTTCTTCAGCTAGTTCCTCCAACAACTCATCAGCCAATTTATCCATCTCTTCAATGTAGAAGACTTGTTGTCCTCCTATCGTTGGCTTCTTCAAGGTATCCTTGATGTCAAACTTCATAGTGAAGTCGTCGCCCAGATTGAGGTCAATCTTGCCATTTCTTACATCAATGATGGCTCCAACAGTCGCTAGGAACGGTCTTCCTAGAATCAGAGGGTCTTTCGGTTCTTCATCCATCTCCAGAACCACGAAATCGGTTGGCACTTCCACGTCTCTGATCCTGACAGGTAAGTCCTCCAAAATACCATGTGGAAGTCTCACTGATCTATCTGCGAGGATGAGGGAGATGTCGCAACCTTTAGAACTTGTGAAACCCAACCTCTTAGCCACAGAGAATGGCATCAGATTAACTGAAGCGCCAAGATCACATAAGCACCTCTTAAAAGACATGGGTCCAATGGAGCAGGGTAGAGTGAATGATCCAGGATTTTTGAGCTTCTTGGGTACAACCTTCTTCTGGATGATTGCACTGCACTCAAGACTTAGTACCACCATGCCTTGAACTTCTTTTGATCTCTCCATCACTAAGTCCTTGAGGAATTTCTGGTAGTGAGGAACAAGTGCGAATGCATCCAGCAATGGCATCCTCAACTCAATCTCCTTAACTTGTTTTTCGAACAAGGCTTTGTACTTCTCAGTAAGCTGCTTCTTGAACCTCACTGGAAATGGTAGAGGAGGCTTGTACGGTGGAGGGATGAACCTCGCAGGTCTGTCTTCAGAATCAACAGGCTCCTTAACAGCTTCAGGTTCGGACTGCTTCACTTGTTCAACCGGGTCTTTGACTGCTTCGACTGGGTTCTCCATCTGAGCGTCATCCGGACCGAAATCCTCCCCATCTAATTCCTCACTGTCCTCAGTGACGTCTGGAACTCCTTGCCTGGGAGGCAATGTTTTCCCACTTCTCAGCGTTATGGCATTGGCGAACTCCTTGGGGTTCTGAACAGCTTTACCTGGGAATTGGCCAGGCTTTGGTGCAGAAGTAGAAGCGGATTGGCCCTCCATGTACCTTATCTTCGAATTCAGAGCTTCGAATTTGACATTCAAATCATTATATGAACATTCCAGAAGGTCATTGTAAGAACTTCTTTGATAGAGCGATCTAAAGGTCAGCGAACTTCTTGAGTGTCAAAAGAAGTTCTGATGGAGAGATCAGAAGATCAAAAGAAGTTCTTACAATGCCTCTGACTAAGGTCAGCGAACTTCTTTGCAGTATCCATGGAACCACTAACTTGGCCCTGAAGAAGTTTTTGCATCATCTGCTTCATTTCTTGATCTGAGGCTGGAGTGGGCTGAACTGGTTGAGGGCGAAATCCTGGCGGTGGTCCTGAGGGAGCTTGCAAATGTTCATATATTTTACCCTGTTTTCCCTTAGTATATTCACATCTTTTGCTATCCATTTTCACCATTATTGCATAGCTTTAGGACTAATCATGCATTAGAGTTTATTTGCATCTTTTCATGCATAAACAGGTGATTTTGAAGCTTAAGGAGCATGGAAGCAATGCTGAGGAAGAAGTGAAGCAATCAGGAAGGGAAAGCAAGAGAGTTAAGGCTGAAATAACAAGGTCCGGAGTCCAACTCGACCGCACACTCGACCAGACACTCGACCGTGTGCTGAGGAGGACTCGACCGAGTGGAGAATGCACGAGAGAAGCCAGCTCGACCTGCCACTCGACCGAGCACAGGTCGAGTTGACCGAGCCGTTGACTATTTTGTCTTTTAGCATTTTTAGGGCTTCCACTCCCCTCCTATATAAAGCCTTGTACCTGCAGCCACAAAAGGAGTCAGCTTTTTAGATATTCTCAAAACCTAGTATTTACCCTTTTTGGGATTTATTCTTTTTGCTTTTTATTTTCCTAGATCTTGTACTTGAAAAAGACTAAATACTTCAATATTGTTAGTTTAATAACTTTCTTAATATTGAGAATTTAAGTTTCATTTCTTTTTCAATATTGTAGATCTTTGTTTTATCTTTCTAATGATGCAAGTTTCAATCTTTTCTGGGTTTATGATTTTGATGTTTATCATGTGTTCTTGTGAGTAGTAGCTTAGGATCTTGAGGATGGGTTAGGCTGGGCTGTGAATGAGGTTTGTTTGGCTTGATCAAGCTTGATTGTTGTAGATCTCTTCTAGGGTAGATGTTCTTAATGCTGATCCTATATCTGAGAGGGTAGGATCTGATTTCAAGCATCTTAGCATCACACCAATGTTTAAGAGGCATAGATAAGGCTAGATCTAGAGCTTACCATCTTGCTTGCTAAGAGATTAGAGGTTTTGTTTGGTATGAGACATATTTCTTACTGCCTGCTTGTGTAGATTCTTTACTATGTGAGAGCAAGTCTAGAAATGCATAGGTTTGATTGTTTCTTGACCATGAGAGTGGGAGAAGCTTGTCTTAAATACATATGTCTAGAGATTAGCTCATGTTGTTTGAGATTTGTTGATCAAGTTAGATAGCCTCAATCATTAGTCCAGCCCATGAATCCCTCCTCAAGTCCTTCCTTGTTTATTGATTTTACAGTCTTAATCCTGTTGCTTGATTGTAGTTTGATTCGTCTTTGCATTACTCTGTTTTTATTGCATTGCTCTGTTCCTGCGTTTAGTCCAGCTCGACCACTCACTTGACCTACACTCGGTCGAGTGCTTGCTCGAGTTCATCCCCAGAACTCTTGTTCATGCTTTGTGATTGTCTTGTTTCATTCTATTTGCATTTCTGTTGCATTTACTTAGTATCTTGTTCATTACTTGTCTTGCATTAGTTCATTAGCATAGTTTCTATTTCTGTTGGTTGCATCATTACTGTCTTAATCATCCTGTTTCATTTGCATTTAGTTCTTAGTTCATTTAGTTTACCTTCTGCACTTTACATTTTCATCATAGGATTGTTAGTGACAAACATCCTTTACATCTATTTTAAATTAGATCTTTATGCATATCTTAACTGTTCACAAACACTGAAATTGGATTGACACCTCTTATACTGCAACTGCATAAGGGGAATTGAAACACCTTACCATCCATCCATTCATTGCATACATTCATCATCATTCATCCATCTTTCACCTTCCATATAAAATATCTTGTTTCACTTGGTAACCCTGCTGGAACTGTTGTTTTGGAGCGAATCCCGGATTGTAAGGCACAAAAAGTTTTTTTTGACCTTGCTGTTGTTGCTGAGGCGGGTACACTTGATCTTGTGGATTAGCAACATTGTTACTTCGGTAAGACAAATTGGGGTTCGTCTTGTAGGGGTTGTAACCTTTGTTGTATCCACCCTGATTTTGGACATAGCTGATCTCTTCACTCTGCTCTCCCTCCCCATCTGGAACTTGGAAAGGGTCGTCCTTAGAGACGAAGTGGACGCTCCTCTGCTGGCTCAGCAAGATACGGTCAAGCTTCTCATTGACAGTCTTGAGGTCCTTCTTCTACCTCTCTTCAGACCCAGCGTCTCTGCGAACTGTGCGGTCATAGTCCTCATTGTAGTTGCCGTCGGACTGAGCGAGATTCTCCACCAGTTGCCAACCTTCATCTACGTCCTTGTTCAGGAAGTTACCGTTAGAAGAAGTGTCAAGCAGCATGCGTATTTTGGGAAGGACACCACGGTAGAGAGTACTCAGTAATGACTCGTTGCTGAAACCATGGTGTGGACACTGGCTGTGGTAAACCTTGAAATGCTCCCAGGCTTCACAGAATGATTCTGAGCTCTTCTGAGTAAAGCTGGAAATCTCATTCCTGAGACGTGTTGTTCTGGAGTTGGAGAAAAACTTGGCCAAGAAGGCTTTCTTGCAGGCGTCCCAAGTGGTGATTGATCCCTTGGGAAGGTTTTTCTCCCATTGATGAGCTTTGTCTCCCAGGGAGAATGGGAAGAGGCGCAACTTGTAACCATCCTCACTCACGCCGTTGATCTTGGTGAGACTGCATAGACGGTCGAACTCGTCTAAATTGTCTAGCGGATCCTCCATAGGTAGCCCATGAAACTTGTTTCCCTGGATCATGGAGATCATACTGCCCTTGATTTCGAAGTTGTTGTTCTGCACGGCGGGAGGGACGATTCTAGCACGCTGAGTATGAGTGTTCGGTGCATCCCCAGCACCAATGTTTCTCGGTCCATGATGTGGTTCATTCTGTTGTTCCATAGTGACTTGTGCGGGATGATCAGTGGGTTGACGAGCTTTTCGTGGTCTTTGTAACCGATTGATATCGTCGATAGCAGGAAGGAGGTTCTGATGTCCTCTTGATATGGTGTGCATGCAACGTTGCAATCAACAGGTTCCTGAGAATGCAAAACAAACAAGCACACAACCAAAATAAGTCAGTACTCAGAATGATAAGTGTGACAGAACTTAATCTTGCAAAACTTGAAATCTTAAATGTAGCAAAACAAATCCCAAATAGCAATGGCGCCAAATTGATTTTAGGATTTTTGTGTCTCTATCCTAGCAGGTCTCAATTAACCTTATGTGTTGTAGTACTTAAGGTGTCAATCCAAATGGGATGTTGCTAACAATGAAGATGCAATCAAGCAATCACAAGTTAAGCTAATTCAAAAAGGGTGTTTTTCTAACAATCCTAGAATGGTCAAAATACAAAACGAAAACGAGTCAGAGAATCATAAACGCAAATGTATGACAAGTACCGAACAAGAATAAGTAATACCGAAAACGATTCTAAGCATGAACAAATGAAATAGTTCCAGGAATGTAATAAAAATCAGAAAGAAATAAGTCCTAAGGATGGGGTAATTGATGTCGGTGGAGTATCCTAGTCTACAGAATGTTTAACATACCACAAGCAAACTATCCCTAAACAATGAACATCACAACTTAGCTAATCCAATCTCTTAGAAAAAGCTACTCAGATTCAACCACTTCCATACCTAGCTCTCGCTAGAGAAATGTGGTCGAGCAGGCATGACAAACAAGTTCATTCACGTCAACAAACATCCTAGACAACTAATCTCTTAGGCTAGGAACGTAAGTCTCTGGCATTAGTTGGTCAGACATTTCATCAAACACCTTTTGGGTGTGGAAATGTCTCGAACCTAGTTCCAATTGATCAGAGAGAAACTAGTAATTCTAACTCTAGTCCAGAAGGGAATCATACAAATCAAGCTTAAACACTCTACATCCTAAGATCCTCCACCTAATCTATCCCATCCTCAAGAACTATCACACAACTCAGATCCGAAAATCATAGTCAAGGATGCAAACCCAGAAAACATTGATACAAGCATTCTTAGATAGATTAAAATGTAAAGAACAACTTTGTAGAAGAAAGCAAATCAAAATACTAAATAAGTTCAAAAGATATCGGGATACAAAGTCAGAGTAAGTTTTTGGTGGCTAGGGAAACCTTACAAAAGAAAACGAGATAAAAACTAAGATGATGTCGCAAAGACTTAACAAAAAGTATTTATAGTAAAGACATAAAATCCCTAAAACTTAAAACGACAAGATGAAGAGTCAGTTTGGGAATCTCTTGAAGCGTGTAAGATGGAACGTCTTCCTGACATGTGCGAACGAGTAATGGCTCGAGTGAGTGATGGCGTTGGCTCGAGTGAGTGATGGCGTTGGCTCGAGTGGAGTGACGTCGACTCGAACGGTCGTCGACTCGAACGGTAGTCGACTCGAACGGCGCAACTCGAACGGAGGGATGGCGTTGGCTCGAGTGGAGTGACGTCGTTGGCTCGAGTGGAGTGACGTCGACTCAAACGGCGCGACTCGAACGGCACGACTCGATCGGCCTGGCTCCAAAGTCTCCTAAATACCTAAAATACTCCAAAATGCACGATATATGCGAAGATAATGCAAGAACTACCTAAATATGCAAAATGTACAAAAGAGACTTGAAATTTATGCAAAACAATTAGTTATCCTTACTAAATGCATGACAAAAAACATGTTTAGCAGAGACAAAAAATAGACATATCAGACTCTCGTGCAACCGTCTCCACGGCCCGCACTCCTCCGACCAATCTATAGAAGGTCACCTCTAGGCGATAGACTCACGCTCCAGGCGTTATTTGCTCTCGACTTTTTGGACTTTCCTTTACCCATAGGCCTAAAACTTGAGTTTTTATTGGCTCCTCATCAGACCTAAGTCTGCATGCCAAATGTTGGCTCCTCATCGGGCCTAAACCCTCATGCCATAAAATATATGAGGAGAAATCCAAAACTCGTCTCTCGGGTTGCCACCCTACAGCGCGCCCCCGGATCGTCATCCGAAGTCGATATACCAACCAAATTCTCAAGCCACAAAGTCTATGAATATGGTAGTACTAGGAGAACCTAAGTCTTCCAAGAGTCGCGAGCAAAAATTATGAACACGTCTGAGTCTTATCCCTATCCAGGTTTCCTTCCCGTGGCTCGCGTAAAACATCTCAATGTCCTACCAACCACATATCCCCTCACTGGAATACCTCATGACCACTCAAGGATCATATACATGCCACAAGGGCCGCCACAAAGGCCAAACAAAATGTTCTAAACAGGACCGCCACCAAGGCCAAACAAATGTCCTAAAGAGGACTGCCACCAAGGTCAAACAAATGTCCTAAAGAGGACTGCCACCAAGGCCAAACAAATATACTAAATAGGACCTCCACCAAGGCCAAACAAATGTCCTAAAGAGTACCGCCACCAAGGCCACTCGTCCCGAAGTACCGTCACAAAGACCATCTTTCCCGAAGGACCGTCACAAAGACCATCTGTCCCAAAGGACCGAAGGACCGCCTAAACAGGCACTCTGGCTAAACAGCCCGCCACAAAGGCCAAACAATTGGCTAAAAAGCCCGCCAAAAAAGGCCACACAATGGCTAAACAGCCCGCCACAAAGGCCACAAAGGCCACACACGGCTAAACAGCCCGCCACAAAGGCCACACGATGTCTAACAAGACTGCCACACATGGGCACATTGACTCGAAAGTCCGCCACTAAGGCCACACAAGCCCCTCCAAAGCTCTCCATCGCTAAAATGGACAAATTTTAACTCCCGCAAAACTTTCCATATTTAGCACTTTCCATTTTTGGAAACTTCTATTTCAAGAAACTTTCCTCCAAAAACCCCGCCTCACGGAAACTTTGTACCCCGAGCACCACCTCATCTTGTTCCTAAGTCGCACAACCAAGCGACCGAGTAAACAAGAGAGATGGGCTGGAATATTCCATTCCCGCTCCAGCCACGGATTACAGATGGGACCAGGCTAGACAAGTTCAAGTCGCGGCTTGCTTCTCATATAAATCTTGCCTTCATCTCCGCCTCAGGCTCACAAGTCTGCTCCTCAACACCATCATAGTCCCACAAGACTCTCATCAAAGGAATCTTCTTCTTCTAAAGTTCCTTGATCCTCCTCTCGAGAACCCTCACTGGTCTCGCCTTCAAAGTCATGTTAGGCTGAAGTTCCTCAGGAATCTTAGCCAACACCTGCTCGCCCTCACGAAGACACTTCCACAACATAGAAATGTGAAACACCTTGTGGAACGCACACATAAACCTCAGGCAACTCAAGCCTATATGCTACCGGTCCCACCGCTCAATCACTCTGAACGGTCCCATGTACCTCGGACTCAACTTAGTCTCTAATAATGACCTTTTCGGACCCCGCAACATGGCCATCTTGAGATACACTTTGTCTCCTACCTGAAACCCAAGATCTCTCCTCCTCCTATCAGCATAACTCCTCTGCCTATCCTGAGCCTCTTTCATGTTCAGCTTCAGAACCCAAATCTTCTTGTAGGTCTCCTGAACAAAACTAGCACTAAATATGCTCCTCTCCCCCACCTGAGTCCAGCATAACGGTCTACGACACGGCCTCCCATACAAAGCCTCATAAGGAGCCATCTTAATACTTGCCTGATAACTGTTGTTGTAAGCAAACTCTACCAAGCTCAAGTGATCTGCCCAATGGCCTCCCCAATCCAACACACACATCCTCAACAAATCCTCTAGCATCTGAATCGTCCTCTCTGACTGTCCATCTGTCTGGGGATGATAAGTTGTACTCATATGTACCTTAGTGCCCATCTCTGCCTGAAACGCTCTCCAGAACACCGAAGTGAACTTAGAATCCCTATTAGACACAATGCTCGCTGGCACCCCATGCAACCTGACTATCTCCTTCACATACTTCTTAGCCAAGACCGCTGCTCCATCAGTCTTCTTAATGGCCAGAAAATGTGCTGACTTAGTCAACCGGTCCACAATGACCCAAATAGCATCAAAGGTCCGTGACACTAGCAATCCTACAACAAAGTCTGTAGTGATCATATCTCACTTCCACTCAGGAATGGGTAAACTCTTCAGTAAACCGCCAGGAACCTAATGATCAGCCTTCACTAGTTGACACACATCGCACCTCGAAACCCAACTAGCCACATCCTTCTTCATCCCGACCAAGTGATAGTACCTCTTGAGATCACGGTACATCTATGTCGCTCTTGGATGAATAGAAAACTTGTTCGCATGAGCCTCCCTCAAGATCTCCAATCTCAAATCCTCATCCTTGGGCACACAAATCCGACCGTGCGACAAGATAGTACCATTAGCTGAGACCTGATACTCAGAATCAACATCCTTAGAGGCATTCTCCAGCCCCAAATCCTTCTCCTGAGCCAACCACACCCTGCTCTGAAGATCCGCTCTATCAGCCGCCTCCAAACCTAACGGTTCTCGAGAAACCGCACACAAGCTCAACACACTAATCTCTCCTACCAGAGACTTCATCTCCTGCTCCTGTAGTAAACCTACCAAACCAAGGAAACTCCTGATCTCCGTGGCATTCTGCAGTCTAGGCCAATCCCTGATAGCCTGAATCTTCTGCGGATCTACAGAAACTCCCTATGCAGAAACAATGTGCCCAGAAAACCCATCTCACGCTGCCAAAAACTACACTTGCTCAACTTAGGAAACAACTTCTATTCCCGCAGCTTCTCCAAAACTGCCCTCAAATGCACCGCATGCTCCTCAGGCTTCTTAGAAAATACCAGATATCCTCGATGAAAATGATGACAGATATATCCAGAAACTCCTGAAACACACTGTTCATCAATCTCATAAATGCTATTGGTGCGTTAGTCAACCCGAAAGGCATCACCACAAACTCACAATGCCCATACCTCGTCCTGAAAGCAGTCTTCCTCACATCTGCCTCATCTATCGGTATCTGATGATAACCCGACGCTAGATCTACCTTAGAGAACCAAGTAGCAACCCTCAACTGATCCAACAACTCATCAATCCTGGAAAGAGGGTACTTGTTCTTCACAGTAACCTAGTTCAAACCCCATTAATCTATACACAAGCGGAGACTTCCGTCCTTCTTTTTAACAAACAACACCGGTGCTCTCCACGGTGATACACTAGAACGTATGAATCCCTTGCTCCATAAATCCTCTAGTTACTTCCTCAGCTCAACTAAACAAATTCTCAAGTATGCCGACATCAACTCGCCGCCACCTGAATATCAACACTCTTGTTCTTCCAAGAACCTCTAATAACTTTCCTCTTAGGGAAACTTCCATAAGATAGTTTATTCCAGAGATGGCTTTTCCACTGGGCAATCCTTCACAGGAAATCATCAATACGAGCGTAATAAAACAAACAAGTACCATACGTTCGCATATTCTGATTCTCCACGTCAGATGCTTTGTAAGCCGCCAACTCAACCCACTTGACTTGTTCTCCCCCAAAAAGCTTACCAAAACCTTGAACCTCGCAATCCCTGTCCATCTCCAATGAACTTCATCCACCATCGTCGCAACGATTAGTTTCTCCTGCCATGAAGGCTTCTCGTAAAATCTTATGTACCTGGCAACCATGCCCTTTCCAGCTCATACCTGCTCAGCACCACCGGCCACCCAATCATGGCACATCAGCCACACATTCACGACCGTACTGGTCATATAAACCCTGGCCCATCGGCCAATACAACTAAAATCCAAGATTAAAGCACCATCAATTCTCGAGGTCTACATCCCGTCATTATGTTTATACTCACGTCCTAGGCATTGCTTGCTCCCAACTCCTCCACCCTTAGGTCACAACCTTTGAGCCATACCGATCTCACTCTTAGACCACCGTCTTCGAGTTATACTGTCTCACTCTTGGACCACAATCCTCGAGATCTTGGTATCAGGGGAACTACTCATCCCCTCAGGGGAACATCATCTGCCACTCTCGGAGCCCTTAGCCCCTCGAGCTATCGGTATTCAGGGGAATCACCATCCCCTCAGGAGCAACAATCCTTAACGACTAGAAACATCTCCCGACCAAAAGTACCTCTTGTGGTTCGAGTATAACATTGCAATGTTACCCCTGCCCACTCAACTTCTAATATTCAACTGGATTAACCACCAAGCTGCAAAAATATCTGCTCCAACTGCATATTTCCACCTATCTGCCTCTCTAGGCTCGTACCTCTTGAGAATAATCTCATATTGGTCATCTACAACTGCTCATCCTCTTAACATAAGATGAAACTCCTCAACATCCGCAGCCCTCAGCTGTACCCCGCCACATGCGGTACAACTAGAGCCTGCATTGGTACTCCTCTCGGTAACCGCTCCAACAGCACGCCAACAGATCCGCCAAGCGATCATCTCCACCCTGGGCTCCACCTGCTGCAACCCCATACCTGGGTTCCCAGCACCCCCGACATTCACACCGGCTAACCCTCTCTGGTCCCTCCTGATACGCTTGCGACCCTCTATCTCCACGTGTAACTCTGGACCACACACTCACTGGCCTCGGGAACCGCCCAACCAAGACCACGACCACATCCCCGTCCACGACCAACAACTCAAACACCTTAACCACTGATCTTCCAAGAACAGAGGCTAACAAGCATAGAACAAATCAATACCACACAAAGAAACATAACAATAACTCACCGTGGAATCTCATTGAAGGCTCGAAGAGAATGTTCTAGGACTCCATGCCACACACAATTGACTAACTCAAATAATCAATCAAAGCATGCAATCCCAAACATCACAACAGAAACCTAGTGAACCTAAACCTAGAACCGTAAGGGCTCTGATACCAAAATGAAAGGACCGACCTTTTAAAAAAAAAATAATAAATAATAAATAAATATATAAATAAACTACAATTAGTGGTCCCATACTCACTAGCCACCTAACCACAATCACAATCAACAGCGGAATAACAATACCATCAACAATATCCAATAATAAAACCAATACTATAGCATAAGCAATATCCAATAACAAGATAACCAATAATCCAATAACCAATCATCAGAAAACATGAAACCAGAAACCTAGCAATGTTTCTAATGACCCAACTCTAGCAACCTAGCAATGCCAGAAAACATCCAATCGTGTCCCTAGAACATCCTCCTCTTCATTGCATTGATTCCACGATCACACTTTGCCTTTACCTGCACCACAAACACATATTGAGATGCATGAGTATTTGATAAACACTCAGTGAGGAAATCCTCCCATCTACTGGGCTATACACACAAGCAACATTGATTCCAATATTTCAAACAGACAACAAACAAAACAAACAACCAGGAAATCAAACATCGTCTCGCTGGAAGGGAGTTGTCGACCAACACCAGCCTAGAGTCGACCGACACTAGCCTTGGTGTCGACCGACACTACCCCACAGTGTCGATCGATTTCCAATCTGCTGGTGTCGACCGACACCAAGTGGTGTCGATCGACACTCCCTCTGCAATCGCGATCTGCTCAAAGCCGAGAGTCGAATCTCGCTCCCAACCTCCTCCAAATCGCCCAATACTCAAAATCCAAGCCAAATACATCCGTAAGAACCTGTAGCAACCAATCCCAGCAAGAAAAACACACAAACAAGCAACAAACAAGGAAGAACAAGGAATCAAAGGCTTAGATAAGCCATGGTCCTGAACTCACCTCCTAAAATGAAAACCAACCGTTAACTATCAAATCCCTCCGGTGTAAAGCTATCACTAGACGTCGCGAATCTTCCCACAAAATTTCAGCACGATCAGATCTCAGATGAAACCGCAATATATCCTGAAACCTCCGCTGGTCTCAATCTGCGACTGAGAAGAAACGCCTCATGAAACTGCAGATATCTCTTACAATACTAACTCAAATTCACTTCTGTAAAAAGGATAGTGTACGAAAATCTCTTAGCTACAACCTTACCAAATATCAATACCTTTCAAAACGATTTGAGTAGACAGATCCTCCTTCTCCCAAACCCTGACGATTCTGTTCCTTTTTGCCTTGAACACCAAAAATCAAATTTACTCTCCCTTCTCCTATTTCTCTTTGTTTTCAGCGGCTAGGCAACAACAAAACATGATCTAGGTCGTTCTCCCACTTAAATATCACGGTTTAATGGTTCTCCTTAGACCAAACCGACCAAAATAGACGATTAAAACAATCTGATCGAATTAGAAAATCAGTGGTGTCGACCGACACCCTCACCCAAAACACTCAAATTGGTTTGCGGGTGTTACAGTAACTAAAATATCTAAGTTTTCAAAGCATGCAAAAAAATTGGAATGACAAAATATTTAACAAATTTATTACATAAACTAGATCAGGACCTGCGGTACACCGCAGGAAAAATTTTTATTTTATTTTTTTATAAATATAATCTATATATTATAAAATTTCTAAGTTTCTTGTATAATTATTTTTAAAATCTATTTATCTTGCATCATTGTGTAACTTAATAATATGAGTTAATGTATATAACTGAATGATATTATTTTTTTAATGTATATTCTAATCTAATTATATAGACAATTTTTTGCCTAGTTTCTTTTAAAAATTAAAGAATAATTTTTTACTTGATCTTTGGTTACAATGGATATCATTTATGTATGTCTAAGGTACAGCAAATGAGTGTTTTACCGTACAGCAAATGAGTGCTCCTCTACAACCTAAACAAATACAGGTCCATCTATATTAACATTTTTGAATTACATTTTGTGTTATGCCCTTTAAGTTTTGCTTATTTAAATTTTTATTTACAAACATTAACCCTTAAAAATCCATAAATAACATTTAAGAGGAACTCAAAAACTTCTTAAATCGATCAACATTTGTTACATTTATTGCCATAAAATTTTAACAATATATATACATTCCGATTTTTTCAAAAACAGCTCTATTCATTAAAGTTTTAATCCCATAAAATCACCAAAACTATTTTTAGAGATTTTGTTTGTATAAACTTTCTATAGACATTTTTGCTTTACATATTTTGATTGTAAAATGTAGATTTAGTCATCTACATTACTTGATTTGGGGTATTTAGGGGTTGATTCCTCAGATTTCTCACATTATAATAAATAAAACTAAATAATTATCTCGTGGTGTTAAGATAAATTGAAGTACATTTGGTGTCCTTTAAGTTATACTTATTTACAAAGTTAATCCTTAAGAAATTGCAAATACAAACAAAATAAATTAGATTCTTAAAATGTCTTTACAAATTTGGTTTATAATTTCCTAAAACAATTTATATATTAAGAAATTCATTACACTTACTAAGATATGCCAAAAATATCTATACAATATTTTCTTCTTTTAAAAACTTTAATATTCAGTAATAACTATATTGTTTCATATGAACAATTAAAACTTTAATGGTTATTAATATGTTTATAAAGAATGCAAAAATAATTATTTCACGGGTTAAATCTAATAAATTAGAGTATTTATACTATAAATTAAAATGCGGTATACTGCATAATAACTTTTATGGATATAATTCTTTCACAGGTTAAATCTAAATAACTTTAAACTTACGGATTAAATTTAAAAACACTAAATTTAAAAAATATAATAATGTAAGAATAATTCTTTCACGGGGTAGATCTAAAAAGCAGTAAATATTTCTATTTTTATAACCATAAAAAATTTGATACGGTACAAATGTAACATTAGTATAAAATATAAATAAAACTAAATAATTGTAGCTTGTCTGCGGTATACAACTGATCAAATTTTATAATTAACAATTAAAATACAATTATACAATCTGAAACACTAAACAAAATTAACAAAAAAATACATTTTTTAAATTTAAATTTTTTGTTGTAAAAATATTATCCCGCGGTATACCGCGGGTTAAAATCTAGTATATTTTGAATTATGAACACTAAATATCATTTAGAGGGCCATAAAATTCTAAGTGGTCGAATATCTTTTAATAGGCCCATAAAATTCTAAGACATTGAATGTCTTAATAGCATTAATTGCAAAAACTTTCCATATTAGTATTTTTGAGAAAAAATTGCTGCAAAAATACTAGTATAGATGATAATATAGAGTTATCAATAATAAATGCTTTTGTACCTTTCTCTTAACTATACTCTACTTAAAAATATTATTTTAAATAAAAACTAGATTAAGACCCGTGCTAGAGCACGGGTTGAAATTCTTTTTATTTATATTATAATTTTAAAATAAAATATAATTTATATGATTATTTTTAAAAAAATTTGGATAAAACATTATGCAATAAAATCATATGCTAAATATGATGGATTGAAAAACACATATTTTATAAGTTTTATATTATTAATTTTGTAATTTTATGTATGAGAAATGGTTATTTTTGTTGTTCTGTTTTTATTTTAGTTTTTGAACATGCTTGGTGAAAGTTTTTTAATATGACCCGTACTTAGGTTTTTTTTTTTTTGGACAAACAACCCGTGCTTAGATATAATTTTATTTTCATCTGCACAATAAGAATTCGGAAATCACGATTAAGTGTGATAAATTACCAAGATTTTATTCCTTTTTATGTCTAACAATATATTTTTATGCCTAACACTCTAACAGTATATATTTTGTAACACGGGTTCTTTGAAACTGCGTAACTATTGTCATTTTTATGTTTTCGTAAGTTCTCTGAAATGTATTCTGATAAAAGGAGATTAGCATAATTTATATACAAAGTTTGGAAGATTCTCACTAAGGTTTAATTTTTAATTTCAGAATTATTTTCTGAAGATCACGATTAATCTTGTTAAAATTGGCGAGCTTTGTTTCCTTTTATATGATTGAGAGTTTATTTTTATCATTTTAATAACTTGGTTAACAATGTGGTCTATCAATAAAATCTTTGGAATAAATTGGTAATATTGTGATTCTAGATATTTGGAAACAATGTGATATTTCGAAAATAAAGTTTGAAATATCTACGAACTATCAATATGGAATAACCCGTTCAAGATTTTCAGTTACAATTAAGGTTTTATTTGTTACAATTAATATATGGATTAATCTATAAGGTATGTATAACCTAATTGTAACTATTTATTAAAATTATAAAGTCTACCAAAATAATGATGTGTACTTCCGTTTTATTAAAAAGGGATACCTATATATTTTATTGACATTGATCATATAACAAACATTTTATGTGTCGTCTTTGAGAGCTATTTTACTTTACAATTCTTGTTTAGTCTCAAAAAAATTTCTCACAGGATCTCAAAAAAAAAAAAAAAAAAATATATATATATATATATATGTATATAGAGTGAAATCTACCCAGTATGACAAAAATATGGGGAATAATAACTAGATTAACTCTCGAATTTGGAGTAGAAGTAGAATGACCCAACATTTAAGACAAAAGACCAAAAAGTCTAATTTTGTTTCAAACCAGTTACTATATAGTTTTTTTTTTTTTAATTTCCTAAAGTTACAAAAAAAAAAAATCTCATTGATCATAACTATGATGAATACAACACTTGTACATTTAACAAAAAAAAACAAAAATTGTTCTTTCTCTTTGGATCTTTAACTTCTTTGGCGAGCAAAAAGTGGAATCGCAAAATTTCCTTATTTGGGGAATAAGAATCCTAATCGCCACCACTAATCCTTTTTTGTTGAACTCATGATCTTGCTCCTCAATTGCTTTGGTGGTCTTCAAAATAGTGATGGCTTTAATTTTAATTAATCTGGTAAGGAGGTTGTCTAATTTGATGGGATTTATTTAGACTAAAGAATTTTCCCCAATTCGACAATTATTCATTTGAAAGGTGATTTCTTATATCTACAGATTTATTAATTTTGCGAAATACTTTGTCTTCTCCGTTGGTGACTGGAATTTCCGGTAGCATATTCGGCTCTCCATTGGTATCTCCGACCGGTGTTGTTCTTCTTCCATTGACAACTTCTTTCTTCCATTTTTGTCAACTTCTTTCTTTTAAAATCCTAGGCTAATAATTGTCGAACCCCAAATTTCAATTTTGTGAGAGTCTATTTATCAATTTGTTAACTTCATCAGGAGGTATTTTGGTTAACTTTTTGGCCAAATTCTTGTTTAATATGGATTTTTATTGTTGTAGCCACAGATTTATGTCATTTTAATTCTTTAATGACCGATTTTTGTTGATCGTATACACACATGTTTTGTAACTGATCATATCAATGATGTTGACTCATGATTTAAATTTCAAAATGTTTAGGTATGGCGTCTTCGAGTACAGTCTCCAAATATCCTCCAAAAACCCTTTTAGGACATAAATGTTTATTATCTGTTGCAGTACATGGCATACATCATGGTTCTAGGATCCCTCTTTCCAGTGCTAAAAGGGTTTTTGATCTAGTTGGTTTTGAAAAACATCCTTGGGGTCGAGTGGCTTTTACTTGCCTAGTTAATTCAGTGAAGATTGTTGACTTAGATAAAGACTCTTACATGGTTCAAGGATGTGTGCATGTTTTGTTGATTTGGTTGTATGAAAGTGTTCATGGCATTGGAGAACTATATGGGTGAGAAGGTCTACGAGTACTGGCATTCCAATTCTTGATTGGCACTCAACCGGGAAAGGTATCAAGATTGTTGAATTCATAAAGAATGAGATGGCTAAACATGAACAGGTTAGTTTTGAGATTAATTACTACACAATTTGTTTTATATTTTGTCTCTGTTTTTTTTTTCGTTGTGACTAGGAACACTAATATTTGGAAAGCACATGGTTCATGTGTCGGAGGAAAATATGTATCCTTAATGGAGTGACAACCTGATTACTGATCTTGTCCCTCATTTTTTACCTTCAGATGTTTGGAAAGTCGACAAAACAATGACCATGGGAAGAAAAAAACGGAAAGCTAAAGAAAATGAGAATGGCGAGATTCAAAGTTTTGATAAGAAATTGAAAATGAAAGCTGGTTACTCAATTGATGAAGAAGGAGAAAAAGTACCATCAACAACCAACACATTCCTCATGAAAGGAAATCCATTCAAGCTTGCACCAAATGCTAGAAACAAGTACTTAAATCTATCAGCATCATCAAGTTCAAGCTGCTTATATATTCTTGGATTTGCCCTCTATAACATGTACAAGTAAGTATTTAGCTGCATATAACCAGTCTCTGGACTACCCTTTACCAATTGACGAGCATGTCGCAGTGTCCGATACGGCTTCCAGTATTCCATCTGTATAAAACAAATTATTAACGATAACGTTATAGAAACTAAAACTGTGTTAAAAATATTAAATATTAACCATGCAATGTACCTTGATCTGAAAGCGTTTATTTAACGCTTCTGCAACATGCATTGACAATACCTTGAACCCAACTCCACCAACGAAATCCTTGTACAGCGCTCCAAGAATCTCATGAGTTGCTTGTCAGGTACGTGAAGAACGCTCTGTCACTAAACATGTATGTTGTGAAATAAACACACACACATGAAACTTTGGATAGTTTTTTAATGTTGTAGCTCTCACCTCCACTTACGTCCTTTTACCCATCACTTGATAACTAGCAACTTTAGTGTCGATTTATATATATTGAAATCAAACTTCTTTTTAACTACGGTTAGTATTTGCAACCGTGTCTCCAAATGCTCATTTGTTTCATTACATTGACCAACAGCCAAATCAAGAGAAGACAACTCTAACTTTGCATATTTATCATCTACCTTTTGTTCTTTAATGAATATACCTGAACTTGTCTTCTTATTTGGTGAAATAGTAGTAGGTTTTTCTTCTTTTTCTGGTGGAATCCCATACAAGCTAAAATTTTCATCATCACAATCTGTTCCATCAGAATCATCACAGTAATCAAATCTCATTTCTTCATCGTCAACTTCTGAATCTACTTTACTAATGTCTCTGGCAACCAATTCAGTATCTCCTTCAACCAAAACATCATCATCTGTGGCTCTTTTTCTCGATCCACTCCTAACTTTAGCCGTCACTTCAACAGAAAGTCGAAGTGTGTCGCTCTTCAATTGCTTTAGAAAACCATGAAACTGTCAAGAATTGGTGATAAATACTGGTGGTGTATCGCTCGGTAACTTTTGTAATAACACCTTCGAAATCTTGTAGCTCAACCCAATATCAAATACTTTCTCATCCAAACCGTAATCTTCACACACCATTTGGATACACTCATCATAACTCATTTGCTTGTTACAGTCTAGAATTCGATCCCATCTCTTATTATCAACAACAAACAACCACTTGACTTCATCATAGATCCATTTGCCACAGACTACAATCACGTGATCCATGCCAAACCCAGAAAAACAAAACTCGTTTAGAAGATCGAAAAAGGAGAGAAAATTAATAATTGACTGTGAACCCAAAAGGAAAAAATAATGTTTAATGGTGTATAGGGGCGCCGTCGTGCTAAAGTAGGAGAAAAACTAGGAAACCGCTTATAGAAAACCCTAAGAATTTAATGTTTACGTGACATATATGAAAATTAAAATGAAACGTCTGTCACACCTATAATAAGTCTGTCATTGTTTAGTTCAAAAAAAAAGGAACTATGAAACAAATCTGTCATTATATAGTTCAAAAAAATAATCTGTCACTATATAAAAATTAAAAATTGTCATAACCAAAAAAATGTGTCGAACAAACAAAAAAACTGTCACAACATTAAACAAATTTGTAAGGTCATTCTAGCAATTTTTATTTTCTTTAAATAAATCTGTTAACGAATGGCAGATTTTTGGAAAACAAAAAAAACTGCCAGATTATAAAATAAGTCTGTCATAACGTGCTACACAATGTAGGCCAAACTAGAAATTTTAAATTGTGATAAAAAAATCTGCTATCTATCGGCAGATTATTGGTAAAATTATTAAAATCTGTTGTAACTTAAAGTAAATCTGTTATCAGTAAACGTCAAACTAGTAATTTTTTTTCTCAAAAAATCTGCCACGTTACAACAGATATTTTGTTTAACAATAAAAACTGTAACAACTAAAACAAAAAGTCGGCCACAAATTATAACAAACCGGTAGAAATAATAACAAGCCTGTTAAGTTGTTAAAAAAAAGTCTGCCGTTAGGAAAAAAATTAGCCATAAATAAAAACCTGTCACAACTAATTTTTATAAGTCTGTCGACCAAAATAAATCTGCCAAAGAAAAGCTACCGTTAAAAAAAAATCTGCGACAGTCAAATAAATCTATCACCACATACCAAAGATTTTGTTTCCTCCCCCAATCGCTGGAAAAATATTAAGGGTATTATGGTATTTTTTCCTAACAAAGCACTAAAGGGTATTTTTGTTAGACATGAAAATAACACAATTAACCTATATTTTAAGAGTTAATTTAGCAATTATATTCCCTTCATTTGGGTTAATCCAGTAACTTTCCCATATATATATATATATATATATATATATATATATATATATCATCTAATCTCGAAAACATATGAATGGCTTGTTTAGTAAGTTTGACAAAAAAAAAAGGCTTATTTAGTAAGTATATACATATATTAATTAGGTAGAATATCCCAAGAGTATTTACCAAAATATTGTTTTTTTTTCTTTTTGTCAACTGCCAAAATAGTTCTATCCCAAGTAAATTGTATATAGACTAGATTTTAACCCGCAGTACACCGCGGACATATAATTTTTATTATAATTTATATTTTATGTTGTATATATTTGTTAAATATTGGATGTTTTGTAAATAGAGGAAAAACTAAATTTTCCAGTTGTTGTGCAGCTAAATATTTATAATATTTTTTATGACCATTTGTTTGTTATATTTAGTTTGTTTTGTTTAGTGTTTGAGATTCTATTTTGATTTTTAATTATTATAACAAAAAATAAGGGATCTAAATACATAATCAGTAATTTATACGCTGTGATTAAGTCACATTTTTCTTAATGATTTAATTATTTTATACAATTTTAGTTAAATCAACTTGATTTTATGTCAAATATTCTCATATATATTAGTAGTGTTGATAAATAATTAAATGAGGATTTAACCCGTGTTAACATAAATTTAATAATATTTTAGTAATTCCAACATGTCCTCTTTATAATTCATGTACAATATAATTTTTAGACTTTTTTTTTATTTTACATATTCGTAATAATTTAAATTTTAATTAAGTTTATATATATTAATTATAAAATTTAAATAAATGTCAATCGAAATTTTTCTTACGTTAAGAATCAAAGCTCACATGTTTTGGAAAACAAAATAGGAATCAAATTGTTGTTTTTTTTGTTTGCGAAAGATTCAGATATAGCATATCTTCAAAACACAACAGAATGTGTGGTTAAATATATGATAGTTTCTATTTACATATTGCTTGTTGTTATTTTTTAGTTGGAATGAAATGTAAAATATTTATAAAATAAAATATAGAGTAATGTTAGTTTTAGAAATTCTTTTGGGATTAATGTTGTAAATAACTTTTAAAAAAAACAAAACTAAAAAGCATAAAATAAAACAAAATGTACTTAAAAAATGCTAATATAGATTTGTCATCTTTTATCGTACATAATTATATTTTTCATCAGCGATTTCAAATTACTAATTCATACAAATCTCACTCTGTTTAGTGCTTAACAGTGAAAGCGTATATACGTACAACATCCACATATATCATTCTCTTCAACGTTCACATGAATTCTAATTTGAACTACTTGTCGAACCAAAAAAAGTAAAAAACCCACAAACTGAACTAAATGTCGGTATTCTTCGTATTAACTCTCGATACAAAACCCGAAACTGAACTAAACCGGTAGAGTTAAATCTATAAGACCTCCTTCTCAAGAGAGTTCAGAGATTACACGTTCACATTTGTCTTCCAATATCTTCACTGCTTCTGTGAAAAGAACGTCCGGAGGCTGTGATCCAGTGGACTCGATTGTAACTGACAAAGACAATAAGAAACTCAATTAGAATTTCTTTCACATCATGAATTGCCTAGTCGAATTGAGCGGTTCTTACATATAAAATGGTTCTTGACACGACGCAGAGCCACTTGGTCCACCCAATCTCTTTTTCCTTTCGCTTCTGCTTCTGCTTTTCCTTTTGATTTTGCTTCTGCTTTTCCTTTTGATTTTGCTTCTCCTTCTATTGTTTCGTCTCCTTCTCTTAAGCATTCTCTACACAAGGAGCAGTCACGCGGCCGAGCTACGGTTGCCCTTTTTGTACCTGTTTTCCACTTTTGGAAGTCAATATGAAATCAAATTGCAGAGAGACTTGCAAGCCAATGTCCTCGGGTTTTTCATCAGAATCTCTTATTGTTACTGAAAAAGCAAGTAAGAAGACTTTGAAGGAAACTAGGGAGGGCTTTTACTTCACCTTGTCCCATCTCTTCAATGTCAAAAACTTTCTTGGGGCAGACTTTTACGAGTTCTTCAGCATGTTTACCCTCGAATTCCTTTAGTAGAATCACCTACGATATTATAAATAAAAGCGTTATGAAGAAGCTTAGGACGAGGCAAGAAAAGGGGAGAAAGCACGAAAGATTGTGGTGAACTTCTCACCTCAGGAAACATTCGATACCAAGCCGTAGCTACTGGAGACCACTTTGCATGTGTTTTACCAATGCCCTTAACCGCATGAGCTTCGAGCTCAATCTCCTGCAAGAAAAAAGATAGAAGGAGATGCAAGTCTTTCATCTCTCATCGCAAGTAAAGGTCTTCTTAAGTGTAACAATTAAAAGGAAAAGAATAAATGAAAAAAAAAAAAAAACAATACCTGGCCAGGGCCGAGTTTTGCTATCAAGATATCCTCAAAGCTCGGCATAATAGGATTATCTGCAAATTCAGGGAAGGAATCTTGGCTGCGGCTGAATGAAGTATGAGTTTTTGGCTTTGTGGTTGAACCTCCTGCTGCTTCTTTGAGAAGCTCACTCCCATTTGGTAACCATTTCAATTCGCTACTTAAAACTTCAAGAAATTAAAAATGACACCGTTCATTAGAGATCAAGCTAACAATAAGACAATGACTCCTCTTCTTGTGCGAACCAAAGAAGAAATATTACCTTTACGACGCGGGTCACCTTTTGGACATTTCACATGGAGTTTGAAAACAATGGTGTTCCTTTCATTTGGCTGATCGTTTTCTATGACACAGAGATTAAAAACAAAGATTGTGACACAAAGAATAATGAGCTTATAAGGATGAGTCACATGCCACAGAATATTTCCTTACCGGATAAATATTCAAAGAGCCTCGGATCAGCGACAATTGGAATAAGACCCAACCTGTGAGCAAGAACTTCGTCTTGAATAATAGAAGTGTTGTTTACTACAAACACTTTTTCAAGAGCCATTGAAGGAAGCTGTCCAAAACAAATGAACACACTTTAAACCAAAGATTCTAGTAATAAAGGATTCATAAAAGGTTGTGAGACAGTGGAATCAGACCTCAGCTAAGAGGATTCTTCTGAAAGCATTAGCGATTCCTGGAGGGATACCAATCATATCGAATACCATATCTGTCTTTGTGAGACTAATCACATCAACTTTGAAATTCTCAGAGAAGTTTTCTAGATTCACACTGTTGTCCACTCCCGAAGAGATATAGGCACCCGAGTAAATGGTACCCGTGGCCTTACAAACAAAAACACACAAACAGAAATTAAAAGACTTCAAATTTCAAACAATCATCACTCAATACCATTCGGATTCTGACAAAACCCACAAGAAAAAATTTGGAATTTTTAATAAACACAGCAAACCCCACATGAGATAGGCATTGAGACAAAGCCAATACAGAGCATATTGTAACTTACATGTAAAGGAGCTTTAACTTCGCAGACAACACGAGTTCGCTGGAGTTCCAGATGCGGAGGAAGTCCTTTAGGTACGTCAGGGAGATCGAATATGTTGAAATTTTTGGCTTCTAGCTTTTCTTCATCAGTCACAATCCTTCTCACTTCTTCTTCTCCATCACTCTCCATCGTTCCAAGCTTTGACAAGTGTGCAAAACCGTGAGAATCCGGAATTAGGGGTTTGTTTGGAAAAGAGAAGAGGAAGAAGATGAAGTTCACGATTTCACTTTCGTTCTTAGTTTCAAAAAATTGGGGATTTAAGGTTTATGGAGAATGAATGAAATCGAACAGCACGAGAGAGGAAGAAGGGACAGTTTAGGGTTTATGTACACGTGTGGAATACGAACCAAATTGCCTGAACCGGATCCAAGCGGGCTTTGGTTCATTTGCTATTCGGTTTGAATTAGATTGGTTTGGTTCGATTTCAACAAAATATACTAAATTCCCGGTATAATGAATTATCTCTTTCAAAAATCCACCCTACCTCATTGCATGTCATATCCTACCATACAGACACACTACAGTTTTTGGTTTGTATAGTTCCAGAAAAATTTACATAATTTTGTCACTAATTTATGTTTGCTACAAATTAGCTCCAAAAAATAATATTTGCGCCTAGCCTAGGGTGGTAGCAAATTAAGTGTCGTAGCAAATTGTAACAAATTTTCTGCTGCATATCAACTCGTGAATTTCCTAGCAGGCCTGCTGAGTATCAACTCGCTAACATCTTCACCAAATCTCTTGCTCAGCAGCCTTTCTGTGATCTTTGGTACAAACTTAGAGTTGTCTTGCCTCTCCTGCAGTTCAAACACAAGCACGATCTTCTGCTTTTGGGTCCAAGACCTTAGTAGATATGGGCCGTAATCACAAAAGCAAGTCCAACAACAAGTTCCTTACCAGCTCATCAGCGTACGGGTTTCACAGTAATGTGTACCCTAGGCCTCTCGTTCTATTTTCCTCTATATAAACTCTATCTTATCATTGTAAACAATTCAAGCAAAAATAATAAAGTAAAAATTCCTCTTCATATTTTACCAAACTTTCAAGACTCGATGATACTTTTTTTTTTTTTTTTTTTTGAATTTTGATGAACAACAAAGATAAAAGTTTAAAATATATTTTGATGAATAACAAAGATAAAAGTTTAAAATATATTTTGATGAATAAAGATAATATCAAATCTCTAAACATATTCTATGATCTAATCTATTCGAATCCAATACATACATACATTCTTTTCACTTATTACAACCCTCATAAATAAAGATACATCATAACCTACGTTTGTATCTCTTACAAATCATGCATATGCATGCACATAGTAGGCAAGTGTGTCATAGTCGTGGTGAGCCCGGAGGATGACCCTTCGATGGTCCTCTTCTCGAACTGCTCGGCTTCGTTTGAACCTTTTTTTGGAATCCGATCTGTTTCAACCCATCTTTCCCCTCTACTGCAGTTCAAAAACACATCACTAAATTAGAAGAGTCGCACTCTCGTACTAACATTATATTAGAACTATCCAAAAAGTTTAAGAAAATTGATTAGTATTTACAAAATTTTAATAGTTGGTTTATATATGCAACGTTTGTAGAACGAAATTACTCACTGATTTTTCGGTGTAATGTTAATGATCCAACAGAGAAAGCTTGCGGTTGGCTGAGAATTAGAGTAGAGAGGAGAAGCAAAGCAAATAGAATAGTTGAGACCTGTGACCTTTTCTGATCCATATTGCTTTCTCTATTCACAAATCTATCTCTCTTCTTCATCCTCCATTTATATATTCACAAATATATACTTCCACCAACCATTTTCCTTTTTATTTTATGACAATACTTCCACCAACTTGTTTATTAAGGAACTTTTTAGCGACTCGTAGTCGTACGTAGAAGGATGCATGGGTAGATCTTGCTGCATAGTTCTTGATTGAAATTGAAATATGGAATCATTAGAATTTAGAAGACAAGAAGCAAGTGTTGCAAATCCGACATATATATTTTGGTTTCATAACTTGAACATTTTTTAAAATTATCATCATCTATACCATCATTTTCTTTAAAAAATTTTATCAGAAATACTACAAATTTAACTTGATTAAAGACCTTAATTGATTATTTATTAAGAAATGCATATACAAGTGGAGCACACAATGAGCCACCTTTTTGACATGTGGCCGACAGTTTGAAAAGTCCACTATTTTTTTGGTAAAATGTAGCTGCTTTGAAAGTCCATTACGGCTGCCTATATATTTCATCAAAACACTACTCTTTCTTTTGAATTCCTTAAGAACAAATTGCACCAATCCAACTTCTTTCAACCATAACTTCAAAACTACTTTTTCTTTGGTTGACTATGTCAATTGTAAATACTAAATAGTAATCCGAACAACTAATTTGGATTTAAAGTTTTTTTTTTTTTTTTTTTTGGTAGGATTTGGATTTAAAGTTTGATTGAATATTACGTTTTGACATAAAGAAGACTTTCTTTTTTTTTGGGTTTTTATTTTCCTAGATTAGAAGCCTACGATTAGCCCAATGGGTTTCTGTATCTTCAATTGGTGTTAGATAAAACAGCCAAAAGAAATCGGACAAAAAGGTAGCTTGACCTAACTTGGCGGAACAGAAACAGACAACTTCAACGATGGCTATGTCCGATCTTTCAAGGGAATTGTTGGAGGGGATACTCTCTAGGGTTCCGTTACAGTCCACCAAAGCAGTTAGGTCTACTTGCAAAAACTGGAACACTTTATCCTACGATCAGAGCTTTACAAAGAAGATCACAAGATTAGCAATCAAGGAAGATGAGCTTCTGGTGGTCATGATGATGGATTACAAGGTTTATTTAATGAGTGTTAATCTCCATGGAATTCATAAACACAACGACGTTAAATCATGTATCGTGCATAAAGCTAAACTCATTTGCCTAAACGATGATGCGGATCATGGGGTTGATAACATATCTAGTGTCTTTCATTGCGACGGTTTATTGTTATGCATCACCCATGACATAAGCTTTACTCTGGTTGGGAACCCTTATTGTGGGGAATTCAAAGCGATCAAACTCAGAGAGGATCACAACTTATTTGACAGGTACGCTCTTGGATACGAGAAGAATGACTCGTTTCGTAACTACAAAATCTTGAGACGTTATGATAAAGCCTTGTCTAGATTTTATGAGTTTGATATCTACGATTTTAACTCTGGTTCTTGGAATATTTTTCATTTGGCGCTTGATTGGAAGATCCCGTATTTTCAACTCGGCGTGTCTCTCAAGGGAAATACTTATTGGTTTGCTAGAGAGAGGTGTATAGAAGAAGTAAGAGGACTAAGAACAGATCTCCCTGGTTTCTTGATCTGTTTTGATTTTACAACTGAGAGATTTGGACCGCGTCTTCGTCTGCCCTTTGACTCTTATTGTGATCAGGATACTGTGACTCTCTCTAGTATTAGAGAAGAGCAGCTTGCGGTGTTATTTAAGGGTAAGGATACATTGAGGATGGAGATATGGGTTACGAATAAGATTGACTCTGGAGAAGCGTCGTGGAACAAGTTATTTACGTTTTAAATAGACCTAATCTGTGGCTAATCTATGTGTTTACTGTTTCCTTCTTTATATTTAAATGTAATCAATTTTGTAATCCTAAAAAAAAATTTCTCCAAAACCAAACTCATGAAATTGATATTTCTTTTATTAAAAACACAACAATAGTCAGCTTACCTTATTCCTCCCAAACACCTGAATCTTGTTTCAGATTTTTAGTACCGATTCCTCTATAAGACACTAGAAACATAAAGATGCACAAAACTCCATCACTCTCCACTGGGTCATACGGTATGGTTTTTACATCACACATCAGCAAGTGCAATAAGCTGATCAACTACACTAGGATCCGCAAGTGTGCTTATATCTCCAAGCTCTTCTAATTGCCTTGAAGCAATCTTTCTCAAGATTCTCCTCATTATCTTTCCGCTTCTCGTCTTTGGCAACCCTGGTGCCCAATGTATTCTGTCCGGTGCTGCAAAAGCCCCAATCTGAAAATGGCAAAAGTTTATAACAAAACTCATTACAATATCAAAGTGCGCAAGTAATACTTCCTCAAAAGCTTAGCATCTCTTAAGCTTTTAACTATTCACTTCTTTTCTTAATAGATATCATACCTGATTTCGGACCATTAGTACTAGGCTTTTACGAAGCTCCTCGCTGTACGGAACACCCTCCAGAAGAGTGACAAACGCATAAATACCCTGACCTTTCACCTGAAACAGGCAAGAGACTTGACTATTAGTTCCATTGGTTCCTGATTAGAACCAAACTTAATCAATTATTCACACTGGTAAACGAGGAACGCAGAATCAGGAACAAAATCAAACCGAAGAACCAATTACTAGACACCCTAAACATCATAAGTCATTTCTATTTAAGCTCAATGACTAACAAGCTAAATGTTCATTACATATGAAGTCTTATCAGTATCTTACTGTGCTTCATATCCCAACAACTTATGCATAGTTAGTCCACATACCTCATGGTCTATGCCTACAACAGCTGCTTCTGCACATTGACGATGTAAAACCAGAGCAGATTCCACTTCAGCAGTTCCGATTCGATGGCCACTGTGCATTAGAAAAAACACAAGTATAAGTACAGATTTGAGTGGTAGGAATATTATAGGAGGTTTAGAGAATATATTGACATCATTTCAAAAAAAATTCTTCTACCTGACGTTGATAACATCATCAACCCTCCCCGTTAGCCAGTAGTAACCATCCTTGTCTCTGGAATACAATATCAAACTTATTATTAACTTAGTAAAAATCAACCGACTTTGGATATTATCAAATACATTAACATGATTCTATCTAAGCCATAGTTGAAAGATGACACAGTAACTACAATTTTGGCTTTGTGAAAAGTTAGATAGATTGTCCACCTGCTGCAACCATCACCACTGAAATAATATCCGGCAAAAGGTTTAAAGTATGTGGTTTCATATCTATCATGATCCCCAAACAGAGTTCGAAACGCCCCGGGCCATGAACCTTTCACACAAAGATAACCACTACACTCGCCTTCGATTTCATTGCCTTTTTCATCAACTATGACAGGCTGCAGAATACACAGAGAGATAGAGATGAGAGTGAAGCCCTCCAAAGACGAATATCTGTAGGACAAAGCAATATGCTAAATTAACATTTGCACTACTGATCACAGACCTGAACACCAAAGAAAGGGAAAGTAGCTGAACCAGGCTTCTGCGGCCAAGCACCTGGTAATGGGGTTATCTGCGATTCAATTTGATGAACATGAGAGAGAGTATGCTGTAAGGTTTCAAGAGACATAAAGAGAGAGAGTAGAGAGTTACCATGAAGCCACCAGTTTCAGTTTGCCACCACGTATCTGAAATGGGACACCTTGAATCACCGACTACATTGAAGAACCATCTACATCAAAGAATCGGTAAGGAATTAAATATAGTTCCCATCCAACTGATTGCAAGAATTAAAAATAGAGATATTAGAGTTGAAACCTCCAAGCACTCGGATTGATGGGCTCTCCCACACTTCCCAGGACCCGTAACGATTTGCGAGAACAACGAGTTACAAACTATAACAATCAAAATAAGTTGATGATTTAGATACCCTAAAAGTATTATCTCCAGATAAGGCTTAAATTAATACAGCCGTAGTCTTGTAGCTTTCAAAGCATCATTACAATGCTGGTTACTTTTTCACCATAACAGAAAGATTGCATATATCTTACCTTATCGTCATCGCGCATGAGAGACCTCACCAACGTTGGGGCAGTATAAAATATAGAAATCTTGTATTTGTCAACAATATCCCAACAGCGTCCAGAATCAGGGTAGTTTGGAGCCTGTTCAAAAACAGATGGTATTATCACAACCAGCTGATCAATCAAAGTGAAAGAGAGCAATAGTAAAACCATTTCATCTTAACTGCTGATAGCTCTTGGCGTATTACTATGGGAGAGGAACCTAGAGTTGAATCATTGATTCAAGATATTAACTGATACTATCAGAGAGGGACCTAGAGTTGAATTTGAATCATTGATTTAAGACATTAACTGATACTATGGAGAGGGACCTAGAGTTGAGTCATTGATTCAAGACATTAACTGATACTATGAGCGAGGAACCTAGAGTTGAATCATTGATTCAAGGCATTAACTGATAGAAAATCATATACCACTAAAAATATACAATGTCTAAGTAGATTACCCCTTCAAAGACAACAACAGTGGCTCCATTTAGCATTGGTCCATAAGTAACATAGCTATGGCCAGTTATCCAACCACAATCTGCCGTACACCTTATGTTAGAGAAGCAAAGAGATTAGCACTCTATAGCATAGCTCTTCAGTAAGGAATTTTAACAGTCAAGACAAATGCATACCAGTATACATCTGTTGGTTTGTAGTCAAATGCATATTTGAATGTTGTAGCAGTGTAGATCATATACCCTCCAGTTGTGTGTAGGACACCCTTCAAAGAACCCATATTAAGAGAGAAGCATAAAATAAACTAGGTTAAAGATTCAATCTAACCAGGGACCAAAATTACCTTTGGCTTCCCAGTACTTCCACTGGTGTAGAGCAAAAACAAGGGATCTTCAGCATCAACCCATTCCACCTCACATGATGTTGGATATTTAGGAATGACATCCTAAATAGAACACCACGACCCACAAAAGACTTTAAGAACCATTGGAAAAATGAAATGAATGCATTTTCTCGAATTATAATGAAGGTCATTAGTTACCTGCCACCACACGTCTCTTCCATTTTGCCATTTTGTGTTTTCCCGTGTTGTCGCTGATGAGTTTTCATAGGTCAAGCAGACGTCTGTTTTAAAGAGGAAAAGACAAAACAGCCAAAATCATCAGTTACGAACAAGCAATGTCTGTTTCCTATCTTTTATTTGCTGTGCTCGGAAAAGAAACTTATCAAAAAAAGAGTAAAGAGATAGGAAAAAGGTAAACTGTAGGGAAAACCATGAAGAGCAAAAACCAGCAAATGATAATTGGGAACATCCAGTTAAATCCAAAATACAGGAAAGAGATGGAAAAAGAACCCAAATTATGATTTTGTTAAATAGAGACTAACCTACAGAGACTCCATCTTTAGAAGACTGGTCAAGTGCAGCATCAACAATAGCTTTAAGGTTTATAGTCTTAGGGCCTCTTTTGACAGCATTGCAAGTCAGTATTACTTTTGGCTTACAATCAACGATTCTTTGAGCAAGAGAGTCAGCAGAAAATCCAGCAAAAACAACCTGGGGGAGAATTGAATTAATTTTGGAAAACTTGTTTTGTGTTAATGAATTAGGTAAATGTTGCATTCTAGACAAATCTACAATTTTCAAACGTTACCGAATGAACAGCTCCAATGCGTGCACATGCAAGCATAGCGATGGGAAGTTCCATCAACATTGGTAAGTAAATTACGACAGCATCCCCCTTCTTCACCCCAATATCTTTCAAGTAATTAGCAAGCTGCAGCACCAAGGACAAGGCAAAACGCAGTACCAGAAAATTAATGAGAAAGAAGAGCTCTAGAGGCGGTTGGAGAGGACAAACAAGAGTGTTTATTATACCTGGCAAACTTGTTGAAGCAACTCAGAATAAGTTAAGGAAGCATCTACCCCAATTTCATTCCCTTCCCAGTACATGGCTATTTTATCACCCAAACCAGCTTCAACATTTTTGTCCAAACAGTTGTAGCAAATATTGGTGATTCCCCCTTTGAACCACTGGTCATACAAGATTACAGACATGTCAACACGACGAAAACATTTTCTCATAGGATATGCAGAGAACAGAGTAGGGAAAGGATTAGGAAAGGAAAAAAAAGAAGCAAAATATCCACCTCAATTCGAATAGGACCCTTCCTGACATCGAGATTTTCTGAAAACACTTGGTCACCCCATTTCTGCTTCCAGTAAAATTCAGACGCAATGTCAGACCAAAAACCAGCAGGGTCCTCCACCGACCTCTTATGCATTTCCATGTACTGCACGCAAATAACAAGAAGATCAATTAATATACAGATCATTAAAGCAAGTAGAGAAGACGAGGTGTGCTGATTCAGGACTCAATTGATGTTGGAAGATATACCTGTTGAGGGGAGGAAACAAGAGCCTGGCCTGAGAATTCCTTGCTGGGAAAGATGAGATCATTCTCCTCGGATGCAAGGGATTCTCCTAAAACGACGGCGTTTAACTGAGAGATCTTACCAGCACCTGAGGGTAGCTGGGACATGGACTCAACATGCCTCAGGTAATTGGAAGACATTGTCCTACGGAGGAGAAGATTGTCCGATGGGGATGATCTAGTATACACACACAATAATAACTTAGAAAACTGAAATCACAATGACAAATGTCTTGACCTATGTTATTATTAACTGAACCAAAAATATCCTTGTTAGCCAGCCAGCAAAACAACCAAATGATAAACCAAAAATGATCGAAATCAGAAGATCCAAAATCTGTAAGAAGTCAGACATAAAAGAAAAACTTCCCGGTCTTGCTCTAACAAATCTAGAAACAAAGTTGGTATTATTCAAACTCACCTACAGGGGAAAAGTCTCTAGACTAAAACACCAACTTCAAACAATGTACAAAACACTAATAAAGGAAGACACATACAACTATTACACTAACGAAAGAAGGCTGCTTCACAACGAATACAGTTAAAGAAATAAGCAACCAAATCGAAAAGTCTGAAAAATAAGTCCAAGCTTTTAATATTCTGAACAATTTACCAAGACCGGTTATTCTAAAAACCAGCAATCATGTTCAACATTCAAAGGACCATGAAAAGTTCATACTCCAGTGGGTGGCCAATGCAGTTCAAAGGACAGCTATTCAGATAAATAACCATCAAGACATAACACAACTCATCAAAATATCAATCATAACACAATAAAGATTTTAAAACCCCTAAACCCTGAATCATTATCCCTATTTATGGCTATCATCATATCAATATAAACACCATTAAACATCATCATCATATCATTATTATATTCACTATATCAGGGGGTTCCCAAACATCATTTCCCATACTCTCTAAATTTCGATAGAACAAAAAAAACTCACCTTTGAGTAGACGGAAGGATTCGAGATCCAAGTGATGATCCACTAGTTTTCGGATCCTGAACAAAAAAAAAATGAAGAGTCTTTATCAGATCCCGCAACAAAACAAAATCGGAAAAAAAGACTGAAACTTTTCGTAACCCAAAACATAAACAATAAACACAATAACCCAAAGATCATTTCTTTCATATTCCAAAGATCCTAGGCTTCGATTTTGGGATTGAATAAACTGGGAAAAATGACTTACTGGGTTATCGGATAAGAAGAGTGGAACGAGAAATTTACAGAAAAAAAAAAAAAAAAAAACTTGAGATTTAAAGAGAGGAGATGATCATAGACTTAGTCAACTCACCAATGAGCCAGAGCTGGAGACAACGGTGACAATCGGGGAAGAAGAAGCTATTTTCATTTTTTTTTTTTCTTTTTCTTTTTGCCTTAATTAAGTTAATTTATTATTCCTCTCTCTCTCTATCTCTCCTCTCCTGTTCGGTTTTCTAATTTTTTTTTTTTTTTAATTAGTTGTAATAATGAATAAATAAATCTCCTTGTGCTCACCTACTTATGTATATATATCCCTTGTGCATAAATAATATTCGCATTTGCCATGAACGTGACTCCCATACATGAGGCGTTACGGTTCGTGTCTGTGACCACTTAAGTACAATCAGAGATTTTGTCAAACGTATTGGACCACACGTATCTAAAAATAAGATAGTTCATGTGCGCACTGGTTCTATTACTTGTTTTTAAGAAACATATAAATTATTACTTCTGAAAACATATGAGATCATTTATCTACTTATAACACTGATTTTTAAATATCCCAAAAACACTGATCTTATCTTCTACGCATTTAGTGTGGTGACTTTTCAATATTTGTTCACTAGTTGACAAGTTCCATATATACAGTTAGATCTGCTAGTAGGACACACTCTTCTTCAACACGAACCAGGCACGGTCAATGGTTTGGATGGCTATATATATATGACCTAAAACTTATCAGAAAATGAGTTTGAAACAAAGAGTAGCCCAGAGACCATTAGGTTTTGTTCTAGCTCTATACCATCATCATCAACTAATTTATCTATTTGGTACAAAAATTATAACATCACAACGCAATTCATGTAAATGAAGTAGCAGCTTTGGCTTTCCTTTTTCTGTTTTTAGTCTTTGTTTTCTTCATCACCTTTCAGAAATTTCATGAACCAATACGCAGATGATTTTGGGTAACGGGTTAAACGGTTCTTGTAGTCTACATATACCAAACCGAATCTCTTGGTGTACCCTTGCGCCCACTCGAAGTTGTCCAGCAACGACCGCGCAAAGTATCCCTTTATGTCCACTCCATCTCCGTTTCAGTTTTCGTCATTTACAAAACGCTTACTCTGTTACCTCAATGTATAATGCGAATTACTTGATAATTTTCTACAATATGTCTATATCTCTCACTACAAGAAAACAAGCCATTTGCGACTACCGTTTGTGACTGAATGTTTAGTCGCAAACATTTGCGACGGTTTTGCAACTATTTTAATACCTATTAATGACCATACAAAATACGGAAGTAAAACCGTCGCAAAATTTACGACGAAATGACACAGTCACAAAAAAGTCGTTGCAAATAAGTCTCACCTTTACGACCGAATACATACTCTTTTGTAACTGATATTATTTCGTCGCAAAACAAGATGCATTTTGTGACTACTTTGCAACTGCAATTTTGGTACGTGAGAGTCGTCGCAAATAAGTCGCAAAATAGAGACTTATTTGCAACGACTTTTTCGAGTATCATTTAGTAGCAAAGTCGTCGCTGTATGTCGGCAAAAAATGTTGAGAATGTGGAAGATATTGTACTCAACTTTTGCGACTACAATGAAAACAGTCGCACTATGTCGGCAAAAAACGTGCTTAAAGTGTGTTAGGTGAACTGAAATTTTGTGACTCTTTCTATAATAGTCGCAAAACAGTGGCAAAATTTCTCTTATATATATGCCACCACTTCTTCTTTCATTTACATCAACTCTAAAGAGAAAAAAAAAATTGTGAGAAAGAAAAAAAAATCGAGAGGAAGGAAAAAAAAAAAAAAGAGAGAAAAAATAAAAAAAAAATAATAATGTGGAACAATCCTTCAAGAGCATGGATGTACAATCGGATAGATCCGTTCACTAATCATATCTCATTGGATTATTCGGCGGGTGTGGAAGAGTTCATCGATTTTGCCTGTAGCCATGCACAAAATAGCAGAGGTAGGTTTTACTGCCCTTGTGTAGTATGTCACAATTCGAAATCTTTGAAAGCTGCCTTTGTTTCGAATCATTTGCTAAGTAGGGGGTTTATGCCTAACTATTATGTATGGTATGAACATGGTGAAGATTATGATGTTGTTGGGGAGGGAACTAGTAGTCATTATGCTAATAATACAGATTATGCTAGTGCTAGTGAACCAATAGGATTTGATGGGGAGAATATATATGCTGGGATGGTGAATGATGCATTTCATGGTTCTGTACCATATAACGAGTATCATGAACATGAAAGTGGAAATGATCATGTTCATGAAAAACCCACCTAAGAAGCAAAACAGTTTTATGATATGCTAGCTGCTGCAAACACGCCACTGTATGATGGATGTCGGGAAGGGCAGTCGCAGTTATCGTTGGCAGCTCGGTTCATGAACAATAAGGTCGACTACAATTTGTCTGAAAATTGTATGGATTCATGGACATGACTGTTTACGGAGTATTTACCAGAGGGTAATCAGGCAACCGGTTCATACTATGAGACGGAGACTTTGATGCGAAAGCTAGGATTACCGTGTCGTACATATGATGTATGTATATATAACTGTATGCTCTTTTGGAAAGATGATGAGAAGTTGGAGCATTTCAAGTTCTGCGGCAAACCAAGGTATAAGGCTAGTGAAGGAAGAACAAGAATACCGTTCAGTAAGATGTGGTACTTACCGATTGCGGAAAGGCTGAAGAGAATGTACCAATCTGAAGACTGCAGCTTTTATGAGATGGCACACTGAGCACAGCTCTGAGGAGGGATTAATGTGTCATCCTTCAGATGCGGCTGAGTGGAAGAATTTTCAGCAATTGCATCCCTCATTTGCAGCAGAACCGCGCAATGTTTATCTTGGATTATGTACAGATGGTTTCAATACTTTTGGGATGTCGAAACACCATTCGTTATGGCCAGTGATATTGACTCCATACAACTTGCCTCCTGGGATGTGCATGAACACAGAGTATTTGTTTCTGACGATTTTGAATTCAGGACCGAATCATCCACGAGCTAGTCTTGACGTTTTTCTCCAACCATTGGTCGATGAGTTAACAGAGTTATGGTATAATGGAGTGGAGGCATATGATGTGTCTTTAGATCAAAATTTCAACCTTAAAGCTGTCCTTTTGTGGACTATCAGCGATTTTCCAGCATATGGCATGTTGTCAGGATGGACAACACACGGAAGATTAGCTTGCCCAATTTGTATGGACGATACAAATGCATTTCAATTGCCAGCTGGTAGGAAGACATGTTGGTTTGATTGCCACATGAGATTTCTTCCTGCTAATCATCCAACGCGAAAGGATAAAAAAACACTTTCTCAAAGGCAAACACGTAGTGAACGACTATCCACCGCAATATTTGACGGGTGAACAGGTCTTACATGAGCGTATAAGAAATGCCGAGCCGCCAAAGTCTTCTGACTGCGGAGGAAATGGGCATGAAAATAAAGTGGATGGTTATGGAAGTTGGCATAACTGGCACAAAGAAAGCATCTTGTGGAAGCTCCCGTATTGGACCGATCTTAACTTATGACACAATCTTGATGTGATGCATATTGAGAAAAATATTCTCGATAATCTCATGTACACTGTTATGAATGTGAAAGACAGATCAAAAGATAATGTGAGGTCCCGCTTGGATGTTGCAAGATTTTGTGATCGAAGTCAATTGCATGTTGATGCTGGTGGGATAGCTCCTTTTCCTATTTGGAGATTGAGTGCGAAAGGGAAAAAAAGCCTACTTCAATGGGTCAAAGAAGATTTTAAATTTCCAGATGGGTATGTAGCTGATTTAGCTAGTTGTGCAGACATCAAGGATAGAAAGTTTTCAGGAATGAAAAGCCATGATTGCCATGTGTTTATGGAACGATTGCTTCCATTTGTGTTTGCAGAGTTGTTACCACGTGACGTCCATCTTGCAATATCAGGTAAAAATTTGATATATATATATATATATATATAGCAATTTAATTTTATTTATATGTCAAATTAATTAATGATTTTATTTATATATTGTAGGGATTGGATCATTTTTCCGTGACTTATGCAGTCGATCATTGGAGCTAAGTCATGTCCAAGTCCTGAAAGCGAATATTGTGATGATTTTGTGCAATTTGGAGAAAATATTCCCACCTTCGTTCTTTGATGTCATGGAGCACCTTCCTGTACACCTACCATACGAAGCCGAACTTGGTGGTCCAGTCCAGTATAGGTGGATGTATCCCTTTGAAAGGTTTTTCAAACGCTTGAAAGGGAAGGCGAAGAACAAAAGATATCCCGCGGGATCAATCATTCAATCATATATTAATGATGAGATATCATACTTCTCAGAACACTACTTTGCTTCAACCATTTCTACAGCTAGTAGAAGGAGGTATTTTATACTTAAATTATAATATATAATGGTCTTTTAAATTAACATGTAAGGCTAATTAAAGTTTGAAATATTTTTCAGGTCATTGCGATATGATGCGGGTGAGGTTCCTGTATATCTAGTACCCGTACCAGATATATTCACTCAAGTCGGTCATCCTAGTGGCCAAGTTACCGAGTTTTGGCTGTCTGATAAAGATCAAAAATGCGCACATGCATATGTATTGCGGAATTGTGATTACTTTCGTCCCCTAGAGAGGTATATGTTTCAGATTATTTTTATAGCAATTTCTCTTCAATATATTTATGGAATAATTGTCTTCTATATTAGGGAAAAACAGTGTGTTGGACAATCAAATTCGGTATGAATATCCAGAACTCACTGATGATGAAGTCACATCGAAAAGAGATGAAGATTTTAGCGATTGGGTTTGCCAATATGTAAGTATATGTAAATAATTTAATATAAAAAAAATATTTTACTGAATGGGTTCACTTCTTATGTAGGTGTCTACAATGAAACATATCCAAAGTTTTCCTCCATGGGTTCATGAATTGGTTGATGGTCTAGAAAACAAAGTCAAGTCGTGGCCCATGTATTTTACCAGAGGTTACATGTTTCACACGCGTGAACACGGGCAGACGAAAAAGACAATGAATTATGGGGTATGTGTCCGAGGGCAAAATTATTATGAAGCATCTATGGAGGATGATATTTTTGGGACCGTTGAAAACATAATCGAGCTCGAGTATCCTGACATTATTAACCTAAAGATAACACTTTTCTACTGTGACTGGTTTGACCCAACGGTTGGCAAAGGTATCCGCATGACAAATGGAGGCATCATAGACGTGCTTCCGTCAAGAAAATACCGAAATTACGAACCGTTTATTTTAGGTTAAGTTTCTTTTCACTAAATATTTTAATTAATTTACCTACATAGGTATATATATTATTAAATAAATATTAATTTTATATGTTCCGTTTCTTTATATAGGTTCTCAAGCTGATCAAGTGTGTTATCTGTCATATCCATACACTAAACGACCTCGCAAATCGTGGCTTACAGTATGCAAATTTAATCCGAGGAATGTTGTTCAAGGGAAGTTTAACGATGATGATTTGGTTATATTGCAACAAACTGTTATTGAGGTAACTCCGACTTTGGTTGAAGAAATCATCATTGAGAGTTTAGTCGACGAGAGTCATCAAGATGAACCAATCGATTTTGAGATAGAAGATGGTGAAGGAGAAGACGAATTTCAATGTAACTTGTCAACATCCGAAGATGAAGATAAAGATGAAGAACTTGCATATGAAGACTAAATGTGCATCTGATTTGTAAAATATTGTCTCTATGTTAAAATCAAATAAACTTACTTCAATTATAGTAAAACTTAATAGCTTGATTAATCTGGCAATTTGCAAGTAAAATTAGTATCTTAAAGTAAAATATAGTCACAAAAGAGTTGCACATTAGCGACCGTTTAGTAACTAAACAATATAGCAATGTTTTGATTTGCAACTGTATTGCGACGAATAAGCGACTAACACCTGAATAAACTCCTAATGTGTGAAATTCAAACTTTTAAATTGACTAGTAAAATACAGTCACAAAAGAGTAACACGTTGCCACCACTTTGCAACTCTCTTGAGACTGCTTTGCAACCGTATTGCGACGAATAAGCGACTAACACCTGAATTAGCAACGTTTGTGCGACTCTTTTCCCACTCTTGTTATTTGTGTATCTTAATTTCATTTTTGAGATGTATGTACATCCTTAGATATACATTTATACTTGTATTTGACTGAATTTAGTAACTAAAACTTTTTTAAGGTCATAAATTTCAATGTTAACAATGAATACATGCATATGTTCCAAAGCCATCTTTGTAAAAACATGTCACCATGGAAGAATGTGTAGGACTTTAGGAAAATGTAATTCTTATGTTTTAAAAGCAATGTTTTACATAATCTTCCTATTTTATATACTCTTTACTACTAGAATGAGTGATGTATGGATGCAAATAAGCTCCTAATGTGTGAAATTCAAACTTTTAAATTGACTAGTAAAATACAGTCACAAAAGAGTAACACTTTGCCACCACTTTGCAACTCTCTTGAGACTGCTTTGCAACCGTTGCTACTGTTTTTGCGACTGTTTTGCCACCCTGTTTTGGCGGTTTATGTTCCCACCAATAAATTTGGGAAATTTGTCTAATTATTTACGCGTTTTTTCCCCCAAAATTTTATACTGCGACTCTTTTGCGACTACATTGCGACTTTTTTTCGTTAATAACTAGGCAAACACTTAAACGTTTTAACACTTCTTATTTTCTTTTTTTCAATCGATCTAGGGTTTTTTTTTATTTTTCTCTCAAAGCTCTTCACTCTCCTTCTCTCTCAAACACATCGATCTCTCCTTCTCTCTCAATCTCTCAATCCTCTATCGCTTTCTCTTTAAATCTTTTTCTTCTTCTCTCTCTCTCTCTCTCTCTCAATCGTCGATCCGATGCCTCCTAAGACCAAGGGTGCTTCCAGAGGTCGCGGTGGCAGAACCGCCAGCGGTGTCCGAATCTTCAATGGTAGCAAATCCTCTTCTCATTCGTCGAACCCTTCTGAACGCACACACTCTGCGACACAGTCTGCAACCCATTCACATCAAAGCCGTCCATCACAGTTTCCCCCGGACAAATCCAGCGCCAATAAGTAGTCCATTGCCGACTACAGATCCACCATCGAGGACAAATCAACCGTCGAGTAGTCATCCACCGTCGAAGACAAATCAACCGTCGAGGACAAATCAACCGTCGAGGAAAAACCAACCGTCGAGTAGTCATCCACCGTTGATGACAAATCAACCGTCGAGTAGTCATCCACCGTCGAGGACAAATCAACCGTCGAGTAGTCGTCCACCGCGGAGGATACTTACACCGCCTCTAATTCCTCAACAAGCGCCTCTTCCTGTTCCTCACCCTCAACTGCAACCGGAGCTTGTTCCAGAGGGAGATAATGGCGAAGAAGAAAACGAGGAGGAACAAAACCCTAATCAAAATGTCGATAACTACCAAGATCTGTTAGATGGTTTGCTAGCTCTTCCAGGCCGAGAACATCTACCACTCTTGTCTCAGCATCCTATCCCTGGAGTCGAAACTCTATGGTATAAACACTCTCTCCTCTTGTAATTTTTCTGTAAGTATACTCGGTATGTCACATAGAATCTTAAAGCATGAATATGTTCAATAGTTTGATCTTTAAGTATACTCGGTAACACTCTCTCCTCTTGCGGTTATAGGTTCACTAAGCGGTTGAGATTAGATATTCAATAGTTTGAAGTTCAATAGTTTGATAATGTTCAGTAATCGGTTGTTATTAGATATTCAATAGTTTCAATAGGTTATTGGTTCATATTTTCAAGTAGACTTACTCAGTTAATGTAACAGGTTTAACCGGCACAAAGGAAAGCTTTCTCGAGTCATTGCTGGAATCTTAAGGAGAAATTTTGATGGGCCTTACTACAGTTGGAAGGTTACTCCACAACGCATTCACAAGCGATACTTCAGGACATTTGCAGTAAGTCAAATTATAGTTTTGACAATGCTTTAAACACTTAACTCTATATATATGAATTGGTCAATTTGCTAACTTAAATGTTTTGTGTTATTGTAGCGGAAGTATAATTGGGATATCGGGATTACTGAGCTCGTTAAAGAAGGTTTCTTCAAGATAGCAAAGAACAGGATGAAAGGCATTGTCAGTCAAGTTAGGACGAGTGGTGTACAACCACCATGGATTGGTGATAAAGTATGGCCTATTATTTGCGAATATTGGAACACCCCTGATGCCATTGAGAGGAGTGAGAATGCTTCTCATTGTAGAAACTCGGACCGTGGAGGCCTTGGAGTGCACAAACACTTAGCTGGTCACAAATCATATGTACAAATTCATCAAGAAATGGTAACACATCTCTTTCCATCCATTTCACCTCAAAGTTTTTCTACAATTTTCATAATTTAATGTGCTTCACTATCATTGTAGGAGGAAGAGTTGGGGCGTCCTGTATCACTTGTCGAAGTGTTTCTTAAAACACACACTCGGCCAGATGGATCATTTGTGGATCAAAAAGCCAAACAAGTTGCTGAGACCTATGAGAAGACCATAGAAGACAGACAAACTGACACGGACAATGATGGTCCAGATGGTTCAGAGAGTTCAACACATCGAACTCTTTCCCTTGAAGAAAGAAATGAAATCTTCCTTGAGGTAATTCGTTTGTCTTTTGTGTGTGATTTTTATTTGTCAATTTTGGTTTCTTAATGTGAATGATGATTGATGTTTATTCTTAGATTAAGAGTCTCCTATTTTTCTTAAAATTGTTTAATGAGCTATGCTTAGTAACCTAGAATATTTGATGTTGATTCTGCATTTGGTTTTCTGGTTTGTGCTGATTAGCGAATGTTTATCTTTTGGTTTAGTGTACTCAAACAGATAACAGAGGTAACCCATTTGGCCTTGGATCACTTGTTGAGACACTAAGGAAAGGAAAAAGGAAAGAGATTTATGCGAGCTCTTCTGCAGAAACTCTTGCGGAGCTTCAAAATCAACTTCGGTGCAAGATATCTGAACATGAGTCTGAGAATGCACGACGTGATCAGGAACACCGAGAGTCTCAAGCTGTGATCAACAAGCTTGTCCTCTTTATCTCTGAAAAAATTCCTGAATACTCAGCTTTTACGGTTCCTCCTCCTGCAGCCACCCAACCAGCTATTGCGTGTACAACCACTACACAACCCATCGATGGAGGCACCACACCACCCTCCACTCCAGCTGCACAACCCACCGATGGAGGCACAACACCAGATGCCAATACCCCTACCTCTAATACTTCTTCCAACTAAACTTCTAATTCCCCTTTTCTTTATGTATGAACTTGCTTTTGAATATTGTTTCTTGGATGTTTAGGATGATCTTTTTGTTTTGAATGATAAGTTTGCTTGTGTGGTAGTTTCAATCATCATTCCTTTTGATTATTAGCATTTGAGATTCCCAGATTAATCACAAATAGGATTGCTAAAACGTTTCTGATTTGTGACTAAACCAATTAAAAAATGTGACTCTTTTGTGACTATACCAATTCAAATAATGTGACTATTTTGTGACTAAACCAATTCAAATAATGTGACTATTTTGTGACTAACACAATTCACAAAATGTGACAATTTTGTGACTAAACCAATTCACAAAATAGTGGCACAATAGTTACTAAACACGAACTCCTTAGCGACTACAAAAACAGTCTTAACATTGTCGCAAAAATAAACGACTAATTTGCGACTCAACTGCTACTAAACTAAAACAGACTTTGCAACCCTTTTGGGACTAATAGGTCGTCCTTACTCCGTCGCTAAACCCAGACTCTACCGTTAATCCCAAAACGGTCGTAAACATACAACTATTATATGTAGTCACAAAACTGTCCCTAAGTAGACTTCGTTGCAGTTTAGTCGGAAATGTACAACTACCAATTCTAGTCACAGTATCGTCGCAAATATACGACTATATAAAAGAGTCCGTAATCCGTCGCAAATAAGCGACCATGTTACGACCAACATATTTTGAGACCGTTTTCTTGCGACCGTAAAAAAGAGTCGCGAAGTAGTCGCAAAACCCTTATTTGCGACTAAAGAGCGACTATAGTAGGAGTGGCAAATGGCCTGTTTTCTTGTAGTGTCTGTTTCCTAAATATTTTTTGCTAGTAACATATGAAAGAAGGGAGAATTATTCACTCACTTGATAGCCTGAGAGACATTGGCAAGGTAACTCTTGAAATAGGCAACTCTAAGCTTATCATCGAGCATATCATGGATAGAGGCAGATCCGTCATCTTCATCATCCATACCTGCTGTGTTGGACCAAGAGATCTAAACCTCAGGATATATAAAATAGAAGTTTGATATGACCATAAATATTACTTGTTTAATGCTAACAAAACTGTTCTGGTCCTCTTAACAAACTATCCACTGTACCATATTAAACTGAATACTAGAATTATAAAGATAGGTAGATACCATTCTCAGTAACATATACCGAAGCAGCCTGTCATTAGATACATTGTTCAGTTGATTACTAGCTCATGCATACATGTCTTTAGTACATGTGCGTAAGAGTTAATAGAGTCATTAGATTTAGCGGAGTCTAAGACGAGAGTTCTTACCCTTTTACCTATTGGCTCCCCATTTTCCCATTCAACTGCGCACAGAAAAAGAAGAGAGAATAATTAATAGGATGTTAAAATAAGAAAATGCTAGCGGTAAAAGTAATTTCAATGTTTGTCTTTGTTACCAGCCCTCTCCATTTCTTGTGCATTGTAAAAATCACTTTCAGCCTCTTTGTTTGAGACATGAGATATCAACCTCGATGTGTAGTGGTTTAGGCCAAGAAAGTCCCATGAGTTATGAAGCATTGACTCTTTTTCTTCCGGAGTAAATCTAGGAAGTTTGTCTCCAAGTTTCTGGCGCATACTTGCAGGATAGTCTCCAAAAGATAAATAAAAAGTCTCCAAAAACCAAAGGATCCAAGAACCTGCAAAGAATTTTAATTTGTCATTTCAAAGAATGATATATAGTTGCAAGTGAGCAAATTATTTGACGCATAGTCAGCAAATACTTTATATGATATTTATCAATTTCTTAAGCAATAATGACATTTATGCAACCTTAACATATGAAAAGCCTATGTTTAATAAGAAAGGGAGTATCACACACAAAGATTCAAAGACTATGTAGGATTTCACTGCACCCTTGGAAATAGTAGAATAGAATAAGTGGATTATATGCTCTGGTGCTACCATTACGAAATATAAAATCAATGATGTATCTCCACAAATGATAAATACTATTAAAAATCATAAACTATAAACCTAGAACGCATAAACTATTTACTACAAAATTTCACGAACTTATGTCCAGCCGTAGGTGTAAGCTACATAGCCACTACATTTATAGCTCAACACATCAGCAACACGATTCCATTCCAAATATTAATGATTAAGAAAGTGTTGATTTCATATCCTACATACTATCCAAGTTGAAAGTCAATTCGCCTATCAACAACAACCTTGTCCTTCAGTTTCTCTGAGTTTGGCTTCGCCCACTCCCAATCAACTGACAAAACGATTTGTCGACATTGATTTTCCTAGATTAATATATGTAAGCCCAAAGGTGCACTGATAAATAATGAAGCTCTTGATGCATCTTCCCATAACCAAAGGTCTACGTATAATAAATAAAAATTAGGTTCATTAACCAAAATAATTATAGTACCTTGTACTTGCTTCTATATATAGAAACAGCAGTTGCATGAGCCAAAACCTGATGATGCGAAACCAAATATGGTTCGATCAAGGGCTTCTCGTTTCTTCCAGGTGCAAATATACCAATACAGTGTCCATTCACTGAGGTCTGAAGAGGTTCATTTAATGTGATCCAATGCTTCTCTCTATCACTAAAATTTGCAACACAAGCATCTACATATAGGCCAAAATAATCGCTGCATGTGAATAAAATTTAATGTCAAAACAATAAGTTCTATGAAAAGTGCCGCATTCCTTATTTTAGCCCTCGGAAGGGTTCATACAATAAAGATAAAAAATAATAGCCCTCGGAAGCATAAACTAAATCTTGGTGATGTGAGACTAAATATAATCAGCCCCACTTAAACTTGCACAAGAAAGGGATCATACACAATAATCCTAATAATAAATGTGTTTATCCTTTTTTATACGTAAATTGAAATAGTATGTTTACTACTTACACAATTTTCCTATTTGTCCAACCTCTGATTGTTTCCTGGAGATGTGATGGGAGATCCCAATGGTATAGAGTTACAAATGACTGAATACCTACAATACTAATCATTTCATGAAAGTATCATCAACACGAAGATGAAGAAGCTCATTTCAGTTAGATTAAATACCTTTTGCAAGACGTCCATTGATAAGATTGTTGTAGAAAGCGATGCCTTCTTCATTGACTTCAGTCCCCAAGCCATCTAGAACAAAAGACAATACACCCTTCAGTCAGTAAACGTTTATATTTTTTCATGAAGTCTATAACACAAGAACAAATACTGGTTTACAATTCTTTTGTATACTAACTTATGGCCACATGCATCAATGCTAAAGGAACTCAAGATTTCAAGTTTTGTAGGGAACCCCACGGCTTTGAATATCCTGGATCTCATAGGAAAATACTGATTACTTCAAAGATGAAGAGTCAAACAATATGATTCCCCAAAATTAGTTATCAAATGATGAAGGTTCTAAAAGGAAAATTTCACCTTCCAACAACTTCGACATGAGCTACACTAAGATAGGAGACATGGAGATTTAAGTATAAAAAGAGAGATGATTAGTAAACTGCAAACACACACAAAACGGGGAAAACGAGTTGTAACTAAAAAATGAATGAGAAGCGATCTCACACTATAGTTTAACTAGATTTTAATTAAAACGAACAAAAAGAAAGTAAAAAGTAGCAAGTTTAAATGACAATATAGTCGAACCTAAACCTACCAGGAAAAATACGAGACCAGGATATAGAAAATCTGTAAGCACCAAATCCTAATTGTCCTATAAGTTCAATGTCTTCCTGCGAAACCATTGAAATTTAACCGTATTATTAGCAAAGAAAGATGCAGACCATAAGAAGATCATCATACATATTACCACTTTAAGCTTCACTTAACCTTGTATCTGTTGTAATGATCCACAGCAACATCACTATTACTTCCATCAAGAATCTTCCCTAAATAAAAAGGAAACAAACAATGTTAATCTACCTAGTTTTCATCATTTGACATGAGGATAGATAAGCTGAGAAGGAAACCACAAACCTTCGAGATGAGTGAACTTATCCCATATACTCTTCATTCCAGCCTCCTTCAATCTACAAAACCACCATCGAATAATACTTAGCTCAGACAAAACTAAACTAACACAGCTTATATGAAGCATCTTCAAAAAAGCCTTTTGCTAAGTTACAAACCACATTCAAAACAAAGACATCTAATCTTCTAAAATCGGATTTGTACTTTAATTCCGGAATCAACATTTTACAGAAGATCAAAGTGAATCAAGGAATTGGTACATTTGAAGAGTAGAAGACGAAGCGAAAACTAGAAAGAAGAAGGTAAGACTCCAGATCTTGGAGAGTGAAAGGGAGAGAAAGAAAGTGATATATCATGGTTTTTAGGTGTTTTTAGCCATGATATAAGTCTTATCTATAGAGTCATTTTGAGTCTTTATAGGATTTAGCATGGATGAGAACATAATGCAGCTAAATAGAAGGATTTGGAGCACATTCAAGCATAGAGGCTGAAGCTGTAAAGTTGGGAGACAAATTTAGAGAAGGTATCGATCGATGCAAGTGATGGTGTCGATCGATGCATCATCCAGCAGAAGAATTGGAAGTTTTCTCACAAGTTTTGAAGATTTACAAAGTTGCCCCAAAGTTTTCCATATTTGCATCATTGATCCCCGGACGTTTTTAGGAATATAAATAGGATTTTTGGGTCATTGTTTAGAACTAAGCTTTATTTTTTCCTGCAACTTTTGAGAGCAAAACCCTGAGAGATTTTCAGAGAGTTTTTGGAGAGAAGAATCAAGACTCCTTCAGAGAAGATTCAGAACTCATATTCTTCTCCCTTTAATCTCTTAATGCTATATATTTTATTCATGATTTGTGTTCTTACAATTATGTCTGAGTAGATCTACTTGTTAGGTTAAGGGTTTCTCATTGGGGATTTCATAGATTATTAGATCTGTTTATTTTGGATTCATTATCTTTCTTGTTCTTCACCATAGGTTGTTTTTAATGCTAGATCTTTGATTAGTCATCTGGATTTAGATATTAGGATTTTGTGGAAAAACGTCTTTTTCATACCTGGACAATTACGATATGTTGAATTCATACATCAAACTATTGACTGTGCTTAAATATACATGCAATTTTAAAATTTTTGAATTTCATACATGAACTTTTGATTTTGTTCCTAAATATACATAAACGTGTTTAATAAGTAACTCTGTTAGTCTTTCCGTTAATTCATTTGACGTGGAATCCACATGTACAAAAATAATGAAACGACGTCGTTTTGGAATATGGTGAAAAATTAAAAGTTGAAGCTAATCGACAAAGGCTAAGCTACCATCGAACCCAAGACCTTTCATGAACAAAGGAAAGTTAAATACCATTGAGCTACATAAGCTTTTGTTACAATAGCAACGAATATCTATATATATAATAACAATGGTGGTTCATCTTCTTCTCCCTAACCCCACATTTTCATGAACCTGCCTCTTTCCTCTCTGTTTTCCGGCGAGTTTCTCCGGGAAAGCAAGGTTTCCTTCGTTTATCAAAGCCTGCGCGAGATTGTTCAATGCGGAGCGGAGATGGGAGATTTGGTTTATGAACAGATGCTGGAGATGGATTTTGAATCGGATTTGTATGCCAAAATGGGATTGTTGGGTAGAGCACCTGTGAGAGATCTTGTGTCTTGGAACAGTTTAATTTCTGGGTATAGTTCCCATGATTACTACGAGGAAGAAGATGAACCGCCATTGTTATTATATATATATATATTCGTTGAAGTTACAAAAGCTTCTGTAGCTCAGTGGTAATTAACTTTCTTCCGTAAGTAAAATGTCTTGGGTTCGAAAGTAGGCTTAATCAATTTGCTTCAATTTTTTTATTTTCCAACATAATCTAAAACGACATCGTTTCATTATTTCTGTACACGTGGATTCCACGTCATAGTGACTAAACGGAAATACTAACAGAGTTACTCATTAAACATGTTTATGTATATTTAGGCACAAAATCAAAGTTTATGTATATTTAGACACAAAATCAAAAGTTCATGTATGAAATTCAAATATTTTAAAACTGCATGTATGTTTAAGCATAGTCAATAATCCGATGTATGAATTCAACATATCGTAATTGTCCAGGTATGAAAAAGACGTTTTGATATGAGAATATAATTGATTTTCCTGACAAAAATCTTTGGTGAGCAAAATTACTTTTTGCAAAGAGATTTGAATTAGTGATTTTCTGAACTTATCTAAACTTGAACTTGATTTTATTGCTGGTTTTTAACTTGAAATTTGCAAAGAGATTTGGATTTTCGGGTTTTAAAACTTAGATAATATTTGCAGTGAAAACTGTTTTGTTTTATAATTGTGTTTAGAGTTCAAGAACGGTGCTTAATTATTGAATCCTGCTTGTTTAATTAATTGATATGATTTTCCATGATTTCCTGAGAATTTTTCTAGGCCTAGCGTTTTTAATTCCTAAATTTAGAACACTTTTTAATTCTGTTTCTACATTGTTTTTAAATTAATATTTTGATTTACCATAATTAAAAGATTATTAAATATATTGTGTGAGTCTAGAGTTCTTTTGGATTCGATCCCTAAATACTACAATTGATCTCTTAATTTGAGAGAGTAGCTCTAGGGTAAATTTGAGCATATCAGAGAGAGACCTAGTAAGCGGAAGTGGCAACGCCGAAAGTGAAGGTGGAGGGGAAACTAGAGCGGTGAGTGACCGGAGGGATGGCGAGATGAGTCAAGTTAAGCTTCTGCGCCATTTTTATCGATTGAAATCAACAAGTGTGTATGTGTGTGTGTTACTCACCCGACGCAAGATCCAAAAGATGTGGAGACAAATTATCAAATTTTTTGTTTTAGGTTTATTCTCATTCTGATATCCATTAAATTCTTCATATGATATTTATTGTAATTACATATTTATGTTTAGGGGTGTATATTTATGTAATTATGTTAAAAGGACAAATCAAAATGTTTTCTTTTTATAAAAATAATACTTCTAAAATATGGTTTACTGATTATAATATTTGAAAGTGTCTATTGAAATTCGATGTAATTAATTTGATTTTTCTTTTTTATCACTATAACCTCATTCATTCATTAGAGTGTATGGATACAAAGTGTAAAACTGAACGAATACATTGAGTGATAAAAAGATGAATTATGTATTCTGAATTGACTAATCGTTGTGACTTAGCCAGTTTATCTGCAATGAGGTTTGATTGATGTGTAGTCCACTTGAACTCAATCGAATCTAATCGTGTAGCCCATCCTCTTGTCTCTTAAATCCAATTGTAAATATCAAACCTTGGACTTCCACCATTGAGTACATTTACCAAAATCTGACTATCACCCTCAAAATTCACATTTGTGAAGCCACTGTACCAGGTTTGTTGCATAGCATAAATGAGACTTTGGCTTTCAGCTTCAAGAGCCGACGCAACAGCTACACCTGTTGCCTGACCCGCTTCACTAAAAATACCCTGGTCATCCTGGATTAACTAAGCTGCAGTCGACCGTCTTTCCTTATTGATAAAGCTGCCATCATGATTGCATTTTATCCAACCAGAAAGGATTTTTTGCCAAGAGTAATTAGTTGGTCTGGAGTTCCTGCAGGGACATGGAACATTGTAATTAAACCTTATATTGCTTGTTTCTATTGTTAACCATTCATCTGCTTCCTTGGCTTCTATGAGATCACGCTGCCAACTATTATTATGGTTCTGAAAAGTTAGCTTGTTTCGACTTGTCCAGATCTTCCATAGGATCTAGAACGGTAGATGATAGAGTCTATCATAAATCCTCTGATGTATATGGTAATCAAAGATTGCTTTAATCTTGGACTCAATTGTCTCATCTAAGTTTAGTAGACATCTGATTGGGATTTTGGAGCCACCGCAAATTTGCAGGGCATGTGGACAAGTGAAGAAAAGGTGTTCAGTAATTTAATTATTTTTTATTATTAGGTTTTTAGTTATTAAAATATAAAGGAATTTGTGATGATATATTGTTATGATAAATCACTAAAACTGAAGAATGCATTTCTTGAGATAAAGAATCAATATAAGCATTTCTTGAAGAAAAGATGAAACAAGCTATTTATGGTGGAAAGGTTAAGATGGAATGGATGATGATGAATGTATGCAATGAATGGTAAGGTGTTTCAATTCCCCTTATGCAGTTGCAGTATAAGGGGTATCAATCCAATTTGAGTGTTTGTAAACAGTTAAGATATGCATAAAGATCTAATTTAAGCCAGATGAAAAGGATGTTGCCACTAACAATCCTATGATGAAAATGTAAAGTGTAGAAGGTAAACTAAATGAACTAAGAACTAAATGCAAATGAAACAGAATGATTAAGACAGTAATGATGCAACCAACAGAAATAGAAACTAAGCTAAAGAACAAATGCAAGACAATAATGAACAGGACACTAAATGGATGCAGCAGAAATGGAACATGAATGAAACAAGACAATCACAAATCATAAATAGCAGAGTTCTGGGGATGAACTCGAGCCAGCACTCGACCGAGTGTAGGTCGAGTGAGTGGTCGAGCTAGACTAAACGCATAAACAGAGCAATGCAATAAAAACAGAGTAATGCAAAGACAAATCAAACTACAATCAAGCAACATGATTAAGACTGTAAAATCAATAAACAAGGAAGGACTTGAGGAGGGATTCATGGGCTGGACTAATGATTGAGGCTATCTAACTTGATCAACAAATCTCAAACAACATGAGCTAATCTCTAGACATATGAATCCAAGACAAGTTTCTCCCACTCTCATGGTCAAGAAACAATCAAACCTATGCATTTCTAGACTTGCTCTCACATAGTAAAGAATCTACACAAGCAGACAGTAAGAAATATGTCTCATACCAAACAAAACCTCTAATCTCTTAGCAAGCAAGATGGTAAGCTCTAGATCTAGCCTTATCTATGCCTCTTAAACATTGGTGTGATGCTAAGATGCTTGAAATCAGATCCTACCCTCTCAGATATAGGATCAACATTAAGAACATCTACCCTAGAAGAGATCTACAACAATCAAGCTTGATCAAACCAAACAAACCTCATTCAAAGCCCAGCCTAACCCATCCTCAAGATCCTAAACTACTACTCACAAGAACACATGATAAACATCAAAATCATAAACCCAAAAAAGATTGAAACTTGCATCATTAGATAGATAAAACAAAGATCTACAATATTGAAAAAGAAATGAAACTTAAATTCTCAATATTAAGAAAGTTATTAAACTAACAATATTGAGGAATTTAATCTTTTTCAAGTACAAGATCTAGGAAAATAAAAAGCAAAAGGAATAAATCCCAAAAAGGTAAATACTAGGTTTAGAGAATATCTAAAAAGCTGACTACTTTTGTGGCTGCAGGTACAAGGCTTTATATAGGAGGGGAGTGGAAGCCCTAAAAATGCTAAAAGACAAAATAGTCAACGGCTCGGTCAACTCGACCTGTGCTCGGTCGAGTGGCAGGTCGAGCTGGCTTCTCTCGTGCATTGTCCACTCGGTCGAGTCCTCCTCAGCACACGGTCGAGTGTCTGGTCGAGTGTGCGGTCGAGTTGGACTCCAGACCTTGTTATTTCAGCCTTAACTCTCTTGCTTTCCCTTCATGATTGCTTCACTCCTTCCTCAGCATTGCTTCCATGCTCCTTAAGCTTCAAAATCACCTGTTTATGCATGAAAATATGCAAATGCAATGCAACTAAACTCTAATGCATGATTAGTCCTAAAGCTATGCAATAATTGTGAAAATGGATAGCAAAAGATGCAAAAGATGTGAATATACTAAGGGAAAACAGGATAAAATATATGAACATCAACACCCCCAAACTTAGTCTTTGCTTGCCCTCAAACAAATAAGCAAGACATAAGAAGGTAGGTGAAGTTTGAAAGTGGGATCTCAGCTCCTAAAGCTTGCAAACAGACCATCTAGAATCAATGTCCAAGTTACTAGTACTATGATGCAAGTTGAATGAGCTGTACTTAAAGACTTTAGACAAGCATGTCACAACCTTTACTGATTTGAGCCTTAGATATCCACATGCATTCAAATCAACCATTTCCTTTAACATTCATTAATCAAGAACATGAATCAATTCTATGCAATGCTTAAACTCATTTGGCTTGGAGGTAAAGGTTTTGAGACAATGATGGTCTCTTTTTAGAGTGGGGCTTAACAATATCAAGGTTCTCTCATAAAAAATGGATTGAGCTTTAGAAGAATGCTAAAGGTAAGAACACCTAGACACATACAAGAATAAAATCTTGTCCACCCAAAGGTACCCAAAGTGTTTATCCTAGCAATCTAAACCCAAATGATCCTAGTGCTACCCTTTAACTTCTTCTTTTCTCTTTCACCCTTTTCTCTTTTGGTTTTCAAGTCTTAGGAGAGGTTTCTTATTTGATCTTTCTAGTGGGATGGGGGATTCTTACTTATTTGCTATGGTTCTCTTTTCTTCTTATTCTTAAGACATACAAGCTTTTTGCTAGACTTTTCTTTTCTTTCTTTTCTTTTCTTTAACTAGAACCATCTTCAACATTTTTTTGCTTCCCATCCTTTCACTAGACTTTAGCTTAAACACAATCTCCTCTTAAAGACTCTACCCTTTTTCTCTTCCTCTCTTTTCTTCTTCTCTCTTTTTTTTTTTTCTTTTCTTTTCTTTTCATAACAGCCAAGTCCCAAACCCAACAAAAGAACCACCTAGTCCTATCTAGTTTGAAAAATGCAAACTAGAACTACACAAGGCTTTACTCTTGTCAGCTCAAACCTAACACTTTCTACCAAGCTCAATCCTAAAAATAGGCCTCACACACTCAAGAATAAACATGGCTTGAAAGAAGGGTTGGTTAAGGGTAGGGGAAACTGATTCTTAATGAGGAAATCAGCTACTTGGATCAACAAGAGTGGTAAAAAAAAGAAAGATGATCCAAATATGTATATGGTATCCATGAGTTTAAAGCAATGCACACATTGATAATTGAAAGTCAATATTAGGTTCTTATAGATAGGAAATGGCATCAAATCACAACATGCTTCAATTTAGACCAAATGCAATGCAGGAATTCAATGCTTGGTTCAATCTTATGCTTCTAACCACTCAACTAGCATCAAAGTACTATTAACTTGGGCATTGATCCTAGTCTAGTGAATGAGCAAGCTAATAAGGGAATACTCATCATAGATCCCTAATGCAAGCAGTCCTATATGATAAACAAAATACTTGAATATGCAAAGCAAACTACATGAACACTCTTTTTTTTATAAAGATTTTTGCAAAAATTTTCAAATTTTTAGGGTTTTTCTATGCCTTAGATGCTATGCAAATATTAATATGATGATGCTAAAAATTTGAAATAAGAAAACAAAACACAATGTCAAATGCTATCTCAAACTCTCCCCCAAACTTAAATCACACAGTCCCTTGTGTGAAAGAAATTTGTTTGAGGATTCAAGACTTAAAACAAAACACACAATATGAAATGCAATGGTATTTACAATGGAAAGGTGATAGTGTTACCTCAAGGATTGGAGAAGAAACTATCCACATCCTCCTACATGCTATCAAAGGTGTAGCTGGGGTCTTGTTGGTGACTTGGAGATGGGGATTGGGGCAGCTCGACGATGGCGATCGACCGTGACTCGGTCGAGTGCATGTCCGAGTGGGGTGGTCGAGCTGGCTTGCGAGTCTATTTTTCCAAGTCCAATTCTCTCCAAACCCATCTACACTCTCATTAAACAGCCTGCCCAACACAAACATAAAACAAAAATATCAAAACTACAAGGAAAATAAAGCATATGTACATTGATACCTTAGGGACTTCCTCCCTAGTGAGCTTGTTTAAAGTCACTAAGCTTGACTTCTTCTAGCTCTTCAAGCTTGAATTGGAGACCAAAGAGGTGATGAAATCCCTCTGGTTCTACTTGATAACCTTGGTGTTCCTTCTTGATCACTACTTCCTTGACACTTGAACCATGTTTCTTCTTAAACTTGAGTCTTGGTCTTGCCTTCTTTAAAGACCTCTTGTTGAGATGAGCTTGAAGTTCCTTCACTAAACCAGCTAGCACTTGAACTGACCCCTTTAGTTCTTGGACAGTCTTAGCTTGGGCTGAACCTTTAATCCTAGGGTTCCCTCCTTCCTCAAAAACTTCACAACTAGCCTTTTTCCCTATCATAAAGTGCTGACCTTCAATAGTAGGCTGATGAGTAGTATTATTGATGTCAAACTTCATAGTGAAGTCGTTAGCAAGGTGGAGCTTGATGGTTCCCATCTTAACATCAATTACAGCTCCAGCTGTGGCTAAGAATGGTCTTCCCAAGATGAGAGGATCTTCTGGCTCTTGGTCCATGTTCATGATCACAAAGTCAGTTGGGATTCTAGCCTCCCCTATCTTTACTGGGAAATCTTCAATCACTCCAAGCACATCCCTCTTTGATCCATCCGCTAGGCCAATATAGAGATTGCAAGGCTTAAAATATTCATATCCCAACTTCTCAGCCACTGAGTATGGCATTAGGCTCACTGAAGCTCCTAAATCACATAGGCACTTGTTGAAGTGCATGTAGCTGATGGAGCAAGGCAGGTTGAATGAGCCTGGATCCTTAAGCTTGGTTGGAATAACAGCTTTCCCAATCTCTTTCAAATCTTTCATGTCTTGGTTTTGAGCCTTCTGCTTGGATAATTCAAGAAGCATGTCCTTGAGTGCAGGATGGTGAGCATATTTTTCCAAAGGAGGTCCTCTATCTTCCTCCTTCTCCTCAATGACTTCCTCTTTCTTCTCAATGACAACCTCCTGTTGAATAGCCATCACTTCCTCTTCCTTCAAAGCCATCACTTCTTCCTTCTCAATGACTTCTTGATTTTGTAAAGCTAACTCCTTCGCTTGTTGCAAAGCCAACTCTTTCCTTTTCTCAATAATTTCCCTGAGTTCTTTCAGCTTCTGTGCCTTGAAACGTCCTGGGAATGGTAGAGGTGGTTTGTAAGCTGGAGGAATGTACTTAGCAGGCTTAACAACTTCTGTGTCCTCAGCTCGATCGACCACTCGATCCTGCACTCGGTCGAGTGCACGCTCGAGCACTTGGTCGAGTGCTTTGACGGATTCAGTCTGCTGTGCACAAGTTTCACCCTGGGCTTCAATAAATGACCAATCCTCCCCACCTTGAATCTCATTGTCCTCAGTGACAGCATCCTCATAGAGATTAAGAGCTTTAGCTGTAAACTCCCTTGGGTGTGGAATAGGTTCTTCAAGAAGTTGGTTTGGCGTAGGAGATGAAATAGAATCAATGGAGCTCTCCATGTACTTGACCTTGGATTTTAGGTCATTAGAATAGGAATTCAACGTTTGGTTCAGCTCAGCAAACTGCTTTGCTACCTCAATCTGCCCAGTTTCTTGCCCAAGTAAAAGTTGTTGCATCATAGCTTTTAAGTCAGGTTCTTGGCTTTGGTAGGTATGAAACACTGGAGGTTGACACCATGGATCCTGAAATCCTGGTTGATGTTGCCATGGTACTGAATAGAACATACTGCTGTGAAACATGATGACTGACTCGGACAGGCACTCGGTCGAGCACAGGCTCGAGTGGGTGGTCGAGTCGACTGGGAACTGATGACTAATTGTATCCGGCTTCTGACTCGATCAGGTGCTCGAGCACACACCCGGTCGAGTGGTGGTCGAGTTGATGGTCGAGCTGGTACCTGAAACTCAATCACAGACAAGCAGAAGAAGAAACAAGATCAGTAGTGAACAAGTGGATAAACGAACTTAATCTTAGACTTTTATGGATCCTAATTGTCACAAAAACACACTCAAGTAGGCAACGGCGCCAAATTGAAACAAGCTATTTATGGTGGAAAGGTTAAGATGGAATGGATGATGATGAATGTATGCAATGAATGGTAAGGTGTTTCAATTCCCCTTATGCAGTTGCAGTATAAGGGGTATCAATCCAATTTGAGTGTTTGTAAACAGTTAAGATATGCATAAAGATCTAATTTAAGCCAGATGAAAAGGATGTTGCCACTAACAATCCTATGATGAAAATGTAAAGTGTAGAAGGTAAACTAAATGAACTAAGAACTAAATGCAAATGAAACAGAATGATTAAGACAGTAATGATGCAACCAACAGAAATAGAAACTAAGCTAAAGAACAAATGCAAGACAATAATGAACAGGACACTAAATGGATGCAGCAGAAATGGAACAGGAATGAAACAAGACAATCACAAATCATAAATAGCAGAGTTCTGGGGATGAACTCGAGCCAGCACTCGACCGAGTGTAGGTCGAGTGAGTGGTCGAGCTAGACTAAACGCAGAAACAGAGCAATGCAATAAAAACAGAGTAATGCAAAGACAGATCAAACTACAATCAAGCAACATGATTAAGACTGTAAAAGCAATAAACAAGGAAGGACTTGAGGAGGGATTCATGGGCTGGACTAATGATTGAGGCTATCTAACTTGATCAACAAATCTCAAACAACATGAGCTAATCTCTAGACATATGAATCCAAGACAAGTTTCTCCCACTCTCATGGTCAAGAAACAATCAAACCTATGCATTTCTAGACTTGCTCTCACATAGTAAAGAATCTACACAAGCAGGCAGTAAGAAATATGTCTCATACCAAACAAAACCTCTAATCTCTTAGCAAGCAAGATGGTAAGCTCTAGATCTAGCATTATCTATGCCTCTTAAACATTGGTGTGATGCTAAGATGCTTGAAATCAGATCCTACCCTCTCAAATATAGGATCAGCATTAAGAACATCTACCCTAGAAGAGATCTACAACAATCAAGCTTGATCAAACCAAACAAACCTCATTCAAAGCCCAGCCTAACCCATCCTCAAGATCCTAAACTACTACTCACAAGAACACATGATAAACATCAAAATCATAAACCCAGAAATGATTGAAACTTGCATCATTAGATAGATAAAACAAAGATCTACAATATTGAAAAAGAAATGAAACTTAAATTCTCAATATTAAGAAAGTTATTAAACTAACAATATTGAGGAATTTAGTCTTTTCCAAGTACAAGATCTAGGAAAATAAAAAGCAAAAGGAATAAATCCCAAAAAGGTAAATACTAGGTTTAGAGAATATCTTAAAAGCTGACTACTTTTGTGGCTGCAGGTACAAGGCTTTATATAGGAGGGGAGTGGAAGCCCTAAAAATGCTAAAAGACAAAATAGTCAACGGCTCGGTCAACTCGACCTGTGCTCGGTCGAGTGGCATGTCGAGCTGGCTTCTCTCGTGCATTGTCCACTCGGTCGAGTCCTCCTCAGCACACGGTCGAGTGTCTGGTCGAGTGTGCGGTCGAGTTGGACTCCGGACCTTGTTATTTCAGCCTTAACTCTCTTGCTTTCCCTTCATGATTGCTTCACTCCTTCCTTAGCATTGCTTCCATGCTCCTTAAGCTTCAAAATCACCTGTTTATGCATGAAAAGATGCAAATGCAATGGAACTAAACTCTAATGCATGATTAGTCCTAAAGCTATGCAATAATGGTGAAAATGGATAGCAAAAGATGCAAAAGATGTGAATATACTAAGGGAAAACAGGATAAAATATATGAACATCAAAAGAAAATGAAGGGATCGAGAAGATTGGTTGTTATAAAACAGTGGACTGTGATTTTTATTGTATAGTTTTGTTTTAAGTTTATTGAGATTCAATTTTTATAAGAAGAAAAACTTGAAAACATCAAATTATGTAAGAACTTAATAGTGAGTGAAATCTATCACATAATTTTCAATATATATATATATATAATGTAAACTGTTTTAAAAAGTTTTTCATCTAAAACTAATACATAAGATTGAAATAATAGCTCTTATGCGTTGTTTGCGCGAGCCATCTATAACCACCTGTTAGTCAAGGATTTCACAATTCTTCAAGTTTGAATCCGCTATGGTTACAAAAGATTTTGTCAAACATTGTAAGTTTTTTAAAGTTGAGCATCTCTTTGGAAAACTCATGGAATCCTTATAATTATTTCCATTATATTATCTTAGCTTCAAACTGTATGAACTTCCTTTTTTGAGATCTTAAGTGTATGAAAGTTCAAAAAAATCACCATTATATTAAAACGAGACCCTTAATAATGACTAAATGATTAAGTAAAAAGGAGGCAAGAGAGATCAAATGCATGATTGGTTTAATGAAAACATCATGCTTTCATGCTAAATTTGAAGCTAATTGGATGTTTTGGACGTCATTCATTTCTACATTCAATTGTTCTATACTTCAATCCAAATTCCAAGTGCATACAGAAAGAAAAAAAATATCATCTCTAAAAGAAAACGAACACATTACATACTCTACAAACTTAGACCATCTCTAATGGTTTTCCCTAATTTTTTTCTTTTATAATATAAATATTTATAATAGAGGTGAATTTTAGAGGAAAAATAACTATCTCTAATTTAGAGGTGAGAATAGAGATGGGTTGGAGTAAAACTCACCTATATTATAAAAAATTTTTATTATAAAGGAAAAAAATAGAGGATTGGAGATACTCTTAGAGGTTGCCCTCATGCCATTACTTATTGAACCAGTTCACATTATTGAAACCATTTATTTAATATTAATCATCAAACTAAACACAAATACATGCAATATGCACTCTGGTTATGTGCCTTTTCCTCTGCGCGATTTTGACGGAGGTACATAAAAGCGAGGCGGAGGAGGAGAAATTGGTCGAGGTGGTGAACTTGTAGCTGCTCAAAATAAATAAGATTGCTTCATTAAATATAGTTTTATTATATTTAGTTTCTTTATTCAATAATTTTAACAATTAAATATAAAAACATATTGTAATTGATTGGGTCATACATCCCAATCGGGATTCTATATAATTAAGAGAAATTCAAATGATTTAAAAATCATGATGTATAATCTGATGGAGTATATAAAAACTTTTTCGATAGGATCCTAAATTTATTTTTATATAACAATTAACAAATAATATAGACGAAAATATAAATATTTGTAAGTATATGGGTTAATTACTTTATTACATTTTCTTTTTCCCTCAATTTTTATTAAAGAAAAAGAACCCAAAAAGTAAATTCTATCACATAAGAACCATCTTTATTATTCTGTTTCTTAAATGAAATTTATTTTAAAGGGAATTTTTCATGGTGATTAAAATCGTGAAAAATACTTAGGTTCACCCCTAGAGGTGAACCCGATTATTGTCTAAAATCGTAAAGTCAAAAATTAATTTAACATATTTTCTATATATGATGCCATGATAGTTGTTCTTATAAGTTAGAAGAATGTTAACAACAAAAAACACTCGAACATAGAAAATAAAAATAACGTATATAACTTCTAAACGTATTGAAAAATTACAAAAATCAGTTGCAAGTATCAAACATGATATATAATATTGAAATTTAGAAAACTCATAAAACTTTATAGAGAAAAAATAATGTAAATACTTACATTGGTCGCTTTGGGCTTGTGTAAATCTGACTTGAGAGGAGACAAAGAAAAGCAGAAGAAGCAAAGATAGAAGAAGAGAAACTAAATGCGATGGCCACGGGGGTTCAAAATTTTAAGTCGCTTTGGTCCAGTGGTAAAGAGAAAAAAGTCTCGTCACCTGGGTTCGAGTAGCATTGGCCACAGGGGTTCGAAATTTAACATGGTTTTCTCCGGCTCCAGGAGATTAGTTTTTGGGCCTAGGAAGCCATTAGGATTACTCCTGAGTTATCAAAAAAAAAAAAAAAAAAACTAAATGCGATGTCTTTGTAGCCATTGGTCCACTTTGTCACATTATCATAGCAAAACACCATCTCACACTATATATATAGAAGTAAATAAAGCATCAACAATATATAAACTCATCAACTACTTTTCCACTCAACCATGCTTTTCAATTCTTTCCGAGAAATTTCTCCGCAAAAGGTTAGTCCTTGGTCGTTTTAATACAAAAGATTCATGAAAAATATATTATCGTCTACGAAATAAAATTTACGATCTTATATATTTTTCAATCATATGTTTATATAAAATTATAATGACAAAGTTTATATCTATTAGCTGTCAGAAAAGGGTATAACTATTAATGAGACGTACCAAATGAGTATATAAAACTGTAACCACACATTTAAAGGTATAAATTTGAGAAATACCTTTGGATAGCACTACTTTAGATTTTTCTTCCAAATGTAGCACACACGCTTAACTCTTACAAATCTAGCAATTTTAAATATTGAGTTTATAACTTAATATTCAGAAGAAAAAAATATTATTTAATACTACAGTATTCGTCGCCGTGCTCAATCGGCTCTAGTGAACTCTTTTCTATTAAGTTAGAGATCGAGATCGACAACAATGGCCATTCCAAGGCCATCAACGTATCTGGACCCAATGATGCTCCTTAGGGCATCTCCAACCCCACTCTATTTTAGAGTCAAAACTCTATTATAGAGCAACATTTGCTCCAACCTTACTCTATATTTTACTCTAAAATAGAGAAAATAATGAGATTGCTCTATATTTAGAGTAACTCTATTCTCAACTCTATTTTTTTACACTACCTCTATTTTAGAGTCAAGTATAGAATAACACATTGGAGAAAAATCATGCTCTATTTTAGAGTTACTCTATAATAGAGTAAAAAATAGAGATATACACTGGAAATGGTCTTAGGAGGACAACAACGGTGGTGATTCAATTGGCAACCGCACGCATGAACTTTGTATGCGTCTAGTTGTTAAGTTAGTATTGGCTCAATACCAACTCTAAAAAACCTCCATGGTTATGAATGGAGATTCAAACATAGTTTTAGCAGTAATAATTTCTTTTTGATTTTATGTTTAAACATTCACATTTAGGTTTAGGTTTGCATTCACATTCACATAGATTCAAACATAGTTTTAGAGATTTTATGTTTAAATGTTTAGATCTTGTTCTTAAATTGTATTCTTAGGTCTTGATTGGAAGAGCATATGAATAAGCTTTTTTAATTTTATTATCCAATCAACATTTATTAGGAGAGCATATAAGAGAGCATTTAGAAGCTGCAGATGCTCTCATATGCTCTCTTCCTATATGCTCTCATTTGAAGCATTTCCCAAGCATTTAACTCTAAATTATTTATATATATTAAAATAATTTTAAATAATTAATTTATTTTGTAAAAATAGAAAATTATGATTTTATAAAAGATAAATTTATTTGTTATAAGATAATATATATGAGAAACTACTTAATTATATTATTTAAAATATTATAATAATTTATTTATAACATTAAAATATTAATGTGGATATAACATTTATAATATATATTATTTTTTATTTTAGTTTAATGTGTCATGTTATATATAATTTAAAAATTTCTTGAAATTAAAAATTTAAATATAGATATAAACTTTTATAAAAAATATAATATATATTAATTATTTGTAACTAATGTGTTACATTATAAATATATATAATTAAAACTATTAAATTACACATTTATATATATAACATTTTATAAAATTTATTAAATGTAAGATAAATTTTAAAAAATTATATAGCAATAAGTGATAATTAGTTTTTAATGAAACACATTTAAATTATATTTTTTAAAACTAATATCATATATTAAATATAAATATAATATCTAATACTCAACTGCTATACCAATCAACTTATATTTAGTCAGAGCATACAGCTTATGCACCTTAATGCTTATGCTGCATAATGCTCTAGTATATGTGGTTCCAATCAACCCCTTAAAATATTGTCCCTCTACATGAAAATATGCAATTTAGGACTACAGTTTGTGACCTTAGTTTTTTTGTCGCAAATATATGTGACGATTTTGCGACTAATAAACGACTACTCATAAAGTAACGGCAAAACCGCCATAAAATAAGAAGATGCATATATTTATTACTTATGAAAATGTATGCATATACAATAAACAACATAATATAAGTAATCATTATATTTTCAAATATAAAAAAAGTGTACATAAAAGCATATTATACATCCCCACATAAATGGTCTTCAAAAACAAAAACAAAAAAAAACAGAAAGTAAGTAAAAATAATTTGCATGTTCAAATTACCATGCTAGTTAAGCTCTTATCTATCACTAGATTCAAGATACATATGTCATTTTCTCACTTAACTTTTCCCTGGACTATATCTTTAATTTTCAAGACAGTTAATAAACATCCACTCATGAATTCTTAGGCAAAGAAAACTCCACAACAGTCATGGCAAGTACTGTAGTATAGAAAGCTAACAGCCTCAGGGAAGCCAGATTATGGTACGACGCACAAGCCAAAACTCCTAAATCTCATCGGACCATTCCACTTCCACAAGACCAGGAACCTCTTCCTTTGAGCTTCTCTTGCTTCGTGGATGCTGCGTGGTCACCCTCTTCTTGTCAATGTGGTTTAGGATGGGTACTCAAAGACCCGATTACCCAACAATCATCATCTTTCTCTACTACTAGAGACTTTGTGGGTTCTGCCCTGGTAGCAGAAGCCCTAGCCGTATGCAGTGCTCTCACCATGGCTGCAGGAATGCACGGCGTCCTTAATATCTCAGTGTTCTCGGATTCCAAATCCTCATGACACTCATCAATGCAAAGGATAGTACTACAGAGCTCAAGGGGATCCTCCATGACATAGCTCTGTTAAAGTCCTCCTTTGCTTCTATCTCTTTTAAATTCATTCCAAGAGCTAGCAATGTTGCAGCTGATTCTGTCGTAAATCTGCCTTAATGGCTCGAAACTTTTCCTCCTGTAATGGAGTGTAACTCTTTATTTGTAGTTAATAAAATTCTAGTTTGTCCCAAAAAAAAAAAAAAAAAGCTAACAGCCTTTTTGTTTGATTTTTTTTTTTTTTGATAAATGCGAATTATATTCATTGCCCATTATGCACTGATGTAATTTAAAAGTTCCAAGCTGATAAATGCTACACAGTTTTTTTCTTTATCGGTCTAAATACATTTCAAATTAGGTTGAAACAATATCTAGTGAATCCGTATAGTGAAAAATTGGTAGTGACCGAGAATTGGAGTCACTCCATGTATCACTTTGACAATCTTTACACAGCATTACATATATATCGAGTATTGTTCCTGTATATATTTCAAGGACGTGTGGCATGGGTCAGGGTCACAACATCTTCTTGATTTCCGAGTCGAGGACGTCTACATGGTGGTGGTCTCTTGGTTAGTACCTGGGACGAAATATCGTATTTGGCAATAGGAGCTCCACATGATCCTGATGGTGGAGTATATATTTCTGGACCCATACCGCCACCTATTTCATAACCAAGATATTAGTGATAAAAATTCCCTACACTATTTTCTCTCAATTCCTGGATTTGAAGAACAACAATGACTGTATAAAAACAGTATCCATATATCTAATTTGGAGGAGCCAAAAGACTGTAAAGCTCATGATCTAAACAAGTTTTCATTTTACTTTAATCTTTACCTATACTTCAGAACATGAAAGATCGCAAAAGCTACGAATTCTGTGATTCTCTTATTATGTGAACTGACCTGGAATACTAGCTTCTACAAGACCAATCACAAACAACAGACAAAGCAGAAGACGTAGCAGACGAACATGTGACGTTCTCTTCATCACCATTGGCTCTTCTTACCTTAAATAAACTTAAAATATTATGAGAAACTATAAATAAATAAGAGACTTTTGTATATTGATACCTATATGTTATTAAATATAGCATTTAAAATGAACTCGGTTGGTAAGGCTAGTTGCTATATTTCCAACTAATTTTCCTCTCCCCGCGTTACGACTTATTTACATGACTGGGGGTCACTCCCGGTTACGCCCGGTATAACAATTAATTGGTTAGTTTTAAAAATTTAATTTATCTTTATAATGTTTTCTTATATTTGAGTATATTAGTTTTTAAATGTCCTACATATTTGCTATTTATAAACCTTGCCTAACAATTATCTCTGTTTTATAAATTGTTAAATATTATAGATCAACAAATGTTTATGTATGGTATTAAAAAATAGTAGATTTGAAGCTTTCATTATCTTACATCATGAACTGTTTATGTAGATGGATTTGAGAAGTTACACTTCTATCTTTGACGAACATTACTGTCTTTGTTTTGTCTTTGTTTTGATTCTACAATTTTTCCGTTTCTTTCATACCCCCGGATGAAACTATACTTTGGTATTTCGAATATTTAATTGTCACAATAATTTTACTCTGCAACATGATTAGCAGTGTAATTTACTTGACTTATATATGTTAAACAATGACGCAATAAACAATAACCAATAAACTATATGAAATAAATTCTTTGTTCTAAAAAAACAAAGAAAACAATAAAAAACTAAACAATGTTAAAATCTTATGACAATGGGTAGGTTATAATTTGGAGAGAAGGCAATTTCTCTTTTTTTTCGTTCACTGGAGAGAACAAACGTTTATATTTCTAATTCTCTGCGATTTGTATTGTTCACCGGAGAGAAGGAAACGTCTATCTCTTTCTCTAGCCACTGTTATCGGTTGATTCAACCTGAGAATTGGGTTAAATTCCTGAGTTGCTGACTGACAGTGATAGGAAGAGAAGTGTGAGTCGTTGTTGGGAAAATAGATCACTTTTCAGATCTTCCAATCGGAATGGAAATCTATTTAATTTTTCATAGAGGTAAGCTTAACTCTATGTTCATCCATTTTAATGATTCGGTTTTAAAACAGCAATTTTATACATGGCGAAACTGTAACAGCAATTTTAAATTTTCGATTGATTTTCTTCTGTTCTGAATCTGTGGTTTGTTGTTTGATCTCACATATCGAATCTGCAATTAAGAAAGTTCGGTTGTTATTTGTTACTTAATCGAAGACAACGAGAGATTTATGAGCAGAGATAGATTTTATTCTATGTCACGGGACTGAAACTTTAAATTGGAAATCAAATAGGTGTATTAGACAATAGAAATTGATATCATAGATTGTAGATTATCTCTATGAGAGGATCTAGAGCATAGTACTCCTACATATAGGGCAATTATGTTTTTCATACAACCATAAAATTATACATTCATGATGATAGATGTGTTTGCAATTGAGATTGTTGATATCATTGCGCCTTTTGAATGTTTGTAGACAGATGGTGCACTCTTCATTTTCTTCTTCTGCTGTTGGTTGTCTTTTTGAAGTCTCTAGCTCAGCAATGAGAACGTCCGTGTCTAATCTGGAATTGGCATGGAGGTTGTAGTCTGTAATTGTCAAAGTTAAAAGAATAGACCTACCTATTGGAGGTTCTGTCATTCGAACAGCATCGAAGAATTGTATGAACCTTGATGTTATTCTTTTTGCGTCGTTGTCTTCAATTTCATGATATGATAGAATATAGAGTAGGTTGCTGCTCAAAGTTTGCGAGGTAGGTCCTCCACCGTTAGGGGTGTAAGGGATGCGTATGTTGATGTGGTTTTGATATGTGTTTGGTCTTCTGATAATGACAGCGATTTCATTGGATCTTTGAATGTTAGTGCTGAAAGTTTGGAATGAAAAAGTATTGACGATATTTGGGGTATATGCCATTGTTTTTTTTGGTAGCTATTTGGTGTTTTTTTGGTTGGTCTTTGGATTAGAGAGTCTGTTTATTTATACTTGAGTGTAGTCGTTTGGAGTTCTCTTGTCGGTTTGGTTATTTTTTTTCTGTTTCGAATTCCTTCTCCATTCGTTGGCCTTAGTTTCTAATTTACTCAAAATATTGAATGAGTCTTGATGAGGTTAGTGTTAGACGTTTAATACGCTATAGCTACATATTTTGAAAGCTTATACAGGGAAGGCGATCCGATTATTTGATAGTCTTGTTGGCTTAAATCAGTTACATTATATTGGTTTTGTTTTTTATGAATGTAGAAGTTCAATATTTTTAATTATATTTTCGTAATAATGGTTTGTTTTTGTTTTCTACAGGCCTTTTATGGAAATGGCTGAAAGGCCATTTAAATGTATCCATTATGGTTTGGCCCTTGTAGCTTGTTTGGATGTGTTTTATTTAAATGGGGTTGTACCCTATTTTTTTCTTTGGGCCTTTTTAATTTTTACAAAAGAATATTGTTTGTTGATTATTTTTAAGTTTTTTTTTTGTTTTCTTGCTTGGACCAGTCCTCAGTTGAGCTGTTAATTTATACTTTTGTTAATGTATATTTTTTAAAAAACCTTCTTTAGGATAAGTTTGCTGTGAGGTTCATATTTCTGTTAAAGACAATTGAATGGAGATAGAATTGGGGTTGTTTTTACAGATTACACCCACTCATCTGATGCTGGTCCTGCTGCTCCTGAAGAACAGCTCCTTCCCCTCCAAAGGAAGAGAAGGTTGAGAAACCAACCAGTGCTCCTGAATCGAAGAGTTCCAAGCCAAGGTCGGCTCCTTCAGAAGATCGTATTTTTTCCACTACTCTTGCAAGAACGTTGGCTGAAGATAATAGTGTTAGTTTCCTAAAAAATTTACCAGAAAATCTCTAGTGTTTAATCCCCATGTTCTTAACTTTTTGTCTTGCTTTTCCTTGGAAAATATTAGGTACCTCTCTCAAGCATCAAAGGCACAGGTCCTGAATGACTGATAGTAAAGGTTGATGTCGAAGATTTCTTAGGTATCATAACGCCTTGGCTACGCCCTTTCCTTATTTTTTCCCAGTCTTTCTTGCTTCTCTTGACCGAATTTATCCATGTCTCCTAATGCATGATCCTATGGGACAGCTTCAGGTGGTAAAGAAACTACTGCCAAGCCTTCCAAGCGCATGGATTCAAAGGTTCCATATCTGGACTATGTTGACATTCCTCACACTCAGATACGAAAGGAAAATACCTATATAACCTTATATCTTGATTGCTTGTGGTATTTCTAGGTTACCTTGACCCACGATCTCTCTGTTTTGGGCACTATAAGCCAAAAAATCCAAAATTTGTTAACTGTATGAATTTGACAGGTCACAGCCTCACGTTTGGCATTCTCAAACCAAACTATTCCTCACTACTACCTGACAGTGGATACATGTGTGGACAAAATGATGGGGTAAGTATTAAGTTTTCAGATTATGTATTTTTTTATCAATCCATGGGTGCCAAACATAGCTATTTTTATATGCAGTCTTAGGAGTCAACTCAATTCATATCTAGAGATTTCTGGTGGGAAACTATATCTGTAAATGATCTTATTCTTAAGGTGCATCATACTTCCTTTCTTGCAAGCCTAATTAAATATTCTTCTCTGTTATGCATTATGAAACCTTTTCTTATTCGAATTGCAGGCAAGTTCCTCTGTGCAACAGTTATGGACAGACGAATATATCCGCCAGTAAGTACATATTCTGCTTCAGAGGTTCATGACAACTTTGCAAATCATCTAGTTTCATAGTTCTTATTTCACTCTTTTTATGTACAAATTCAAAAATGTGAACATCAACCGACATGTAGTGTATCTTCAATATATTCTGATATTTGAAATCTGAGATTATGTGTTTTTTTTTTTGTAAATATAACTGTAGGATATACAAATTCGAGATTAAAGAAGAAGTTCTTATGTTTGGTTAACAGGAACTGGGCTACTGGACGTTTTCATAAGATTATTCTGATGTAAGATCTGTTTCTCTCGTTCTTGTAGTGAATCTATGCTTGAGTGTCTTTTGCATCCATCATCTTTCTCCGACTGTGCATTCTTCCGTTTGACCAAACCTGAGTATGTATATTATTGTAGATTGAGATCAATATTTTTTGTTTTTCCATTGAAATCTATGAATGTTAGTTTGGACTATCGGATTAAAAAGCTAGAACAATTCTTACTATTGGGGTTTTAGAAGGTGGGTCTACTGTCTGGACTTCAATGGCATTAGATCCTGCAACATAAGAAGATATTGTTAGTATATTACATTTGTTAGGTACTAAGTGTAGTGGTTTACCATTTTCTTTGGGTAAGTCATTGTAGATTTCCTTGTAGACAATATTTGTTATGCCACCTTTTTGGAACTGTTCTCCTTGTACAATAGTGAGACCATTAGGTGATGTAACTCTTGAAAGAGCTACGTAGAGTTGCCCATGACTAAAAACTGGAGCTGGCAGATAGAGGACAACATTTTTCAAGCTTTGTCCTTGACTTTTATTAATTGTCATGGCATAGCAAACTCTAACTGGAAATTGTCGTCTTCGTAGAGTGAAGGGATGCTCTGATTCCGGGGGTGATAAGATAATTCTTGGTATTAATACCTTCTTACCAACATGAGTCCCTGTAACTATTTCAGCTTCTATAACTCTTTCTCCTAAATTAGTGACTATCATTCTTGTACTGTTGCACATTCCTTCCTTTTGATTTATGTTCCGTAGAAGCATTATTGGGACTCCTTTTTTGAGGTTTATCTTGTGCTTGGGAAATCCAGGAAACTCTAAAGAGTTTAAATACTCAACAGGGTATTGAGCTTCATAATCTGCTCCGACTGTATCCGCTTTACCTATGCTATCTGAGCTTAAATATTCTTTCGCTTCCCCCGAAACCTGAGCTAACATGTAGGCATTTATCTCATCGACATACTCATTCCTTGGAGTTAGGATTACTCGTTCTATCAAATCTTGCAAGGTGGTGTGGGAGCTTTGTTGTTGCGGATATGCTGCTTCAATGATTTGTTGGAGTTCATGTCCTTTTGGTTTAAAAAAAAACGAATGATGAACTTGTACGACTTCACCATCATCTTCATCATTGGCATCATCTATTTCAAATGTTGGTGCGGTTCCATTGCCAATAGTTAGAAGCCAAGCAGCAAACCTTGTTTCTGAATGGTGTAGTCTCATGTTTGTTTCGAGCATCAATACTTTGCAGGAATTCCATAAATATGAGTGGCTTATAGATGCAAGTACTGTATCTGCTCTTGTTCCATGTTGTATCACTGGGAGAATCTGCCTAAAATCTCCGCCGAGTAGCACCGTTTTTCCTCCAAAAGGTTTTTCGCTCGCTGAACAGTCTTCTTTGGAGAGCAAGTCTCTCAATGTTCTGTCAAGAGCCTCAAATGTGTGACGATGAGACATCGGTGCTTCGTCCCATATGATCAAGTCAGTTTTGATTAATAGCTCTGCAAGCATTGTACCTTTCTTTATATCACAGATGGAATCTTCAGTAACTATAAGAGGTATCTTGAACCTTGAATGGGCTGTTCTTCCCCCAGGGAGAAGCAATGCTGCAATGCCAGATGAAGCAACTGGTAGGACTATCCGTTTTTCTGATCTTAATTTGGAGATTATTGTCTTGTAGACAAATGTCTTCCCAGTTCCCCCAGGGCCGTAGAGGAAGAATAGTTGTCCCATACTGTTGTAGACGGATTCCGAAACTGCCTTGTAGACTTTTTCTTGTTCTTTATTAAGTTAGTTGAACAGATGATGATGTTCTTCTTCCTCTTCTTTTACATTGTACTGTTGTTCTTGTCACCATAAGTTGTTCCCTAATTCTTTTAGAGCTTTCAAATCTGGTTTAGGCATATCATTGAAGTCCATGAGTGAGCGTTCATGTTGGTGGAGGATCTGTTCTATCTCGATCAAAGTGTAATGTTTCAGCTCACCCTCTATGAAATTCATACTGGAAATCCAAAAGCTCGCCGTTGCTTGTTAGGTATGTCTGATGTTCATATATTTTACCCTGTTTTCCCTTAGTATATTCACATCTTTTGCATCTTTTGCTATCCATTTTCACCATTATTGCATAGCTTTAGGACTAATCATGCATTAGAGTTTAGTTGCATTGCATTTGTATCTTTTCATGCATAAACAGGTGATTTTGGAGCTTAAGGAGCATGGAAGCAATGCTGAGGAAGAAGTGAAGCAATCATGAAGGGAAGGCAAGAGAGTTTAAGGCTGAAATAACAAGGTCCGAAGTCCAACTCGACCGCACACTCGACCAGACACTCGACCGTGTGCAGAGGAAGACTCGACCGAGTGGAGGATGCACGAGAGGAGCCAGCTCGACCTGCCACTCGACCGAGCACAGGTCGAGTTGACCGAGCCGTTGAATATTTTGTCTTTTAGTATTTTTAGGGCTTCCACTCCCCTCCTATATAAAGCCTTGTACCTGCAGCCACAAAAAGAGTGCAGCTTTTTAGATATTCTCTAAACCTAGTATTTTACCCTTTTGGGAATTATTCTTTTTGCATTTTTATATTTCTTAGATCTTGTACTTGAAAAAGACTGAATTCTTCAATATTGTTGGTTTCATAACTTTCTTAATATTGAGAATTCGAGTTTCATTTCTTTTTCAATATTGAAGATCTCTGTTTTATCTTTCTAGTGATGAAAGTTTCATTATTTTCTGGGTTTTTGACTTTGTTCACCATGTGTTCTTGTGAGTAGTTTGCTTAGGATCTTGAGGATGGGTTAGGCTGGGTTGATCTTGTGGTTTATTTGATTTGGTTAAGCTTGATTGTTGTAGATCTCTTCTAGGCTAGATGTTCTTAATGCTGATCCTATATCTGAGAAGGTAGGGTTTGATTTCAAGCATCTTAGCATCACACCAATGTCTAAGGAACATAGATAAGGCTAGATCTAGAGCTTACCATTAGGCTTGCTAAGAGATTAGAGGTCTTGTTTGGTTTGAGATGTATTGCTTAATGCCTGCTTGTGTAGATTCTTTACTATGTGAGAGCAAGTCTAGAAATGCATAGGTTTGATTGTTTCTTGCCATGAGAGTGGATTAAACATGTCTTATAATAGTATGTCTAGAGATTAGCTCAAAGTTTGTTTGAGGTTTGTTGACCAAGTTAAATAACCACAATGATTAGTTCAGCCCATGAATCCCTCCTCAAGACCTTCTTTGTTTATTGATATCTTAGTCTTAATCCTGTTGCTTGATTGTTGTTTGATTCGTTTTTGCATTGCTCTGTTTTTATTGTGTTGCTCTGTTTTCACGTTTAGTCTAGCTCGACCCTGTACTCGACCTACACTCGGTCGAGTGCTTGCTCGAGTTCTTCCCCAGAGCTTGTGTTTATGATTTGTGATTGTCATGTTTCATTTCTGCTGCATTCATTTAGTTTTCTGTTCATTGCTTGTCTTGCATAGGTTTATTTCTTGCATTATAGTAATTTCTATTTCTGTTTTAGCTTCATTACTGTTACAATCATTCTGTTCATTTACATTCAGCATCTAGTTCTTGTAGTTTTATTTTCTGTATTTTGCATTTTAATCATAGGATTGTTAGTGACAAACATCCTTTACATCTGGCTTAAATTAGATCTTTATGCACATCTTGACTGTTCACAAACACTCAGATTGGATTGACACCTCTTATACTGCAACTGCATAAGGGGAATTGAAACACCTTACCATCCATCCATTCATTTCATACATTCATCATCATTCACATTCACCACCATCAAAACCTTGTTTCAATTTGGCGCTGTTGCCTATTTGAGTGTGTTTTTGTGACAATTAGGATCCATAAAAATCTAAGATTAAGTTCGTTTATCCACTTGTTCACTACTGATCTTATTTCTTCTTCTGCTTGTCTGTGATTGAGTTTCAGGTACCAACTCGACCATCAACTCGACCACCACTCGACCGAGTGTGTGCTCGAGCACCTGATCGAGTCAGAAGCCGGATACAAATAGACATCAGTTCCCAGTCGACTCGACCACCCACTCGAGCCTGTGCTCGACCGAGTGCCTGTCCGAGTCTGTACTCGACTCTGTTGATGCAAATAAGGTCCAAGGGTCCTCACAATCTTCAGAGACTCCTTGATCACATCAACAAACCACCAAGGGACCTGAGACAGCAGAAAACAAGGATCTATCAGGAACAAGAACAACAAGTGCTAATGGACCAACAAGATCAACAAGCTCCAAGAGCAAGAAACATTGGTGCTGGAGATGCACCAAACACACATAACCAGAGAGCTGGTATTGTGCCTCCTACTGTTGCCAACAACAACTTTGAGATCAAAAGTGGATTGATCTCAATGATTCAAGCCAACAAGTTCCATGGGTTGCCAATGGAAGATCCCCTAGACCACCTTGATGAATTTGATAGGATATGTGGTCTCACTAAGATCAATGGAGTCAGTGAGGATGGATTCAAGTTAAGGCTATTCCCTTCTCACTTGGAGATAAGGCTCACCTTTGGGAGAAGACTCTTCCTACTGGAGCAATAACCACATGGGATGCTTGCGAAAAAGCTTTCTTGGCCAAATTCTTTTCCAATGCTAGAACTGCTAGATTGAGAAATGAAATTTCTAGGGTTGCTCAAAGGAATAATGAGAGTTTTTGTGAAGCTTGGGAAAGGTTTAAAGGATTCCAGACTCAGTGTCCTCACCATGGCTTCAGCAATGAGTCCTTTTTAAGTACTTTGTATAGAGGAGTGCTTCCCAAGATCAGAATGCTTCTTGACACAGCCTCAAATGGAAACTTCCTCAACAAGAATATGGAAGAAGGCTGGGAATTAGTTGAGAATCTTGCTCAGTCAGATGGCAACTACAATGAGGACTATGACAGAACACTAAGGTCCACCTCCATTGATCAAGAGGAGAAGTACAAGAAGGACTTGAAGATGGTCAATGAGAAGCTTGACAGGATCCTCCTTAGCCAACAAAAATCTATTCACTTCATTGGTGAGGAAGAGGTTCCAGTTCAAGAAGGGGAGAATGAATTTGCTGAGTTGTGCTACATGCAAAACCAGGGAGGATTTAAGGGCTACAACCAAGTAGGTTTCAAGAACAACAATCTATCTTATAGGAGTACCAATGTAGCTAATCCACAAGACCAAGTACCAATGAGGACTATGACAGAACACTAAGGTCCACCTCCATTGATCAAGAGGAGAAGTACAAGAAGGACTTGAAGATGGTCAATGAGAAGCTTGACAGGATCCTCCTAAGCCAACAAAAATCTATTCACTTCATTGGTGAGGAAGAGGTTCCAGTTCAAGAAGGGGAGAATGAATTTGCTGAGTTGTGCTACATGCAAAACCAGGGAGGATTTAAGGGCTACAACCAAGGAGGTTTCAAGAACAACAATCTATCTTATAGGAGTACCAATGTAGCTAATCCACAAGACCAAGTCTACCCACCTCAACAGCCTCAACAGCAACAAACCTACATCCCCAAACAACAACATCAAGTGTTCCAGCCTCAGTTGTGTCCCCCACCAGGGTTTCAGACTAACCAAGGCCAAGAACAAGACTTAAGGGCAATGATGCAACAGTTGTTGATTGGACAAACACAAGGAAAGATTGAGGAAGCCAAACAGTTTGCTGAGTTGAATCAAAGACTCACATCACAGTACAATGATCTTTCATGAAGTTTGAGGGTCTTAACTCAAGAGTGAAGTATATGGAGAGTAACATTGCCTCTACTTCAGCTCCTAAACCCAACCAACTCCCTGGAAAAGCTGTTCAAAATCCAAGAGAGTTCACAGCCAAGGCCATTCAAGTTCATGAGGAAGAAGTCACTGAGGACAGTGAAGTCCAAGTTTGGGGGAATTTATCAGTTACTGAAGCCCCAAGTGACGTTTTTGCAAAGCAACTGGAGTTCGACATTGCACTCGACCAGGTACTCAAACAGCCACTCGACTGTGTGCATGCTCGAGTGGTCGATCGACCTGGAGACTCCGAAGCTGTCAAACCTGCTAAGTACATTCCTCCTGCTTACAAGCCTCCACAACCATTCCCAGGGCGTTTCAAAGCACAGAGGATTAAGGAACTAAGGGAGATCATTGAGAAAAAAGAAATGTTGGTTAAGCAACAAGAGGATGAGAGGGTTTTGAAGGAAGAAGTTGTGGTTGAGAAATAAGAGGAAGTGTTGGCTATACAAGAGGTCATCATTGCTTACCAAGAAGAGGAGAGAGGACCTGTCTTGGAACAGTTTGAACCATATCCTCTCCATAAGGACTTTTTGCTTGACTTGTCAAAGCAAAAGGCTCAAGCTCAAGATGAGAAGGATCTTGAAGACCTTGGAGGAGTGATCATCCCAATCAAGCTTAAGGATCCAGGTCCCTTCTATTTACCATGCACATTCAGTTACCTCCACTACAACCAATGCCTATGTGACCTAGGGGCTTCAATTAGTGTCATGCCCTACTCCATTGCACAAAAGCTTGGGAGGACAGATTTCAAACTCACAAACCTCCATGTATGCCTAGCTGATGGGTCAAACAGAGAGGTAGTTGGTAAGTTGGAGAATGTCCCTGTCAAGATAGGGAAGGCAAGGGTTCATACAGATTTTGTGGTTCTGGAGATGGATAAGGAACCTGAAGATCCAATCATTCTTGGGAGGCCATTCTTAGCCACTGTTGGAGCAATCATTGATGTCAAGGAAGGTCTTGTGACCTTGAACATTGCTGAGGATATAGTTATGAGGTTCAACATCTTTAACCCAACCAACCTCCCTACAATTGATGATCAGCCTTTTACTATTAAGGATAAAGGTGGTCAAGAAGGTTTAAGTGATAAGGCAACTCCAAAGGCTGAGCACTCTCTTCAAGAAGAGTCTGTGGAAAAGCTTAAGAGGTCAGTTCAAGAGTTGACTAGTATGGTTGAGGATCTCAAAGTTAAGCTGAACAAGAGGTCTTGGAGGAAAGCAAGACCAAGGCTCAAAATCAAGAAGAAGTATGGTTTGTGTGTTAAGGGTGAGGTTATCAAGGATCAACTTCACAGTGACCAAGAGGTTCCAGGGAGGATTTCATCACCTCCTTGGTATCTAGACAAAGTCTAAGAAGGAAACCAAAGTCAAGCTTAGTGACTCTAAATAAGCTCACTAGGGAGGAAGTCCCTAAGTTATCCTTTGTAAATATAGTTTATTTTCCTTGTAGTTTTGATGTGTTTTCTTTTATGTTTGTGTTGGACAGGCCTTTTAGTGAGAATGTAGTTGGGTAAGGAGAGATTTGGACTTGGAGAAGGAGACTCGCAAGCCCACTCGACCAGCCCACGAGAGGTACTCGACCGAGTTGGAAAGGAACTAAGGCCCATTTGATCTTCAAATCGCTAGAACGATCGAGTGGAGGGAAGAACAAGAAGAAAATTTTGAATTTTCAAACTTTGGTCAAGGGAGCTCGACCGTGTACAGTCGAGTGTGGGGTCGAGTGGCAGCAAAAAGCAGGTCAAAGATTCTCAATTCGAATTTGAATGGTATGGACGCTCCACCGTTGTCTCCTTGTCCCCTTAGCTTCTTTATATAGAGCTTGCACAAGATTATACCTCTCACACTCTCTCATTTTCTTAAAACAACTAAATTCAAGTTTTAAAATCTCTCCCAAGTTCATCTTGTGCTCAAGCTTTGTTCTTTCAAGTTTTTGGGTCACTAACCTATTAACTTTGAGCTTTGGGTCTATTCCTTTCAGTTCTTTTTGAAAATGTCTTCAAGGATCACCAGGAAGTCTCAACAAAACGCTGCAAGCACCATGGAACGTCGTGATGCTGGCCTTGAATCAAGAAGAGAAGCTGGAAAATCAACTCGACGCCCCACTCGATCATGCACTCGACCGGGTGGAGGCTCGAGCAGCCGGTCGAGCCAGGTGCCGTGTCCAAGGAGAGAGTCAGTTGAGGAAGATCCTGAGAGGACTGAAAGTGAGGAGGAAAGGGAGCCAACTCTCAATGAGTTCATGAGGAGACACAAGGCCAAAGGGAAGAGGCCAACAGTTGAGGTTGAGCAAGAGGAGAGTGAAAATGAGAGTGAGGAAGAAAGTGAAGAAGAAGAGTTAATGGATGAAGGGGAAGCAGAATCTTGTGGGTTGTCAAAGAGGCAGCTTTATGATGCTTTTATGAGAATGGAGTTCTTGGGGACTAGATATCCTCACAAAGAAACCATGGAGAAGCTTGCCATTGATGAAGATGTGGAGTTTCTTTTTGAGAAAAGTAACTTAACCAAGTTCATGGGAATTTGCATGGAGGGCTACAAGGAGGAAAGTTGTGAGTTTCTAGCCACTGTCAAGCTGCATACATATGCAAGGAAAGATCCTGAGGTTGGAGCTGGTCACATCACCTTCACAATCAAGGGGAAGAGGCATGAGCTTTCAATGAAAAAGATAGCCAATGTGTTTGGTTTTGAAGTTGGGAGCCATAGGAGCTTGATGATACCAAGAGAGGAGCTCTATTCAGTTTGAAAAACCATTGGGGACAACAAACTCTACTCATCCTCCAATTCCAAGAGCTCAACGATAAGGAGCCCAGTCCTAAGGTACTTCCACAAAGCTCTTGCAAATACCTTCTTTGCAAGGAAGGAAACTGGGAATATCAATGAGGGAGAGCTTAAGATGATTGACATGGCTCTCAATGGGATCATCCTCAAAGCAAGAGATGGAACCATCATCCTTGGGAGCACTGTAGAGACTGATCTTGCAATGGTGCTCATTGACCACATGGTTTACTTGAGAAGTTGGGTAGGCAAGTTGGAGAACAAAGGCTCAAGAGGAGCACTAACCATTGGAGGCATCATTACTCCAATTCTACAAGCTGCCAAGGTTCCACTTAGAGGAGAGAGGGTCTCACCAAGATGGATTGACTCAAGCTACCTCACCTCTACTCTCATCCTAGCTAAGGAGATGCATCAAGGAAATCACATCTTCAACTTTGAGCTACCAACACTTGGGAAAAAGCAATTGATCTTGCCTAACCAAGAGCTCACCACCATTCAAGAAGGGGCCAACATTGACTTTTGGCCAGCTGAGGAGCACTTGTTTGATGGAGTAGTTCAACCTAGAGTTGAGGAAGCTGGGAATGCACAAGTGGCTGATGGGGAGGAGCAATTTTACTTTGAGGATTATGAGCCCAACCCAAGGGATAGTAGAGGAGTGAGGGAGAATAGCAAGAGGTTGACACTTTTGCAAAAGTGGAACAAGTGGCAAGGGAAGAGGTTTGATAAGCTGAAGAAGAAGGTGACCAACATGGCTAAGTCTGTCAAGGGCTTAAAGAAGGAGACTGCTGAGTTGAAGAGTGGGAATTCTTCACCTACACCATCAAGCCCTTTGAGGAGAAGTAGCTCAACTAGAGCACTTTCAAGAGTTGTGAACCCTGTTGAACCAGCTAGGGCTTCAACGTATGAGCCAAATCAGAGGAAGAGGAGCTCAAGTACCCGAGAACTGCAGCTTTCGAGGCACTCGACCGGGTCACTCGACCACCCACACGACCGAGCACCGCCGACCCACTCGACCGAGTTCCAGCCCAGATCACCATATGGCTTCCCACCTCCAGCTGCTTATCCAGGTTACCCTCCCATCCCACCCCAATACTTCATGGATCCAACACTCTACCAGAAGTTCTACCAGCAGTTCTCCCAGCAGCAAGGACAGAATTTTGGCATCCACAGTCCAGCTCGACCCCCTCACTCGGACACGCACACGTTCGAGTCACGGTCGATCGCCATCGTCGAACTGCCCCAATCTCCATCTCCAAGTCACCAACAAGACCTCAACTACACCTTTGACAGCATGCAAGAGGATGTGGACAACTTCTTCTCCAATCCTTAAGGTACCAATATCACCTTCACTTGTAAATATCATTGCATTTCATATTTGTGTTTTGTTTTTAGTCTTGAATCCTCATTCAAATTTCTTTCACACAGGAGACTGTGTGATTTAAGTTTGGGGGAGGGTTTGAGATAGCATTTGACATCGTGTTTTGTGATCTTATTTCAATTTTTTAGCATCCTCATATTAGTATTTGCATAAGCATCTAAGGCATAGAAAAACCATAAAAATTTGAAAAATTTTGAAAAAATATTTATAAAAAAAAAGAGTGTTCATGTAGTTTGCATTGCATATTAAAATCTTGCTCATTCACTAGACTAGGATCAATGCCCAAGTTAATAGTATTTTGATGCTAGTTGAGTGGTTAGAAGCATAAGATTGAACCAAGCCTTGAAGTCTTGCATTGTATTTGGTCTATATTGAAGCATGTTGTGATTTGACACCATTTCCTATCTATAAGAACCTAATATTGACTTTCAATTATCAATGTGTGCATTGCTTTAAACTCATGGATACCATATACATATTTGGAATCAGTTTCCCTACCCTTAACCAACCCTTCTTTCAAGCCTTGTTTATTCTTGTGTGTGTGAGGCCTATTTTGGGATTGAGCTTGGTAGAAAGTGTTAGGTTTGAACTGACAAGAGTAAAGCCTTGTATAGTTCTAGTTTGCACTTTTCAAACTAGATAGGACTAGGTGGTTCACTTGTTGGGTTTGGGACTTGGCTGTTATGAAAAGAAAAAAAAAAAAAAAAGGAGAAAAGATAGAAAAAGGGTAGAGTCTTTAAGAGGAGATTGTGTTTAAGCAAGGTCTAGTGAGAGGATGGGAAACAAAAATTGTTGAAGATGGTTCTAGTTAAAGAAAAGAAAAGAAAGAAAAGAAAAGTCTAGCAAAAAGCTTGTATGTCTTAAGAATAAGAAGAACAGAGAACCATAGCAAATACGTAAGAATCCCCCATCCCACTAGATAGATCAAATAAGAAACATCTCCTAAGACTCGAAAACCAAAAGAGAAAAAGGTGAAAGAGAAAAGAAGAAGTTAAAGGGTAGCACTAGGATCATTTGGCTTTAAATTGCTAGGATAAACACTTTGGGTGCCTTTGGGTAGACAAGGTTTTATTCTTGTATGTGTCTAGGTGTTCTTACCTTTAGCATTCTTCTAAAGCTCAATCCATTTTTATGAGAGAACCTTGATATTGATAAGCCCCACTCTAAAAAGAGACCATCATTGTCTCAAAGCCTTTACCTCCAAGCCAAATGAGTTTAAGCATTGCATAGAATTGATTCATGTTCTTGATTAATGAATGTTAAAGGAAATGGTTGATTTGAATGCATGTGGATATCTAAGGCTCAAATCAGTAAAGGTTGTGATATGCTTGTCTAAAGTCTTTAAGTACAGCTCATTCAACTTGCATCATAGTACTAGTAACTTGGACATTGATTCTAGATGGTCTATTTGCAAGCTTTAGGAGCTGAGATCCCACTTTCAAACCTCACCTACCTTCTTATGTCTTGCTTATTTGCTTGAAGGCAAGCAAAGACTAAGTTTGGGGGTGTTGATGTTCATATATTTTACCCTGTTTTCCCTTAGTATATTCACATCTTTTGCATCTTTTGCTATCCATTTTCACCATTATTGCATAGCTTTAAGACTAATCATGCATTAGAGTTTAGTTGCATTGCATTTGCATATTTTCATGCATAAACAGGTGATTTTGGAGCTTAAGGAGCATGGAAGCAATGCTGAGGAAGAAGTGAAGCAATCATGAAGGGAAAGCAAGAGAGTTAAGGCTGAAATAACAAGGTCCGAAGTCCAACTCGACCGCACACTCGACCAGACACTCGACCGTGTGCTGAGGAGGACTCGACCGAGTGGAGGATGCACGAGAGCAGCCAGCTCGACCTGCCACTCGACCGAGCACAGGTCGAGTTGACCGAGCAGTTGACTATTTTGTCTTTTAGTATTTTTAGGGCTTCCACTCCCCTCCTATATAAAGCCTTGTACCTGCAGCCACAAAAAGAGTGCAGCTTTTTAGATATTCTCTAAACCTAGTATTTTATCCTTTTGGGAATTATTCTTTTTGCATTTTTATATTTCTTAGATCTTGTACTTGAAAAAGACTAAATTCTTCAATATTGTTGGTTTCATAACTTTCTTAATATTGAGAATTCGAGTTTCATTTCTTTTTCAATATTGAAGATCTCTGTTTTATCTTTCTAGTGATGCAAGTTTCATTATTTTCTGGGTTTTTGACTTTGTTCACCATGTGTTCTTGTGAGTAGTTTGCTTAGGATCTTGAGGATGGGTTAGGCTGGGTTGATCTTGTGGTTTATTTGATTTGGTTAAGCTTGATTGTTGTAGATCTCTTCTAGGCTAGATGTTCTTAATGCTGATCCTATATCTGAGAAGGTAGGGTTTGATTTCAAGCATCTTAGCATCACACCAATGTCTAAGGAGCATAGATAAGGCTAGATCTAGAGCTTACCATTAGGCTTGCTAAGAGATTAAAGGTCTTGTTTGGTTTGAGATGTATTGCTTAATGCCTGCTTGTGTAGATTCTTTACTATGTGAGAGCAAGTTTAGAAATGCATAGGTTTGATTGTTTCTTGCCATGAGAGTGGATTAAACATGTCTTAGAATAGTATGTCTAGAGATTAGCTCAAAGTTTGTTTGAGGTTTGTTGACCAATAAATAACCAAAATAATTAGTTTAGCCCATGAATCCCTCCTCAGGACCTTCTTTGTTTATTAATATCTTAGTCTTAATCATGTTGCTTGATTGTTGTTTGATTCGTTTTTGCATTGCTCTGTTTTTATTGTGTTGCTCTGTTTTCACGTTTAGTCTAGCTCGACCCTGTACTCGACCTACACTCGGTCGAGTGCTTGCTTGAGTTCTTCCCCAGAGCTTGTGTTTATGATTTGTGATTGTCCTGTTTCATTTCTGCTGCATTCATTTAGTTTTCTGTTCATTGCTTGTCTTGCATAGGTTTATTTCTTGCATTATAGTAGTTTCTATTTCTGTTTTAGCTTCATTACTGTTGCAATCATTCTGTTCATTTACATTCAGCATCTAGTTCTTGTAGTTTTATTTTCTGCATTTGGCATTTTAATCATAGGATTGTTAGTGACAAACATATTTTACATCTGTCTTAAATTAGATCTTTATGCACATCTTGACTGTTCACAAACACTCAGATTGGATTGACACCTCTTATACTGCAACTGCATAAGGGGAATTGAAACACCTTACCATCCATCCATTCATTGGATACATTCATCATCATTCACATTCACCACCATCAAAACCTCGTTTCAATGTCTTCTGACATTGATCTCCATGTGTGTTCCCATAATCGTAATGGGTTTGCTACTTCACAGTATATAAGCAGTAGAACAAAAAGTTGGCGTAATTGAAAAGATGTTGCCCATTGATTTGCTTCATCCGTAGCATGATGCCACTCTTTATCGTTGTCTAGCAAACCTCTAGCATAACATGCTGCCTTATAATCTTGTAGAATTACTCCACCTACTGTTTTGATCTCGTCAAAGTTTCTTGGCCCTCTGACGACGTTCAGCAATATCCTAAGGTAGTATAACTCACCAGAAGTTGGGTGGATATTGACTATTCTGCCTATTGAGTAACCCCTTTGTCTCTTATGCCAGAGTTTAGTATCATTGTCCCAGACGAAGTGAATTGGAAACTCCACATAAGTATAATGCCTTGCTTCTTCACACTGGTCACAGATTTCCATCCATGATGTGAACATTGTCCTTTCAATATTAGCTCTTGATAAGACATTTCGCAAATTTGCAGTCTGTTTCTAAGCAACTGATTGTCGACCTTCAAGATGGATAATCAATTTCTGTACCGAAGGCTTCCTTTGGTGTATGTGAAATGCAAAAATACGCCACATAGCTTCACAAGCAGAGAGATATCGACAATCTAGGTACTCTTGAATTTCATTCCTTTCCTTGACAACCCTTGTTGTATCTTGACTGTTGCTTGTGTTAGTAGTACCTTTCTCTATCAAAATAATCGCTTTATCTACTCCTTTTGTTAAATATTTGAAAAGGTACTTCACAGCATTTGTACTGTTGCACCATTCCACATTAATGTGTGCCTGATACTTTTTCAAAATTGGTAGATTGTGTGGTATGACAAAGCGATTATCCAACCTTGTTCCTCTTTTGATGACATAGTTTTCTTCGTTTGCTCGTCGACGATATATAATATGGCCGGATTGATCAATCATGGTGTACTCATTGTAAGGTACTTTTTCGTGCAGACTTGATTTGCCATGCAAGGAGACGATGGCCTATCAATTCCACAAGGTCCATGCATCATGTGCTTTTCCACCAGTTCAAATCCAAGTGGGTCTTCACTTTTGTTGGGTAGTTCTGCTGAAATGATTTCATTTATTTGGCCAGGGCTTGGGTGTTTTGGTGCCTTATCGAACCATAGAAGTATATGAGCATGTGGGAGGCCGCGTTTCTGGAACTCAATTGTGTGAAGCACTAAATGAAATGTGTAAAGCATGTAAGTAATGAATTTTTTTAATGTGTTTATCTATCAAATAACATGTAGGACGTACCAGCAGTAGATGGACTGAAGAATGTGCCTTGCTCAAGGTCTTTAAGGAGTTCATCGAGTTTCATTTTGAAGACACGACATTCAATATCAGGTCTTTCGTTTGATGATGTTCCTCCATAAGTTGCCAAATGATCCTTTATTTCTTGCCAGTTTGGGTTTGCGGTCATTGTGATGAATAAAGTAGGATTACCATATGCTCGACATATTGCCATTGCATCATGAAAATTCTCTATCATATATCGAGGTCCCCCTGTAAAACTGGAGGGCAAAATAATTCTTTTGCCTACTTTAATGGCTTCGGTGTCACCTTTACTCACTGCATCAAATACGTTGTTGTATAGGTCAGCTCTTAACTGTTCTTGGTTGTCTTTTGCCCAGCGAAGCCTTTCTTGCTTGATGACTGTGTATACATCAACAACATACTGATGAAATAAGCGTCCTGCCTTTATGATTGTCATTCCTTCAGCCAGTCTAGTTTGGATTTGGTAAGCATAGAATTCTCGAATACTTATGTAAGTCCTTCTTCTTTCGCCAGTTTGTGTGACTGCATGGGGGATTTCCGTGTGAAAACCATATTCGCCAAAAGGGAACAACAATGGATATTGCAAGCTCATGAACAATGGATGGTCGTCTCTTATTTCTTGCAAGTGGCCTGACTGCAATTCCAGGATAACATCTCTGTAACCAGTAGTAGCTGTGATAACTCCCACTATTAAACCAGCAACTTCCTTCACTTGGGGTAAATCATATTGCTTACCCTTACTTCTTTGACCTACCAATCGCATTCTTAAGTCTTTGACTTCATTTGCTTTGTATCGATCTCTTGCTTTGCGGAAGAACATACACAAACAGTTGTGTTCATCTAACATCTTAAGCAACCCAACAACTATATCCTCTTGAAGTTCGTTTCCTGTGTGTCTTTGTGACATTGTATTTAATCGGTTGGAGACCTCATTTTCAGTATCAAAAATATACATTTGCAGAAATTTTGGTGACTCTCCTGGCAATGGGATTAAGGAACCAATGCGATGGTAATTTTGGCCATGTATCCTGAAACATGGTGGGCCTTTTGCAGATGTGATAGAATGATCTATTTTGGCCCCCATTGATGTGAATGCTAGTATAAAATTGTACATATTTATACTCATACGAAATGAGTAGCTACGTTGTAGGAGGTGGTCGAGATAAGCAGGAGTTTTTCTGATTGGTGGTAGTTTGACCCGTCCTTGTCCGCAACATATAGTGAAAACAGGTTCTCCAGTTATGATATCATCACCCGTTTTTTCTGAATACCATACTAATGCATTACAATGGCTGCATTGTAATATTGGATTGTCTTTTGCCATAGATGTTGTTGCATGATTAGAGAAATTTTAGACAATTTAATTTTCCTTGGGTTAAAGAAGGATGATTACGGACAAAAATCATGCTATAGAATGGAGATTAACCTCTAAGTTCTTTTCTGGCTTGCCTGGACAATCTTTTTGACGTTTTAGAAGATTCACCTGTTCAATGATTGTGGTAAGGATTAGAAATGACAAAGATATTCGATGTTATTTTGTAGATGATATGAAATGGGAGTTTTATTTTTCTATGCTTAGCAACCGACCTTGTTCTTTGTGGGCAAGTCTTTTGGATATTATAAGGGCACGTCTCATTGTTCTTGTATTTTTCCTCCTCACTGTTTTTTAAGTATATATGTACTCTTTGTTAGTGATTGTAGGATAACTTTTAGTAACTAACATAGGTGTTGAATAATATTAGTGATGTTGATCTTACCGTATTCGGAACACCGGTCGCATCCACCTGCATTTAGCAAATGCTTTCGTTAGTAGGTAGTAAACTGTAGCATGTGTCTGTAATTGATTGTGTAGTCCTATCAGAAGAAGCTTACAATCATGGTATGTGATGATGGGTTGTTTTGTTATTTCTTGATGTAACGTCCCTGGACTGAATGAAAGTTTGATATAAGTTTTCGTACATGAGCTTGAATGTTTCTATTGAATTAGATATACCTTCTTTATTTGTGGAAGTAGATGCTTCATGATGACTTGTGCTTTGTCTAATTTTTTGCCGCTTAGTAGGTCGTTCTTCTGTGGACATGGAGCCTTTGTTGCGTCGTAGCTATTTCTTAGAAGATATGATTGCTTTTCGCATTGATCGAGCTTTCTTCTGATGAACTGTGTTTAAAAAGCATTGTTATAATTAGTACATTTTGTCAAGGTGGGGCAATCGATAAGTACTTATATCATGATGGAGGGATGGACCATGTATGTTGCATATTTGACAGCCACCTATGAAGATAATAGCAAAATTAATGTTAGTTTCCAGTTTCCTAGAGCAAAGATTGATGAGGGTTTTTTTTTCCAGCGATTGAAGAAACTTACAATTGTAATAGTTGATAATAGGATTTTGTAGCTCTCCGCTTGTTTCACCTGTACGTTCTAATGGTTAGTTGGTTGTTGTAAGGGAGGGTAATATAAATAAGATTACTTAGATGTGAACTACTTGATAGATCGTATCTGACAAGTAATATTCATGAGTTGTACCTTGGTGGAAAGTTCTTTTCCTTTTGCTTTGGTTGTCTGTATCCTGTGACAGTGCTTTTTGCTTTTGTTTTTTATTTATCATCGTTTATCCAACCTCCAACATGTAAAAGAAGTTTCAGTAAGTAGGTGTGGTTAGGTATTTTGGTGTTTGCGAAGTGTGGAGTATATGAAAGCTATGTTGATGAGGAAGCTTTGAAGGTAGTATGTGATTGAGGGTGGGCGTAATGGATTTTTTAAAAAGTTTTGGGAACTCGGGGAAGATAAAGGGAGTTGTATAACTGTTTGTAAGAACGTGTGGAGTTATATATTTAATTTAGTGGTCAAGTTAAAGAGTGGAGGCTTAATTGGATAATGATGTGTCGATACATATTTCATGTTTTACTGTTTTAATTAAAATGTAGCATTTTTCAAATGTTTTTTCCGTTTATGTATCTTATGTGTATTTTCTATATCAAAAAGTTTGGTTTTTCTACTGTGTTAATGTTCTGCGTTTTAGATATTTTATATGTGATGTAGGCATAAGATTAACGTGATGTACTTGATTACTTGATGCAGGCTTTACAATAACATTCATTCTCCAACGAAGTGGGTTTCTGGGGTAGATCACTACTCCTTCATACATAAGATTGAACCGAAATAGAAAGATTTTATCTGTGGTAATTGAGGGGAGGGGACTATGATGTGCCCTAAAGCTACATTAGAATCCAGCTGCCTAAACACGGTATTTGTAACTTTCGGAAGTACATTGTTGTTTTACCCTTGGCCTTGCTGCTTTTTGGATGCATCTTGTGATGTTTTTTTCACACCTTATTTGAGTTACTTGCGTTGATTCATGAGCAAATAGATCTAGGAGATGAGATTGGTGGGGCAGTATTGAACTTCCATATGAGAGTGGAGAAAGTATGATGCAGATGAGGAGGCTCAGTTAAGTTTGTGGAAACACAACATGTACTTAGCGTATTTCATGCTCTATTTAAAACAATAACTAAAAGGGTGACGACAGGATAAGAAAATTTGATCCTTCTTTTTTTCATATCAAACACAATTGTTGGCTTAATGTTGTGGCGATTGGGTTTTGTTGTCTGAGTTTAAAAGGGGTCATGATCTATGTATTGGTGGATCATGAAGTGGCCAGTTGGAGGAGTCACAATAACTTCTTTCTTACGATAACACAATTGAATCCAAACTACATGTATTTATGGACTCTCTGTTATTTCTGCAACATCTTAGTGTTCAATTAAACTGCGTTATTGTGACTTGCCCAAAATAATTTTCAAGAGGATGAAAAAACTTTTGGTCGTGATACTAAACATCGATATACACTTGATTTCTGGGTTTCTGTAAAAATATATATCGTATTTAAATCTCATCTGATCACTTATATATTTATAATTGTCAAAGTGTTTAACAGGTCAGAAATGCGATTACAATTAAAATTTGAAATGTATATGCTTCAACGTGGATTGGTAATTTGTTTTCCGACTTTTGATTGGCAATTTAAATAGATAAACCCTTGAGATGAGACTTTCAACTATGTATAAATTAAGATTAATTCCACTTTCGTTGACAAAAAACATCTACAACAATTGGAAAGCAACATTTTTATTAAATTTGTGCCTTTGAATGTTTGGCAAGGTGACCTTCAGTGACACAGAGTTCATACAAAAATAGTGAAAAAACATGTGCTGACACAGAAATGGAACTTTTAAAAACAAAGTACTATTCTAGGCGGGGACGTTTCTCGGCAGTTGATCCATTCTTGTCGGTAGAATCATCAACATGTGACTTGTCTCGAGATTTGGCTGTTGTGGTCGTACTCTGAGTTTCAGAAATCGACTTCTCAGAACTTCCTTCTAATGGTTCGATTGACAGGTGTGTAGTGGTTTCCAAAATGCAGGAGATTGAGACAGTTTGGCGAGAAGTTTTGAAGTTGTATTCTGAGAGCTTGATTTGGAACTTGCAAGTATTGCCAACGATATGTTTAAGGCATTCTGGGGTCTGAAAATATATTTCTATATAGGACGCTTTGGTAGAAGCCTGTAAATGAGTGTAGGAGTTTAGATAAATAATTTTACAAAGAAAAAGTAGAATAGATTTACAATACCTCCATTTCTTCCTTTAAAACATCAGCAGCTCTACGACCAGCAATTTTAGTAGCCTCACTGTCGAGAACAACAAAAGTTGCTACATCTTTGTTTTTGTCACACACTGTTATCTCAAAACGATACTTGTGAAGTAATGGATTTCTTAAAATCTTTGTTTGAAAAAGGGAACATTGTCTACAGTAGATGTTTGAGATAGAATTTAGGAAACCTGATGATGCCGATGTTGTTGGATTCCTGACAATTATTGCAGTACATTGATGTATCAGCCTTCTCAAGTTTGTTGTTGCATTTGCTACATGAGATGTAGTACCATCCGTACTGTGGTTGTATATCAAGAATTGTACCAAACAGTAAAAGCTAGCTTCCTGTTTCGTTTTAAACGCGAGTTGTTTCAAATGTTTTAAGAATTGTTCTAAGTTCAATGAAGGAGTGTTGCATCACCTGGGGATTCTCATTTTGTAGAATTTGGAGTATTTCCTGGATTGTAACTGTCTCGAGCTTAGTAACCGCAGAGGAGGAGCTTGCAATTTTTGGAGTGTAGTGACCGTTATCACCTAACCTGTTAACAAAAAGTACTTAAGTTAGATACGATTTCAAGAAGAAATGGAGATGTGTTTATTTGTAAGTAATGCAATGTATACCATGTAAGGTATTGTTTGGTTTTAGTGACGTTGGTGTCAAAGAATATGCGTGTGGACGATGTTGAGCTGAGTGCCATAGCAGCTGTAGATAAGGTGAAAAGTTTCCTTGTTAGATATTTAATTTCTATGTTTTTCTTCACCAAGATTATGTCGATTGTCAGGAGAGATGACATACCTCCTACTGTTTTTGGGTTGACAGTAGTGATGAGGAGGACAGCTGGTTTGACTTCAGTTTGGTTCCATCTTTCTCTAAATAGCGCAGCAATGGTTCCCCAGAGATATATACGCATAGTCTGGCCACTACATGAAAATGATGTTATTTTGTTTGTTAGAAACTTGATGGTAATGGGTTTGCTAAACCATATCATGGTAGAATGCCTTACTCTTTAAGTTGGAGATGTAAGAACACCCTATCACTTGATCGACTGCCTTCTACTTGAGGAGCTGTTTCCATTGTTGAAGGGGAGTGGATATTGTCGCCAACGATTAGGCGTAGCTGACCAATGACATCTACGATTTAGGAGGGAATAAGAAGGTATCAAAATGGATCAGAGTTTATAGTATCAATCATCAGTAAAGAACAGTTTTGATTAACTTACCAAATAAATCTGTATTTGTGTCTACAATAGAAGCAAAATCTTCATAGTTACGGAACCGAAACTTTTGTTGGACGATCTGATGGTCTGCAATAGGCTCCAATACCATTGATGTCTTCTCAGTAAAGACGATCCCGTATTTGTGGTCTGAGACTTTGTACACCTTTTTGCTGGGAATGATCATGAAATTGTTGAGGGTGTAAACAGAGTTGGATTTCAGATGACTTTGGTAGCGAAATAGACGGTTTGCTGGTATGTAGGCTTGGACTTATCAACGACGGAATCAATGGCGTCCATGGCGATCTCCTATTTTCCTTTCGAATAATTGATCTCAAAATTGAAAATCTCACAATTTCTCTCTTATTTTCTGTTTCTGTCTTAAGATCAGACGAAAACGATGAACGAACTAAATGAATGTTTAGTCTGTTTCCATTAGACTATAGGTTTAAAAGTTAGGTTTCGTTTTAGATGAATGTTTATTGGAAATCAATATATCGTAAACATACCTTGGAGTCGATGAGAAGCAGTTCCATGCCCATAAGCATGTTTCCTTTCTTGAAGTTTCGGGCCAAAAATGGATGAGACGGACTAAAACGTCTTCCTTGCAAAAGTCTCCATCGATGGTATCAAAAATCTGAAAAGTGAATGGCTCGGGAGGGGCATGTAGTTTCAATTTTGACATCTTTAGATTGTGATTTTTTGGGCTCGTTGTATAATCGCCGAGAGAAGTGGAATTTATAGAGTTGGTTTCCAAAATTGTTGATGACTTTGGAGATTAAGGCCATTTAATTGGACTTTGAAGAAGAAGGAGTGGGGAAACTTAGAGGTTTGATAACTGTTGTTTTCTATTGAATCTCTGGGTAAGTTGAATCGATTGAGAAGAATCTCAGGTTTGTGAAGATAAATCGATGAAGTGGTGGACGGCGGAGAAAGAGATGTCGATGAAGGAGGTTTCTTTCAAACAATATTTAAGCTTTGTGGGCTCAATAAATCTAAATTTATCAAATGGGCTACAAAAATATTGCGATGGCCCACTTAATTGGGTTCCATCGAAACATAAAACATTACTATGTGTTTGTGTCTATTAAAAAAAAATTAGAGAAAAAAGAAGGGAAAAACAGAGATATAGAAGGATGATGTGGTATTTCCTAAGGTGTGTTAAAAATTGCTAAGGTGGATAGCCTGAGGAGCCTCAATGACCTCCTTTTATTAGTAAGTAATTGCATCTACGAAAACTGATTTTCAAATGGTTTATTACCCAATAGTCAACAATCCAAACTCTTTTTTTCTTTTTAGTCTAGACGATTTCACACAGCCATCGACGACGACGACAACGCCCATGTTGTTAATACTTAATACCCCACGTGTTAATAAAAAAAAGACTTGAGAGAAACATAAGATTACCCAAATATGATGCGTTTAGCACAAACTAATCATCCGTTTGTGGGTGTGTAAGACCTACGACATTTGTCAGTTTGATGTATTAGATATGATCATATGAAGTTGTTAATAATTGATGAATTATTTCGGAGAACCGAAAACGTATGCTAGTATATTTTTCTAGACAAATGTTATTTTGTTGGAGGAATTTTTCAGGAATTTTCCCCAAAAATTTTCTACTTTTAAATCAAAATTGCGATCAGATACTATATGTGTCACCAAAACAGCGTCAAATGTAAGAACATTACGAACAGTTAGATAACAAAAAATTCCATCATGTTATATAAGACCATTCCTGATGCAGCACACCTCTAGACTTGGGCTTTGCAACGAAGACATCTTGGCCTTTAGTTTTTGTTGGGTTTTTGCATCGGTTTTGTTTCGTTTGGCTTTTGTGTCGAGAAAAAGATAAATATAAATCTTATTCTTCTGTATCATTTGCGTCTTTTTAGCTATTTGGAGTTATTTTCTTGGGTCTTTAAGTAGGACTCTTCTACGAGTCTTGTTGATCATCTTGCTTTAAGTTAATAAAAGAAAAAAAAAACAAAAACAAAGGTAGCTTTAGCTACCACTAAAGAGTTTGTGTTATCAGGCCCTAAGAGGAGGACTCTCACCCCTTTTTCTGATTTCCTTGACCTCTGGTCTCGTTTAAACTCCCATGTTTCCCTGTCTTGCTTCTACCCCGTATCAGTTGGTATCATATTCATTTTCGTTCCTGGTAGCTTCCCCCGTCGTCATGAAGCAAAAGACTATCCCAAAAGATGATACTAATGACGATGCGCGTGTCGACATGCAACCCGACGACTGGTCCGACTTTCACGATTCCCTCTTTGCCTCATAGTTAGATTTGCAGAATTCCATCACCAAATCTCTGAGAGTTATGACAGAGACAATCGCTGACCGGCATGGAGAGCCCAACCAACAGCACAGCGGTGTCGTTGCTCTAGCAGGAGACAATCCGTTTACCCATCATAACCCCCCACACCATGAATTGGTCAACTATCGCCGTTATGAAGAGAGATCTCCAGACACACGTTGGGAGGCTTCATTCCGCGTTGACATTCCAGAATTTCACGGTGGAATAAGAGGTGATCAGTTGCTGGACTGGATCGTCTTGGTGGAGGAAGTGCTCGAGTTTAAAAATGCCCGGAAGACCTTCATGTCGCCTTGATAGCAACCAAATTCAGAAGCTAAGCTGCCTTGTGGTAGAGTCAAATCAAGCTCACACGTTCGCGAACTGGTTAAGCACCGATAAAATATTGGTAGAAGTTGAAAAAGAAGCTTTGAGAGACATTTATGCTTCATAACTACGATCACACTATGTTTACAAGGTTGCATAACTTGAAGCAGGGATCTCGAACTGTCGATGAGTATGCCGAAGAGTTCTATATGTTGCTTACACGCAATGATAGTCATGACAGTGAGGTACAACTTGTCTCACGTTTTATCGGCGGCCTACGCCAACAGATTCAATCTTCTCTTGCTCAATTTGACCCGTCCACCATTGGAGAAGCACATCGGAGAGCAGCCTCATTTGAACAACAGTTTTGCTCTTCGTCTTGGCCCTCAGCAACGCGGAGTGGCGCGCAAGAACAACCTACCGCACCCGTCAACACTCATACACGTGACACTACTTTGACATTTGACAATACTGGTCGTAACCCACCAGAGGAGCATGTTCTAAGCTGCTCTGTACGTAATGCATTGTGATGCTACGCTTGTGGTGAAAATGGACACTGTCAAACAGCTTCCCCTAACCAAACAAGGTGCGGTTTGATTGCTGATGATGCGCAGCTTGACTAAGCGACAATATTTGATTCTTCAGAGGACGATAAAGCCCATACCAACGACAACAAAGCGTTTAAAATGCATGGAGATATGGGTACAATGTTGGTTTTCCTCGAACGTGTCTCGCTCCACCTAGCCGCACAGACACTTGGTTGCGTATGAACATTTGTGATCTTCTTGTACAATCAATGGACGTGTCTGCAGCTTCATCATCGACTCTGGGAGATGTAGCAATGTCATCTCTGACTATGTAGTGCATAAGCTTGGTTTGCCAGTCAAAGTGCATCCAAGACCATATTTCCTAGGCTGGGTACAGGATGGCATTGCCGTCCGTATCTCTCACCGAACCCTGGTACCTTTCTCCATTGGTCCACATTACAAAGACAGGGCATGGTGCGACATAGCTTCGATGGATGTGAGTCACCATATTTTGGCAACCTCGTGGGAGTTTGATCGCAAGGTCATCCATGATGGAGCCAAAAATACATATAGTTTCATTTGGAAAACTTATTAGATCATGTTGCTGCCTACCTGCGAGCCACTATCTCCACTAAAGTCGGAGGATTGTGACTCTACTCTTGTGCATGACCAACAGCCTCTTCAACCCGCGACTCTACTCTTGTGTTCTTATGCTTGTTTTCAGGACAAACTACAACTGGAAGAAGTTGCTTTTGTCATTTTGACATGTCCTGCAAGCACCATGATACCGAGCCAGTCACATCACTTTGTTCGCGTGTTAGAGGAGTTTCACGATATTTTTTCAGCTGAGCTACCGCAGGGACTCCCTCCGTTCCGCAATATTTAACACCAGATTGGTTTGATCCCAAGTTCTACACTGGCCAATCATCCACACTACAGATTTTGCCCTAGTTAACATGAAAAGCTGCGACGACAAGTTAAAAACTTGCTGAGAAAGGGCCATATTCGGGAAAGTCTCAGTCCTTGTGCAGTGCTAGCCCTTTTGAATCAAAAAAGGATGGGTCGTGGCGTATGTGCGTTGATAGTCGCGTTATCAACAAAATTACGGTAGGCTACTGGTTCTCGATTCCACGGTTGGACGATTTGCTGGATTAGATTGGCCGTGCTAAAATATTTTCAAAGATTGATCTTTGGTTATCACCAGATTCGGATCCATCCCGAGGATGAATGGAAAACCACTTTCCAGATGCATGAGGGCCTCTTTGAGTGGCTCGTGATGCCTTTTGGTCTTTCTAATGCTCCGAGTACATTCATGTGCATCATGAACCAAGCTTTGCGGCCATTCATTTGTAAGTTTGTTGTCGTGTGCTTTGACAATATCTTGATTTTCATCCCTTCTAATGCGGCTCATGAGGACCACCTTCATGCGGTGTTGACTGTTTTGTGCAAAGAACAATTGTGGCCAAAAGAAATGTGAGTTCGGGGTGGATCAACTATTGTTTTTTGGTTACATTGTTTCTGACATCTGGTCTAAGGTTGAAGCCATCTGTTCTTGGCCTGTGCCGCGTACTGTCACTGGCGTTCGTAGCTTCCATGGTTTAGCGTCATTTTATACACGTTTTGTGTCTCATTTCAGTGGGATTATGGCACCGACAACGAGTTTCATGAAACTTGGTAAATTTGAGTGGGCGGATGAAGTGGATAAGGCATTCGGTCTCATTAAGGAAGCATTGACCACAACGCCGGTCTTAGTGCTCCCGAACTTTCATCTAACTATTGAGCTCCACTATGATGCCTCCAAAGTTGGTATTGGGTCTGTCTTGAGCCAACATGGACGACATGTCGCTTACTTTAGCGAGAAACTTAGCGGTGCACATGTTCGCGATAGTACATACGATTTTGAATTCTGTGTCGTGGTTCAAGCCGTTAATCATTGGTGTATGATCAAAGGTCAATTAAAACCTAATGCGTACTCCACCACGATCTAGTGGTATCATTGTAACACTTTTGGATCGAATCCACAGACCAAATATTGCACTATGAAACTATGATGATCAAATATAGCTAAGACAAAATAGGAAGTTTGTGTTTCAAGAAAATACTAAAATCGGAAAGTGAATAAGGGTTTTAAAATCAAAAGAGAAAACATTAGGCATAGGCAATCATCAGGAAATATGATAACAAAGTTAGACAATTAGATAGGGATGCAATAAACTCCGTCCTTGAACTCAAATCTCGTTTGTAAAGCTATCCTACTTCCACAGAGATAACTATCTAAGCAATGAACTTACTAAATCCTAAACTTTCGTTTGAATTCAGCAAAACAAGCAAGCATTAACAAGTTCAGGTTTGGTTAGTTCACAAAGTGCCTTAACTTCAACCATCGTTGGCTAAGGATCACCTTGCTCACCTATGTTCTTTTCAAGCAACTCAACAACAGTTTTGGTGCCCCGATGAATTAAACCTAAGATCTTAATCTAGGTGATCAATCTAGCTTAAGCATTAAAAACAACAATAGATGAAGAAAAATAAGATCAATCCCTAATCTATTAGCATCAGTTAATCATTAAAACCCTTCTGAAACACTAAACCCAATTGAAAAACTACTCAGACATAGAGATAAAACAACAACAAATCAAAGATGAAGAAAACATAATTGAATTGCAAAGAGAAATTAAAAAAAGGTTCAAAATTCTTCTCCAAAGTGTTAAAAAGGATTAGAAATCTTCGCCCAAAGCTTACAAGTATTCAAAAGCTGCGTAGAATAAAATTTGTCTTTTTTAGAGGTCGAGCCTCGTGCTTAAATACTAAAATAAAACCCTAAAAGTCAGTTTAAAACAAAAAAAAAAAAAAAAAGTTGCTTCGGATACGGGATTGGTAGATCCCGAATGAGGATCAGCCGATCTTGGATGCTTTTTCGCTGTTTGCTCCATCTTCTTGCTAATCCAAACAGTCTTCACCAAACTTGCTTCATATGCTTTGTTTTCATCCCCAAAACATTATGTTTTCTTCCAAAGTAGTCTAGAACCTGTACAGACTCATGAAATACTAAAAAGACTCTACAAGAACATTGTGGCTAAATAAAATACTCAAAACTAACCTCAAAACTATGGTTAAAACCTATAAAGTGTAGACACATCAATGTCATTACTTATTTCAGCGGGATTTTTTCTTGTTCATTGATCATGATGTGCTTCGCCACCTTGATAGTCAGGCTAAGGTCTCTTGACGCCATGCCTCATGGATTGCATTTCTTCAGCAATTGACTTTTTTTCATACGACATCAGTCCGGTAAGACAAACCAAGTTGTGGACGCTCTCACCCGTCATCACTCGTTGCTCACGACGATGCATACCTCCGTCAAGGAATTGCTTCCTTCACTGAAATCTACACTTCATATCCATTTTTTCTTAAGATTTTGGCTGATCTCTCCAAGGGCTTGCCTTGCAAGTTCACGCTCCATGAAGGTTTTGTATTCCTTGGTCCTCGCTTGTGTGTGCCTCAGTGTAGGGACATGTGGGACAGGACAAGACCTTGCAACTGGTCACGTCTTCCTATTACTGGTTGTCTTTTCGTCGGGATGTGGAGAGGTTCGTGGAGCGTTGCCGCGTTTTTCAACTAGGCAAAGAAAAGGCATCTAACGTTGGTTTATATTTACCGTTACTGATTCCAACTCAGCCATGGACTGACGTCAGCATAGGCTTTTTGTTGGGATTACCATACACTCAACGCGGCTATGAATCCATCTTTGTGGTAGTCGACCGTTTCTCGAAAATGGCCCATTTTATACCGTGTAAGAAAACGACGAAGGTGGTGAATGTGCCGTCGCTATTTTTTCAAGAAATTTACCGCCTCCATGGTTTACCTTCATTCATCTTGTCCGATCGTGACACTCGCTTTATCAGCCATTTATGGCGTTGCTTGTAGAATTTGTTACGAACGAGTTTGGATATGAACACTGCATATCATCCCCAAACCGATGGTCAGACTGAAGTCACGAACCACACGTTGGGCGACCTGCTATGGTTTCTCGTCGGTGATAACATCAAAAGTTGGGATGTTAAACTAGCTAAGGCAGAATTCGCTCACAATCATGTTGTTAGTCGTAGCATTGGGCTAAGTCCATTTCACGTTGTTTATGGGGTCGTGTCCCGCTGCCTGTTGGCATTGTCTCCTTTACTTGATCTGACTCGTGTGCATGGACAAGCAGCTAAGTTTGTGGAAGGGTTGAAGGAAATCCACTGTCAGGCGAAGGAAACGTTGGAGGCGTATGTCGCCAAGTACAAAGCTATGGCGGATGCTAAACGTCTTATTGTTAGATTTGAGCCAGGTGATCTCTTTTGGGTTGTTCTTACTAAGGACTGCATGCCCTTACGTGATTACAATAAGTTGAAGTCCCGCAAGCTTGGTCCTGTTGAAGTAGTGGCCAGGATCAATGATAATGCTTATCGGCTGAAACTGTCGGATCGGATTCGCACTTTGGACATCTTCAATGTTTAGTATCTATATCACTTTCGTGGCGATAATCCAGACTCAGATTTGTGGTCGAATCCTTCCTCACCGGGAGGGACCTGATGCAGCGCATCTTTGGACTTGGTCTTTGCATCGAAGACATCTTCGCCTTTTAGTCTTCGTTGGGTTTTTGCATGGGTTTTGTTTCGTTTGGATTTTGTGTCAAGGAAAAGATAATCATAAATCTTATTCCTCTGACATCGTTTGTCTATTTTTAGCTATTTGGAGTTATCTTCTTAGGTCTCTAAGTAGGAGTCTTGAACGAGTTTTGTTGATCATCTTGCTTTGAGTCTATAAAAGAAAAAAAAAACAAAGGTAGCTTTAGCTACCACTAAAGAGTTTGTGTCATCAGGCCCTGAGAGGATGACTCCCTTTGTTTGATTCCCTTGACCTTTGTACTCATTTAAACTCCCCTGTTTTCTTGTCTCGCTTCCGCCCCCGTATCATTTCCTTTATGTGGATACGAAATATTTCTGTACAAGATCATGCAAGACCAAAAACATCTCTCAAGAAACGATGCATTTTTACCGAATTCTATATTGATATTAAGTTCGAAACCCTTTCATATTAATCCATGGGGTCTCAATAAGTTTATTAGCATATTAGCATACAACTTATTTTTCTTTGAAAAATCCGATAAAAACCTCTCACTATAAGTTAAGTTGCATATACCGAGACAAAAGTTTTGATTTGCATCTTCAACCATTCAATGAGATCACCGATGATATAGCATTATTTAATGAGACACCTTTCCTGTTATCGGAGATAGTAATGAGACACCTATCCATCAGCACATTGAGTACTATGTCAGGGTATAAATTGCATCCATCCAATATGCATGCTACATAGTCTCTATCCATCCCAATGAAAAGAACAAGCAATATTCAAGAATACATTTCTTTGTACATTATTTAATGCAAGAAAACTGAGCTGAAGCTTTGCTTGAATGTTGTTATTAGGGATTCGTTTTAGCAATTTCAACGTGCTTTCCCACTCAAGAATGCTTCTCTCGATGAGAAAAACACCCAAGACTTCCACACCCAAGGGTAGTCCTGCACAGTATGCAACTACATTCTATGAGATCTGAAGAAACTCTTTAGATGGTTTACTTGTTCTAAAAACATGCCAACTGAAGAGTTCAAAGGAGTCATCAACATCAAGTTCCTTTAACGAATAGCTTCCTTCCACTCATAGTTGTTTTAACAAATGTATGTTTCTTGTTGAAATTATTATCCTACTTCCATGGCCAAAGTAGCTTGGATCTATCGCTAATGAATGAAGCTGGTGTATGTCATCAACATCATCAACTACTATAAGTATGCGTTTACTGCAAAATCTTTCTTTTATTGCCTGATCAAGGCCATTGAACTCTACGTCATTCCTCTTTAGAATGTCAGAGAGAAGTTGATGTTGAAGATGAATTTGTCCTTCTGGCTTCTTTGATTATTCCTTAAAATCTTTTAGGAAACTTGATCCCTCAAAAAAATGTGAGAATTCGTTAAACTCCACCTTTGCAAGTATTGTTTTACCGATCCCACCCATTCCATAGATTCCTATAACTCGAATTTCGTTTGAACCTATGCTCAGTAGCGAAGAAATTTGTTGTAGGCATGATCTCATACCCACAACGTATGTCGATACATGCAAGAACCGGTTTGGCAGCCTTTTAAGAATCGCTTTAGTGATATCTTCCATACATCCCGCTTCATTCCTACATAATATAAATACTAGTTAAAAGAAATATGAAAATATATAGTTTCATTTGGAACCCATGACTTTAGTCTGTATGGAGATGCATCATACTTTGGCATGAAAAATAAGAAGAATTTAAGAGAATCAACAAGAACCATGAGAAACCCTTGAGAATAACTAACCCATATTATTAGCTACATCTTTTCAAGCTTCTCTGCAATCATTTAGTTTGTTTATTGGATAATGTCTTCTGTGTTTAGCAAACGATTTTGCATACTGCCCTTTCTGCTTCCGTATATCTGATGGGTCAACATAAAAGAAAATTGGAAAAACCAACTGGTGGGGTTTACTTTTGTGGTTTTTCATAATGTGAAAAAGCTCATCAAGACACCAAGTTGATGATGCATAGTCCTTTGATAAGACAACAATGAGAATCTTTGAGGTTTCAATGGCCTTCACTAGCTCCAAGGAAATATATTCTCCTCTTTCCAATTCCACATCATCCATAAATGTATTTATGCCACATCTTCTGGAACCATTGTAGAGATGACTTACAAAGTTCTTCCGCACATCTGCTCCCCAAAAACTTATAAACACATCATAGGTCCAACACTCAGGAATTCGCTCCCCGCCGTGAGCCATATGTACCTAATATGTGAATTTAAGGACATGAAGAAGTGCCATTAGAACAAGATTTTCAGAAGAAGAAGAATTGAACAACTTAAAAATGAATGCTTCGGGAAGATCATGTTGTTTGACAATAAAACTATATATGAAGGGAATGTGGAGATAGGAACAAGAAGATAAAACAAGGCAAGAGCAAGAAACTACATATGACTCACTTTCCTAAATACACATTATCATGGCAGGTTGCTAAGGCAAAAAAATTTAACAAATAAATCTTTGCTCTTTAAAATCTAAAAAAGGAAAAGAACAGTAAAACAATAGAAGGAATTTTCAACTACAGAAAGTAGCTTCAGTTGGAAGCATGAACAGCTAAAAGTTATCTTGTAGTACTATTTTGAACTTGAAAAACATTTACAGATGATTATTGTTTAAAATGTATTAGCAAAACAATCTACCAGACCACAAAGTTCACAATATAGATATACATTGAAAAATTACAGGGTGAGAAGACGAATAACATTACCACAATAAGAAAAGTGAAAGCTCAATAGAAGAAGATAGCTTCCGGATGACGAAATCAAGTAACTGTAAAATGATCAAATCCACTTATTTAGATCTTTCACTTGATGAAACGAGTTCTTGAACCATTTCTCCTGTTTTTACATGTAGATAAAGGAAAGCATTTGAAACAAAGATTTAAACAAGTTGACTTTTATTTTTCTTTTTAAAATCAATTCTGAATTCCAGATAGCAGCTTATGAAAAAATATCTCAAACACCTTTATTTAATACACTCACTGCGACAATTCATCAAACACCTTCAAAGCCTTATTCTCTCTGGTCAATTCACCACAAAACTTCAAAAAAACAAAAAAAAAAAAATATAGTCACACCTTAAAAGTTGAGTTAGAGAGTAGACACCAAGAAATACTTACGATTACACTTTAAAACAAGGAAATATGCACTAGATACCACAATTTTCAAAAGTATTTAAGAAACTACCATAGGACCCACAGTGGATTCTCTCTCCTCATATATAATTACTTTTATACTCATTACATATATTACATGTTATTTGTTTAAATATCATATAATTTTTGTTTTGTGAACGAAATTATATATCGGTTTGGGTTCACAAATGAAATGGTTAGGATTTAAATTTTACAATTAAAACGAAATTTTTTTTTTTTTTTGCAGCAAAAGTAATTTATTTAGAATAAAATTTATCAAGATACAAAGTTTCCATCAACCATGAGGGAGGATTTATGGAATCAGAATAATAATCCAAATAATTGCAACCCTGTTTTGCTAATAAGTGAGCTACCTCATTGTTTGATCTATACACAAAAGAAAATTTCACCTTTGTAAACTGATTGGACCAAAATCTAATGTCTTGAATTAGACCATATATGGAAACGTCTACCATAGTTCCATTTAAACAGTCTATTAAGGTTTTACAATCTCCTTCAAAACAGACTTGAGTATAGCCCATGCATAAGGTTTGTTGCATTGAGAATAATAAGGCTTGTGCCTCTCCCTCCAAAGGACTGTTTGCAGCTCTCAGTAAGCTTGATCCCCAGAATATTTCTGTGCCGTGGTGATTTCGAACCATCCAACCCCCTATTGTCTTCTTTGTGTTAGCTGTATAACTGACATCGAAATTGCATTTAACCATTGATTCATCCGGTCTAACCCAATTTGGGTTGATCGCCGAATAGGAAGAAGTAATCGTCGGTCTCGACTTCTTTTTCATAATCCTTGTCCATTCAAAGACATCAGCCTGTGATTGGGAAAGAGTTTGATGATGATCCTCTACCTTATTATTAAAAACAAAGTTGTTGCGCCCTTTCCAAATATTCCAAATAAGCCAAAATGGTAGAAGTTTGTGTTCCAACGATAAGGAACTGTCCTTGGATAAATTTAGCAAATGTGATATATTTAACTCATGGTCAATACTGTCGAAAGAACTCTGCAGTTGAGCATTTTCCTGCAGCCATACAGATTGAGACGCAGGACAAGTAAATAATGTGTGGTTAATTATTTCGTCCGACTGTTTACATCTTTTGCAGATTTTGTCCATGGCTACACCTCGTGTAATAAGTCTTGTTGCAGAGCCTATTGATTGAGATAACACGTTCCAGAGGAAATGTTTGATCTTTGGTAAAATCTTTAGTTTCCAAATTTTATTTTTTAACTCCACAGAACCATGAGGGATATTAGGAGCAGGGGTCATATCAGAAGGATCATGTGTAGCTAACCAATAGCCAGAACGAACAGTGTAAACTCCAGAAGGATTATAATGCTAGATCAACTTATCCATCACAGAAGTTTGGGGAATATATAATTGCAATAGAGCATCATAATCATTTGGTTCAAGGAGATTTGCTGCAGTGTGGTTGTTCCAGGATTTAACCGAACCTTGTGATTGAATAAATGCAGACAGAGTACACTGCATACTAGGATCCCGAGAATAGATCGGTCTAGGAGGATGCACAGCTATTACATTATCAATGTTGACACGAATAGATGAACCATCACCAACCACAGTACGTAGACCTTTTTTGAGTAAATCAAGACCAGTAAGGATTGAAGACCAACCATATGATTGATTTTTCTTGGGGGAAGCATCTGTAATTGAGCTGTCTGGAAAGTATCTAGCCTTCATAATTTTTGCAAACAAGCTGTTAGGGTACTGAATTATTCGCCATGCTTGTTTTGCTAATAAAGCATCATTAAACTTTGTCAAATCTCTAAAGCCTAGGCCACCGTCTTTCTTGGAATATTGCAGTCTTTCCCAAGCAATCCAGGATATGCCTCTTGAAGATGCATTCTTTTTCCACCAGAAATTCATTAGTATAGATTCCAACTCTGAGATTATACCCAATGGGAGTTTAAAGCAGGACATAGCATAAACGGGCATAGCTGCTGCCACAGATTTCAGTAAGACTTCTTTCCCGGCTGGAGATAAAAACTTTCCACTCCAGTTCGATGTACGCTGCCGAACTCGTTCTACAATATACTCAAACATCTCTTTTTTTTTCTACCAAATTGCTCTGGCAGGCCGAGATACTTACCCCCACCCCCTTTGTTTGGAATATTCAATATATGTTGTAACGCACTTTGACGATGACCATACACACGACTTCCAAACGTAATAAGAGATTTTGATGTGTTAATGATTTGGCCCGAATAGTACTCATAGACATCGAAAGCGTCCTTTAAAGCCTGGCAGTTGCGTGCATTTGCGCGACAAAAATATAAGCTATCGTCTGCAAATTGTAGGTGAGTGATGGGTGGAACTCCATTACCAATTTTTATTCCTTGGAGGTGTCTAGATGAAACTTGAGAATTTATAAGATGACTGAGAATATCTGCACAGAGTATAAACAGATACGGTGAAAGAGGATCGCCTTGCCTTATTCCACAACTTGGTAAGACTTTTCCATATGGGGTGCCATTGATGAGTACTGCATACTCCACCGAACGAACTGTTGCCATGATCCAGGATATCCATGTAGTAGAGAAACCAAAAACTTTCATTGTTGTTTCCAAAAAATTCCACTCAACGCGGTCATAGGCTTTGCTAACATCGGTTTTAATAGCCATATATGTTTGAGAGACACGTTTTCTTGTCTTGAGTGAATGCATTAGCTCGTGTGCTATGAGAATGTTATCGGTGACTAGACGCCCAGGGATAAAAGCAGCTTGAGAAGTCGATACAATTGTGTCTAAATGTCTCTTTAATCGATTTACCAAACACTTTGAGATGATCTTGTAAATAACATTACAAAGACCAATAGGGCGGTAGTCTGAGAGAGTAACTGGCTCCGGAATTTTTGGTATCATACAGATATTAGTGTTATTTAGCCCCTGTTTCATGGTGGATGTAGCAAAAAATTCTTTTACCTCTTTGGTTATATCCTCTCCGACGACGTCCCAACACTGTTTGTAGAACCTGGCCGTTAAACCATCCGGCCCCGGGGCCTTGTCATCACCAATCATAGATAATGCTTTGAAAATTTCCTCAGAAGTGAATTCTTTTGTTAGTTCGTCATTGATCGATTGAGTAACAGTCGGTTGAAAGTTTGCAAATTCTAGTGGAGTGATCGGATGACCATTTGATGTGTATAGTTTTTGAAAAAACTCAGCAGCATGCTTCCCGATAGATGTATCACCACAAAAAGAGTTGCCCTGAACATCTTGTATGGACGTTATAAAGTTTTGTGCAAAACGATTTTTTGTTGAAGCATGAAAGAATTTTGTGTTTCGATCTCCAACCTGTAACCACAAATTTCTACTTTTCTGTTTCCAATAAATTTCTTCATTCTTATATGCCACAGCTAAATCTTGTCTTAAGCGTGGAATAAGGTCTCTATCAGAACGATGAAGACTAGACATAGCTTTATTGAGACGAAATTGAAGGGCATCGATCTGTTTGGCCGAGTTTAGGTTGTGTTTTCGCTTACACCGTGCCATATAAGTACGGCAATGGCTGATTTGGTCGACAATGGTATGATCTCTTTGTGTTTTGCAAACATTCCAACCTTCTTTGACATAGCTCATGAAACTGGCCACATCTAAAAGCCTTTTGTCAAATCGAAAAGGTTTTCGATATTTTGGTTCATGAACTCCAAACCAGAGCAGAACCGGTCTGTGGTCAGATCCATTGAAGTCCAGAAAAACTGATTCACTATGGGGGAAAGTAGCGCTCCATTCAGAGTTAATAAGAACTCTGTCAAGGCAGCATTTAACCGTATGATTATGTCGTTCCCCGACCCAAGAAAAACTATCACCTGTGCTCCTTATGTCCTGAGATCACAAAAGGACAAGAGTTGTCGAAAGTTTCGAAAAGTCCACTCAGCTCTGGCCGGACCACCCATTTTTTCATTGTTAGATAGTATTTCGTTGAAATCACCCACTAAAACCCAAGGGCCATCTCTTGTTAATGAAATTTGTTTGAGAACGAAATTATATGTCGGTTTGGGTTCATAAATGAGATGATTAGGGTTTAGATTTTACAATTAGAACGAAATTATATGTCGGCTTGGGTCAACAAATGAAATGGTTAGGGTTTATATTTTACAATTAGAATGAAATTATATGTCGGTTTGGGTTCACAAATAAGATGGTTAGGGTTTAGATTTTACAATTAGAACAAATTATATGTCGGTTTGGGTTCACAAATGAGATGGTTAAGGTTTAGATTTTACAATTAAAACGAAATTAGATAGTTAGGGTTTAGATTTTACAATTAAAACGAGATTATTTGTCGGTTTGGGTTTACAATTAAATGTTATTTAGTTCAATATAACATGTAAAATATAAATATTACATGCTATTTTAAAAAATCACACCAAATATTTCACTATTTCTATCTAACACTAAAACAGAAAAGGGTAATTATGTATTTTCACTCCAAAAAAACGTGGACCCTATAGTATTTTCCAATAAAAAAATATTGTTGTGGTATTCTCTTAAATAACTTTCAAAATTGTGGTATTCTCCTAATTAACCCTTAAAACAAAGTAAGAAAAACACAAATGCTTATTGATGCAAACAAAACGAAAACGAAAGAGATGAACAAAAAGGTCAATGGTGAAATTAATGAAATCGAATAAAGTTAATTGATTAATTGATGCAATTTGAATAAGTCGTGGGGAACAGTATAATTTTTTTGGTCAACTGATAATAGTTGAATTTAAATCGCTTAGCTTAATCTACTATGACGCATTCTAAGTTTCTATCTAAAATGGTGGCACCAAAGAATTTTGTTTTGGTCACGTCATATAACGTTGAAAAATTCTGAACAATATTTTGGTCATATTATCTGGTGTAAAACTTAAGAAAACTTAATAAAATTATAATTGTTATAAGAATTTATATATAACTATATAATCTCACTAAAATCATAAATTTATAATTATATATATATATATCTATATAAGTTGATATATTAATATATTTTTTAAATGAATTTTTTACTATACCTCATCTTTGTAAAATAATTATTAAGAATAATTTTCAAATGAAAAAATGTTGTATTATACTTTACAACATGTTATAAAAATAGCTTTTTTTTTTGAAATTTTCAATTTCTAAATATGTATCACTTCATTTTGATAGTCTTGTAAACTGTTAAGATACAAAAACTGAGGTCGATAATCATATTTTAAATTTATGTATATCATGTATAAAAATGAATTTATTTGTAATTTACCGCCAAAATTTTTAGTTCTACATATTAAAATTTAACTCCAAAACCATAAAAATTATAACTTAAAAGTCTAATCTTATTTTCAAAAGTTTTAATAATAATATAATACCTCTATAAATTAATATTTATAATATAAAATAAGAAATATGAATTTATAAATAAATAAAAATCATTGTGAATTTCATGCTGATATATATGTGAAAGGATCAATTTATGCAGTCTAAAAACTTACGTAGGAGAGCCTCTCTCTCCACTTCATATTGAATTATAAGCAATCATATGGGTTCGTCAAAAAAAAAAAAAAAAAAAAAAGCAATCATATGGGCCATGTATTATATGGTGGACATTGGACAATAATACAATATGGACCATAGCCTACATAAAACATATCGAAAAGATAGTTTAGCTACAAAAATTAGCGCGTGCATTTATTGCCACTAAAGTTTTGAAGTCCTTGAAATTGAAAAGTTGCTGCTGCTTTAATATAAGTTTCTCTGCATGATAATCCCTGTAAGCATTTAGAATTTAGAGGAACGTATGATAGAGTCAACAATGGCTACGAAGACAGCATATATTTCTATGTTCCTATCTTTGTTTCTTCTAATTTTATCTCATTTCTCTCGTGTTGGAGCTACACACCGCATGCTACGTAAGTACATCTATGTATAAAAATATATCTTCACCTATCACAAAAACAATTCTCTATTAGCAAAATTTCGAACCAGATTGAATTTGAGAGCTACAAGATTAATACACTACAAAAAATCAGTGGTATTAAATCATTTCTTTTCTATTATTGCATCAGTATATACTAGTTTTATATTTCATTAAGATGATATATATACTAATAAAAAGAAAGACTTTATATTGTTTGAAAAACATGGAGTTTGGATTTGAAGGAGGAAACATATATAAGCTCATCAAAAGAACTTAAAATTTCTGTTTCTGTAGTTTTGTCATAATGTTCTTTGTACATATATCGGCTAATAATATGAGGATCATGGTCATATAGGTGCCAGTGCATACATGCTACCATCTCCAACATGTGGAGATCAAATAGGAAATCTAGTCTTTGAGGAAGCGAAAGGAAAGACAAGAAAACGAAAACTCTGTAGACAACATCCTCCAAAACCATAACTGCAAATACAAGATGCGTCTGGAGGTATGCTAACGTCCGTCTTCATCTCTTTGCTAGCTAGAGTTAGAGTCTATTAGCAACAAGTCCAAGCATTTTGATAAAACAAACATATATATGCGATTATCTCACTTCCCTGTTATTATTTCTTTAGTTGTTGGGCTGAAAGGCATGAAGAGTCCATTTGTCGTCGAGATTACGTGCCACGGTGCCAGATAACTTTTATTTTATAAGTTTTTGTCTGTCATAGGCTCATAGCAGTTGCGTCATTTTCTTTTTTTTTTTGTCAAAGATTTGCGTTGCGTCATTTTCTCTAACTTCAAAAAATATTGGTAAAATTTTAAGGTAGCGTCAATGATGTTATCGTTTATATATAAGGTTATATATATATATATATATGTTCAAAATATATATATGTTCTTGATGACCGGCCACAAAAGTCAAATTTCTGACGGGTTAATTAATTAGCAAGAAAGATAACGGATCAATTACATTAAATATTCAAAGCCAATTAGCCAGTTGCGAAAACTAATATTTGCTGGTGTGGTAGTCATCAACATGTTAACGTCAAATTAGCTGAACGTATTTTTTTAACGCTTCCAATAGTGACATGGAGGATGGGGACGGGGCAGGTAGATGCGTTTTGCATGGTACATGGCGGTTACGTTTTCTTCTTCTATAAATTTATTGTATGCATGTAAAAGCTATATTCAAACAAATACTATGTTAATGTTACATAGAATGCTTCGCTCTTTGCCTCTTTAGAGTTTTGAATTTAAAACTAAGGGAGAAATTTTGTTTGTTTCTAGGTTCGAATCCACCTAGCAACACTTTTATATCACTTAAAAACAGATTAATTATAACCCAGTGATGGTTGAGAACTTGAGATGAAACCAGATGCAGATCGCCTTCCTCAAGTTTTTTCAAACCAAACTGGTTGATGGATCATGGATAAGATACGATTTAGTTTTTAAATCTATTAGGCCATCTCCATTAAAGCATTCTCATCGCATATACTGTCTTTAGTATTTTTTTAAATATAAATCTAAGACATCTGTGAAGAGAGAAGAAGATAATGTTTTCTCCAAGATACTAATTAAAAACATCATTTACCGATAAATATGCGTTTAGTAAATAATAGAGAGGTTGGATGTCTTTAATAAATAAAAAAAAAGTAATAAACTAAAAAATTAAACATGTTTTTCTATGTATACTAAATAAGGACTCGCCCATATGTACAGATTTATATTATACATTATTTATAAAAACAATTTTTATAATACACTGATTCATATGTATATACAAATCTTTTATGTATGGTACTATTAAAAATGTGTTTTTTAAACCTAAATATACCATATGTTACAAATATATTATTTACTACTATCCAGAAAATGTCTATATGAATAAATTAGGCCAAATTATATGTGTCTTTACTTTCATTTTTGCATAGTTTCTTTAATCACTAAAATTGTTGGCTCAAAAAACATTTTGATAAAAAATAAATTACATCACAATAGTATATGACTAACCATGGAGAGAACCTTGCGTCCAACCTCCTCTACCATAGAGAGAACCTTCGCTCCGCCTTCTTCCCTTGGAAAGATAACCTTGCATCCAACCACTCTCACATTCCTCCATTGGGGAGATAACCTTGCGTCCAACCTCCCTCACCTTCCTCCGAAGATAACTTTGCATCCAACCTCCTCCACCATAGAGAGAACCTCGGTTCTGCCCTCCTCTTGTGTGGAGAGAACATGTTCACATCTTTTAGCTATCTCAAAGTGGTTTGCTCTAGCAACCAATGAAACTAAATACCATTTTCCAACGTCACAAAATCTTTTGATAGTAACTAATATTAAATTTCCTAATGTATTCATGGAAGTTTCTTTGACACACCATGATGTAGCCTTAGTCTCCAAACTCCTATAGATCTATCAACAATGATTTATGTTTTTCCAATCTATCTATGTTTGTTGTAATTTTATGTTTGATTAGCCTATTTTATCCAACCATTAGGTTGATGACCTTCTCCTTTTTATCTCCTTTTGAGATTAAAAAAATGGTAACAATTATGTTGCACAAAAAAAAAGATCTATAACCAACCAATCAAGGTTGAGAAATTAGAAGAAAATTAATTTGACATAATTAAATTAATAATAGAAAATTATAAGAACGGTAATATATGGATCTCAAATAATTCAAAGATAAAAAAATATAAATTAATTAAAACAATTTAAAACTACTACAATAATTTTTAAAATACAGTATTAGACAAAGAATATGCATATATTAGTCTTTCATTTCTTTTTGGGTCAACATATTAATCTTACTTATTTCAAACTGGAAAAGAAGAAAGTAGGAGTATATTTTGGTTTAAAAAGATAAGGATAATTTGACTTCCCATTTAAAAAGTTACACCAATAGAACAAAGTTAAAAGCAATATTTTTGAATAAATTATTTTGTTAGATAAATAATATGAGACGATCTATGTTTATATAAAAGTGAGTATTTACATTTTTTAGAATTAATAAATTTTTGTATATTTTTCTTAATCTCTTTTCTATTTTTTTTTGTAGAATTAATAACTTAAAATTAAAATAAGTGAAATCTTTTATAATTTCAAATTTTATGAATTATATATATATATATAATCTCCTTTAATTATTTGAAAAAACTGTTTAATTTTTGTATTTTTTTTACAGTTATCTTTTTACATTATTAATATTGTTTAAAACAAATTTTTTTGTTTTTTGTCGTGATCTTAAATCCCCTATTAGATATTCACTTTTACACATGTCAAGATCTCAGATTAGTAACTTGACACATGTCAAAATCATGATAATATCTAACTTTCAAAATCCAACTTTATATAATAAGATATACAATAATACATAAGAAAATAATAGCAATTCTCATTACTAAAGTAAGTAGAAGGATTTATCAAGAAAAAAAATATGTACCTTTCTAACAATATAGTTAGAGTAACCCTTCTAAGAATGGGTGTAGTAGGAGTATGAACATCCATTTTTTCAATATTTTTGATATAGCCAATTATATATGTATGGGGAAAACATATTAATTAAATATATATTTATAAAAGTTGAAAAATTAAAATAAAGAATACTTAACGTATAGATGTTGTGTCATATCTTTCAGTTTAGCTAAATCCTCATGATTTCTAAATCGAAATTTCTTAGGAGGTATTTTACAAAATTGTTGATGTTTACAATTGTAGTTCTCTCTGTTAATATTATATGAAATTTATGATCAAAGACTTTGTAGTTCTTATTGCAAGCTTGAACATTAAAGTTGCAAATTTTAATAAGACTTCCTTCACATAATCGATCTCCAAACTTTTTAATAAGACTGCCTTGAATAGTATTCTTATGTTTTGGAAATAACTAAAAAATTAGATAAATTAATTAATTAATAAAGAAATAGTTATTTTGGTTGAAAAGTTAAAATTTACCTTCTCATCAAGTAGTAGAATTTATTCCAATGAGTTCATTGTTTTTTAAAATAAATTCTTGCTTCCCACTTTCTTGTAAGATGTACTATCGTTCCACGATAAGAACGCTTTTTGTTTAGTTGATCTAGTGTTATATAATATCTGTTGTTATCTTGCATTTGTGTATTCACCTTTTTATGCTACATGTCCTGCAAATTAATAGAAATAATAATAACACCATGAGAATTTGTTAATCCCAAAACCTTAGTTATTATGCATAAGAAACTTTGTTAACACTTCAAAGTCAAAGATTGCATAGTATGCATTATGAAATTGAAAAACGAAACAAAATTCAAAAGAACGACGATGAAAACACGTGGTAATATCTAGGAATCTTTTTATATAGTTGCTTCGATTAGACAACAAACAAATTGCTTTCGAGACTTGTTCAAAAACAATGATGTGTCAAACAAAAGATTAATAAAAACAAAGAATATAATTTTACCAAAAAAACAAAGCTAGTAGAAATTATTTTATATGGTGAAAAATATGTCATCATCTATTTGCTTATATAGAGGAGTATATTTATTTTGTTTGAAAAATATGTCATCGTCTATTTGCTTATATAGAGGAGTGTATTTACAATCCTTTTCATTTTAGGATTAACATAGTTTTTTAAATATAATAAAATTACAATTATCTTATGCATCGTTTTACCACGCTTGAAAACTGTGATTTCTGATTGTTAAAATTGACATGTGTCACGATCTGGTGAGTCAATAACTTTGATATGTGATTTTTGATCGTTAAAATTGATACGTGTCACGATCTGATGAGTTATTAACTTTAATATTTTATCGTTAAAACCGACACGTGTCACGATCTGATGAGTTTTTAACTTTAATCTCTGATTGTTAAAATTAATATGTGTCACGATCAGGTGAGTTACTAACTTTGAAAACCAAACTTTATATAATAAGAGATTAGGAGGTGAAGTGACCTTAGTGCAGTGGCAGGAGGTAAGTCAATTTGTAGAAGGCACCATCACACCTAGGATCGAGTCCCAGTTCCTACGAATGTAAGAATTTAGCTAATGGGTCGGCCAGTTGTGGCTCAATTATTGACAAAAAAAAAATGATTAGGAGCATATTCAGTAGAAAAAAGAAGAGACGTTTGTTTGTTGGTTGGTACCTCAAAAAGAAAATTTTTATTGTTTTATTATAAATTATAAATTATATTTTAATTAATGTTATTAAATATATCAATGTTTAATTGACACATAGCTATTTTGTTTGATACGGTTCGAGTGACGTTTTTCTCCTTTCTCTTGTACTTTTTTTTCTTTATTATTATTATTATTATTATTATTATGTTGAGCTAATAAATGTGCTCTAAACATTTTTTAGATACTTATAAGAATTAATTATAAAAAAGTATATATGTGGAAAAAATCATAAAGAAAATATGTCTTATTTTCATATTTATCAAAAAAAGAAAATAATTTTTTTTAATTGTCATAAATATAAGTTATGTAGACTCTTTTGTCAGCGCTTTGAAATAGATTGTGCTGAGCTAGTTATGATGGTCTCCGCCTCTAAAGATTGGTTGACATTTTCCCACATGCTGGATGAGCTTATTCTGGTTAGGGAGTCGTTTCTACTATTCTCCTTTTCTTGGATTTCACATATGTCAAACTTACAAGCAGATTGTCTTATCCGTGTTTCACGTACTCTTTCCTCTAAAATTTATTTTGTATATACTTTTCTTCCGCCGTAGATTCTCTTTTAATTTAATGTTGGTTGACCAAAAAAAAGTGCTCTAAACATTTTTTCTTCTAAACATTTATATTAAATTAATTAAAAAGAAGAATATTTATGGAAAAAAAAATCATCATGAAAATATGACTTATTTAGTATTTACCAAAAAAAAAGAAAATAATTTTTTTAGTTGTCAGAAATATAAGTCATTTTTTTTTCTTGAGATTTTTCTCCTGTTATCTACTCATAATTATTTCAGTTATTAATTTTGAAAGCCAAATTTTATGTTACTAAAAAACTATTTTTAACTTTTATAAACTCAACAAAATTAATTTAACGATTTTAATATCATTTGTACCATATTTAACTATACTGCAAATTTATGTACCATCCAAAGTTTCAACTGTCATCCCTTTTATTTTACCAGCAAAAGACAGAAAAATAAAATTTGTCGAAATCAGAATAACCCATATATAAAACGGATAGGGAAGGCTAGAGTCTAGCCCTAGACTTGCTAGTAGCACACATACGACAACTACTTGTCAATTCTTAAAAAATCCCAAATACAGATTCAGAATTATTATATGGCTGAAACTAGTTCAGATGTAATTAAAAATTAATACTGACTCCGACATTTTTATGTCAATTTTTAAGCAAATAAAGACGTACAGCACTTTGTAGTTTGTATTTGTCCAAAAGAAAAAAAAAAATTACTTATAAAATGATGTCTATCTAAAGAATATTATTTCTCTATCAAATAATACTTTCCCAAGTGTTGTTTTGTGTGTGTTAATGGGTTATACGGTGGATACGCAAAACGAAGGTGGTAGTGGTGACCATTCATGGGGTTTCTTAAGAAATTTAGTAAGAAGGAAACAAGTCGACTCTTCTTCAAATGGCACATCATCCAAGACTCATCATCACCACCAGCTCGCCAAAGCTTTGACCTTTCTTCACTTGATTGCAATTGGTATCTTATTTTCTTCAACTGAACGCTCGTAATAATGATGTTTTATGGAATCTGGGTTTCTTAGATAGTCGATGAGTTTTCTTATCATGTAATCTGATTCGTAGATGGTTTCCAAAGATTAAAGCTTTTTGTGTGTTGACTTTGTAATAATCCTCTGTTTCTGTTAGTTTTTTGGAGGATGATTTCATCTGTTTACTTATATATGTATCTTTAAGGATTAAATGTTGGGTTTGTGTTTGTTTTGGCTTTGTTCTTTTCACTAAAACTTAAGAGTTTGGTTTTCACAAATTTTTAGGTGTTGGATCAACGATTGGAGCAGGGGTTTATATACTGGTGGGAACAGTGGCTAGAGAGCATTCAGGACCTGCTCTTGCTTTTTCCTTCCTTATTGCTGGAATATCCGCTGCCCTTTCAGCGTTTTGCTATGCGGAACTCTCTAGTCGTTTCCCTTCAGCTGGGAGTGCTTATCATTATTCTTACATTTGCATTGCTGAAGGGTAACTTTTTTACTTGCTTATTTAGTTATGTAGCGGTTTCTTGGGCTTTTATTCGTCGCTTGATGTTTTTGCTCATTGCGTTTGGTTATGAAATTCTTGTTATTGCAGTGTTGCGTGGTTGATTGGCTGGGCACTGATTCTGGAATACACTATTGGTGGTTCAACAGTTGCTCGTGGCATCTCTCCCAATCTGGTTTTTACCCTTTCACTGATTGATATATCTTCTCTTCCTTGCATTTCAGACTGATGACTCTAGGCTTGCATCGTGTGCATTCATTGTTTTGTTTCTTGAAGAATGGTGTTATATTGTTTTGTTGAATTGAAGTTTAGTAGTGTTGTATTGCATGCATGTTGACCCATTCTTTTCATAGAGCTATTACTATGGTTAGCAGGGATTTCCATAAAGACTATAAAGCTCTATAAGATCATTTTCTTCGCATTCTTATGTTGTTTGAGCTAGGAATCATAAGGAAATGGTCTCCTTTATCAAGGATTCTTGCGAGATCTGAAATGGCATTTATAGATAAAACAATAAAGGGCTTTGTATGACTTTGTGTTCATCGATTTGTTTATCATGTAATGACATTCTAATATAACATGATAGGCTATGATTTTTGGTGGTGAAGATTGTCTACCTACAATATTGGCTCGTCATCAAATCCCAGGCCTCGATATTGTTGTTGACCCGTGTGCTGCTGTACTAGTGTTCATTGTAACAGGCCTCTTGTGCACTGGAGTGAAGGAGGTATCTATATTTTATCTTTATTTCAATTACTTCGTTTAGAGAGACTCAACTCTGCTGAACTGTTTCTGGTTTTTAAAGTGAAATTTCTCTTCTCTGCAGAGCACATTTGCTCAGGGAATTGTAACAACAGCAAATGTCTTTGTTATGCTATTTGTCATAGTAGCTGGTAGTTATCTGTGTTTCAAGACGGATTGGGTTGGTTATGAACTTCCAACAGGGTAAATTGAGCATTCCTTATGCTGATGCTACGACCATCATATTGTAAAGTGGAAGCTATATGACATATAGTTTTTCGTTTCATAGGTATTTTCCATACGGTGTTGATGGAATGCTTACTGGATCTGCTACTGTTTTCTTTTCTTACATTGGGTTTGACTCAGTTGCAAGTATGGCAGAGGAGGTCCGTATCATATAATGTTGCAGTATCATATTTTGAAGGTTGCATTGGTATATATACTTAACATTGCTGTTTCATATGCAGGTGAAAAATCCCCAGCGGGATTTACCTCTTGGTATTGGTCTTTCACTCCTGCTTTGTTGTTTGCTATACATGATGGTGTCTGTTGTTATTGTTGGTTTAGTGCCGTATTATGCTATGGACCCTGACACTCCAATATCCTCCGCATTTGCTAGTCATGGAATTCAATGGGCTGCGTAAGTCCATGAATTGGTTAAGATGCAATACTGTTCATTGACAGGACTTGTTTAGAATTTGCTTTGTGTTTCCCCCTACCTTTTTTTCTCTTATAGGTATTTGATAACTTTAGGTGCTGTCATGGCTCTCTGTTCTGCTTTAATGGGTTCCATTCTCCCTCAGGTAAACTAGATACATAATTCAAGTGTTTAGAACTTTTGTTTCTGGATTTAACAGTGAGATGTTTGAAGAAAATATAGATGCTATGTGGATTTCTTTTGTACCATACTTTTTGTTAAGTAATTGTTGCTCTAAAAGGTGAAAGACCAACTCATTCACCAAAGAGCTTATTCGTTTTTCAGCCGCGGATTCTGATGACAATGGCTAGGGATGGTCTCTTGCCTTCATTTTTCTCAAATGTGAATCAACACACACAGGTACCTGTTAATGGAACCATAACAACTGGTTTGTGTGCAGCAGTCTTAGCTTTCTTTATGGATGTTTCGCAACTGGCGGGAATGGTAATTAACACATTATGATTCACCAAAATTATTTGGTCCAGTACTTATAGCACCACGTAGCCTGTAACTAGAACTTGAAAAGCTTACGTTGGTGTAGGTGAGTGTCGGGACACTTGTTGCATTTACAATGGTTGCAGTATCAGTGTTGATAGTCAGATATGTTCCTCCAGATGAGGTAATAATATGATCGGAACCATAAACGTTTTCTTTATACTTCATTAAGGAGAGAAGTCTCTAACTATCTTCCAGTGGACAAACCAGAACCCCCAACTCCTTTACAATGCTATGCACTAGACTGACCACGCTTTTATCAGGTACCCCTTCCCTCATCACTTCAAGAGAGGATTTGTTCTGTTCCCTTCCATTGTGATGAAGAGAACTCATCCAGTCACGTTGGGACTTCCCCTGGAAGTAAACAACCTTTACTTTGCCACACTGATGCTTCAATTGTGGAGAAGCAAGAAGCTCAAGGAGGATGTAAGTTACTAATCATTTTTGCATAGTAGCTCTATATGTCTGCTCATCATCTCTGGTCTTGGACTAAGCAAAAGGTTCACATTTGTTGTTGATTCTGTAGGGGTTCCCAACAAAGAAAACAGAAGAAAACTCGCTGGGTGGAGCATTACGTTCACTTGTATTGGAAACTTCCTTTTAAGCTATGCAGCGTCAAGCTTCCGCTTGCCAGGGTTAGTTCATCAACCGTTTATTTACTTGAGCTAATGTCTCTTACTGGAATTCAAAATTTGGGCCTTTTTATAGAATACTTAGCTCCATTTTTATGCAAATTATCAACAGAGTCCTCAGATATTTTGTATGTGGTGTTGGTGGATTGTTCCTTCTTGTTGGTTTGATTGTTCTGAGTTGCATAGATCAGGATGATGCTAGACACAGTTTTGGGCATTCTGGAGGTACTGATGTCTTTGATTTTCCTAAAACAAACCAGCCTAATGTTTGTAGTAAGCATTTCATTTGGCTACAAATCGGAAGGTTTGAGTAACTTGAGTTGTAACTTATTAACTCTTTCCTATTATACAGGCTTCATTTGCCCGTTTGTTCCGCTTTTGCCTATTGTATGCATTCTTATCAACATGTACCTCTTGGTAAACCTTGGGTGAGTTATGGATCATTACACCACATTTGTAAATTACTAACGGATGAGTTTACTGTAAATATAACATTTTGTCTTTCTAATGTTTTAGAGCTTCTACATGGGCTCGTGTATCGGTGTGGCTTTTCATCGGAGTGCTTGTTTACATTTTCTATGGGCGAAGAAACAGCTCTCTTGTGAATGCAGTTTATGTCCCCACTGCTCATGCCGAGGAGATTCGTCCCACTTCTAGACATTCTTTGGCTTAAATCTACATGAAACCATCAATGGAGGCTCAAAATCTGTTCATGTAGATTCAAGCCAAAGAATGTCATGTAGATCTGTAATATATGTTCAACAAAATCTGTATATATATATATATATATATATATATATATATTTATTTAAATGGATTATCAAGTCAGGTTGTAAATAAAAAAAAAGTTCAAATGCCGCTGCTTATAGGCATTGTATATATATAAAATGTAAATTTGTTTTGTTTAAAGCTTTATAAAATTATCTCTCATTTATCATATATCTCAGTTATATTCATACGATTCATGGTATCAAAATCTTTTTATTTTTGGTTTCTAAATTAGTACTAATCTTCTTTCATCCTCTATTTGGATTTGTTGATTGGAACCATGAATCATGATATCACCATTCTTATTCTTTTTCTTGCTCTTGATATAAACACAATATCCTTTTCATTGTATAGTTTAGACTCTAGACCACCTTTTTTTTGTTTTTTTAAAAATATTTCTAAAACAGAAGAAGAGATGGAAAAACAACTGAAGTATAAACAAACACTAAAGAGATCATGATGCGACTCCCTACTATTAATACAAGAAGATCTAATTAGAGAGACCTGGTGAATGAAATTTTGATTGGGTTTCTTGAAGAAACTTTCTTCAAATGCACATATATCTTTTCAACCCCATCATTGTATCTTTATGATCTTCATTGAATTGAATGAGAATCAGAAGCAGGCTTGGGGTTTGACCAAATTACCAAGAGTACTATCACCAAGGACATTGACACATGAAGATTGTGCAGCTTCATTAGCATATCTCAAATTAATGTCCTTCATTCTTATACGTGTGCATGGAGTTTTAGGACTGCAGTCCAATTTTACAGCAATTTTCGTAGCCGATGTTCCTCTTATGCCTTGATAAATTACATCGTTTATCCTCACTCCCGATTCCTAGATCATTATCATCAAGAAAAGAAATTGTAAACTGAGATGCTTAACTCCTCTCTAACTCATGTACATTGTTTTTTCCTTAATTAACACGTTTATAAGTCGTGAGAGTAATCGTTCATGTAGACCAATTAATTCAACTCATCTTTTATTATATAAGATGCAAAATTTTGCACCTAATAAATAAATAAGTTACCTGAGAAGGACAGTTGATGTTATGAGGGCAATAGTGTTGGTCAATAATTATGGGAAACTTGACATTGAACATGAGAGAGTCTAAGAACCGAACCCTCTGAACAAAACCAGATGTTGGATTAGCCCATGACTTGATTCTTAATCCATTGTCTGTTCCTGCAAACACTGTCTTCTTCACCGTCACATTTTGAACTCCTTCTTCTTCTCTATCCTTTCCCAAGCTCCCAATGCTTCATTTTAGATAAAAAGAAACTTGTATTATTATATACACACGTACGTCTCATATGGGTGCATAACTGCATATATAGAGTATTATTTCAGAAAAAAATATTTAATAGAAGAATCTATATTGTAAAATAATAGTTTTCTTAATTTATCTGACATATGGGACTCACCTGATTCCATGACCAGGGCCACATTTGACTCGTTCGACCCACAAATTCTTGGTTCCAGGGCCAATAGAGATACAGTCGTCACCGGTTTTGATGAAAGTGTTACGGATCTCAACATCGGTCGATAGCTGAACATGGATGCCATCTGTGTTAGGACTTTTTCCATCAGCCACGATTTTAATATCATCGAGCTTAACATCACGGCATCGGTTGATGACAATGTGGAACATTTGGCTGTTCAGTGATAGTAATCCCTTCACCTTGATTCTACTCGACTCCACAAAACTCAATGTCTACATCATTCACACAAACAAAAAAAAGAGTCAAAGATCTAGAGGGCTTTGTTCAAAAGATATTGATAATTAAGTTCTTGCAACACTACTGTAATATTGTAAATATAAAGGATAATAATGGGCGTACCGTAGCACCAGCTGGGCAGTTGTTGCTAGATGAAGCTTTGCAAAACCATAACGAGGGTCCCTTGGCGTCGAGAGAACCACCGATAACGGAAACTCCACTGACTCGTTCAAAGCTGAGCCAGTTTGCTTCTTTCCCAAGAAACATGTAATCCTCCGAACCAACTAGAGTACCATCGATCATGAAGACAATATTAAGACTCTTGCAACCCACACCATTGAAACGAACAGGGCTAACCAGATACCGTCCTTTTGGCACGTATATAACGGCTGCATCAGTGGACCCGCACGCTGCATCCCATGCCTTGACAAAAGCTGGAGCTGAGTCAACAATACCGTTAGGTTTAGCTCCGAAGCTCAACACATTGAATTGTTTTGTTGCATGAGATGGTCTTGATAAAGACAAGAAGAGGGCTATTGCAATAAGGATGTAAGCGTGTAAATTTGTACTTTGGACCCTCTCCATTTTGTTTTTTGCTTAGTGATATGGAGAAATGAAAACGAGTTTCGTTTTTCTTGGCAGGTTGATTGAGTAGGAAAAGGTGATAAAAGAGTTTATGGAATGACTAGGTATAGTAAGGTTTATATATACAATGGATTTGAAGAATAGAGTATATTGAAAGAATTGTTGGATAAGGGGCAAATAAAAGTTGCTGCGTTTGAAGCTAATATTAAATAAGGTTTATCTATATACACAGCGCGTCTGCGTGGATTACTTAAGTTCTAAACTGTTAATCTAGAGTGTCTTTGTTAGTTGTTACTCGATTCTTTGTTTTTGTTATAAAAAATATTGATAATAAAAAGTTATTAAAATTGTTAAATAAAAATATGGTACAAGACCAAGAGTAATTAATGGTGCAAATATTTCATATTCTGGGAGGAATAAAAAAACTAAAAAAACTTTCTTTTTTTTGGATAAACATTTTTTATATATAAAATGTGAATTAATTTTTTTTTTTTTGGACAAACTTTACTAAATAAATAAAACTCATGTATTGGCCTTTCCTATCAAAACAATTTAAACGACGACTTAATTAAACAGGCGCAGCTTTCTTTATTTCGAATCAAACTACCTTTTTCATTTAGAATTTAGAATTTACATTGAATCTTTTTAAAATCTTTAGTTGAAAGATATCCATGGCCTTTTGTCGCCTCCAGATTAGGATAGATTGAATCAACATAGTATGCTTAATTAACAATATTCATAGATACAGTGAATCCACGAATACTACAATAAGAACAAAACAATTTTAAATACATTCTAATGATTTTTAACATATAGTACAACGGATCGGCGCAAGAATGTTACAGGAACTCTATATATATACTTTTTTTGACAATAGTGTGATATATATTTGAAAGGAAAAAAAAGTTGTTTTTGGCATAACACTTTTTTATATAAAAGGACATACCTTTTTCCACTTTTAACTCTTCTTTTTTTTGGTCAAATTCCACTTTAACTCTTCATTATGTTCTTTTTCATTTAGGATTGTGTCTTTTCACCATTATTTTCCCTTTCTATTTCAATTATTTTTATTATTTTTTCTTTTTTCAATCTAACATTAATTAAACTAAAACTCCTATATTAGTTATTCAAATCAGAGGAAAATTGGTTACAAAAATTGTTTCGGACAATAGCATTCTAGAAGAACGAGCTAAACAATCAGCCTTCACATTGGACTTCTTTGGGATCTTGGAGAGGGTAAAAGGAGGCAAGGAGGCACTGAGCACCTGAAACTCATCAACAAGCGTAGAGAAAGCCAGCCACTCTTCCGGAGCTTGCACCAGAATCCGTCTCGAACCTCTGACAATCAATGCCTCTGGAAAGGATACACTCCATCGCCCATAATAATGCTTCCAGCTCCGAATGAAGTGGGGACGCACTGCAACGATGACATTTGGCACCCATAACTAAAGTCTGATTCTCACTATCATCACACCACCATCCTAATCCTGAATTTGGTTTCGTAGATTTCCACAAACCATCAACTTGACAATGAATTATCATCTCCGGAGTATGCAAGGACTCCGTCGAAAAGCCATAGGGGCAAACCCTTTGCCATATATAAAATCTAAATTTGAATAGATCAAACCAAATGGGAACTTGTCCGTATGTAATCCATCAAAAACCCTCTCTCAACCTGACGGGAATGAGGACACTCAAATAAAGTATGATTAATAGACTCTGCCGCTAAATCACATCTCTTGCATACCTTGTCACAACTAATTCCCCGAGAAGCTAATCGCACCGTCACCGGAAGAGAACCAGATGCAATCTGCCAAACACTACAAGAAAACAGGCAATTTACGACTGCACTTATAGTCGCTAAATAGTCGCTAAATCAGATATAACGACTACTTTACGACTAAACATCGTTGTCGTAAATCGTTAGTCGGTAAGAATATTCAGTCATAAAATAATCGGTAAATAACAACCATTTTACGACTAAAACATGTAGTCGTAAACGTAGTCGTAATATAGTGGTAAATATTTACGACTATTTAATGACAATATTACGATTAATAAAATGTGAACAGAAGTAGTTTACAAATAGTCGTAATCGTAAAGTAGTCGTCAAATTTAGTGACTAATTGACGACTATTTAAAAACTATAATCTATTTATACATAATTTATACAAATTATATACTATTATTTTAATAATAATATTTATATCTTATTAATTATTTTAAATATATCTAAATTATGAATAATATTTCTTTGGATTAAATTGATACTAAAAATAAAATAATATATTTATTATTATAAAATCGTGATTTAAAAAAAAACTGTACTACAAAATAAAATTATAAACATAATTAAAAATAAGAATCCATTATACTCTTAAAAAAAATAGATGAACAACTACATAATTAATGGCTTGAAGCACACACTCAAGTCTCGATTGCCTTGTATTCCAGCTTTGAAGCCTTTTGTACCGATTGAAATGACCTTTAACATACCACATCCTTCTCTGCAGCAGTCTTGAATCTCAGCTTGATTTGTGTTTTTAAAATCTCAGCTTCACTTTTCATGCTCACACACACGATTCTAGTCTCATGCTTAACCACAAAAGCCCATAGCTTCAGGTGTTACCAACGATGCCACCATTATCAAATCGCAATCGTTTCTCTGTCCTCATCATCTACAACAATTACCATCTGCAAACCCAAAAAAATAAGATACCCTCTTTCAAAGACAGTAAAAGCTAACACCATCACTACTATATATCACAAACCTTGCCCTGTCGAATATCCTCAATAGCTTGAGAAATACACACAAATCTATCAGTAGGTCGATCAAGATCGAACTCTTCACCCTATCATTGAACCTCTTTCATATAATCCTAGAACACACCCAGCTCGTTCTATATATTTTTGTTCCCTTGCTAACATCATTGAAAAAAAAAAAAATACAAAGAGACAACATAATCATCAATGGCTAAGCCTAATCCAATTCGATTGTAGATAGACATAGAAAATGGGTTCAATTGAATCCAAAATCTCTAAGAAAGAACAATTCAACTTCCCGCGAAGGGTAAGCAGCGCCATAATTATGGAGAGACAACGAGCTTTAGAGGAGAGCGAACCACCACAGCCGTAGATAAGAATTATGAGAATGACTTCAATTTATAGATCCAAAATTGAGAAGAATAAGAAAAAAGCAAATCTACCTTGTATCTAGACCTGAGCATTTTAACCGAATCTGAAACTCGAACCCGAACTCGACCCGAAATAAATACCAAAATACGCTTATGGGGATTCGAACCCGGTACCTTATACATTATTTGGTGCATCATAAACTATTTTGCCACCTTAGTTATTATGTCTTAATATAAAACATTAAATATTTATCTATATATATATACATATGTAATCTAAAATTCCTAATTGACGTATTTTTTTCTTCTCAATCAACGGAAGAACTCTAGAAATCCCTAATCGAGTTATTTTTTCATTACCCAGATCAATTTAATGAGAAATATGACAAGCAAATTTAAAAAGCTGAGTGATAGTTTGTGGTGTTTGACTTTTGAGGAGTGAATGAGATTGGGAACATAGATTAATATGAATCATATCATATAATTGCTATAGATGTTGTTAAATTGGTAGGAGATTTGAAAGATTTGGTTCTTGAAGTGGTGGCTATGAATGAATAAATCTAGGGTTTTTGGATTCGTATCATATAATTTTTTTCTTTTCTTTTCACGACAAAATTTTTTTTTTTTTTGTTTGAATTCGGGTATACCCGAAATTACCCGAACCCAAAGCCAAATTACCCGAACCCGACTCGAAGTTATAAAATACCCGATCGGGTTTTATATCTCTACATCCGAAAATCCGAACATCCGAACCCGAATCCGATTGGATACCCGAATGCCCAGGGCTACTTGTATCGATGAAACGATGGCTTGAGATCTAAGATCTCAGATCCACGAGAGACTGCTCTGGTACCAGATCTAACAACTTGAGAGGATGAAAACAACTACACAAATGAAGATGGAATTGATTGAAGCAACTGGCGGAGGAGACAAAAGAGAATCGCCACACAGAAAAAAAAAAAAAAAGGAGACGAGAAGAAGAGAAAGTCTCATCGGCCAAGGAGAGGGAAAACGACAAAGAGAAAGGGAGAAAAAGAAAGAAGATATTTTGTCCGTTGGATTAAATCAATCAACGGTTGATAGGGTTAATCCTTGTGTTTACATATCATCCAATGAAAACGCTTCATTATTTAAAGAATAATTAATTACATCAAAACTTTATAATTTCATATATTTTGCAGTTTTAAACTCATATGTCAGGATTTGGGAATTGGGCTTTTAGATTTAGAAGAATATTATATTTGATTTAATTTAAAAAATGATTAGTTTTAGGTTTTAAAATGACGATATTAAATAAATTATAAGTAAATAGTTTTGGAAAGATTGAATTATATGTAAATAATAAATAGTCTTACACATTGCTTGTATACATATATAATGGTTATATCTTGGTTGAATGGTTTATGCTTTAATTTATATATAAGAATTATAAAAGTTTAAATTTTGAAGGTTTAGGGTTTAATGTATAGGGTTTAGGGTATAGGTTTAAGATTTAGGGTTATGTTTTGATAAAAAAAAAATGGAAAACTATAATTTTTTTAATCAATGTTAGATATTATTTTTTGGATGTATTATATTAATTAGACTTTCTTATAAGTATTAACGCTTGGTTTTATGTATATATATCATAATGGTTTTATGGTTTATGGATTAATTTCTAAGATTAAGGGGATGTATTCAAAACATGATTTTGGAAGATTTTGGATATTTTACTTTGACTCTTCAAATCCCATTTTTTTCTTTTTTCTTATCAATACAGAAATGTATAACTTCCCACGAATTTCAAATGAAGCAACATTTTTTGAGAACATATTACCCATCTTCGGGGACTTAGAATTTTAAAATCTCTTTCTAAATATCCTATTACTGAAAATGAGATTTTATAAAATAAATCAAAATCACTTAAAATCTCTTGTTATTCAAACAACAATGTTTAAAAATCATATGAAATCAACTGTTATTGAAAATATAACTTTATATTTCTTTAAAAATCCATAACAATGATTTTGGAAAATTTTGAGAGATTTTGGATACTTTTTTACACTAGAAATCCAACTTATAAAATCACACCTATGGGGATGATATTTGATATATTTGTTTTACAAAAAAAAAAAAAAAACCACTGTAGCGGATAGAAAAATCTTAAAACGAATAAAACAGTAAAAAATTATGTGCCTTTCAATCCATTCACGTACATGTTCTTCTCCTTCCTCCTTCACTTTTTCCGAGAAAGTATGACTGAAATTATTTTTCACTTTTTCCTTCTTCTCCTCTGACTTTTTCTCTTTCTACTCCCAAGAAACCTTATTAGTTTTCATTTTTTAGATTCTGTTTTTCTTTTTTTATATACATAAAAAATCTCTAGATGCAAGATATTGGTAATAGAGGAGGTGAACTATACGGGATCCTTATGAATCTAATCAAATCCTTTTTTTTTCTAAAGTCTTGTAACATTATCCAGCAAATTTTCTTTGAATCTTATCAAATCACAAAACAAAATTTTTAACAATTCCACCAAATACCTAAAAACACCTAAAAACGTTTCATTAAATCTCTCCAAATCCTGAATTTTATAAATCCCATAAAATCTTCTAAAATCATGGTTTCAATACACCTCCTAAGAATAGAAAGTTTAAGATTTAGAGTTTAAGATATAAGTTTTAGAGTTTAGTTAAGAGTTTGAGGTTAAATTTTGAAAATTTTAATTTTCTTAACTATTGACTGATATGCAACTTTTTAGCGACTTTTACCATGAGTCACATATTAGTCGCTAAACTAGCGACTTTTACCATGAATCGCATATTAGTCGCTAAATTGGCGACTATTTAATGACTATTTATTCCGATATGCGATATAGTCATTAAATAGTCGCTAAATTACGACTAAAATACCGACTAAAATATGTAGTCACAAAAAAAAACTAATATACGACCAAATATTTTTAGTCGTAAAATTGTTGGCTATTAGTCGTTACGTAGTCACAAAAAATAACGATTACAATTGTAGTCGTCATTTGTAGTCGTAAAACCCTGTTTTCTTGTAGTGAAAAAAGTGTTTGATTTTAGGTGGTACCGGAAGATTTCAAGCCTGAGCCTTCAGGACATTACAGTTAGGACCGAAATCATTTTCAGCCTTCATGGTTTGAGCTACCTTATAACCTGACTTAACCGAGTACCGACCAGAGTGTGTATAATGCCACACCAATCGATATGGCTTAAAGGATTTGCTAATAGGAAAACTATTGATAGTTTGAATATCCTCCGGTAACATAGATTCTTGGAGGATTGATGTGTCTGCATTTTATAGGATTTTAACCTTAGTTTTTACACTTGTTTTGAGTATTCTATTAGGTCTAAGTGTGCTTTTAGAGTTCTTTTAGTATTTTGTGAGTATGTACAGGTTCTAGGCTACTTTGGAAGGAAACTGACTGTTTTCGAGATGAAAACAAGCATCTGAAGCCAATTTGGTGAAGACTGATCGAAATAGCAAGCAGATGGAGAAAACACAGATAAAGCATCCAGGATCGGCTGATCCGCATTTGGGATTAACCAGTCCCGTACCCGAAGCAACTTTTCCTTATTTGTTTTAAACTGACTTTTAGGGTTTTATTTTGATATTTAAGTTAGAAGCTCGGCCTCCAGAGACAAAAAATTTTATTCTACGCAGCTTTTGAGTACTTGTAAGCTTTGGGAGAAGATCTCTAATCCTTTCTAACCCTTTGGAGAAGAATTCTGAACTCTTTTATTTCTCTTTGCAATTCAAACATGTTTTCTTCATATTTGATTTGTGTTTGCTGTTGTTCGATGTCTGAGTAGTCTCTCTGTTGGATTTCGGGTTTCAAAAGGGGTTTCATGATTCTCTGAACTTAGGTTGCTAGATTTGGGATTGATCTATTGTGTTCTTCCTCTATTGTTGTTCTTAATGCTTAAACTAGATTAGCTACCTAGTTTATGATTGTAGATCAAATTCATCTAAGCATCAAAAGTGTTGTTGAATTGCTTGAAAAGAACATAGGTGAGCAAGGTGATCCTTAGCCAACGAAAGTTGAAGTTAAGGCACCTTGTGAACAAAATCAAACTTGAACTTATTGCTTGCTAGGATTGCTAGATTCAAACGACGGTTTAAAGTTTAATCAATTCCTTGCATAGATAACTAACGCTGCGACAGTAGGTTAGTTTTACATTCAAGATTTGAGTTCAAGAACGGTATCTAATGCTTTCCCAATCTATCATCTGAATTAGGGATCATAACTCCTAATAGACTCATAACGCCCAATACTTTTTTCTGAATTTAAACACTCTTTTATTTATTTTCTGTTTTTAATCGGTTACTTGAAACACAATCTTTCTCATTGCCTTAGCTATATTTGATCTATACAATTCATAGTGCAATGTTTGGTCTCTGTGGATTCGATCCTAACGTGTTACAACGATACCACTATATCGTGATGGAGTACACATTGGGTTTTAATTGACCTTTGATCAAGGATAGGTGCCACTCTTTAGTCAGTGGATTAATCAAATGATTTACCATTAGGTTTGGGTGTAGTTGCCGTCCCCTACCGTTTGCAGGTCGAAGATGTTGATCAGGAATCCAGGGATCACGCCAAACCAAAATGTTAAACCCTGACCCAACCGTCCATCGGAACTTTTAGTTGAAAAAATGCTTCTCCATCCAAATGAGAGAGAATAAGGTTTTTTTTTTCCATCAATGGATGTTTGTTGCTGAAGTATCGACCTCTAAACACTTGAGCAAACAAAGAATTCAGAAACTGTATTAAACGCCAATACTGTTTAGCCAATAAAGCATCATTGAAAGTAATCTCGAAATCCCAAACCTCCCTCAGATTTATCTGTACACATTTTATCCCAAGCCACCCAGTGAAGCCCCCAATCTTTCCCATCAGCTCCACCAGAAATTTGAAATTGCACCCGTCAATTTGGTCGTTAAACCTTGAGGGAGTTTGAAGCAAGACATAACATGCGTAGGAAGGGCCAAAGCCACCGACTTTAGTAAAACTTCCTTCCCTTCCTTAGATAAAAAATTTCGCTGTCCAACCATTCACCTGGTCATTCAACCTATCTCGAACGTAACCGAAGACTTGAACTCTTGATCCTCCGAGACTCTCAGAAATTCCCAAATAGGAACCCATACCCCCTTCCGTGGAGATTCCAATGAAAGATTTTACCTAATAGTTGACATGTTTTTTTCATTTCTTTGTTTCAAATAGTTGTATGTTTTACTAATAGTTGTGTTTGTCTAAATTTATATCTATTTATAATTTATTTAAGTTTTAAATAACTATAAATTTTTTCATGGTATAAATGTAAAAAAATGTTTTGAAATGTCAAACCGTTTTATCAAACTTTTCTTTTTAATTTTTAACTGTAGGTTATTTTATTATTATTATTATTATTATTATTATTATAAATCTTGTTCATGTATATTTTCACTAACCTATGCATCTATCAGTCACTTATGTCTTACCCAATCAATATATTTATTTACAAACAAAATAGTCAACAGTTTAAGCCTTCAATGAATCCAAAATTTAACAACCAATGATTTTCAAGTAATCAAAAAATTATCTAAACACACATTAGTTTATAACTGAAAATTTCATATTATTTTCAAAGTTCTTTTGAAAATAAATTTTAATCAGTTTCTAGAAATAATTCACATATCTACATCACTATATCATACCTATTTGGTATGTACATTTTTTTTACTTATAGCCATTTTAATAATCCTAAAACTAATTTCGAAAGTCACATTTTCAGACTATTTCTAATTATAAATATTCTTTATGTAGATTTTCACCATGTTATAATTCATGTAACTTTAATCCTATTTATTTGAAGTTACAAAAAAACATTGTTTTCATTTAGGGGGTATATATATATATATATATTAATAGTTCAATGGATCCAAATTTTAATGACCAATGATTAAAAGTGGTTTTTAAAAGTACTAAACAAATATTATTATAAGATTGAATTTTTATTCAGGATTATTTCTTTAACAAAAGATTTATAGGAATTTTTAAAAAAATAGTTTTAATTTTATTAATTTTCTATAAAATTGTTTGGATTGTCTTATATTTTACTATAAATATTTATACTTTTACTTATAAATGTTGTTGCCTTCTCAAAATATATTTTTATAAATAGTGTTTTATTCATCATTCCTCTTTTTACATTTTTGTTTATAAACGGTTTTAATGAGCTTTCAAAAATATTTTGAAAGATTTTCAAAAATATTTTTACGATATAACGTATAAATTCATTATCACAATAATTTAATAAATATATGTAACTAAATAATTTTTTGTAATAAATACTTTGTTAAAAATAAGTTTCCTCGCAATATCTCAGAAGCTCATAGCCTTGCTTAGATAATTGCAAACCAATATCCATATTATTATAATAACAACAAAAAACATGATTTTAGTGGGACTAATTATGAAAAACCTAAAGTAAATCATTATTCAAAAACTAGTTTTCAATAATGCTCCCTCTAAAAAATTTATTGAAAAAAAAAAACTTGCGAATAATGTAACTCCAGTAAAACCAGTGTTCAAGAAATCGCTAGACGGTATCTGGGCGGCGACCCAGCGCCTAACGCCTAGAACGCTTAGTCGGGGCCAAGACTGTTTTTAGGCAATTTAGGCATTTACAACATAAAACATTATATATATAAAATTATATAAAAATATATGTTAGAAAAATAAAAAAATTTATAAATTATAAACAAAAGTAAGAAAAATACATTTATTTAAGTTATATTAACATCATATAAATGTTGATAATTACGTATACAAATATAAAACTTTATAATTTAAATATATTTAGTTTAAAAAATAAAAAATAAATATTAAACTAAAAAATATGTAATTTTAAGCGGTTTAGGCGGGTCATTTAGGTGTCTGATGAGCGCCTAGGTGGCCGCCTATACCGCTTTCTTGAACAGAGTAAAACCATTTTAATTTTTGGTTTGGTAAAGAATTGCATTAAAACTTATTACCAAGAGTAAACCGGTCGGTACGAATCGGTTACCAAACTCTATAACCTAGCACCTCATTTGGAAACCCAAATAAGCAGTATCGTAAAAGAATTATGCTGCTCCGGTCAGTTCGCACCGTCGAGCTTCTCCGCCGAATCTCCACTTCTTCAGTCTCCGGATTTCGCAGTTTTACTCCCTTCTTACAACGTTGCAATGGCGTTCAAAGCTATTTACCATACAGAGTAACAACAATATCAGAGACTCCTTTCCCCACTCATATCTCTCACCACTGCTATTCTAATAGCGTGAGTCCACAAAATGAGAATCACCCGAACGCGTCAGCACCGGTTTATCTACGGCGGACTAATAACAGAAAGATCTCACCGCGAATTAATTATAACAGAAATATTTCACGGCGGAGGCAAGCGGGAAAATCAGCATCAAACTCGCCGGCGGCAGATGCGGTAGATTTGGCGTTGGACTCGGTGGTGAAGATATTCACTGTTTCTACAAGTCCTAGTTACTTTCTTCCTTGGCAGAATAAGTCTCAACGAGAATCAATGGGCTCTGGTACAACTCTCAATCTCTTTTATTTTCCAAATCAATCTGTAATTTGCCAAATTCGGACTCCGTATGTTTAGAATTGCTTGAACTGTTATCCATGTTGTTTGGTAATTGATGTAGGATTTGTGATTTCGGGAAGAAGGATTGTAACGAATGCTCACGTTGTGGCTGATCACTCCTTTGTGTTAGTTAGAAAGCATGGTTCGTCCATAAAGCACAGAGCAGAAGTACAAGCGGTTGGTCATGAATGTGATTTAGCTATATTGGTAGTTGATAGTGAAGTGTTTTGGGAAGGTATGAATTCGTTGGAGCTAGGAGATATACCGTTTCTTCAGGAAGCTGTGGCGGTTGTGGGCTATCCTCAAGGTAAATAGTTCTCTCAGATACTTATTAAGTAAAGTGTAGATGTATGTAACTATTGGCTTAAGCTCTAGGCTTTTTGAAATGTTGATGTATATTGGCTACTAGCTCTGTCATGTCATTGGTCTGCTCCCAAACTTGTAAAGTTCTGAAATGCATTCAAAGAATTGTAAAAGGTTTCTGCTGTGTACATGTGATGTATGTTGATGATTAAATAACAAGTTTATTACTTTGGGTTACGAATGATCATGTTTGGCACTTTGGCTTAAGTAATGGTTTTGACTTTGTAATGAATACAGGTGGTGACAACATCTCTGTTACAACTGGTGTTGTGTCTCGAGTTGAACCCACACAATATGTTCATGGTGCTACCCAACTAATGGCTATACAAATAGATGCAGCAATCAACCCCGGAAATAGTGGTGGTCCAGCAATTATGGGAAACAAAGTAGCTGGTGTAGCGTTTCAAAATCTTTCAGGTGCTGAGAACATAGGGTGAGTAGGAAATATAGTTTTTGATAACTTTCTAGCTTTATTTGCATTAACAAAGTCAACGTAATCAGGAAGAGGATTAAAAACAAATTTTCTAACCCTTATGTGATTTCACTGCTGTCTTGAGATATCTCCCAAATTTGAGATTCTGATCTTGGTTTCCAATATGCATAATATTCGAAGTATAGTATACGTGTGTGTTGACAAGCCAAACTTTAAAAACTAACATTTTATTATGTCGTTTCAAACTGCAGCTATATCATTCCAACACCAATAATTAAGCATTTCATAACTGGTGTTGAACAATGTGGTAAATACATTGGTTTCTGCTCAATGGGTGTATCATGTCAGCCTATGGAGAATGCTCAACTCCGTATTGGGTTTCACATGAATCCTGAAATGACAGGGGTTCTTATAAGCAAAATAAACCCTCTATCAGATGCTTACAGAATTCTGAAGAAGGATGATGTTATTCTCTCATTTGATAGTGTTTCTATAGCAAATGATGGAACAGGTATTCATATTTTCCTTTATTTCCACGAACCTCTGTCCTGAATCGTTTGTCTGTTTTGCTGATGAAATGTATTGCAGTTCCTTTCCGGAACAGGGAGAGAATCACTTTTGATCATCTGGTATCTATGAAGAAACCAAATGAAACAGCCTTGGTTAAAGTCTTGAGGGAGGGAAAAGAACAAGAGTTCAGTATCACACTAAAACCTGTAAGTCATTTGTTCTTGACCAATAAAGATATTACTAACTAAATCACGGTATGTCGTTTATTCGCTGGTTCATATTACATCTATATAATGGACAATCATCTGTTCTTCTGAGCTTAAAAGTTTTGTGTTGTATGCAGCTGCAACCGCTGGTTCCAGTGCATCAATTTGATCAGCTCCCCAGTTATTACATTTTTGCGGGCTTTGTATTTGTACCTCTCACTCAGCCATACCTTCATGAATATGGAGAAGATTGGTACAACACTTCTCCCCGCAGTTTATGCGTACGTGCATTAAAAGATTTGCCCAAAAAAGCCGGTCAACAACTTGTCATTGTCTCTCAGGTTTGTGCCTTCTTTACCCTAGTTCTTTTTTTTTTACCAATTACGTTCTGTTAAAAGATTTTCACCTCAAACTTAGTCAAATAATTCTGGTTCATACTATTTTCTGAATTTAAATTGTTAGAAGGTTTGAAAATCACTGTGAGCTACAATGATAATAAGCACTTACAGTTGACCGGATGATCTGTGTTTCCTAAACAACGAAAGCTTGCTTTAGAGCTTTTGTATTGCTAGTAAATATACCAACAATGATGTCTCGACATTTAGGTATCACAATGACAATATAATCTCTGTTTGATATAGGTGTTAATGGATGACATCAACACGGGATACGAGCGTCTCACAGAGCTACAAGTAAGTAAAAACTAATCTTAAACCTAATTGTAATTACTGCAAATTACTCCTGGCATATAGGGAATCGGCAATTCCTAAATCAACTTAACGGAATACCATATGATTCTAATAACAGCAAGTTCGAAATGAACAGTCATGACTTGTCTATATAACTTTGGCATGATAGATTTGCGTGGTTTATTGTCTTAGAGGCTGATGAAAAAAAGAAACTGTATTTGTGTTGAAAACAGGTGAAGAAAGTGAACGGAGTGGAAGTGGATAATCTGAGACATCTATGTCAGCTCATAGAGAACTGCAACACCGAGAATTTGAGGGTGGATTTAGAGGATGATGAGAGGGTAATCTTCTTGAATTACCAATCCGCAAAAATCGCCACCTCTTTGATTTTGAAGCGACATAGAATAGCATCTGCAATGTCCAGCGATTTGCTTATTGAACAAAATCCAGTAACCGAGTTAGCTTCTTCTTGTTCTGCGGTCTGAGCCAAGGCCAATTCCATATTCAAATTCATTCCATATTTGTAAAACCACAATGTTGTATCCTCATAAACATTTAGGGCTTTGATAAGCGGCTTTCCATGAGCCTGAATTTTGAAAATGATTATAGTTAAAAGTGTTTTACTCCAAAAATATTAGTATCTCCATTTCTAAGTTACGCGGATGGTGTCCCTTGCTCAGGTGAGAATTTGTGGTGGATTAGTTCAAACTGAGTTCTCTTTTCAAAATTGGAGTCTTCGCCTAAAAGTGAATTGGACCCCAAATTTAGTTAGTGCGTAGGGAAACAAACTAGAAAGCCAGACTATTTATTTTAATTTTTTTGTCGTCTTGCTTTTCATTACTCTGCTCTCACGTTCCAATGAAACAAAAGGGACAAAACAAGAAAGGAAAACACAAATCCCTTTCCGTGTCTTAAGCGAACTGTCACATCCGTACGTGCATCGTATAAAGACGAAAAATACCCTCCAACTACACTAATTATTACTCAGACTCTCTCTCTGGTTTCTTCTCTTCTTTCTCGGGCAGTGAAAGAATTGAAGAAAGAAACTTTTTTTCCCTTCTGAGAAGATGACTTTGTCGTTGTCATGGGAGATGCAACTAGTGGAAACAGCTAAAGAGGAACTCGAGATTCTTCAGTCTCAGTATCCCAACCGCTTCGCCTACCTCAAATCCGATCTTCAATCTTTCATTTCTCACCTCCGTGAAGATCACGCGCCGCCGCGTATACCATCCTCCTCCGTCGTTCTTACTCAAGGTACTCTCATTTTTATTTGCATTATTACTCCATTATTTTTTGTTACTCAGTTCTGCGATTGTTTTTCTTAGTTATTAGTCAGACTAATTACATTTCACAAGTTCGTCACTATAAATTGCAAAAAAAGAAATACAAAATACTACTATGTCCTTGGCTTTTTTTTTCTTCTATTACTCTTATGTTTTAGAAAGAAAAAAGTTATTGTGTTTTCTAATTTCTATACAACATTTATATTCTAATTTATCTTTTATTAATTAAAAAGTGATACCACTCGAATAATTAATAACCTTTCTTTTATGACGATAAATCCTTACTTTATCCATGTTGAATTTTTGTTCTTTTTTTTTTTTTTCAGTGAAAACCATGTTGAAATGTTTTCTGATAATTTGTTCTGACACATGAATAGGGAATTTGTTCTAAATAAAAAAATAGGATTCTCGCTCTCAAAAGTGTTATTCTCATCAACTGTCCGGTCGACATCAAACACAATTGTTTTGTCCGTCTTATAAACCACATTTATGGAATCGTTTGTTTGGTCGTCATCACTGTTGGAAGTACAGATGGATGTATGCCTATATTTTCCTAAAGCTCCAAAAATCCAAATATAATTTTTGTACTTTAAAAGTAATTAAGTAGGATTGGGACGAACAAGAAAATGAAAACGATATCTTTCCGATAATGAAGATTCATTTGTCTAGTATTAAAAATATCCGTTATATCTAGCATAAGTGAAAAAAAAAAAGTACATGAAAAAAAATTGCTAGTAATTGTTGTTGATGCATTGGACAGAGTCATCAAACTGTAAGAATAAGCAAAAACATAAGAAGAGAAAGTGTGTCATGGACAATTTTGGAGACCAAGCGTCGTCGTCAACAATGGGAAAGATCCACAAGAACAATAATAACAAGATGGGTCAGAGAGTGGTCACGAAGAGAAAAAATAGAGTTGAAATGGTTCTTGAGAGAGCTCAACTTTGTCTCCAGAAGATAAGAGACGTGAAAGCCTCTTTGTGTTGACCTTTGTTTTTACATCTTTTGCTGAAATGTATAAGGAAAAATAGTTACCCTCCGAGAAATGTATTGCAAACCGATGAAAAGTAAAATGCTTCTCGAAAAATAGGTATAGACAGTTGAACAATATATCTGTCTTTTTGGTCAATGAGAAAGACTTTCATTTTTTTTTATTAGTCTCTTATTGAAAACTTTTATGAATTTCTCGTTTTATGACAAAGAGAATTATTTCTTCCTCATTGTAAAAAACAAAAACAGAGAAACCCAACTGATTACTTTTATTTTTTTTTTATTAAAAGAAATTCTTTTTTTTTTTTTTTTTTTTTTTTTTTTTCTCATTGTTAATCAGACTAAAAATCCGAAAGAGGCCATTAATCATAAGCTTAGCAAAACTTAAACTGGCTCTACAAACTAGAATTTTTACGAAGAAGATTTTTCTAACCCAATAATGAAAACATTGAAAAGCCTAAACTCCTTTGTGTGCCGTAGATTAATAAGAAATCCAAAACTCCAAAACCGGATTAAGTTTGAGAAATGTGCTCAATATGTGCCCTATACGAGCTGCTGATCGGTCTTTATATATATATTTTTTTTGTCTAATCGGTTTTTTATATCACCATAGAATAATGAATATTGCGAAGCATTATCGAATTCTTACAAGCATCTACAAATACCGCCAACCAACGACTCTAAACACTCTACTCCATTCTATCACACATCGGCAAAGAAATAGAGTTAATTATCAGATAAGGACTTATTTGAGTGGCACTTATAGATTTTGCCATTTTCTTTAAATTATCTCAAATTTGCCATTTTTTTTATTTAAAAACATAATTTTACACATTATGTTTGGGTTGATTGGGTTATATTTTCTTTTAGAGTATAGTTTTTGTTATTAAATATGTATTTTATGAAAAAGAATTCCCAAATTTTAGTTTTTAAGGTGATTATAGTAAAAAAAAATGGCAAATATAAAAGATTTTAGGAAAAATGACAAATTAAAAAAATGGTCAGGCAAAAATGGCATTTTAAACAATCATCCCCAAAGAAATATGATATGTCCACTTCTTTATTCCCAATTAAATTTCAATCACTACCAAACTTTTCTATCTTTCGGCATAACTCTATTATGCAATCTAAGATTAATTAAGCGTGCATGATGGAAATTTCTTTTATAATTTCATCTTTTCTTGATTCTTTCTTTTCAAGAGATTTTAATTTTTTGTTTGTTTTCTTTTCGTTTTTTTTTCCCTTCATTAGTCTTTTTATTCTTCGTTTAAATCAAACATTCAAGAAGAAGAGGTATGTACCCTACAATATATGGGATTCTTGTTAAAAATGTCATTTGTTTAAGAAATTTTTTGGATATACCATCTTTTAAAAAAATTTGTGGATTTTACCCCTTTTAACAGAAAAAAATATGTATTTTCAATTTTTTTTGATACAATAGGTATTTAATAGCAAATACTAAACTCTAAGAACAAATTAAATCGAGCCGACCAAACCCAAACATAACAAATTAAACACATGTTAAATTAAATTTTTGTAACTTAAAAAGTGGTAAAATTTACATACTATTCAAAAAGTAGTAAAATCAACAAATACCACTCCAAAAAATGGTTTTCTCATAATTGATTCTACAATATATAGTTCCAGATTCGAGATCCTCTTGGTAAACAGAACCAACCAAATTATGAACAATTGCAAATAGAATGTTTCTTTTATTAATTATTTATAAGTGTGAAACAAAATTGTTCTTTCTTAAAAAAATAAAGGAGACGACCGTGGATGGGGGGAACTACAACACTCAACACCTCCGTATTGTAATGAATAAATATTAAAATAATTATGAATAAGAAATGAAATTATATTCTAAACCTGTATTTGCAGTTACTATTTTTAACCCTAACCACACTGTTAGCAGCGAAGCTATCAACAGATACACCACACCTAACCAAGACTCTCACCTCCATCAACTTTAATTTCCCGAGTTTGATCCGAACCGGTTGGGTAACTCTAATCCGCAACGGTATGCTTCCCGTTAACCGTTGTTGCTCTTGCAATATATTCATTAAACTTGTTGCATTATGATTAAAACCAGTCATTTCTACGTTTATAACAGTTGTGTTCTCATGTCCTTGGTAGAATTTTGGCAAGGACCCTGTAGAAAAAATCACAAAACCCGGTTAACCATTTTGAACCAATTAAAACCAAACAAAACTAGAGTAGCGAACCGATTTTTTAACGTACCATTACTGAGACTTGTTTGCATGTACAAGACGCTAATTCTGCTTCCGTCTTCGTAGTAAATTCCGATTTTCTCGTTAGGATTTTTGGCCGTAATAGTGACGTTAAACGCCGTGGATAAACTCAAGTCTTGGTTTAGTTGAAACCGGGTGAGCTGTAACCGGTCGATATTGTAATCCGGAACTTTCGGTCTAAAGACAAGGTAGAGTATACCAACGATCGCTCCTACGATGACAATAAGGAGAAAGATGACGAGAAGCGTGTAGCAAACGCATTTGCACCAACAGCTTCTTGATCCTTTCTTGTTCCTCGGAGGATCCAACGGCGGTGCTTGCTGAGTCTTGGTGGGATCACCGTGTTCTGATCTCGAGGAGTCACGTGGAACAAGTGGAGCCGTTGGATGTGGTGGAGCTTCAGGTTCGCTTACCGGATAAATTTTCTGTTGATCGGACATGTTTAGTTACGTTCTTGATTCTGCTTGAAGAGAACTAAGCAAGTCTTTTTAATGTTAAAAAAGAGAAGCAACGTATCTTCACGTTTTCTTTTGGTTAATTTGTATATATAAGTTGTTAGGTATTGTTTAATACTTCATCCGTTTCAAAATATAAGATGTTTTATAGAAGTTTTTTTGTTTCATAATATAGGATGTTTTCAAGTTTCTATGCAACTTTTAGATTAGTTTAGTACGTATTTTATATTATGCAGTATTGTGTCTGATTGGTTAAACTTGTTAAAAGTAAAGATTTTTTAATCTGCATGTTTTTGTTAAAACATCTTATATTTTGAAACGGAAAGAATAGTAATTAATGGTATGAAAAGAAAAGTAGGAAAAGCGACTCTTGCACGTAATAAAAGAATTATTTTAATTCTCATACCAAACGTGTCTTTTGAATTTCCTGCGCCTTTTTTGGACCGTAATCGTGACTTCTAGATTAAATAAGTTAATTGTCAATTTTGGGGTTCGGCGGCTACGAGTACGAAAGTTCTTTTACATACTTCGGATATGCAATGAGGTGTGTGATGATGTGTGCCGTGGCGTATGGCAACAGAAAGTCGGCTTTTTTAACCTCTCTATAACTGGACTGTGTGTTAAATTAACACCAGAAATATAGTAATGTGCCTCTCTATAAATGAGCTACGTTAATTTTACACCAGAAACATATTAATGTGCGACATCATAATACTCTAAAAGTTTTTAAAAGATTTACAAGGGTAATAAGAGGTTTACAAGGGGTTTTATAGCATTTTCAAAAAATGTATACCTTTTAAGTCGTTTTAAAACCTTTATTAAATCTTTTAAAAATTCTTATACACTTTTAAAAATCGTATTGTAAATATTTTATACACCCTTGTTTTTATGGGAAAAATGTTACATATGAAAATATATTAATAACAAAATAATTCTGTTGAATCCTCTTAATTTGAGTTCTGCTTTTCAGATATTTGGATAAATGTAATAAAAGTTATTATGCAATTGTTTCTAAAGAAAATGTTAGAAATACCCTTTTGTATATACGCCTTTTAAAAAATACTCCATCCGTTTCAAAATATAGGATGTTTTGAGCAAAGCACGCATATTAAGAAATGACTAATTTAAAAAAGTTCGACCAATTATAAACAAGACTGCATAATATAAAGTATCAAACTAATCTAAAAGTTGCCTTGAAACTTGAAAACATCATATATTATGAAACAAAAATTTTCTTAAAAATATCTTATATTATGAAACGGAGGGAGTATTTTTTTTGCTACTTTCATTTTTGCACTTTTTAATACTATTTTATACAATTCCAATATTTTAAACTAATTTTTAGAATTTGTGTTATTTTTTAGGTTTGGATTCTCTATTTTACATTTAGGATATAGTTTTGAAGGAAGAATGGTTTAGTATTTAGAGATTTGGGTTTAGAACTTAGTCATTTTGTACATAGAAGATGATATTATTGAATATAGAAAACAAAAGAGGGTATTTTTGTAAAATGATATAGAAAAATGTTTTTTTGCAAATGTTTGGCCATTGTTTCTATCCAAAAACACATATCTTTTTGTCATGAAATTATTATAGCATTGATATTTATATAACTTTAAATGATAAAAAAAACTTGTGTATCTTTGATAAATTTTTAGTATAATGATATAACTTAATTCAATAAATAGATAATAGTGTATCTAAATAAGAAAATAAACACATGTCAAAAATGGTCAAAAGTGAGCTTCACAAAACTGTATTTAAGAACAATATTACTATATTATATATAAGATTTAGCTAAAAACCATTAAAATGTTAAAGTGGTTCATATTTACGTTTAAATTTAGGTAAAACCTTTAATTGGTTGGATTGGTTAACATCTATATTTAAATTTACCTAAAGGCTAAAGCCATAAAAACATTATCTAGTAATTAAATATATAAAAAAACGTCTACCACAGAAGAGAACTATAAATACTACTATGTTGATGTCTTTGTTACGCCAATACTGGTTTTAGATCCAGCAATGAGTAATAATCTCATCCTTTTAATGTTAGTTACTATTACATATTTTGTGCTAAATCAAGCTTGCGAAAAAAACCATGTAGTAATAATTAACGAACTCGCTCCTGATCGTATCCTTGAATATCATTGCTATTCAAACCATAATGACCTAGGCATAAAAAAATTAGGCTTTCATGCCCCTCCATTTACCATTAAATTCCATGACGAAATACCCAATTTAACAAGATGGAATTGTATTTTAAGGCAAGGACTTAAGATGGAGTATTCACTTGATGTTGAAGTATACAAAGCAGGGCCAAGACTTATTCCTCGATGTGGTCAGTTACGCGCTTGGGCTGCTAAACTTGATGGGATATATTTTGCAAGAAAGTATAATACACCGTTTGTACACGTGTTATCTTGGAACAAATCATAAGGTGCTTTATGAAAGGACATTTCTCCATCTTAAGAACTAAGCCACAAATCACCAACATATATTTGTTTTATAATATATTACAAAATATTATAATAAAGTTTTATTTCCTTTGATATCCATGTATATTGATTAATCTTTTAAATTATGACACCATATCTTCATTTATACAAATGTGTTTGTTTTAAAGAGAATACTGCATCTATATTGGTTTTTACAGTATATGTTTTTCTTTTATCAATTGACACAAGATTCGGTAGTGACATGTCACTTGTATGGAGATGGAGATGGTGGCTTCACAAATTGACGATCATTCTCATTTGCCAAATACTGATGATCGTTGATGGAGGACAGACACGATGGTCGTTGAGATATGGAGGTTAAACATGATGGCGTTTGCTTCTCTTGTGTTAAATCAGATTGAGGGGAATTGTCTGCGTATTGAAGTAGACTGCAAAGTTGTGATTAATCTCTGATACTACACAAGAGCTTAACCTTGGTGAATCACATAAACAAGACAAAGAACAAAACTTATTCTCTCGAGTACACTCGAAGGGAAGAAGTAAATTTCTTTTTTTTTATTAATAATCAAAGGTCAAAATTCCTAGAACTGATGCAGAAGGACTTTAAAGGAGTCTTTTAGTTTGCCCTAGAGCCAAAAAGAAAAACAAAACGCAAACAAAGAAACAAGAAAAACGCACAAAGTTTACAACTCAACAAATCCTTCTAGGATTTCTCAAAGTACTTCCTAATGCAGATTCCGATAATATGAAATCCATAATCTTTTTCTATGGATCGAGGATTTTAAGCATGTCTGTAAATTAGTGACTTACGCAGAAGATAAGGGTTGCACTTTTCTCAGAACGGCTGCATATGTTCCTTCTCAACTCCTCTCCAGCAACTTTCGGGTAAGAGTTTTATGTTAGACCAAACTTTGACCACTATGTGATATGATGATTGAAAACGTATAAAGATGCACAACACACTTTTTTTTTTTCATTTTGAAAGCGCCAAGTCAATGCTTTGTACTCGTTCTTATTAAAAATCGATCGTTACAAGGATAAAATTTTGGTCTCGGACTTTACCCAACCTGTTATACCCAATAGAGTTTTCCCTAATTTAAAACGAATTTAAGCCTCTTCCTTTTCTATTTTAACACACACCTGTGAAGATCTAAGAGAATCGAACACCCACCTTCTCAGCTCTTTTTGTAGCTTCAAAGTTTATAACTCAACAACAATATTCTAGAGTGCTCAAGAATGGCTCATGGCCAACTCCTAAAATATTTATACCACGACGAGAAATCCTAGAAGGCGAATCTCCAAGTATCCACGAAAATAGAAAATTGCTTGTTCTTCAAGCTTATCCTTTTTCTTAGTTGTTGTAGAGAATATTTCTTGAATCTCTACAACGCCAACATTTTATTGCTTCCTCACTAAGTCGGCAACTCCTCAGCTCTTCATTCATCCACTCAAAATCTACACATGAGTTCACATATCCATGTCAGCAACTCGGGCATGTAATGTGGTTTGATGCAGCTTTGTAATCGTCATAATGATCTGTTCGACACATCGATCTATTCCTCAGAGCGAGCTGTTCCAGAACCTGCATCTACAATCTCCCTCTTTTTGACTGATTTTAATACTCAAGCATCTCTCTGGTTCCACCTGAAAAGATACTCCAACAAACACAAGCCAAAACCAGAACAAGCAACAAGTAGAAAAAACATCAATCACTATCTAGCAAAATCAATCAACAATCTGTTCAAACAAAAATATGATTAAGAACTTAAAATTCAGAAACCGCAGTAGGCTGCAGCGGAAACCATGTTCTAAATAGTTCTCTAAAAAGACTACGATCAACCAATTAATCCATTAAGTCTCCCCCATAAACAATGATTCTCCCCCTAAATCAAGTAGAAACATCATCAGACATAGCAATGCCAGAATCATTTCCCCCCTACTTGAGCGATCAACTAAGTAAAAAAATAGGCCTATGTATCACATCATCGCCTGTTGGAACAGCTTCTTGTTTGTAGGCGCTTTGACTATCCTTTCAACCTCAACTGGGTGGAACAATAGGACGCTGATAGTCGAGACTTCGAACAACAAGTAGCACTTCGATTGAATTACTCTAAGAATTGGACCATACACAAGCTTTCCATGCTGAAACAACGTCTTGTGTATTAGTTTCTACAATTTCGTACCTCTGTTTCAGTGTAGATATCCTTCTTTCTTGCATCTAAGTCAGTTTCTTCAATTGATTTTTCACAGGGTCTTGTTGCTCTTACGCACAGATGAACTAAGCACATATCCTTCTGTGATCTGTCATCTATAGGAAACACAAGAAGAACAACATATGTTACCTTAGTCATCCCTAGACACACAGTCTTCTCATCTACTTCATCACGATCACATAGAGAGTTGATCGTCCAACTGAAACTTTATCCAATCCCTGTTCTTGACAAGAACATTCACTGTCTTTATTAAACCCATTGAAAGTTGATAAAGTAGTGCAAGACTCTCTCATACACCTTCTCTGGATTTGCTCACAGCAGACACAACAATCCCTTGCTTCATACATAGTGATCGGAGGTGAAACTTGTTGCATATGTACTAGTGACGACTATGTACATGTCAAACAGCTGGTAAAGCAAGGAAACTTGCTTTGTAGAACAACCCATCTTCTAGTAACAGTCCCTTGCATCAAACACATTGATCAAATATAAGACTCAAAGAACAATAACCTGTTGTACAAACTTGATGGTCATGCCAACAACTTGTGTGACACAATCTTCTGTAGATGAACACACAACAGCCACTAGTACATGTATCTCCACTCATTCGCATCAAAAAATTGACATTATGCTCATTTATCGATCCAGACTCAGTACCAGTCGGTTGGTTCGTCCTTAGACACATAACGACTAAGCAGTTGAGCAAACTTCTAAAGCACTGAAGAGTTTCAGTGAAAGCTGCTTCCAACATTTCAATACTCATGGGAATCTTCTATTCACCCAAGGAATTAGATGACCACACAATTCTTTGATTCTACTTCCGTGATCAATCCAATATTCAAGATGTCAGACCCTTGATTTATTTGTTGCTCTCTCGGATTCACCGCATAGAGAATCATAATCATTCATGTGAGCTGAAACAAAAAGAGCTTAAACCTGAAACACTTAATAAACAAATCAGTGATCACTTGTTGAAACCATAAATGGATTTCCATTGATAGTATATTCAACAATCAGACTTATGTTTCATCAGTCAATCATTCGATCTTATGTACATAACATTGATTTTACAACACATTATTATTTTTCAGCTTTTCGCGCACAACCTCAGACTTCCGGACGCAATTAAACACAAAAAATGAGGAACCCAGAAAAACCACAAGGGGAATGGATCAGAAATATAAGAGAAAAGCATGTTGGAGTAAGCATGGGGAGTTAATTGAGGACAACACAGATGATGATGCCAATCATGAATTTGAAGCTCATTACTTGGTTAGAACAGCTTTTTTTGATGGTGAAGGAAAGCCAAATTCTGGAAATCACAATGATAACCAGATAGAGGAGGTTGAAAGAAAGGAAGAATCAGATTTTAGGAAGAAGTTAGAGGATGCTGAAGTTAGTCAGATTTTACGGTCTATTCAATTACAACAGGTAATAAACTAAAAAAAAGAAGTAACTATAGTGTAACAATAACATCAATTGGTACATTTTCGCTAACAATAATAACAAAAAATTTAACGCTATATTATATGAACAAATAGCAATTTAAAAACGGTTTCATAGGAGACAGTAATAGCAATATAGTAACACTATTATTAAAAATACGATAGCATATAGATAGGCGCTGTTATATATCTTGAAAACATAGCAGCACAAAAATACCATCTAAAGTGGTAGACTTTTTATCAAGTGCGATGACATAGCGCTTCCCATAACGCTATGATATCGTTACATAGCGTTATTTGGCTGCTATTAAAAGGGCATTTCTTGTAGTGATGTAAACATATCTTTGAAAAACTCATTCTTAGCAACTCTGCTAACATCCATCTTAAACAACTTAAAAGTCGTGCATGCAAGCAATCCAAGTCAGATTCCTAATTGCCTCATAGTCAAGTATAGGGGTTGTCTGTACTTGATCCTCCACAGGACTTGGAACTACCAATCGTATTTTGTTCCTCACAACATGTCAAAGGTTATCTTTCTTGTTTTGGAAAACCCACTTTGAGACAAGACCTTGAGAAGATATATCATCTATGTAAGATGGTCATGGAACCAATATCCAATTATTCATGTGTTTCAACAACTCTACTTCGTCTTGAATAGCAATGACCCACTCAACATCACTCAATGATTTAGCAAACTTAACAGGTTCAAGGGTAAATACCAGACAGCTGAGATCCCTCAGCACAATAGAGTTACCATCCATATTACAAGCAGATTTAATGATTTTTGTCTCCCTGTAGAATGGAATTAAACCGGGTGAGTTCTCTGAGGTCTCTAATGACTGACTCAGTAGTCTCTTTTTGAGCTAGCACCTCCTGTGAGATATTCAAACGTTGTAGGCTGTATCAACAAACCTCTGTCTAACAACAACATTCTTTGAGAGAATTATGGATGCACAACTATGTGTAATAGCAGCATACATAACAACTTTGTCCTCCTGAATCCTTCCAACATCGTTTTGGTGGATGTGATTCTTACAGTTTCTTGACTGCTGCATCTTACACTTAACAACAGCTAATAGATGCGCGCCTTCTAATGACATGTCTTCAAACATCATAGAAGACTTCTGATTGAACTCCTTTGCATGTGATTTGAAAGGCTTCCACACATAACAACTATTCACAGACCTATGACCTTCAAGTGTGATATTTCTGTTCTCATCAGCAGCCTTACACCCTACCTTGGTGAAGGTAACATCCAATCCCTCATCACACATCTGACTGATGCTAATCAGATAAGTCTTTAGGCCATCAACAAAATACACAATTTGCAACAAGGGCTGTTTTTCACCAACAAATATATCTTTGCCTCTAATTTTTCTTTCAGCTCCATCTCCAAAGGTGACCTAACCAGCCAAATACTCTTTAAGGTTGTGTAAACTCACAATGGCCACAAGGGCCGCCACTAAGGCCACAAAACATCACAAAGACTACAAAAATATCACAGAGACCACAAAAATATCCCGTAGGACCACCACTAAGGCCAAACAAGTATCCAAAAGGACCACCACCAAGACCAAACAATGTTACCGGGACCGCCACCATGGTGTACGACATCACTAAGACCACCACCAAGGTATCCAACATCACCAAGACCACTACCACTGACAAGCCTCACCAAGAACTCTGTCACCAAGACCACCGTCAGGGTATAAAACGTCACCAAGACCACTACCACTGACAAGTTTCACCAAGACCTCTGTCACCAAGACCACCGTCAAGGTACAAAACGTCACTAAGACCTCTATTCAGGCGCAAGTATCACCAAGACCACTCGATGCCATGATACAAAACATCACCAAGACCACCCTCCAAGCAAACATCCCAAAAGATCATCACAAAGATCACCATACTTTCTAAAAATAGCAAAGTTCTAATTTCCATAAAACTTTCCATTTATAGAAACTTTCTATTTATGGAAACTCTCCATTTATAGAAACCGTATTTCCTTTTCCAAGACATCACAAGTCCAATAAAGAAATACTCATCTTATTACTCATAAAATTGTTAGAATCTAAACGAAAATACATAATGAAAAATAAGGTATAACAACACTAAGCCAATACAAGAATCCCGAACACCACCTAATCTTGGTACTTAGTCGCACAACCAACCACCCCTAAGTGACCAAGTATCAAGAGAGATGGGTTAGAATCCTCCATCTGCTCCAGCCACAAACTTCACCTCACAACAACCACATCAACATTGGGATCGAGGCCCATACACTGAGATTGGACATGAGGCCCACTAAGAGGTGGCGGTCAGGGCGTTACAGGAACATACCAGCCATACTCAATAGCAAACCAGATTTCCACATCTTGAGTTAGAATCATCTGTCTGATCTGAGATTTTCAGGCGTCATAATGCTCGGCGTCAAGCATCAGCTGATTGTTCTCATCTATGAACTGTTGTGGATTCTCCATACCTTGTAGCAGAATCTCACATGTTGAAAAGATAATCAATTCTTTTATCAGGCGTCCGCTCTGATACGAAATGAAAACGTATAGAGATGCACAACACACTATTTTTTTCACTTGGAAAGCGCCAAGTCGACGCTTTATACTAGTTCTTATTAAAAAAAATTGATCTTTTACAAGGATTCAATTTTGTTCTAGGACCTTACGCACCCTACTCTACCCATTAGAGTTTTCCCCAATTAAGAACGAATCTAAGCCTCTCCGTTTTTTTATCTTAACACACACCTATGAAGATCTAAGAGAATTGAACACCCACCTTCTAATCACTTTTTGTAGCTTGGAAGTTTACAACTCAACAACAATATTCTAGAGTGCTCAAGAACGGCTCATGGACAACTCCTAGTATATTTATACCACAATGAGAAACCCTACAAGGCGAGTCTCCAAGTATCCACGAAAATAGGAAATTGCTTGTTCTTCAAACTTATCATTTTCCTTAGTTGTTGTAGAGAATATTTCTTGAATCTCTACAACTGCAACATTGCCTTTTTGCTTCCTCACGAAGTCGATAACCCCTTAGCTCGTCATTCATCCACTCAAGTTATGTCACATCAGCTCACACATCCATATCAGCAACACGGGCGTCTAATGTGATTTGATGCAGCTTCCTAATCGTCATAACGGTCTGTTTGACACATCGATCTGTTCCGCATAACGAGTTGTTCTAGAACCTGCATCTACAATGATATATGGACATTTTGTTTTGAAGTAGTTTTTTAGTTTTGTGGATTACTACACGTTTTTAATTGGAAACTAGATAGTAACCCGCACTCTGAAGTGCGGTAAATTCTTTTGTTAAATTTATATGTTATTTTCTATATTTAAAATGTAATTATTTTGTAACATAATAAGTGAAGTTAATTTTTCATCTAAGTTTTGGACTGGATTAATTTCAAATTTGAATTTCAGGATTTTCAGTAAAAGATTTATTTAACAAAGTGGACTCTTATCTATATGACTCGTTTTAGTTTACTTTTTTTTGGGTTTTCTTTTGGCTTAAAAGCGAATAACTCGTAATTACAGTAAATGAAAAAAACTACAAAAATTTGGATTTTGTAATATATATTTTGTTTTGGTTGTTTATAGAAAATAATATCAAAACATAAATAAAAAGACACATAACTTTTTAAAACGTAATAATTCATAGTGAGAAGTATGGACTTATGGGTCAACAATGTCATTGAACTATTAATGAAGCTACCTACTGTAGTACTGCACTGTACATGACTATCAACAAAGTTCTTGTCCCAGATATTTAGTAACACCTTGCCCTAGTGTAGCCTCTAAACAAAATTCAGATTTAGAAGCCTAAAAAAAAACTCACTCCATGGAGAAATCTATAAATGGATTATGCTATAACCAAATATACCAAATCTGCAAAATTTTCATCGAGTAAGCTTATCAAATAATAACTTCGACGTCAATAACCTGCTGCCAATCTACACTAAAACATAAAATGATTTTATTAATGTTTTACTCAAAAACTTTGTGTTGATGAATGCAAAACATAACCCGATACGTCTTATATATATATATGCCTAACAAAACGGTTTTGTAGGTTAGAACAAAAAGATTTTGTAGATTATAACAAAAAGATTAGTTGAAACTTGAAACATTCCACTTAACTGTTATTTAAGTGGGTTTGTATTTTTTTTTTTCGTAAGTTTTTTTGTATTAAAATATAATGGTTTTTTTTCTGTAATATACCACATGAGAGTAAGATTATTTTGCTAACAACATTGCTTAAATAAATATATAGAGATAAACCAGGCCATGTCTAGCTCATGTCAAAACAATGTAAACATCTAGACTAAAGGTACGTATGACTTATTGTAACTCCAATTAAATTATAATAATTTGTTTTTTGATTTTAATTTGAAAGCTCCAAAGAAAAAAACTATCAAGAAGACCCTGAAGGATGAAGAAACTTGATTTAATATACAAGACAAACAGTTATGATGGTTGGATTTAAATTTATATTTTAATCTATTTTTAGGGATGACTTTGTTGCATATTTATAGGCAAGCAGATGATAATTACATATTTCTAGGATCACTAAGTTTATTTTGAATGGCTATAATCTATATATACATTTTCAAAGTACAATTTAGAAAAAACTTGAGTCTTCCAAAATCTCGTGCATGCCAATATTATTAAATATTTAAAATTAATATTAAAATAATATTTTAGACAACTGAGATTTGTATTTAACAATAAATATATACATTAACTCTTTGTTTCCATAACCCATTGTCGATTAAAAGATCTTAGGTTATTTGCATTGGTAGTTTCTGGATGAGTTTCTCACATCAAAAATAAATAAAAAAGAAAAGAATAATAATATTTTAATAAAAAAGAGTGAGAATCGATTCTCAAGATTTCTCATGTGATCCTCTCATTATATGACACATGTCATTTCCAAATTTGTTACAATTTATTATAATTACAAAAACTTAAAATCTTAATAAAACAATTTGTTTGTTGTTATTTGTTATTTTTTTATTTTTTTATAAATCATAAAATAAAATTAGCTATTTAACAAGTTCCATTATGCATAATTTTAAATTATATATTTATATTATTTTAAATTAATATTCATTGATAGTGATACAATAAATATATTAGTATTATTAAACTAATCATGAAAGTTGGAAAATATTAATATTATAAAACTAACTATATTATTATTTATAATTTTATAATTCATACTATGTTTTTTAACATTATTGATAATACATTTTAAAATATAAAGTATAATTAATTAATAAAATTATATTAAAAATTGTATAGATGAGAAACTCATTGGATTTATCACCAATGGACATATAAAATTGTAAAGAGATTTTCAAATTTCTCTACCCTACCAAAATTAATAGTATATTGGTGGGAGTCTCATTTGAGTCTCTACCAATGCACATGCTCTTACAACCAAGAGGAGGTATTGAAATTTATTTTTAAAGGATTTTGTAGGATTTTGATATTTTAGAATTTTGAAAGATTTAAATGATTTTTTAGAAGATTTGATTATTTTTAGAGTTTTTTATATTAAAAAGAACAAAAATGAAATGTGATTCTGTGAGATTTTATTATAAATTTTGGATGATTTTAGAATATTTCACAAGATTAAAAAACAAAAGAATTTGACTTCAACAACCTTCCCACCCAAATCCTTTGTTTGCTTGAGCTGCAGATCAATTGGTGACAACTTGTCCTGTGGGAAGGTTGTTAAAGGGTGGAGACCAGGGTTCAAGGAACGCCTGGCTCACTAATAACCTACTGGTGGATTCGGATGAATAATTCCTGTCCACAGTGAGGGGTTAGAATCGATGCCCTCCAGGGCCAGCTTGGGGCCTATGGGAGCAAGCTAGCAGTGAGGCTAGTGGGGTCCACGGGACGGGTTGTTACAAAACGTTACAGCCACTTTCCTAGAACAGATCCAGAATGATGCAATCTGCAAGTAGTCAACTTTGAGACCAATTTCCCATCAAACCACAAAGAATCAGTAGACGATATTTATATCATTGGAAAGATATTTCTTTAACGTTTCTAGAACATCTTACAGAGCTCAATTCCAAGGTCTATATCCAAATAAAACGAAGAAGACAGAATCAACCTTGAGACATATATCTATCTTCTTCTTATCATTCTTTGATTTCTCAGCAAGTACCAGCAACATTTTTAAAAACCATATTCTATAGGCTCCATCTTTGATGCATCCTTCTTTCCTATGTCAAGAACCATTGTTGGAGGTATGATCGAGAACACGATCCCCTTTTTCTTCGCTTTGAACCTTTTTCTCTGAAGTTTTTGTGATGAAACGTTTTGCTTTTTGCTCTTTGTTTCAACAGTCTCCCCCCCCCTTGTTGATTGTGTGTATCGAAACAAAAATATCAAAGCCAAGACACATACATCAACACAACTCCAAGAGTTCATATCAAAAAGAAAACTGAGCCTTTATAAATTGCAGAAAATATAAGTTCAATACTCTCTACTAACATACAAAACACAAGAAGTCAGTGTTCAAGCTAGCCAGGCAAACAAACTCTCAGAAGGGAAGGGACAAGAAAGTAACATCATTGACCCCATGGGTATGGATAATATGTGAACAATGATGGACGGATGTGATGCATAACACCATATGTCGGTTTGGGTTCCATCTCTAAGGGATTTGCAATAATCAAAACCCAGAGGAGCATCTAAGTCCTTCACAAACAAATCTCATTAGCATGTGAGAGTGAGAGAGAATACACACCCAAAGTGACGAACGAAGCCAGCTTATCAAACAGAGATGATGGTGGTTTAATTCACTCGAAGAGACAAATTAAGCTTTAGGACTGTTGCAATTGATCATTCTCTCCAAATCTTGATTTCCCCGAAAATATATGTTGATTGAAGGTTTGCAAAAAAATCGATCCATCTCTTCCCCAACAGTTTTTTTTTTTCTTTAAAAAATAAGATTCTTCAAAATTTACCTTTAAAGGTATCATTTTGAGAGGGGTGTTTTTCATCTAAAAAAACAAAAGAAAATCTCCTATAATCATTCAAAGTATTTTACCAATGTGTTTTGCAGATTTTTTCCTCTGATATCTCTGCAAAATCGAATTAAAGAATTAAAGAAAATTCCCGAAAACTGTAATATTCCTTCAATATTCCAAAATCAAAACCGATTACAAAGATTTTTACCTAATTAGTTGCTAAAGCATAGATTTTTGGAGGTTTCATTATACGAATTATATCGACCTACTGAATCTATACTATTATTTGGGGAGTACACTTAGGCATAAAAAAAAAAGACAAAAACATAACATATATCCATGTTGCCAAACAGACCTATTTACCTACATAATTAAAAAAAAAATTCCTAAACTAATGATAACAGTTTTTAAAGAAATAAATGATTAAATCTTTTCATAATTGGTTAAACGATGAATACTTAGATTTCAAATCTAATTTTGGGTATGGTAATAACCCATAAATAATTAATTTCGAATAAAATTAACTTTTCTAAATAGTTTTCTAAATTAAATCTATACTATTAATTGGGGAGTACACTTAGGCATAAAAAAAAAAGACAAAAACATAACATATATCCATGTTGCCAAACAGACCTATTTACCTACATAATTAAAAAAAAAATTCCTAAACTAATGATAACAGTTTTTAAAGAAATAAATGATTAAATCTTTTCATAATTGGTTAAACGATGGATACTTAGATTTCAAATCTAATTTTGGATATGGTAATAACCCATAAATAATTAATTTCGAAAATATTAACTTTTCTAAATAGTTTTCTAAATTAAATATTAAACATTTAATTGGGGAGTACACTTAGGCATAAAAAAAAAAAAACAAAAACATAACATATATCCATGTTGCCAAACAGACCCATTTACCTACATAATTAAAAAAAAAATCCTAAACTAGTAGTAACAGTTTTTAAAGAAATAAATGATTAAATCTTTTCATAAATGGTTAAACGAAGGATACTTAGATTTCAAATCTAATTTTAGATATGGTAATAACCCATAAATAATTAATTTTGAAAATATTAACTTTTCTAAATTAAATATTAAACATTTATAGTTTTCTAAATCCAGTTAGTCGTAGTGTGTTAAATTTGATTCAAATTATTCCAGTATTTTAGGAAGCTATATTAACTACAAAAATAATACATCCTATATTTTATGAAATTATATTCAGTATAAATAATAAGTTCAAATATTTTAGGAAATTAAGTATAAGAGATCTCAATCTTTAACAAATATTCTAATAATTTAAGTTAGAGATTTATACAATTTTTTAAAAACACGATTACAAATTAAAACATGACATTAAATCTCTTTTAAAATGATAACTTAAATTGATGCGAGAAGCTAATTAGTTGAAATTAATTAAATATTTCATAAAATATGAAAAATAATTTTTAAATATATATAACTATACAAAAACGAAAACACAATAATTATATTAAAAAAATTATCATCAATTTTGTTATCTTTCTAATATACAAAATAAAAAGATTAATGAGAAGAAAAAATATCAAAGATGTTCTGACGCTTTCTCATATCTTTATCAATTTAAATTAGAAAATTTTATATTTAAATTAAATTAGACAAAGTTAAATTAGACAAAGTTATATTTTCTGTCAAAATTTATGTATAATAGGTCTTCTCACTATTTTTAATAAAATACAAACAATTAAAAAAAAAACCCTGCACGAAAGTGCGGGTTGATCCATAGGTTTAGTTTATAGAAATTAACCCCAAATAATTTGAGTTTTACTAATACATAATTAATTAAAAATACTAATGTATAGGGAAGATTGAGTAAGAGATGGGAACAAATAATTTTTTTGAAAAACATTATATAAACTATTTTTATAGAAAAAAAAGAACAAGAAATATATATATATATATATATATATATATATATATATATATATATCAAGATGGGATTATAAAATTTGGATAGTTAAATTAAATTTAAAGTGAATCCAAAATTTATGGTGAAGCAATTATTATTTCAAACATTTAGAAATTTGATGAAAGAAAACCAATATAAGTTTTATGTTATAAATGCTTTACCAAATAATTATATTTACAAATAAAATGTATGTGGATGCGAATCATTTACCCACTTCCTTATTTGTTGGACTAAAATATATAATCTCAAATTGATAAAATCTTATTAGAACTACGGTTATAAGATAGAACAAAACACATGACATACTGTATATGAGACGGGACGGGTTCCCAAAACAGACATATTATCTTTCTTTTATTACTTTTTAATGTACGTAAATCTAATCATCCTCTTTTCTAAATCAAACTAAAAATAAATTGGCACAAAGTTGGATTATGAATGTTAATAACATTTTTAACAAATAATAACTCTGCATAGTCCAAACCTAATTGCAAACTTAGTTTTTTTAAAATTTAACCCCGCACGTATGTGCGGGTCCAATCCCTAGTAGACTATAAATAATCTATCCCTACACGCTGATTATCATCACCAACACACATACACAAAACTTACTTAAAACCATTACAATCACCTTTGCTCTCTTCCCAATGGCTGCTACTTTTGTCTTCCTAAGACATGTGAGACCTTGAGTTCTATGTTAATCCAGTTTTTTCTTTTATACCTCTCATTTTTTTGGGTTACACTTTTCTGTCAAAACACATAGACCGACTAAACTAATGGCCGTCTATGTGACATCATCCTTTGGAAAGGTAACTCTACCCTACCTTTTTCATGCATTTATTTTGATTAATGGTTTAAGATAACCCAAAACAGTAAATTACATTCAATATCTATGTTTAACTAAAAATGCAGGTGCTGCATTCACAAGAAAATCAGTCAAAAGAAACCCATCAAACAGCCATATCATCCTTGCCAGTTCAGAATCTTATAACTTTACTTTTTATTGAAACTGTTATCATCTCAGTTTTTTTCGGAAAAAACAGGTTTTACTTTCAGCTTATATTTATTATCTTTAACAGGTTTTGCGCAAAGTTAATTTCTTAAAACAGAGAGCAGATAAAGCAATACTCTATCATTTTCACACATTTTATAGAACTAATAGCGTAATATTTTAAAACATACTACTAACTTTTATCTGCTACAACTATGCCGCTTAATGTTAGTACCATTTGTTTGTTACACGACTTAACTTGCACCTTGACAAAATAAAGTTAAATTAGCTACATAAAACAGTTATTATAAAGAATGATGATTAAAACTTAAACATGTTGCTCTCTTTTCATGTTTTATTTGATTCTTTAAGTTATTTATCTAATCAACATGACAACATGACGTATGTTGCAGGGGAACATGATGGGAGGAAGCTAGGCAGTCTGAGAGTTCTCAACTCCTACTTGTTAAATGAGGATTCCACATACAAATCCCAATAGACCATCCTTGTGGATCCGGCTCAGAACGAAGTCTGTAGCAAACTATTTATCAAACTTGTTCACAAGCATCGTGAGGGTAGATGTTTGCGTGAAAAGGGTTATAACAACCATAATAATCGGCCAAAACATGGAGCTACTAGGAAGAAAAACAACTTAAAATGTTGAAAGCAATCCTCACTCGCTGAACTACAATCATATCCAATTTTGAAAACTGTTGACTGGCCTAACTCAATCGCTTATTTTATGTTGAAAGCACTTCTCAATCGCTGATCTACAATGTTTTTTCACAATTAATCAGTTAACATTTTTTTTTCGATTACATGATATCCAATTTAATCAAGAATAACCAGCAACCTAGAAGCTCTAACTAGGTTCCAACAAGATTAGCATTACCACAACACAACAACCAAGACCCTACATCATCCTCCTACTCATCGAAATGATTCCATGTCACACTTTACCTTAACCTGCACCACAAACACAATCGAATGTATAAGTATTATCACAAATAATCAGTGAGACGATCTTCCCATCTACGAGCTATATACACAAGGATATTGAGATAACAATCACATGAAAACATAACAAAACCAACCAATAAGATCACATCCAATGACACATCTATCACACCAACAAATCATCACAAAAACAAGTCACACAATACCACTCGCTTAGATAAGCTCATGTTCACACACTTACCTTATTAAAGTAATTCAAACAATAAAAAGAACCAGAAAAGAGGCTTTCCACTTGCTAGCAACAACCAGACTCGCTCTGTTAACTTTCCAATCCCTCTGGTGGAAAGCAAGCCCCAAGTACCCGCTGGTCTCACTTCGTGAATGAAAAAAAAACGCTCCATGAAACTTAGGAAATGATTTGAGCAGTCGGACCTTTCTTATCCCAAACCCTCACAGTTTTCTGCTTTCTCCTTAATTTTCTTCACACCAAACCAAGCCTCTCTCTCTTTCTCTCTCTCTCATTCTTTCTCTCTTGCACGAAATGAAGAGCACCAATCCAAAATAGAGAACGAGAGGCGTCCAAGCTTTTATAATCTCACTTAGGGCTTTCCAAAACCGGCCATAAACCAAGAGAATTAAATTCAAACCGACCACAAATTCGGTTAAACCAATAATTAATTAAATATTGGTTTAATCATTAAATCAACCAATTTAATAAACCAATAAAAATTAAACCGAACCCACTTCAACTCTCGATATAAACTACAATATTTCATTATTTCTCATAACACGGGCGTTGCCAAACAAACAAATCAAAGTTAAAATTCTACTTTTTTAATATAAAAAATTATCATGTGGTATACTGGTGATTAAAATCAAATATAGAAGGTTTAACTAAACACCACAAAAAGGTTTAACTGGTTCATATTTACGTCCAAAATAAGCTTAATGGTTTTAACTGGTCCTTATCTATGTTTAAATTTAGCTACAGCCATAAAAAGATATTATCAAAGGGAAAAAACTTCTTCTTCCACACAAGATAATTATAAATACTAAATGTTGATGTTTTATTACTCCAATAGTTGGGTTTAGATCCAAAAAAAAAAAAATGAATCATCTCAAATTTTTTGTTTTAGTTACTATTCCGTATCTTGTGCTGAATCAAGCTGCTTGCGTAAAAAACCGTGTAGAAATTCTTAACCAACTCGCTCCTAATAGTATTCTTGAGCTTCATTGTCGTTCCGGAGATAATGATCTAGGCGTGAAAATTTTAAACTTCAATAGCCCTCCATATATCATTAGATTCTATGACGAAATACCCAATTTAACAAAATGGGATTGTATTTTAAGACAAGGACCTAGCATGGAGTATTCATTTGACGTTGAAGTATACAAAGCAGGAATAAGAGTTATTCCTCGATGTGGTCAGTTACGCATATGGGCTGCTAGAACCGATGGAATATACTTTGCAAGAAAGGCTAATACACCGTTGGTACGTGCGTTAACTTGGAATGAAGGATAATAATGTACTTTTTTCCTACAGACATAATGTTTATGTAACTGAATAATAACAATGTAACTGAAACAAGGTTTTGATGGTGGTGAATGTGAATGATGATGAATGTATGCAATGAATGGATGGATGGTAAGGTATTTCAATTCTCCTTATGCAGTTGCAGTATAAGAGGTGTCAATCCAATATGAGTGTTTGTGAACAGTCAAGATGTGCATGAAGATCTAATTTAAGCCAGATGTAAAGGATGTTTGTCACTAACAATCCTATGATTAAAATGCAAAGTGCAGAAAATAAAACTACAAGAACTAGATGCTGAATGTAAATGAACAGAATGATTGTAACAGTAATGAAGCTAAAACAGAAATAGAAACTACTATAATGCAAGAAATAAATCTATGCAAGACAAGCAATGAACAGAAAACTAAATGAATGCAGCAGAAATGAAACAGGACAATCACAAATCATAAACACAAGCTCTGGGGAAGAACTCGAGCAAGCACTCGACCGAGTGTAGGTCGAGTACAGGGTCGAGCTAGACTAAACGTGAAAACAGAGCAACACAATAAAAACAAAGCAATGCAAAAACGAATCAAACAACAATCAAGCAACATGATTAAGACTAAGATATCAATAAACAAAGAAGGTCCTGAGGAGGGATTCATGGGCTGAACTAATCATTGTGGTTATTTAACTTGGTCAACAAACCTCAAACAAACTTTGAGCTAATCTCTAGACATACTATTCTAAGACATGTTTAATCCACTCTCATGGCAAGAAACAATCAAACCTATGCATTTCTAGACTTGATCTCACATAGTAAAGAATCTACACAAGCAGGCATTAAGCAATACATCTCAAACCAAACAAGACCTCTAATCTCTTAGCAAGCCTAATGGTAAGCTCTAGATCTAGCCTTATCTATGCTCCTTAGACATTGGTGTGATGCTAAGTTGCTTGAAATCAAACCCTACCTTCTCAGATATAGGATCAGCATTAAGAACATCTACCCTAGAAGAGATCTACAACAATCAAGCTTAACCAAATCAAATAAACCACAAGATCAACCCAGCCTAACCCATCCTCAAGAACCTAAGCAAACTACTCACAAGAACACATGGTGAACAAAGTCAAAAACCCAGAAAATAATGAAACTTGCATCACTAGAAAGATAAAACATAGATCTTCAATATTGAAAAAGAAATGAAACTCGAATTCTCAATATTAAGAAAGTTATGAAACCAACAATATTGAAGAATTTAGTCTTTTTCAAGTACAAGATCTAAGAAAAATAAAAATGCAAAAAGAATAATTCCCAAAAAGGATAAAATACTAGGTTTAGAGAATATTTAAAAAGCTGCACACTTTTGTGGCTGCAGGTACAAGGCTATATATAGGAGGGGAGTGGAAGCCCTAAAAATACTAAAAGACAAAATAGTCAACGGCTCGGTCAACTCGACCTGTGCTCGGTCGAGTGGCAGGTCGAGCTGGCTTCTCTCGTGCATTCTCCACTCGGTCGAGTCCTCCTCAGCACACGGTCGAGTGTCTGGTCGAGTGTGCGGTCGAGTTGGACTCTGGACCTTGTTATTTCAGCTTTAACTCTCTTGCTTTCCCTTCATGATTGCTTCACTTCTTCCTCAGCATTGCTTCCATGCTCCTTAAGCTCAAAAATCACCTGTTTATGCATGAAAAGATGGAAATTCAATGCAACTAAACTCTAATGCATTATTAGTCCTAAAGCTATGCAATAATGGTGAAAATGGATAGCAAAAGATGCAAAAGATGTGAATATACTAAGGGAAAACATGGTAAAATATATGAACATCAACACCCCCAAACTTAGTCTTTGCTTGCCCTCAAGCAAATAAGCAAGACATAAGAAGGTAGGTGAGGTTTGAAAGTGGGATCTCAGCTCCTAAAGCTTGCAAATAGACCATCTAGAATCAATGTCCAAGTTACTAGTACTATGATGCAAGTTGAATGAGCTGTACTTAAAGACTTTAAACAAGCATATCACAACCTTTACTGATTTGAGCCTTAGATATCCACATGCATTCAAATCAACCATTTCCTTTAACATTCATTAATCAAGAACATGAATCAATTCTATGCAATGCTTAAACTCATTTGGCTTGGAGGTAAGGGTTTTGAGACAATGATGGTCTCTTTTTAGAGTGGGGCTTATCAATATCAAGGTTCTCTCATAAAAAATGGATTGAGCTTTAGAATAATGCTAAAGGTAAGAACACCTAGACACATACAAGAATAAAACCTTGTCTACCCAAAGGTACCCAAAGTGTTTATCCTAGCAATCTAAACCCAAATGATCCTAGTGCTACCCTTTAACTTCTTCTTTTCTCTTTCACCCTTTTCTCTTTTGGTTTTCAAGTCTTAGGAGAGATTTCTTATTTGATCTTTCTAGTGGGATGGGGGATTCTTACTTATTTGCTATGGTTCTCTTTTCTTCTTATTCTTAAGACATACAAGCTTTTTGCTAGACTTTTCTTTTCTTTCTTTTCTTTTCTTTAACTAGAACCATCTTCAATTTTTGCTTCCCATCCTCTCACTAGACCTTGCTTAAACACAATCTCCTCTTAAAGACTCTACCCTTTCTTTCTTTTTTTTTTTTTTTTTTTTTTCTTTTCATAACAGCCAAGTCCCAAACCCAACAAGTGAACCACCTAGTCCTATCTAGTTTGAAAAGTGCAAACTAGAACTACACAAGGCTTTACTCTTGTCAGTTCAAACCTAACACTTTCTACCAAGCTCAATCCCAAAATAGGCCTCACACACACAAGAATAAACAAGACTTGAAAGAAGGGTTGGTTAAGGGTAGGGAAACTGATTCTTAATGAGGAAATCAGCTACTTGGATCAACAAGAGTGGTAAAAAGGAGAAAGATGATCCAAATATGTATATGATATCCATGAGTTTAAAGCAATGCACACATTGATAATTGAAAGTCAATATTAGGTTCTTATAGATAGGAAATGGTGTCAAATCACAACATGCTTCAATATAGACCAAATACAATGCAGGAATTCAAGGCTTGGTTCAATCTTATGCTTCTAACCACTCAACTAGCATCAAAGTACTATTAACTTGGGCATTGATCCTAGTCTAGTGAATGAGCAAGCTAACAAGGAAATACTCATCATAGATCCCTAATGCAAATATTATACGATCCTACATGAAACATGCTAAACAAGATTCTAATATGCAATGCAAACTACATGAACACTCTTTTTTTTTTTATAAGGATTTTTTCAAAATTTTTCAAATTTTTATGGTTTTTCTATGCCTTAGATGCTTATGCAAATACTAATATGAGGATGCTAAAAATTTGAAATAAGATCACCAAACACAATGTCAAATGCTATTTCAAACCCTCTCCCAAACTTAAATCACACATTCCCCTGTGTGAAAGAAATTTGAATGAGGATTCAAGACTAAAAACAAAACACAAATATGAAATGCAATGATATTTACAAGTGAAGGTGATATTGGTACCTTAAGGATTGGAGAAGAAGTTGTCCACATCCTCTTGCATGCTGTCAAAGGTGTAGTTGGGGTCTTGTTGGCGACTTGGAGATGGAGATTGGGGGCAGCTCGACGATGGCGATCGACCGTGACTCGGTCAAGTGCATGTCCGAGTGGGGGGGTCGAGCTGGACTGCGAGTCTCCCTCTCTTGGTATCATCAAGCTCCTATGGCTCCCAACTTCAAAACCAAACACATTGGCTATCTTTTTCATTGAAAGCTCATGCCTCTTCCCCTTGATTGTGAAGGTGATGTGACCAGCTCCAACCTCAGGATCTTTCCTTGCATATGTATGCAGCTTGACAGTGGCTAGAAACTCACAACTTTCCTCCTTGTAGCCCTCCATGCAAATCCCCATGAACTTGGTTAAGTTACTTTTCTCAAAAAGAAACTCCACATCTTCATCAATGGCAAGCTTCTCCATGGTTTCCTTGTGAGGATATCTAGTCCCCAAGAACTCCATTCTCATAAAAGCATCATAAAGCTGCCTCTTTGACAATCCACAAGATTCTGCTTCCCCATCATCCATTAACTCTTCTTCTTCACTTTCTTCCTCACTCTCATTTTCACTCTCCTCTTGCTCAACCTCAACTGTTGGCCTCTTCCCTTTGGCCTTGTGTCTCCTCATGAACTCATTGAGAGTTGGCTCCCTTTCCTCCTCACTTTCAGTCCTCTCAGGATCTTCCTCAACTGACTCTCTCCTTGGACACGGCACCTGGCTCGACCGGCTGCTCGAGCCTCCACACGGTGGAGTGCATGACCGAGTGGGGCGTCGAGTTGATTTTCCAGATTCTCTTCTTGATTCAAGGCCAGCATCACGACGTTCCATGGAGCTTGCAGCGATTTGTTGAGACTTCCTGGTGATCCTTGAAGACATTTTCAAAAAGAACTGAAAGGAATAGACTCAAAGCTCAAAGTTAATAGGGTAGTGACCCAAAAACTTGAAAGAACAAAGCTTGAGCACAAGATGAACTTGGGAGAGATTTTAAAACTTGAATTTAGTTGTTTTAAGCAAATGAGAGAGTGTGAGAGGTATAATCTCGTGCAAGCTCTATATAAAGAAGCTAAGGGGACAAGGAGACAAGGATGGAGCGTCCATACCATTCAAATTCGAATTGAGAATCTTTGACCTGCTTTTTGCTGCCACTCAACCCCACACTCGACTGTACACGGTCGAGCTCCCTTGACCAAAGTTTGAAAATTCAAAATTTTCTTCTTGTTCTTCCCTTCACTCGATCGTTCTAGCGATTTGAAGATCAAATGGGCCTTAGTTCCTTTCCAAATCGGTCGAGTACCTCTCGTGGGCTGGTCGAGTGGGCTTGCGAGTCTCCTTCTCCAAGTCCAAATCTCTCCTTACCCAACTACATTCTCACTAAAAGGCCTGTCCAACACAAACATAAAAGAAAACACATCAAAACTACAAGGAAAATAAACTATATTTACAAAGGATACCTTAGGGACTTCCTCCCTAGTGAGCTTGTTTAGAGTCACTAAGATTGACTTTGGTTTCCTTCTTAGACTTTGTCTAGATACCAAGGAGGTGATGAAATCCTTCCTGGAACCTCTTGGTCACTGTGAAGTTGATCTTTGATAACCTCACCCTTAACACACAAACCATACTTCTTCTTGATTTTGAGCCTTGGTCTTGCTTTCCTCCAAGACCTCTTGTTCAGCTTAACTTTGAGATCCTCAACCATACTAGTCAACTCTTGAACTGACCTCTTAAGCTTTTCCACAAACTCTTCTTGAAGAGAGTGCTCAGCCTTTGGAGTTACCTTATCACTTAAGCCTTCTTGACCACCTTTATCCTTGATAGTAAAAGGCTGATCATCAATTGTAGGGAGGTTGGTTGGGTTAAAGATGTTGAACCTCATAACTATATCCTCAGCAATGTTCAAGGTCACAAAACCTTCCTTGACATCAATGATTGCTCCAATAGTGGCTAAGAATGGCCTCCCAAGAATGATTGGATCTTCAGGTTCCTTATCCATCTCCAGAACCACAAAATCTGTATGAACCCTTGCCTTCCCTATCTTGACAGGGACATTCTCCAACTTACCAACTACCTCTCTGTTTGACCCATCAGCTAGGCATACATGGAGGTTTGTGAGTTTGAAATCTGTCCTCCCAAGCTTTTGTGCAATGGAGTAGGGCATGACACTAATTGAAGCCCCTAGGTCACATAGACATTAGTTGTAGTGAAGGTAATTGAATGTGCATGGTAAATAGAAGGGACCTGGATCCTTAAGCTTGATTGGGATGATGACTCCTCCAAGGTCTTCAAGATCCTTCTCATCTTGAGCTTGAGCCTTTTGCTTTGACAAGTCAAGCAAAAAGTCCTTATAGAGAGGATATGGTTCAAACTGTTCCAAGGCAGGTCCTCTCTCCTCTTCTTGGTAAGCAATGATGACCTCTTGTATAGCCAACACTTCCTCTTGTTTCTCAACCACAGCTTCTTCCTTCAAAACCCTCTCATCCTCTTGTTGCTTAGCCAACATTTATTTTTTCTCAATGATCTCCCTTAGTTCCTTAATCCTCTGTGCTTTGAAACGCCCTGGAAATGGTAGTGGAGGCTTGTAAGCAGGAGGAATGTACTTAGCAGGTTTGACAGCTTCGGAGTCTCCAGCTCGATCAACCATTCGAGCATGCACACGGTCGAGTGGCTATTCGAGTACCTGGTCGAGTGCAATGTCGAACTCCAGTTGCTTTGGAAAAACGTCACTTGGGGCTTTAGTAACTGATAAATTCCCCCAAACTTGGACTTCATTGTCCTCAGTGACTTCTTCCTCATGAACTTGAATGGCCTTGGCTGTGAACTCTCTTGGATTTTGAAAAGCTTTGCCAGGGAGTTGGTTGGGTTTAGGAGCTAAAGTAGAGGCAATGTTACTCTCCATATACTTCACTCTTGAGTTAAGACCCTCAAACTTCATGTTTAGATCATTGTACTGTGATGTGAGTCTTTAATCAACTCAGCAAACTGTTTGGCTTCCTCAATCTTTCCTTGTGTTTGCCCAATCAACAACTGTTGCATCATTGCCCTTAAGTCTTGTTCTTGGCCTTGGTTAGTCTGAAACCCTGGTGGGGGACACAACTGAGGTGGAACACTTGATGTTGTGAAACAAGTAATTTTGTATGTTGAGAGATGGATGATGTATGATGAATGTATGCAATGAATGGATGGATGGTAAGGTGTTTCAATTTCCCTTATGCAGTTGCAGTATAAGAGGTGTCAATCCAATCTGAGTGTTTGTGAACAGTCAAGATATGCATAAAGATCTAATTTAAGCCAGATGTAAAGGATGTTTGTCACTAACAATCCTATGATGCAAAATGCAAAGTGTAGAAAATAAAACTACAAGAACTAGATGCTGAATGTAAATGAACAAAATGATTGTAACAGTAATGAAGCTAAAACAGAAATAGAAACTACTATAATGCAAGAAATAAACCTATGCAAGACAAGCAATGAACAGAAAACTAAATGAATGCAGCAGAAATGAAACAGGACAATCACAAATCATAAACACAAGCTCTGGGGAAGAACTCGAGCAAGCACTCGACCGAGTGTAGGTCGAGTACAGGGTCGAGCTAGACTAAACGTGAAAACAGAGCAACACAATAAAAACAGAGCAATGCAAAAACGAATCAAACAACAATCAAGCAACATGATTAAGACTAAGATATCAATAAACAAAGAAGGTCTTGAGGAGGGATTCATGGGCTGAACTAATCATTGTGGTTATTTAACTTGGTCAACAAACCTCAAACAAACCTTGAGCTAATCTCTAGACATACTATTCTAAGACATGATTAATCCACTCTCATGGCAAGAAACAATCAAACCTATGCATTTCTAGACTTGATCCCACATAGTAAAGAATCTACACAAGCAGGCATTAAGCAATACATCTCAAACCAAACAAGACCTCTAATCTCTTAGCAAGCCTAATGGTAAGCTCTAGATCTAGCCTTATCTATGCTCCTTAGACATTGGTGTGATGCTAAGATGCTTGAAATCAAACCCTACCTTCTCAGATATAGGATCAGCATTAAGAACATCTAGCCTAAAAGAGAGATCTACAACAATCAAGCTTAACCAAATCAAATAAACCACAAGATCAACCCAGCCTAACCCATCCTCAAGATCCTAAGCAAACTACTCACAAGAACACATGGTGAACAAAGTCAAAAACCCAGAAAATAATGAAACTTGCATCACTAGAAAGATAAAACATAGATCTTCAATATTGAAAAAGAAATGAAACTCGAATTCTCAATATTAAGAAAGTTATGAAACCAACAATATTGAAGAATTTAGTCTTTTTCAAGTACAAGATCTAAGAAAAATAAAAATGCAAAAAGAATAATTCCCAAAAAGGGTAAAATACTAGGTTTAGAGAATATCTAAAAAGCTGCACACTTTTGTGGCTGCAGGTACAAGGCTTTATATAGAAGGGGAGTGGAAGCCCTAAAAATACTAAAAGACAAAATAGTCAACGGCTCGGTCAACTCGACCAGTCGAGCTGGCTTCTCTCGTGCATTCTCCACTCGGTCGAGTCCTCCTCAGCACACGGTCGAGTGTCTGGTCGAGTGTGCGGTCGAGTTGGACTCCGGACCTTGTTATTTCAGCCTTAACTCTCTTGCTTTCCTTTCATGATTGCTTCACTTCTTCCTCAGCATTGCTTCCATGCTCCTTAAGCTCCAAAATCACCTGTTTATGCATGAAAAGATGGAAATGCAATGCAACTAAACTCTAATGCATGATTAGTCCTAAAGCTATGCAATAATGGTGAAAATGGATAGCAAAAGATGCAAAAGATGTGAATATACTAAGGGAAAACAGGGTAAAATATATGAACATCAGTAATGTCTTACAAAATGAGTCATAAGAATTTAGTCATCAACCTAATTTTGTTTCATAGTATAATTCAAAACATTATAATACAATTTTAGTTCATTTTATATCCATGTAATATTGTATTAATTTTTTCAACCATAAGACAATATGTGACCACCACAACCACCACATCTCCTTAGATTTGCATACCTACTATAGCCCAATTCTTTTTTGTCCTTCTTCACTAGGTGTAATTGGATTTCCTACTCGAGAGTTGACAGACAACTGACCAATCTTGTACCGTGAATAATCTCTTGAGTCTAAGGTGGAAAACCTGTTGCCACCAAAGAAAGTCCCTTGCATTAATTAATAAATATAATTTAGGGAGAGAAGAGACAGTTTACCAAAGACGTAAGAGCGAAACAGTAAGACAAACATATTTGGTTTGAATTAACTCAAAAGTAGGTGAAGACATTGTTGATGAAGTTACTGGAGAAGCCACAGTACATGTAGAGACTAGTTGATGTTATAGCATCTTATGCATCAATAGAAGTGATTGGAGTATTAATGGCAAAGCTAAGACAATGAGTCAGGTAGTAGATTTCGGTGGAAAAGAACAAAAAACAAACTTGAGAATCTGTGAACAATACATTGTTAGCAAGTTGTATCGAAGTTTTTTACAATCGTTTCTACAATAGTTACAACACTGGCATTTGTGGTCTCATCAAGACATACTTGAGTCTTTGTGCCATATCTACCTATATGCTATATCTATTACATTTTGATGAAATCCAAGAGCATTTAACTTCCACCAAAGAAACAATTCCTTTTTGTTACCTAATTGCAATCCTATGAGGAAACCTTTTGTATAACTCCACCTAAACAAACAACTTTGTCTCTCCAATCAAAGGTCGGGTCTAGTCTAGGATTTTTAGTAAAAACCCCTTCCTCTTGCCCAAAAGCAACCAAGCTAAATTCAAGACGAAAATTTTAATGACTTGGCGTAACTGATTGAGATCGACCATGTTCATACTGAATTTCAATTGGCTGATTTGTTTACTAAACCTTTGGACTTTACCAGATTCACTAATCTGAGAAAGTCCATTGGGATCTGTGAAATCTAATTCTTGTTGAGTTGTGTTGTCATGGCTGTTAGGGACACATTTCAAATCAGACCATGGAAATTCTAGGATATATAAGAGGTTAGCAGTTGTCTTGTACTTAAAGACTGGATGAAAAATAGCTGCCTGTCATGCCGGTCCATGTCCCAGTAAAATGTTGTCATGTCATTAGGAGGTCAAAGTCTGAGGAGAGACAAAGGCCTGTGTTACATTCAGAGGCTTAAGCTGACGTTAGTGATTGATTAAGTCAAATGATATCACTGGGTGTCAAGACCTTGGAAGCACCAAAAGGTATCCGTTCTGAGCCCCAACACTGTGAAGCTTCAACGCAAAAAAAAAAAAAAAAAAAGGGTGAACGAATCGTGCTGCTAGATCTCTCCAAAGAATTTCCAGCTGTCTATGCATGTTTGGTTGGCATCAAAAGGACTAAAGGTATGACAGTGTGAAAGTCTAGCCATCATTGTTGACTGATGATCTTTGACAATCCAAGAGGTTGTGGTAGTATCTGGGGTGTTGTACCAATACAAGCGAGTGATATGATCTCACAAGGAGAAGGATTTCAGGTATGTTTCATGTGTTTAAAATTAAAATATCATGGTCTGATCTCTTTCGGTGTTCCTCAACAACTCTATATGAGGTTTACACTTGATCTTAATGTTGAGTTGCATACACTTTCATGATGGTGTTCTCCTATTTAGAAAGGGCTGTGTTGCACTAAACTGTTGATTGAAAGATTGCAGTATAAAGAGGTGTCGACTTGTGGTAGGCTGATGATATCTACAGCTGTGTGACGAGATCTCTGGGTTGATTCTAGCTCTGCTAGCAGGTAAGTGATTCTCATAACTCAGTACACCGATGTGCCACAGATGTCTGTTTTTGACTTAGTTGATCACTCAAGCTGGGGGAGATGATTCTGGTTTTAATCAACGCCTAATGATAAGGAGTTCTGTACATATGGGGGAGAATCATTGTTTATGGGGGCAACTTAATGAATTGATTGGTTGATCTTAGGTTGTTACTGATTAAGAATACGCCAATTGATTAAGTCTGATTAGAGAGTTTTTAAGACCATGGTTTCCGCTGCCGCCCGCTGGGGTCTCTGATTGTTAGGATCATAGTTCTGTTTTAACAAGCTGTTGATTGATTTTGCTAGATAATGATTGGTGTTTTGTCTCGCTGTTGCTTGTTCTGTTTTTGGTTTGTGTTTGTTGGAGTGTCTTTTCAGGTTGACCAGAAAGATGTTTGAGTATCAAACTCAGTCAAAAAGGGGGAGATTGTAAATGCAGATTCTGCAACAACTTGCTGAGAAGAACAAGTCGTTGTGCCGGGCAGAGCATTGTGTTAATGAGGGAGCTGCTTCAGATCACAGAAGGCCGAGTTGCTGACGTGGTTGCGTGTGTTGACTTGGCAAGTCTGGGCGAGATGTTAAGAGAAGATAAAGCCGAATTGAGTGAGAGGATATCTGGAGAATATCATGTGCGATGAATAAGGAAAGTGGATTATGGCAAAAAAATTTATTGCCTTACTTGAAGATTTGAAGATCTTTTTAGGTTTAGGTATGATCGAATATAAAAGAACTAGGGTGTGTGTGGTAGGTTTTTTCTTGAACACTTGAAAAACTTTGCGTGAGATTGTAACTTCAAGGCTAACAAAAAGAAAGCTAGGAAGGTGAGTGTTGTTCTCTTAGATCTATACTGGTGAGAGTCTAGATAGAGAAGAGAGGTGTGCTTAGATTTATTCTTGTAAACTGGTTAAGAGTTTGAGAAGAATAAATAGAAAGAACGTTCGCTTGGCGTTGTTCGAAGCAGGAAATTGTGGTGTTGACCCTCTATACCTTTACAAACGGTTCCTGAGAAACAGCACACAACCTCTACGCACTGATCTCTCCTGAGAAACAGCACACAACCTCAATGCACCGCCTCCAAGCCCAACAGTTCCTGCTCCTGAACCGAAGTTGTCCTCTTCCGACTTAGAGCATCTGCAACCAAGTTAGCCTTACGAGGGTGATAGGCTATCTCCAAATCATAATCTGCCACAAGCTCCATCCACCACCTCTGCCTCAAATTCAACTCGTGTTGAGTGAATATATACTTCAGGCTCTTATGATCTGTCAACACCTCCTCCTTTGCACCATAAAGATAAGATCTCCAAATCTTCAGGGCAGAAACTACAGCAGCCATCTCTATATCATGAGTAGGATAGTTGTCTTCATGCTTTCGCAACTGTCGTGAAGCGTAGGCAATCACCTTCCCATGCTGCATCAACACACACTCCAAACAAACTCTGGATGAATTAGTACAAACCACATAGGGTTCTCCCTCCTCTGGCAAAGCCAACACTGGAGTAGTAGTCGGCATCTCCTTCAGGCTTGCAAAGCCCTCCTCGCACTCATGTGACCAAACGAAAGGAACATCCTTCCCTGTCAACCTAGTCATCGGATGTGCTCTGCTCGCAAAGCCCTGCAAAAATCTCCTATAGTTCCCTGCCAACTCAAGGAAACTCCTGATTTCAGTGGCATTCTCCGGTCTAGGCCAATCTCTGATAGCCTGAATATTCTCCGGATCTACAGAAACTTCCTCTACAAAAAAATAATGACCCAGATATCCCATCTCCCTCTGCCAGAAACTACACTTGCTCAACTTAGCAAACAACTTATGCTCCCGCAGCTTCTCCTGAACTGCCCTCAAATGCACTGCATGCTCCTCAGGACTCTTGGAATAAACCAGGATATCGTCGATGAAAATGATGACAGACATGTCCAGAAACTCCTGAAACACGCTGTTCATCAATCTCATAAATGCTGCTGGTGCGTTAGGCAACCCAAATGGCATCACCACAAACTCGTAATCCCCATACCTCATCTTGAATGCAGTCTTCCTCACATCTGCCTCATCTATCGAAATCTGATGATAACCTAACGCCAAATCTATCTTGGAGAACCAAGTAGCACATCTCAACTGATCCAACAACTCATCGATCCTGGGAAGAGGGTACTTGTTCTTCACAGTGACCCGGTTCAAACCCCGATAATCAATACACAAGCGGAAACTCCCATCCTTCTTCTAAACGAATAACACCACCGTTCCCCACGGTATACACTAGGACGAATGAATCACTTGTTCAACAGATCCTCTAACTACTTCTTCAGCTCTGTCATCTCTGCTGGAGCCATCCTGTGAGGAGCCTTGGATAACAGCGTCGTCCCTGGTTCAAGTTCAATCGTGAAAGGATCAGACCGAGATGGTGGTAATCCCTACAACGACTAGAACATGTCCTCAAACTCCTCAATAACCTGAATACCGCTAACCCTTGACTGCTCCACTGACTCCGGCACCAAAATAGTAACCAAATATGCCTCACAGCCCTTATCGATCATCTTCCCAGCCTGCATGGCCGAGATCACGAGACTCCCCGAAGTTGGTCTAACTCCCTCAAAAACAAACTTCCCTCCTGGACATTCAAACTCCACTCTACCCCAATAGCAATGAAGATAAACCTTACGCCGATGCAACCAATCCATCCCCAAGATAACGTTATACAAATTCAGTGGACTGATAAGCAAATCCGCTGCCCACGATTCCCCTGCGATCTAAATATCAACTCCCCTCGCTCGTCCAATGACCCTCAGAAACTTGCCTCCCGCAACTCTGACAACGCCCGCATGCTCTTCGGGATCTCCTCTGATATCAACACTCTTTGTGCACTCCGGAGTAATGAAGCTATGAGTAGCTCCAGAATCAAATGTAATGTGGGACTTAAACCCACCCACCAACAAGGTCCCTACACAAACCTCATATGTTGAGAACCTAACACTTTATCACAGGCAAAACGCAAAATCTGAACCTACTAAAATTCACAAAGTTTGGGTACCAAAAATAATACAGCACTGGTTCCACCAGTCTCCACAGTCATGTACACCCGTGGTGCCTTCTCAATCCGTGCCACCTGCTGCACTCCCGGCTGCACCACATGCTGCACCGCTGCCACTGCCATATGATGTAACTTGGGACACTTGGGCTTGATGTGCCCAGGCTCCCTGCAATGATAGCATACACGAACCGCTATCGTCAGAGCACTACTCTGGGGACAGCTAGCTACCTTATGGTCCATACTACCACAACCAAAGCACCCGGCACCACTCGGCCTTTGCGTAGCATCCCACTTCCCCTTGGTTCCCTGCGCCGGCTTGCCGCCCTTGCCAGAACCCCTAGAATGCTGAGCCTACCTAGGCTGAACTGTTGGAATAACCGTCACTGACTGTGCCCGTATATCCTCCTCAATCTCTGTTGCAGTCTCAGCCAGCTCTGCACGTGTCACATAGCTTTGCCCTCTGCAATGAACCCTCAAATCATCACGTAGGGCCCTCATGAACATCCTGAGCTGAGCCTCCTCGCACTCCATCTCCCGACCCCCATACATCAGAAGCCGACTGAACTCCACGTCCAGCTCCCGCACTGACTGAGTCCCCTAAGACAACTGCATAAACTGCACCTCCAAACAGTCCAATGCCTCCCTAGGAAAATACTTGCGGTTGAACTCCTCCACGAACTCAGCCCAAGTCATCTCCCTCTGCACTCTCCTAGCCGCCAATGATCTCCACCACACGTGGGCATCACCAACTAGGTTGTGGATCCCTATGTCCACCAAAAACTCCTGAGGACATCTGAGCGGCTCAAAGTTACGCTCCACTCCCGTCCTCCACGCATCTGCAGCAGTCTGAACCTCCTGCAAACCGCTCCGTACCAATGTTACGCATCTCTCTCAGCATGCCCACATATCCAGAATGAGCTCCCCCATCCGTAGCCTTTGGCTTCTGCTCCTCTGCCACCACTGGTGGCACTATCTGAGCCTGAGCCGGTGCCACTGCCGGCAACTGCTCAGAACCCGTGCTAACAAGTCAGCAAAGTCAAAGTCTCCTCCAGGGACTCCACCCGTTGGGACTCCCACACCCGGGACCTAGCATCACCAGCCACACTCATGGAATCCTCCTGGACACCCTGCGACTCACCAACAACCTCAGCTGTCACACTCTGGTCCGCAGTATCACTAACCACTGGGCCTCTACCCCTACCACGAATACGACCGCGTCCACGACCACGACCGCGTCCACGTCCTCGACCAGCAATAGCATCCTCTCTAACCATCTGCACTACCATGAACAGAAGGCTAAGCAAGCAATCTAATATTACACAAAAACATAAACTCACCATGGAATCACACTATAGGCTCGAAAAGGATGTTCTAGGACTCAATGCCACACACTTGACTATCTCACATAATCAATCAAACATGCAATCCCAAACATCAGCAACATAAACACAATGAACCTGTACCTAGAACCGTAAGGGCTCTGATACCAAACTGAAATGACCCGACCCGTTTTTAAAATAATAAATAATAAATATAAATAATAATGATAAATACTCTAGACTAGTGGTCCCATACCCACTATCCACCTAACCACACTCAACCAACAGCGAAAATAATCAAAAGATATCATTAAATAAATAATCAATGAATAATAAACCAATAATTCAAACACCAAGAATCATAGAACCAGCAATCCTATACAACATTCTATGACTAAACTCTAGCAACCTAATAGAAGCCAGACAACAACCAAGCAAACCACTAGAACATCCTCCTCTTCATTGCCTTGATTCCACGATCACACTTTGCCTTTACCTGCACCACAATCACAAATTCAGATGCATGAGTATTTTATAAACACTCAGTGAGGCAATATTTCCATCTACTGGGCTATATACACAAGCAATTGAGATACTCTAACCATCAAATAGCAATCAACAAACAAACCAGGAACCGCATCGACCAACACAAGCTTGCATCGACCGATGCAAGACTAGCCAGCATCGATCGATACTAACATTGCATCGACCTATGCTCCTAGGTCAAACCGCGCCGTCCTCGTACTTGCATCGATCGACACACAAAGTGCATCGGCCGACGCACATGCCGAGCATCGTTTTTCCCCGAAGCTTCTCGCCGGATCACCGTTCCTAAACCATCAAAACTTGATCCCAAGCCACAAGAAAGCTTCACAAAGTCCCAATTATCATTCTAACAAGCCAAACAACACATAAACAAGCAGATCAGAGATATCTCAAGCTTAGATAAGCCATGGTCATGCACTCACCTTTGCCAAAGACGTTTCTGACTCTAAAACGCAAAATCTAGCCTCCTAGCAAGCTCCTACAACGTTCTAAGCCTCAAATCTCCCAAGAACAGCAACCAAACTCCAACAATTTCACCAAAAAACTCAAGAACAGCACAAAACTTCTTTTCTCTCCTTCTTTTCTCTCAAAAGTGGCTCCCCAAATCACTAAACACGACAATCCACTCGACTTAAGGGTGTTCCCTTAATCCAAAACACAGCTAAACACGCGTTTAACTTAAGTCAAACAGCGCAGACCAAACTTGCATCGACCGACACCCCTAGTGCATCGATCGATGCATCCCCTAAACCGGGATTCTGGTTCGCGGATGTTACAGTTCCTAGGTAGATAGATCATCAATCCCCTGTGATCCCCTTGACTGTCCAACACTTCTCTTATTTATTTTACATACGTTTTAATTGCTTTCTTTTATTTATTTGCTTGCTATCGTGACAACAACAAAACCTTCTTTTTATTTAGTCCTAACCTTAAATCTCTTCTGAAGGATTCTCTAGACTACAACTCTTTTTTGTGGAATCGATCCTAAAATACTACTGCCGAATAACTTTTTACTTGCATTAGTCATGTGGTCTTTTGAGAGATAAAAGATAGAGGTGAAAAAAACCATGCACATCATCCCCGACCTTCTCTATCTAACGATAAAAATTGTTGATTATGTTTTGATGCAAATTTACAGTCCTGGACATATATGGGATCGCAAAATCACATATGAAGCACTTACCGTGAAGATCTCCAACGATGTTTTTGGTGTGAGATGTATTTACACCAGTAGCAAGCCACATTTTATGATACAAATAAGCACACTGATACAGACTAATTAGTATCGAATTGTCAAAATCTCAAAAAAACTTTTTCCAAAAACAACAGGTTTTTTCTATGTAAGGTGGAGCTTCAAACAAAGAATGCCAGTAAGCATACATATCACATTCGAGTTAGATGGCTTATGAAGAAGGAAGATACCATGTTTAATAACATGATAACGAGTAACGCTTATCCGAAGGAAGCATCGTCAAATTCATTTCTTCATGCTTGTTATCTTCAGTATATGGCATATATTTTTGCTTATGTAATAAATTGTTTTCTGAAGTTTTGTCTAGGCTCATGAAATAAATTGTTATCGATTTCGTGAAATAAGATTAGATTAGCAAAATCTATTCGCACAGAGATTCGGTTTTAGGATTTTGTGAACTTATCAAACCTAAATTTAATTTGGTTTAATCTTTAAAATTTGCAAAGAGATTTGAACTGCTAATTTTTAGTTAGATCATTTTCGCATCGAGACCTGGTTAATTTTACTAATATGATTTAAATTTTAAGAATTGGATCTGCATTTCTGAATTTCTTGAATCCTAAGTATTGAAATAAACTTGCTTTTTTTTTCTTTTTTAATTTTAATTCAATCTTTCTGGTTAAGCTTAATTTAAAATTTAATAATTTATTGTATAAACGATAGACCTTATGGAATTTGATCATAAGTATTACAGTGACTTTATAAGTATTACAGTAACTTTTTAATTTGAGAGGATAATTTTAGAATAAATTTGAGCATATTAAATATCTCGATCCACAATGCCATTAGAAAATGTAAGAACGGTGAAGAAAGCAAAGAGTTATTGTTCTGATTTAGGTTGCAATTTGCGCCAGTGTTTCGAGGACCATTTTTAAGAACATCGATCAAGTTCATCACTTCATCATCAACATCAACAACAACAACTAAAAACATCAAATCCAGCCACATGTATAAAATAACACACATTCTTCAAAAATAGTGTTTTTTTATACTTTTTCATCCACTTATGATTATGAAACATCCAAGCCATCTAACTCGATACCGATCTAGGTAAAATAAAATTTAAACAAGTTTGAGACATTTTATGATGTTTAATAGAATTCTGAAGACTAGTGGTAATTACTCTTTTCCCTATTTTAAATTGACTATTGTTGTAGTAATGTCTCACCAATACACTCAAATATAATATATAAATTATTTTAGTAAGAACTAAGAAGACTAAGAGGGATAAAAATAATAGAGATGGTTAACAAAAAAAAGAAATAAAAACCTAATAGAGATGACACAAAATAAATTATGAGGGGGATATATATGAGAAAATACTATAGAGACTAACTATAAATCTCAATTTAAAAATACAAGAATGAAAAATAGTGATAGATATATAAATTTAGTATCATAAAAAAAAAATATATACAATGTAACATGATTATTATTATATTTTGTTTTTGGATGTATACTAACAAAACTAAAAAACAAATAAAACTAAGAATTAATTCTAAAAATTTAGCTGTCAAATATATTTCCGAGCTTGGGCCGGACGTTCCCCCTTCATAACATTATTGTTCTAATTGATTTTTTTTTATAACCATTTAAGTAATTGACTAAGAATTAAAATCATCTAACTAAACTCAGTCACATCCTAACTTAATCAAACCAATTTGAATTGTAATTTACTAAACCATGCTTAAACCCAAAATTAATCAAATCAAATTAAAATTGAATTAAACAAATCTTAAACAAAATCAATCAAAAGCAACTTAAAATCAGACCAAGGAACGTAATCTGAACCATATTTAAACTGAATTTAATAACCAACAAAATTGAACCAAAATTATACAAATTTTAATCCAAGGTAATCAAACCAAACCAGTCTACAGTTTTAAGAAAGTCAAAATAGTAATTACTTTTGCTGTTTATTTTGTTGGATACTTTGACCGATTCAAAGCTATCTTGGACTAGTTTATTGAAAACTTTGACTGAGATTACATTCAATTTTGTTTTCTAAGATAAAATCGTTATTATATAGAAGGTTTAACTATTTCATATTTACGTCCTGAATTAGCTTAAAGGTTTAAATGGGTCCTTATCTAGAGCCATAAAAAGATTATAGAGCAATAATCAAAGGAAAAAAAAAAAGTCTTCTTCCACACAAGATGTTATTACTCCAATAGATCCAAAAATGAATCATCTCATATTTTTTCTTTTACTTACTACTTCGTATTTTGTGCTAAATAAAGGTTGCGTAAAAAATCGTGTAGAAATTATTAATGCACTTGCTCATGATCGTATTCTCGAATATCATTGTTATTCCAAAGATGATGATCTAGGCGTGAAAAAATTAGGCTTTCTGGCCCCTCCATTTACCATTAAGTTCCATGACGAAATACCCAATTTAACAAGATGGAATTGTATTTTAAGGCAAGGGACTAACATGGAGTATTCATTTGACGTTGAAGTATACAAAGCAGGACCAAGACTTATTCCTCGATGTGGTCAGCTACGCATATGGGCTGCTAGAATCGATGGAATATACTTTGCAAGAAAGGCTAATACAACGTTGGAACGCGTGTTATCTTGGAATAAAGGATAATAATGTACTTTTCTTCTAAAGATAATAATAATGTTTTTGTAACTAGATGATAATAATGTATTGTCTTATCAAATGAGCCATAAGAATTTAGTATAGAGATGATAATAATGTATTGTTTTTGTTTCATAGTTGCAACACTCTGGTTTCACAGGATGAATAGACATTTAAAAGAATTGATTTTGTCATCTATGTAACCAAAAATGTATTTATCTTTTTGGTCAAAGAGTATGAGAGAATTCTACTGTTAAGCGTGTTTATGCTGAAATTGTTTTAAGATGAATAACTTTTTGAGAAGTGATTACGGAAACTATGCGAGTAAAAACAAAACACATAAAAAATCATGTGGTGATTTTAGGGTCGGTAAACAAGTATTTAAAACCTGTCAGACATAGCAACCCGACCATATTTAGTGGACCCACGAACCAAGAATGGACGTGGGATCCAGTAAGAGAACTAAATTCTTGGATCGGAAATAGACACGAAATCAACTAAGTAGTGTTTGGGGCATTACAATAGTATAATTTAAAATATTATAATACAATATTAGTTCATGTAATATTGTATTAATATTTTAAACTATTAGACAATAATATATGACCACCACAACCACCACATCTGCTTCTGCTTCGCATACCTACTAATGTCCAATGGTTTGTTTTTGGAATTTTGGAACAGGCCTCATTGGCTTTCTTACTCGAGACTTGACTGTTTACTAACCGATCCCGTACTTTGAATAATTTCTTGAGTCTAAGACAAAAAACCTGTTGCCACCGAAGAGAGTCCTTGCAAAACGGTAAGAGATATCGATTTGGTTTGAACTAACTCAAAAGTAAGTGAAAACATTGTTGATGAAGTTACTGGAGCAGCCTCAACATATGTAGAGACTAGTGGGTGTTATAGCACCTTATGAATCAATAGAAGTGACCGGAATACCAACGGCCATAGATAAGACAATAGGACATGTAGTACATTTCGCTGGAGTAACTTGAGAATCTGTGAACACCACATATTGTTAGCAATAGTTGTATTATTGTATAAGAGCTTGTTAGTTGTTACAATCGTATATATAACGGTTGCCACACTAGCATTTGTGGTCTCATCAGGACATCTTGAGTCTTTATGCCATATCTACCTATTTATATCTATTACACTTTGTTGGAATCCAAGAGCCTTTAACATCCACAAAGAAATTTCAATTCCTTTATTACCTAACTGCAAGCAATCCTATGAGGAAATCTTTTGTATAACTCCACCTAAACCAACAACTTTGCCTCTCCTTCAAAGATCGTATCCGCAAGCCCGAAACCAATTGGGCTAAATTGTATTATGACATGTTGAGATACACATATATGTATATTGGCTCGACTTATCTGTTCTTCACCTCCACAACAGAGGTTCAACATGGCCCAAATTCGTTGTTACCGATGCAAATCAAGCTCCCAATAGATTTTAATCCACAAGTGTGTGTGATTGACCTGCAGATAAGGTCATCATCGTTGTGTTTCCGAATCTGGTCAAGTTGAATCCCCAACAAAGGATCCGGTTATTTGGAATTGAAATGCAAAAACTCTCCGTCAGTACCACCGTAGAAGACGTGGCCATCGCATAGGAAGCAAACAAAAAAAATCAAAAACTCGAATGTTGGTTCGAACTTCGAACCTGATCTGACTGGTTTTCATTCCATTTATTACCATTAGGCCGCCATAACACATTTGTAAACATTAATAAATACTCCATTTGTATCAGAATAAATGATGTTGTAGGATTTTATTTTGTATCAGAAACTGATGATTTTTTGTATACTTTTATCTATTAATGTTAAGAAATTACAAATTTCAAAAATCACTAAATGAGAATTTAAAAGTTTGATGAAATTCTATTGGTTAATAATTATAAAAGTATGTTATTATAAATATATAATATACTTATTGCTAGACTATAATTTATTTTTAAAAATTTTAAATCTAGTTAATTATACATTACTGGTTTAATTTGTATTGATGAAAAAATAATCAAATTTATTTAAACTAAAATTTAACTTTTATGTAGATATTTTTATTCACAACTAAATCTATATATATTTATCAATTATTTTTTTTTTTGCTATTTATAACATATGTAAATTATTCTTATTTATTGCATAAACATCTTTTTTTAACTTAAAAACGATTTATTGTTTAACACAAACCTTCTTTTAATAGTTAATACACATTTAGACAGTTATTAATGTATCCCTTGTAATTAAAAAATAAATGAGAAAAGGAAAAGCGGATTTATGGTGATACGCACCATATATGGAGAAAATTTATTGGAGGGGTGGTTTTCATTTAATACGACATAACAAAAAATTAATGCGGTTTTCCTTTTTTGTTTGGGAAAAAAGCTTAAAAATACCTCATCTATTTTTTATTTGGAAGTTTAATACCTCGTCTTTTTTGGTTGGAAGAAAAATACCTTATTTAATTAAAACGTATGATTTAATACTCAAACTAATAAATTTTGTTAGTTTCATACTTACGATTTTTTGACAAAAATAAATTCCGTTTGTACCCTTACTATGTCAATTAATAATTAATTGTAAATGATATGGTATTAATTTATAATTTTATTTGAATTAAAATTAATAAAAATAAATATTAAATAAATTTAGTTTTAATTCAGATAAACCTATAAATTAAAAAAAATCTTGGGTTTACAAAAGAGTAATTAGAGTTTAAATTTTATAATTAAACGAAATTATATGTCGGTTTGGGTTTACAAAATAGTAATTTAGATTTACATATTATAACTAAAACTATAATACAATGTTTAGTATTAATAACTTTAAAATTGAATGATATACATATTTTGTTTTTTAAATAATAATTTGTTCCTTAATTAGCTGGCAAAAAAAAAAAAATTTGTTCCTTAATTAATTGGGGGTGAACCCAAGAATTGTCCATAAATTAATACCATGTCATTTAAAATTAATTATTAATTGACACAATAAGGATAAAAACGGAATTTTATTTTTGTCAAAAAATCGTAAGTATGAAATTAACAAAATTTATTAATTTGAGTATTAAATCACACGTTTCAATTAAATGAGATATTTTTCTTCCAATAAAAATAATAAAGAATTAAACTTCCAAATAAAAAATAGATAAAGTACTTTTAAGTTTTTTTCCTTTTTTGTTTTTTACAAAACCGCAAATTAATACAAATGACATGAATGGTGTAATTAATGCGGATTTTCCTTTTTATACAAAAACGTCCCCCTTTTTCGTTCCCCATTCAAGGCCTTAATTCCAAGCCATCTAACTTAATTCCGACCTAGGAAAAATACTAAAATAGCATTTAAACCAGTTTGAGACTAGTGTTTTGATTTTTGAAGATATACATTATGGTTTTGAAGACTAGTTTTGTGTTCTCACCAATACACACTCTAATTGTTGTTATTGACCATCTTTGGACTGTTAAATTGGCATAGAAGTGATGTCTCACCAATACACACTCTAATATAATAATTAAAATTATTATAGTAAGAAGACTAAACAGCTGTTTCGCTTTAGTTTGGGTTCATTCAATAAAAGACCTTTCAGTTTCGATTCAAGATTGTTACGCTTTCAAATTCAAGATTGGTTCCTTTTAATGGTCTAGTTTTGTTTTGGGTTAGTTTCTTAAGCTCAATCTTGAAGAAGACAAGAACAAAGTGGAGGTATACATCCCTGAGTTGGGGTGATGAGAATTAGAATCATTACCGGATTGGAGAGATTTCATCATTCCGACATCCGGAGATTGCTGTTGGGAACCATTGTCACAGTTGGTTTCGTTGTTCTGCTTGTTCAGTGTTTTGGTATTCCTTCTTTTTACTGGTCTCCTCCTCCAGTTAAGGTTTCAGTGTTTGACTTAACCAGTTCTAATGTCACTCAAGTTTCTGTTATGAAATACATAAATTTCTCTGATGATGGAAATGGATATGATGAGGAATTTGTAAAGAAGGATCTTGTTAGAGAAAATGATGTTGTAATTAGTAACGAGAAGATAGAGTTTAATCTATCTGTTATTGGTAGACCAAATATATCATTGAGGAAGACTAAAATGGTGGTTGAGAGCTCAGAATTAGATCCGACTTCGGTTATGGTTATGGTTAAAGATAGTAGGAAAGGTGATCTTTTGTCTATGAGGAGGTACAAGAGAAGAGGGGCTGCGGTTTCGATATCTCAGATGAACTCATTGCTGATCCAGAGTCTTTCTTCTTTTAAATCTCCTGTAAGAATTTTGATTGTTGAGTTCTCATTTTTTGATTCAAGAAAAAACTGTGGAAGGGTATCTTACATTCCATTTTCGTTTTTTTTTCTTGTGTGTAGAAGCCTCGGTGGTCATCAGCTCGAGACTCCGAAATGCTCTCTGTGAGATCAGAGATTGAGAAAGCCTCTGTTGTGCATGACACTCTTGGACTTAGTGCCTCGCTTTATCGAAATATCTCCAAGTTTCAAAGGTCAGCCTTACAATGAATTCAATCTCAGTTTTTCTCTGCAAATCTTAGGACACACTTATTATAAAAAAAGTAAAATGTAGAGACTTAAGAGACTGTTGGTTAGCTAAATTTGAGATATTAGGAGAGGTGATATGTCAAGAGTCTATGTGTTTGCTTATTTAGGAGTTACGACTTGATGGAGAGGAAACTCAAAGTGTATGTGTATAAGGAAGGAGAGAAACCAATATTTCATAAGTCAATACCTCGAGGGATTTATGCCTCAGAAGGTTGGTTCATGAAACTCATGGAAAGCAACAAGAACTTTTTAGTAAGAGATCCAAGGAAGGCTCATTTGTTCTACATACCCATCAGCATAAAAGCTCTTAGGTCTTCTCTGGGACAGGATTTTCAGACACCAAGGAGCCTTGCAGACCATTTTAAGGAATATGTCGATTTGATAGCAGGAAAGTATAAATTCTGGAACCGAACTGGTGGAGCCGATCATTTTCTTGTTGCTTGCCATGATTGGGTACTATTTTATTTTCTTTCTGTCTTTCTTTTTGTCGTATACATCAATGAGAGTCATTTGTACTCTCTTTGATGCAAGGTCTGCTTAGTAAAGCTCTAAAGGTTGAAACTGGCAGGGGAACAAACTGACAAAAAAAACCATGAGGAACAGTGTTCGAGCACTTTGTAACTCAAATGTTGCCCAAGGCTTCAGAATTGGGACTGATACAGCTTTACCGGTCACATATATACGCTCAGCCGAGTCCCCTATTGAGTACCTAGGTGGAAAAGCTCCGTCCGAAAGGAAGATTCTTGCATTCTTTGCTGGAAGCATGCACGGATATCTCCGTCCGATACTAGTGAAGCTTTGGGAGAATAAAGAACCTGACATGAAGATTTTTGGTCCAATGCCTCGTGACCCTGAAAGCAAGAAACAATACCGAGAATACATGAAAAGCAGCCGGTAAGATGATGTGAAACAGAGGAAACCAAACCGTAAACCATAGCTTACTATTACAATGAAACATTTTATATACGGTTTTGGTTCTTAGATGTTCAAATTCTCATTTCAACAGGTACTGTATTTGCGCTAGAGGTTATGAAGTCCACACCCCTAGGGTTGTCGAGGCTATCATGCATGAATGTGTTCCGGTCATCATTGCTGACAACTACGTGCCTCCTTTTTTCGAGGTTTTGAACTGGGAGGAATTGGCAGTGTTTGTTGAAGAGAAAGATATCCCAAATCTAAGTAACATTCTGCTCTCGATACCGGAAGAGAGATACATCGGCATGCAAGCAAGGGTAAAAGCGGTGCAGCAACATTTCCTGTGGCACAAGAAACCGGTGAAGTTGGATCTTTTCCATATGATTTTGCATTCAATTTGGTACAGTCGAGTTCATAGAATTAAAGCCAGGTGAAAACATCCATAGCTTGTGTAGCCCAAAACAACATTTATGTGAATGCATTGAGTAGTTATCACCACTACTCCCTTTATGTATTGAACTCAGTTAATGGACTTTGTTAATCTTTTGTGTTATATGTGTTGCATATACAAACATGCCATGATGTAGGAGAGATGTTAAGGTCTTAAGGTTGCTAGTTCTTGAAGATACCCAAGGTTGGAAATTTTCTGCTTATAAGGTCGCCAAGTTATTGAAGAGACTCAGATTTAAGAGTCATTAAACCTTCAAAATGACTTAAAGAGAAGAAGAAAGTAAAAAACCTTAGTGCTCTGCAGTCTGCAGGGATATTACTGAAAGATTTTGACTCTATCAACAAAATTTGTCAAGAAACACATTTGTTGTTCTTCCTTACCAGTAACTCAAATAAATGTTTTATATGAGGAGCGATGAATTATCTTTGACCATTCTTATCAATTGTCAAATCAGAGTTGACAAACGAAAAAGTAACTTAATTTTTCATTGTTTATTACTTCAGTTATCTTCTAAATATTTCAATCATTTTTTAAAATTTGATATAAAAAGAAAAATTCACTAAATAATCAGTAAATAATAAATATAGTCAAACGGTATAAATATGATCAAAATACATAACAAATATTATTTCTTTTTGACCAAAATAAGATTTCTTCGCGTAAATGAAAAAAAACTTTAATAATAAACTTATATAAATCTGGTAAAACTGAAATTTCCCAAGATTTCAAGAGTTATGTTTATATATAAGGTCAGAAACTCTCTCAGTTTCTCATATATAATATTTTAATTATTTTAACTATTTATTTATATTTTAATTAACAACGAAAATGTTTGTTCAATTAAGAAGAGACACATGTCAATGCAGTCTTCAATGAGTTTCTCAAATGAGAAACATTGAGAAACTTATCTCATTTTCTCTCATAGCTTTTTATTACTTTTTGTTATTTAATTTATTGAGAAACTTGTTGAGAAACCTCCAATGTACATGCCATACGTGGAGTCTTTTCAGGATCCAAAGGAACAACATATTTTTGTAGCCACCGAGTTTTAAGCGTGACACCTGTCCGAGATTTGTCTCTGGGCCAAATACACATGTTGCCTCATGCATTTCGACTCTTTTCTTAAGATCATCTGCATTAGGGTTTCTCACACTGTTTCTTGATATCAGTTGGTGGCAACTTGTCATGTAGGAAGATTGTTAAAGGGTGAGGGACCATGGTTCGAGGAACGCTTGGCGCACCAATAACCTACTGTGGATTTGGATGAATAGTTCCATTTACCCAGTGAGGGGTTAGGATAGATGCCCTGCAGGGCCAGCTTGGGGTCCGTTTGGGCGGCTAGCAGTGAGGCTAGCGGGCTAGCAGTAAAGCTAGCGGGCTAGCAGTAAAGCTAGTGGGATCCACAGGACGGGTTGTTACAAGAAATTTGATTAGAAACTTATCTCACATATTGCAATAGTTTATTGTTTTATTTTATTATTTATTTTTAAAATTTAGAAAAAAAATTAAAATATATTAAAAAGTATATTAAATTTGAAATTTTAGGAGATTTGTTGGGATTTTAATATTTTAGAATTTTAGGAGATTTGAGTGTAATTTTGGGAGATTTTAATATTTTGGCAGATTTTTTGAAAATAATATATTTGAAAAACTTTTGTCTGTTCTACCTATGCATATGCTCTAAATAGAATTCCTTCTTCCTTTTCTGAAGGTTAATTTGGATGAAGAAACCAACGAGAAAAGTCCTCCGTTATCATTAACAATTTTCCCGCTATCACTAATACTCGACTTTACAATAAACCCCCATCTGCGATTGATCAAGAAGCAAACGACAACGATCAAGAAGCCAACGACAACAATCAAAAAGCAGCGGACGTTTGAATGGCTAACTACCATGGGCAGAGCCAGTAAGGTGGGAGGGGAGTCAGCTGACCCCATTAAAAAATATTTCTGGTATATTTTTAGTTATAAATAACAAAATGACCCCCTCAAATTTTGTATTTTAACCCCATTAAATTTAAAACTTTCATCTTGACCCCAACAAATTTTATATTTTGACCCTATTCAAAACAAAATTTATACTTTGATCCTTCAAAAATTTTGCATTTTTACCCCACAAAAAAAAATTATATTGACTTCATAAATTTTACATTTTTATCTTATTAGAAAAAAAAAAAAAATTCTCCTCATCCCTCTCAACTTTTTGTCTGGGTCCGCCACTGCTAACTACGATTGTAAATCTCTGTGAGTTTTGGTAGATTGTGTGGGAACTTGTGTGATGCTTTTGAGCTAGCGTAGAGAATTAATATTGCTTTGTTAGGATTTCATGCTAGATTTTTATCTTAGGAATTACTAAGAATGATATTAAATCTCTTGCATGCATAATCGAAAATGGAAATTCTCGAACATGTTTACTTGATGCTAGATCGATTCTATGGTTACATGTCGATTGATTATGTGTTTACTTGATGAACGGCAGATTTACGTAATAGTATTACTATGTGACCAAGATCTCGAACTGTTTACTTGATGCACAAAAGTTGATATGGCCGAGTTGGTCTAAGGCGCCAGATTAAGGTTCTGGCCCGAAAGGGCGCGGGTTCAAATCCCACTGTCAACATTCATTTTTTAGTTTTATTTAACTTAACCTTTTTACAAAAAAAAAAAAAGAAAAAAAAGTGTAAACTAGATTTTTCTTCCTTTTGCAATTCTCTGCTACGGAGTTACTTAACGAAGGGCAGATCTCGTTTAAGACAGATGTTTACGGTTTCGGTGTGTTGGTTGATTCTTGAGATCTTGACTGGTAAGAGTATGTGGAATTCGGAAATGGGGGTTTACAGATGTAAAAAGGAATACATCTTGTAACTCACTGACTGCAAGGTGTCTCTGTCTCATATAGTCATATATGAATCTACATATAATAATACAAATGAATCAGTACTTAAGTATGTTTATCGCGGTAATATTGTTTTTCGTGAAGGCAAAGAAGATGCACATTGCACAAGGCAAAAAAACCACTGAAACCAAAGGACTCCAACTTAGAAATACGTGATAGGGAAGATACATTGAGTTGCACTAGCATTGGTCTGGTATGCGCTGAATATAATCCTTCAGACAGGCCAAAAATGAGGAATCTACGTCAGATACTCAGATGATAGAAAAAACCAACCGTATAAGATCAAAGACTTGAAATAAAAGAACACCTTTCTTTATTGATTTAGAAAACTTCTCAAAAACTAAACCTCTCAAGTCACAAGGAACACCTCTCCTTTGACCTCTCTATTTATAATGAATTAGACAACTCCTAATTCTAATAGGATTACAACACAAAGCCTTATCTAGATAGAACTCCTCTCTATTTAAATCTTGTTTGTGTATCCTTATCTCTTATCTCCCTAAGCAACTTCTTAATGAGATAACTTCTAACACAAGTTGGAATTATCCAACATTCTCCCCCTTAATTCCAACACGAACTCTGGGAAGCTTGATCTCTTCAACTCCAAGTAAACTTCTCATTTCTTTGAATTTAAACCGTCCTAGAGGCTTTGTAAGTATGTCGGCCTTCTGTTCTTCTCCTGGCACATGATCAACTTCAATTTGATCATTCTCTACACATTCTCGAATAAAATGATACTTGGCAAGTATGTGTTTTGTTTTTCCATGAAAGACTGGATTCTTGGTTAGAGCTATAGCTGACTCATTATCAATTCTAAGTAGGATCTTCTCTCCTCTCATGCTTAGTATCTCACCCAACAACTCTTTAAGCCATATTGCTTGTTTGGCAGCCTCCGTAGCAGCCATGAACTCTGCTTCGCACGATGATAAGGCAACAGTTGGCTGTTTCAGTGTCGTCCATGTGATAGGCGATGAACCATAGTAAAAGACATGACCCGTGGTGCTCCTTCCATCGTCAATGTCAATATTGTGACTACTATCACTATACCCTGTAACCTTCCTTGATCCATCCCTTTTAAAGAACAGTCCATAGCTCATAGTTCCTTTCAAGTACCTTAGCACATGCTTGACTGCTTGCCCATGTGACACTCTCGGACTCTGCATATAACGACTGAGCACTCCAACTGCAAAAGACAAGTCCGGTCTTGTGTGAAGAAGATATCGTAAACATCCTATGGTTCTTCTGTACCTAGTTGCATCAATCTCTGTTTCCTTCTCTGCTTTCGACAAACTCAGTCCCGGCTCCATCGGTTCATGAGTCGAATTGCAGGAACCCATCCCTGCATCAATAAGAATCCCTTGAGCGTATGCTTCTTGTTTGATTCTTATTCCATCCTCTCCTTGGAAAACCTCTATGCCAAGATAATAAGTAAGTTTTCCCAAATCTGACATTTCAAACCTCCTTGACATGTCTTCCTTAAAACGTTTAATGATACTGAGAGACGTCCCTGTCACAAACAGATCATCAACGTAGATAGCCACAATCAAAAACTCCTTCTCCTCTTTCTTGCGATAAACTGTTGGTTCTTTTACACACTTCATGAAACTCATTTCTTTAAGAACTTGATCTAGCTTCAGATTCCAGGCTCTTGGGGCTTGACGAAGTCCATACAAAGCTTTATGAAGCTTATAGACTCGATCCTCTTCTCCCTTTTTCTCAAACCCTTCAGGTTGAGTAACATAGACCAACTCATTTAGCTCACCATTGAGAAAAGCCGTCTTCACATCTAAATGGTGAATCTCCCAACCTCTTGTTGCTGCAAGTGCTATCAGTAGTCGTATAGTCTCGATTCTTGCCACCGGAGCAAAGACCTCATCGAAATCAATACCTTGTTGCTGTACGTATCCTTTTGCAACTAGCCTTGCTTTATACTTATTTACTGAACCATCAGCCTTCCTCTTGAGTTTGTAAACCCACCTAACTCCTATAGGCTTGACACCAACTGGTTTATCAACAAGCTCCCAAGTTTTATTCTTAATAATCGAATCTAGTTCAGCTCTCATAGCATCAACCCATTCTTTTATCTTTCCAGCTTCTAGATAATTTTCTGGTTCTCCATCGATTGTTAAGAATAACCTGCAACTCTCTGCTTCTGCAAACAAAACATAGTCATTGAGATGACGTGGTTTTGTTACCACACGACCAGACCGTGTTACCAAGGGTTGCACTGCGACTTGTTGTTCTTGAGCTTGGTTTTCGACAATCTCTTCACCCTCGTAGTCTTCTCCTTCTACTTGATCACCATGAATTTCATTTTCTTGGTCTGCAACTTCTTGGTCGTTACCTTGTTCATTAACGTGTCCACCACCATTTTCGACAGTAGCTTCTTGGAAAAGCTTGAACATACCAGGTTCACCATTATCTGACTTGTTTCTCGTAGATGACCAATCCCAAGTCCTGCTTTCATCAAAAATCACATCTCTGCTGACAACCACTCTCCCAGCAATAGGATCGTAGAGTCTATAGGCCTTAGAACCTGGTTCTGTTCCAAGATTAATCATTTTCCTCGATCTATCATCCAGTTTCTTCAATTGTGGTCCATTGACCTTTGCGTATGCGACACAACCGAACACTCTCAAGTGTTCTATGTTTGGTTTCTTGGACATGAAACACTCATAAGGAGTCTGACCATTCAGTGCTTTTGTAGGCACTCGGTTAATGAGGTAAGTCGAGTGGCGCACAGCTTCTCCCCACATATTATTTGGAATCAACATCCCTTTCATCAAACTTCTTGTCATCTCCATTAGAGTGCGGTTCCTTCTCTCTACCACACCGTTCTGTTGTGGCGTATACGGCGCTGTTAGGTGTCTAGCTACACCATTTTCCTGACAAAAACGATTGAACTCTCCTGAGGTAAACTCTCCTCCTCTATCGGTTCTGAAAGTTTTGATGGCTAAACCACTCTGTTTCTCGACAAACTCCTTGAATCGTTTAAAACAATCAAACGTTTCACTCTTTTCCCTAAGCAACATTGTCCACATATACCTAGAGAAATCGTCAATTAAGACAAAAACGTAGCGGTTGTTAGCCGGTGTTGAAGGTGAAATTGGACCACACAAGTCTCCATGTACCAGCTCCAAAGGCTGTGATGCACGAAAACTTGCTTTTCCCGGAAACGATCCTCTTGTCTGCTTCCCAGCTAAGCAGACCTCACACATGCCCTGCTCGTGTATAATGCTTGGCATTCCTTCAACCATATCTTTCTGTACCATGTTCTTCATAACATTGAAACTGACATGTCCTAAACGAGCATGCCAGCGTCGTGTAGCTTCATCACTGTCGACCTGCAGACACATTGGCAGACTGATCTCCATTGGAGTCTTGTATAAGCGATTTGGTGATCTAATAACTCTTACAAGCAGCTTTCCACATGGGTCTAGAAGTGTTAGAAAATTCTTCTTCATGTTCACCTCACACCCTCCTTCTGTTGCTTGTCCTAAACTTAATATGTTGTGTTTGAGATCAGGTATATAATAAATCTCTTTGAGTGCTCGTATTTCTCCTGTTTTGCAAACAAAGTTAATGGTTCCTTTCCCAATAATGTCAACATATGAGCCATCACCAAACCTCACTTTCCCTTTAATCCTTTCGTCCAAACTGCAAAAGAATTCTCTGTTTCCTGACATGTGATTACTTGCTCCATTATCTAGATACCAAACACTTGCATTGCCTTTGTTGATATCGTAGTTCTCCGGAGTCACCTTGTCTTCGTTGAGGAAAACAACTTCGTGCATATAGAGTCCATCTGCTTCTTGTGTCTCATTCAGGTTTGACTCTTGATTATGATTTTGTATCGGTTTGTTGGTGCAAGTTGTCGCATAGTGTCCAGGTTTGTCGCATCTCCAACAGATTACCTTGGATAAATCCTTCTTTTGTTGCTTTTGATTCTCTTCTGTGGTTTCTCCTTGGTTTTGGCTGTTAAATCTCCCTCGACCCCTGCCTCTACCGAAACCACCTCTGCCAGAGTTACTTCTACCGTAGCTTCCTCTACCATAGCTACCTCTTCCTCTGGATCCTCCTCTAAAACCGCCATATCCACCACGATTATTAGAGGTATTAGTGAACATCAACTTCCCTTGATCTTCGACTGGACTTACTTCACCAATTCGCTCCTCATATGCTTTTAGTCTTCCCACAATATCCACAAACGTTGTGGTGTTTAAATCAAGAACTTGCTCTAGAGAGGCTACCATATGGATAAACTTTGCTCTAGGCAATCCGGTGAGAAACTTCTTTACAAGTTTCGGTTCTTCGATGGTTTCTCCCAAAGAAGCTGACTGTGATGCAATCCCTGAGATCTTTCCCGCAAAGTCATCTACCGAATCTGATTCACTCATCTTCAAACGTTCTAGTTCTGCTAACAAGGTTTGAAGTCTTGCCTCTTTAACACGCTCCGCTCCTTGGTGACGTGATCGGATGGCTCCCCAAAGTGTTTTAGCTGAATCTTGCTCTCCTATTTGCAAGATAAGTGACTCTGGAACAGACTGAAACAGAAGTGCAGTCGCAATGTCATTCTTCTTTTCATCTGTGGATCCAGGTTCTATAACGTCCCATACCTCGCTGACTCGAAGTATGATCTTCATCCTCATTGACCAAACCGTGTAATTGGTTGGTGTGAGTAACGGGCACTGGATCGATGGAGCTCCCAGATCTTTTGTTCGTAGGGATGGATTTGTTTCAGCCGCCATGCTCTGTTGTAGCTTTTTCAACCGGTTTTGATCAGAGAACACAACTTAGGCTCTGATACCAAATATAAGATCAAAGACTTGAAATAAAAGAACACCTTTCTTTATTGATTTAGAAAACTTCTCAAAAACTAAACCTCTCAAGTCACAAGGAACACCTCTCCTTTGACCTCTCTATTTATAATGAATTAGACAACTCCTAATTCTAATAGGATTACAACACAAAGCCTTATCTAGATAGAACTCCTCTCTATTTAAATCTTGTTTGTGTATCCTTATCTCTTATCTCCCTAAGCAACTTCTTAATGAGATAACTTCTAACACAAGTTGGAATTATCCAACACGCTCTCAGGCAGCAGAGACTTGCAAAAGGAAGAAAAATCTAGAGACCGTACATGTTTTTACATCATCTTTTGAAGTGTCATTGAATTATAAAGTCTGCTTTTGTGTATGTGTGTGTATGTTTGACGCATTTGTGATATGATGAATAAGATCTATTATATAATTGAAAACTACCAAATTTGAACGATGAAGAAGGAATACATATTTGGATTGAAATAATCAAATGATTACAAAAAAACCAAACACCGGTTGCTAAAACTCTTGCAACCAATAAGGGAAGAAACAAGAAATCATCATTTATTACATTGAAACTGCAGCAGCACGAGTTGTTGCCTGAGGTAAAGGTCTTCCTGAAGACGACGAATCAGCAACAGCTACTCTTTTGCGTCCAACTCCACCACCATTCTTCTTCAACGGATCAAACTCTTGTTTCTCAAAACTCACACCAAGTGGACTTCTATCACGTTCTTGTTTGTTTGATGATCTCAAACTCATTCGATCCGTAGACTCAGCTGAATTCGGTTCCCGTGAAGAAGACGATGAGTATCCCTGTCGCTGCACCACGCAGCTGCTTCCTGTAAAACTGTTGCTTCCTGAAGATTCTTGCTCTTCCATGTCCTCCAACGACGAACCACCTCTCTTAACAGTCACATACTTCTCGAAACTTGGCTCCATTAGATCCGCTTTCTTCGCTGCCCCGGATGTGAAACTGAGCTCAGTTCTTTGGTGTTGATTCGTAGTGGAGTTAAGATCTGCAACTGCTTCGACAGTGGAACAAGCCTTGAACATAGAGGAACTAAGGGTATTGACATTAACACTCTTCTGGTGAAAATTCTGAATATCTTCCAAAAGCAAAGCTGTGTAAGATGGTAAAGTCGATCCTGCCGTTGCAGTGTTACTATTGATATTGTTGTTGTCAATGTTGTTCGAGGAGAGCAGCAACGCATCAGGACTGAAATCGAAATCACGAGATTTCCTCAAGGATCTGCTTCTGCTCATAATTTGAGGCTTGACCAATTGAGTTCCAGATGACAACACAATCTTACACTCTTCCACAGTCTCATGCTGCTCTCTGATGACTCGACTCGGGCTTGCGCTTCTCCGAATAGGCGCATGAGTAGCTGTTTTCGGATTCATCTTCTGAAACACACAAACATCATAAACATTCACTCCAACAATACACAAACATTCAAATTTCTTAATTCCAATTCATTCCAACAAATACCAAATACTTAAGATTAGAATCAAATACCTGAGCCACGAAACATCCAGATTCTTTATTCAATTCACCGTCTTTGTTCATCATCCTTTTGTTGGTGTTACCAGAACCCAATTTATCACCTTGAGAGAGTGGAAACGCCACAGAGTTTGTATCAATCTCTCCCAATGGGTTCCTCCTGTAAGGAGAATGCTCAGTTTTCCGGCTAAGCTTCGACGGCGAAGGCTGACTCGCCGCTCTGGCCGGTGACTGTGACCTCGGAGAGGCAGCTTTTCCAACATTTCTCTTCACAGATCCTTCTCCTCCATTGTTGCTGCTTAAAGCCTTATCCGTAGCAGGGACAGATACAAATTTCCCAGGTCTATTGTTGTTACTCGAATTCACAGAATTGCCACTCGAATTAGGATTAGGGTTTATCTCCGATCTTCTTCCCGGAGATCTACTAACCCGTCTACTACCGCCGCCATTACCACTTCCTCTCTCTCTACTCCCCGATCTATAGCTCTTTGAATCATCCCTCTCTCTACTCGGAGTTCGTCTCCTCCGTTCCCGTGGCGATTCACCACCACGGTGACGCTGACGATGAATCCGCCTCTCAGCTTCTTCTTCTTCACCGCCGTCTTCAGCATCCGCGTCACCACCGTCTCGGCTCCGTTCACTCTGATCGAAATCGAAACTCCTCTTAGATCCAGAGTATCTCCTTGTCTTCGCAGCAGCTGAGTTGCTCCGGCTCAATCTCCCACACTGAATCAAAATCGCATCCACGTCAACTGGATTATTCTGATTCGAACCGGTCGATTTCACATCGGAAACCGACGAATCCTCCGGATCTGTCGTCGTCGTAGTCTTCGATGATTTCTCATGGCTTCTCCGATGTTTAATAACAAACACTTCTTTCCTCGGTTTGTTATTTTCTTGTATCTCTACTTCTTCTTTTTCTTCATTCTTTGGTTTCGGCTCTTCTACTTTGAGATTCTTCTCTTGTGCTTCGAGTTTCAGAGGTTCGGATTTGTTCGGATGTGGTGATTTCACGGAACAAGATCCGTTAACCGGAGGAGAAGATGATGGTGGTGGAGGAGGAGTTTTGCTGAGACAGCAACCCATTTGCTGAAGAGATTTGAAGCAAGACAAATTAGGGAAGAAGATGAAGAGAGCTTTTTTAATGTAGAGAGAGAGAGAGAGAGAGAGAGAGAGAGAGTGAAGCTAAAATTTTCAAAAGTTCAAATTCTGAAGAGGGATTAAACTTTATTTTCAAAAGGTTATTATTAAAGACAGACTCAGGTCCCTTTAGTTTATTAATATCTTGAATATGGCTACTTACTTTCTTTATTTACATATAGGTCCCATATGATATGCGAGACCGAAGCACGAAATTTTGGATTAGATTGATAATTTTGGTGGAGTTTTTGGGTGAATTAAATATTTTAAGGGTGTGAATGGTTGCAGCGGTCAGGGCGGTCAAATCTGTCTGCGAACTGAACCGCTTTTAATTTACCATTCAACAAATATAGTCCGCAGTGGTGCGGTCCAAATAAAGTAGAGACAAGACCGCTGCGGACCAACTGCGGACCGTTTTTGTATACAAATAGAGCTGGTCCGCAGCGGTCTGTAGTCCGCTCCAAAAATAGAGCGGTCTAGACCGCAGACAGATTTGGCCGCCTTGACCGCAGTTAGCATAATTTTGGTGGAGTTTTTGGGTGAATTAAATATTTTAAGTCTATTTGTTAAAAAGGAAGTGACATTGGCAAAAGAGAGCCGTTATACGTGGAAGGTAGACAGACAGATGAGTAGATGAATATAATCTATATTTTACTAATTAGTCCTCTGGAACTTTTGTTTTGTTCCTTTTATTCTAAAGTGAAATCACATTTTCTTAGAATGTTTAATCAACGTTATTTTTATTCAAGTTTAAGATTTCTAACGGCTAAATGCATGTTATGTGTTTTTTATTTTTTGTCTTCACTGTGAAAAAAATATGGAAAGGATTTCCATGGTAATTATTGATAAATGGCGTTCATTAATAATTTTCATTTATGTTATTATGATTTGTATGGTAAAAAAACGATTTAAAAAGACTCGATACTCCGATAAGAAGGCTAGAGTATCTTGGGAAACTATTACTAAACCGAAAGATCAAAGAGGATTGGAAATTCGAGACCCCACTTGTTGGAATAGAGCACTTACCATCAAGCTCATCTCACTTATATTTTTCCACTCAAGTTCGGTTTGAGTAACTTAGTTTAAACTTTACTTCTTAAGAGAATTATCAAATAACATCAATACAATGAAACAAAGGCATAATTACTCTTGGCTAGCTAATCAGTTGCTGAAGATACGAGAAGAGATGTTTAATTGGATAAAATTGCAAGTTAGGAATGGTTCTACCTGCAGGTTTTGGTCAGATAATTGGTATCCTTTTTGCAAAATCTTTGACTTCACTTCCTCTGCTACAGACTCAAAGTTGGGTATTCCGCAGAATGCTACCCTGCATTAACTAAATCGACAAGGTAAATGGTTACTTCCACACGCTAGAACCGATAACCAAATTTCTTTACTCACTTTTCTCACTGTTTTGAATCTTACGGATCATGAAGATTACTATGAGTGGGAACTAGAAGGTCAAACTTACCATCGCTATTCTACGGGTCGAGTGTACCATCTGTTTAAAGCTTCTTTTTCCTTGGTCTTCTGGCATAAAGCAGTTTGGATCTCTCGTGGCATGCCCAAACACAGCTTCCATACTTGGCTTTTGGTATTAACTCCCTACCCTACTCGAGATCACATTCTTCATTGGGGTCTCCAAACGGATCCATCATGTCTGCTCTATAAATCTTTCCCGGAAAGTCGAGATCACCTCTTCTTTAACTGCAACTTCGCTTAGTCTGTTTAGTCTCCCTTTGCATTGAGATATCGGATCCAACCAACCAACTCTTGGGATGACACACTTTACTTCACATGCAAGCAACCCAAGGAACAAAATCTAAAGAAACGCCTCACTCCAATCGCATGGCAATGCTCTTTATACTTGATTTGGGAAGAACATTATCATCGGTTCCATCGTCATACCTTCTGATCTACGGATTTCTTACTTTGTCTCATCGATTCCATCATTCACAATAGAATTACTAGCTTCAGAGATTCAAATCCTTCGATGTCTGCTTCGATGTTTGAACTCTGGTTCTCCTCTTCATAAATGTGACGATTCACTATTCCATCGCCTATTCACTATTCCACATACTACTAAGTTCAACCTAAGTTCTATTGATTGTGTTTTTACTGGGCTTCGCCCTTTTTAATTAGGCTTATGACTTAGTAAAAACTTTAAAATCGGGCTGGGTTTTTGTAATATTTCTCTTATTTTTGCAATTTAATAGAAAAAAAATTTCATAAAAAAAAAAAAGATCGACGCCTTTGATATTACAAAAGTTAAAATAATGGTAGTACAAGCAAAACATGCAAGAAGTGAATTTTATATTTTTGTGAATCTATAAAAAAAGGAAAAAAAGGAAGTTAAAGGCAGTTGGAATTTTAAAATAAGTAAAAAAGTCAGCGGAGGTGTATTAGTAAAACATAAAACCATAAGGACCTATATAGTAAACTCAAGATAGTGTAAAAGCACTCTTGAGAAAGAGAGAGAGAGAGAGAGAGAGTTTATTATTAAACTTGGAAGATTTTTGCATGAGAAATCAACAAAAGCAAGTTCGTAGTTCGTTGTTCGTAGATAGGGTTTCTCTCCTTTCGTCGATCGCGTATCATCAGGTAACAGAGATAGATTAAGTATTTTTAAGAGAATTTTGTTTAAAGTACCACATTTCAAAAAAAAACTTTTTACAATCTTCCACATCATCAATTTTTTTTTCAAAATACCACATTCTACTTTTTGTGCAGGGATGAAATGACAATTATACCCTAGACGAAAAGCAAGTTTGTTGTTGTCTTTTTATGACACAATGTCACATATGATTTGACATGTTAGATGATACAATAAATATAAAAGGACAAAATGCTATATTTCTTCCATGGCATAACTGATTTTACAAAAGTAAAACACATATACAAAACATGTATGTAGTAGACAAATTCACCAATAAAGTAATTTTATATAACTTAAACACACCTTGTTTACTATAAAATAATCAGTGGACAAGATTATGGATTTACTTAGCGGGCAAGTGTTTCTAATTATATTGCGAACAAATTTAACAGTGTATACAAAACATATTACTAGCAAATATATGATTTAAGTAGTCTATTGGCAAGTTATGTCTTTGTATATATATATATATATATATATATATAGTGGACAACTATTGTTGGAGTCGCCGGCTCTCCTAGGGTTCCCCGTCTGAGATTGATCCCTGGGGAAGAGAATCAATTTATTTTGTGAACAAATATTATGGACAAGATTCTCATTTAAACTTGTCCACCCATTTAAAAAGTGTCTACATGACATGTCTATCTTTGTTTTCATAAAACTTGTGGACAAGTTTCTCACTTTTTTTGTGGTAATTTTTGTGGACAATATAAATTACTCATATACGATGGAATTCGCTATATTAGCCATATTTACGTTCAGAACATTGTTGAAATGGGAAGTGCCAACCTGCAAATCAGTATGGTTTGTTATTATATGTGAAAAAAATATGAAAGTTTAGTTTAAAAATCTTTTTAGTCTATACATTGTTTAGTGGACCAAATAAAAATTTATTTAGTCCACTCACGCAATGGCCAAAAACAAGTCTTACGCAAGATTGATGTAAGAATTTGATGATACAAATGCCAAAAATCAGACAATATTTTTGGATATTAAAATGGTGTTGTGCCATTTATTCTTAAATTTGACAAAAAAAAAATATAACTTTTGAAGAGAGATAGAAGAAAGAAACATGGAAGATGATAGTAAATAATTAATTTTTTTTTGTATTTTTAAGTGCTACTTTTCTTAAAATGGGCCGACACATAATGAAAAGACACTTGTAATTAATGAGAAAGGGAATTGTTGAAAGAGTTGGTCAAGGTTACTTTTGTCAATTGAAGTAAAGCTTATAGTAGAACAGAAAAAGTTGTATGCAATGTGGTAGAATCGTTGAGAAAGTCAATTATACATGGTATTTTTGTTATAAAAAAACTCTTTTTTAATCTCCACTAGCAAAAAGTCGTTTTAAGTAGAGATCGTTGTAAATTTTAGTATTATTTTTGTTGTACCGAGATGAATTGATTTTGGTGGTTTCCTTTTACTGAATGTTCCGATATTATAGTAATGGGTTCCTCCGTTTTTATTTTTCTCTCACATGGATCTAGAAGAAATCCACAATTTTCTTATTTTTTAATGGGTTCCGTAACTCCCATATGACCAAGCCTCATATGCCATAACTTTGTCATATCCTCCTTGTGAAGATCATATGCCATAACTTTGTTAGAACAGATGTGAGCAAGATAATAGAAAAGTCAATATCACGACACAGATTTAACGTGGTTCACCAACATTTTCTGTTGGCTACGTCCATGGGCAAAGAGGCAGATTTTATTACTGGAGATAGTACCGAGATTACAGAATACATGGACGCCAGGTTAACAAGAGTATATATAGGAAGATAAAACCTAATTAACCCTTATCTGATTGGGCCTAAATTCATGGGCCCAATCCAATTCAAGTAATATTTAACATATCTCCACCTTGACTTGAATCCTCCAAAACAGATAGATGTACCAGATGCGCTGATCACAGTGCCAGATGTACCAGACTTCTCGACCAGAAAGATGTAACAGACAAACATACCAGAGTTCTCCTTTGCTTCATTAGATGTCAGATGCTTCGTCAAGCCAGAATGCTATATTAGATCTCAAATGCTTCGCCGAGCCAGATTACCCTACGTACTAGATGCTCCATTAGGATCATGATGCCTGTTCAGAGGCCTGATGTCCCTCCAAGGACCTGATGCCTTATCAGAGGCCTGATGTCCCTCCAGGGAACTGATGCCCCATCAGTGGCCTGATGCCCCATCAGTGGCCTGATGCCCCATCAGTGGCCTGATGCCCCATCAGTGGCCTGATGCCCCATCAGTGGCCTGATGCCCCATCAGTGGCCTGATGCCTCATCAGTGGCCTGATGCCTCATCAGAGGCCTGATCGCCCACCTGGGCGATTAACCGCTAGAGATATTCAACAAGTCTAAACAATGTTTAAACTTGCTATGAGGAACCGGTTTAGTAAACATATCAGCAGGGTTGTCAGATGTCCCTATTTTCTTCACTTGAATCCGCTTTTCATTTCTTAGGAAACATTATCTCACATCAATATGCTTGGTCCTTTCATTATGGAGCTGATCCTTGTCTAAACATATCGCACTCAAACTATCACAGTATACTGTAGCCTGATCATGATGCAAACCCAGATCGCTGATCAATCCTTTTACCCATGGTAAACACGTTACCAGTGATCAATCTTCTGCTATCTTCATCTCCAACATAATCAGAATCAAAACAGCCTGCAACCAGGCTCGGAGCCTCACCTCCATATATGAGGACAACATCTGATGTACCCTTCAGGTACCTGAAGATTCTCTTTACAGCCAGCCAATGCTCTTTTCCTGGTTGTCCCATGAACCTGCTCACAACATTGACTGCATGTGTAAGATCTGGCCTTGTGCAAACCATTGCATACATCAAACTTCCCACAGTGGAACCCGAGACATATACTTCTTTTCCTCTTCAGGCTGATGAGCAAACGTGGTAAAATGAAGATTAGCAGCAATCGCGGTGTCAACCTGTTCAACACTTTCTGAATGTAGCCTTTCGGTGACAAGTAAAGATTTTTCAGATTTCTGCATCAACTAAATAGACAAGGTCAATGGTTACTTCCACATGCTAGAACCAATAACCAAGTTTCTTTACTCACCTTTCTCACTGCTTTGAATCTTACGGATCATGAATATAACTATGAGTGGGAAATGGAAGGTCAAACTTACCATCGCTATTCTACGGCTTGAGTGTACCATCTGCTTAAAGCTCCTTTTACCTTGGTCTTCTGGCATAAAGCAGTTTGGATCTCTCGTGGCATGCCCAAACACAACTTCCATACTTGGCTTTTGGTATTAACTCGCTGCCCTACTCGAGATCACATTTTTCATTGGGGTCACCAAACGGATCCATCATGTGTGGTCTTCTTTAACTGCAACTTCGCTTAGTCTATTTGGTCTCCCTTTGCATTGAGTTATCGGATCCAACCAACCAAATCTTGGGATGACACTTTAGATAGGGTTTCTCTCCTTTCGTCAATCGCGTATCATCTAGTAACATAGATAGTTTAAGTTTTTTTAAGGGAATTTTGTTAAAAATACCACATTTCAAAAAAAACATTTTACAATCTACCACATCATCAATTTCTTTTCAAAAATACCAACATTCTACTTTTTGTGCCGAGATGAAATGACAATTGTACCCTGGACAAAAAGCAAGTTTGTTGTTCTCTTTTTATGACACAATGTCACATATGATTTGACATGTTAGATGATACAATAAATATAAAAGGACAAAATGCTATATTTATTTTGTGGTCAGTTATTCTGATTTTACAAAATTAAAAAACATATACAAAACATGTCTGTAGTAGACAAATTCACCAATAAAGTAATTTTATATAACTTAAACACACCTTGTCTACTATAAAATAATCAGTGGACAAGATTGTGGATTTACTTAGCTGATGAGGACATCGAATCACCAAGCCATATTATCCAACCTCCATATGTTCCTATCGGACCAATGACTAGGACCAAGAGAAAAAGCATAGAGAAGAAGTTCAACATCTTTCTGGAGCAGCTGGAATATGAAGGACTGATCCCCTTGATTAGTTTGAATCCATTCGCCTAACCCCATCGGAGAACTCCCAACTAAAGGCCGTCTTCAACGAAGTACCTCTGACGATTCAGGATGATCCAAGAGATGAGCCATATATAAAATTAAAGCTTTCTACGTCTAGTTTCCGTAGAACCAATGAACATCGAGAGAACTGCTATAAATCTCCATATATGGACTGAACAGTAAACACATGTCCAGTGGACTCTCTAATAAGCAATAAGGTTAAATGGGCTTTATTCATCCCCAAACTTGAAGCCCACTTAAGCACGTGTTATTTGGCACTAGAAGACATCTAGAAGGCTCTCTCACTCGTCCAGAATATCCTTAGATCGAAGAAGAATCATGTCATGAAGTCAAGATATCAAATTTGCCTTAATCAGCACCCTTGATATTCTCCTTTCTACCCAACGTCTCTTTCCTTTATTTTTCTGATTTTGTTCTGGATTTCCTTGTTTTTCTTTGCAGGATTTATGTGTTTTTCCTTATAATAAGTTGTGAACCTGGCTATATAATGGCTTGAGTTGTAGTTCCTTTTTTTTTCACCTTTTGATTAATAAAATTGCTTGTTTGTGTTTCACAAAAAAACCTTTGCTCTCTAATTCATGAGTGTGTCTGAATTTTTGAGTGTTCTAAGAAGTATCAATAGACTTTCACATCTATTGTGGTTCTTGTCAACCCATCATTCATCTCCACATTATATGGGTTAGTTAGAGGGATCCTTAGACCAGCTAACGACTCATTCTTGTTTTGGTTCAAGATTATTTTGTAGCCAAAGCTTATATCATTTTGGTATCAGGTGATTTCGTTTGTTTCGTTTATTTTTTTTCCCAGTTTCATTCTATATATATATATATATATAAAACTTTCATCTGTTTTATTACGTCAGTTTTATAAAACCCATAAAAACTCAAAAAAAAAAAAAAATCTGTTTTCCTTCGTGTAAAACATTAGGGAACCAGAAAAAAATTGCTTTTGCTTTTTCTTTTCACCAATTCGTATACAAAAAAATAATAATAATAAAAAAACAATCAGAAAACAAATATTAAAAAATCTGTCTGCAGCACTTGTTCGAAATCTGTTTTGTGTTACCCTCTTGCTTTGATTTGTTCTAGTCTTTTACACTTGTTAGAGTTTCATAGAATTTTTTTTTTTTTTTAACATAAACGATTTGTGATACGAAGACATATTTCTTTGTGTTCTCTCTTAGCCGTAGCTCAACTTACCAATCACGCTTTGTCTTGGTGGGATCGTGAATTTAATGATAGGAGGAGAAGTGATACCCCTCAAGTAACCACATGGAGGGAAATGAAGCAGCTGATTAAGAAGAGATATGTTCCCATCTACTATTACCGAGACCTTCAAAAGAAGTTTCAGAAGTTGATTCAAGGAACAAGGAGTGTGGAAAAGTATTTCGAAGAATTTGAGCACTTAAGGAATAGGCTGGAGCTTGACGATGATCGCCGAGACCACCATGGCTCAGTTTCTTGATGGATTACAAGAATAGATCTCCCACAAAGTAGAAATGCATCCTTATCACGACCTGAAGGACATTCTACGCCACGCTATACAAGCAGAACAACACATCAAGAAGAAGATGACAACCATGGGGAGAACTAAAACTACTCACAATTGGGATCAAGGTCGTGCCAAGACTCCTTTTGCATCCACCTCTCAAGTCAGACCCTTGGATAAAGAAAAAGCTGTAACTATTGACAATCGGTTCAAGTCTAAGCCAACCGAATCTACCCAAAGTAAGTTCCCTAGCCCTAACAATACAAGAACTCGTGATATAAATGTTTTAAGTGCAAGGGAAGAGGACATATGGCTAAAGATTGCCCCAACCCAAGAGTTATGATTCTCACGGATGCGGGAGAATACGAGTCACAAGATGAAGCAGATCTCACCATAGATGATGTTGTAGTTGAAGAGGTCGATTGTGAACCTGAATATGGAGAATCCCTGGTCATAAGGCGTGTCTTGAACCTCACCGTTCATCCAGATGAGCTAGCTCAAAGGGAAATATTTTCCATACCCGCTGTACCATCCACGAAAAGGTATGTAATCTTATTATCGATGGTGGATCATGTACTAATGTTGCTAGCGAGTATATGGTTTCAAAACTCAGCCTTGGATGGACTAAACAACCTCACCCATATAAACTAAGATGGCTTAATGACAAGGCTGAACTGTGAATCATGGATCAAGTACAAGTACCATTCAAAGTGGGAAAGTATATGGATCAAGTCTTGTGTGACGTGGTTCCTATGCAAGCTTGTCACCTTCTACTTGGTCGACCGTGGCAATTTGATAAGGATACCATGCACCATGGGCGTAGTAACATGTATTCTTTTGTCCATGATAAGAAGAAATATAATCTAACTCCTCTCACACCGAACCAAGTGCATGAAATACAAGTTAAGATGCTTAAAGAGAAGGGTTCTCCTTCTAAGAGTAATTTTCTGATCAAGCTTAGCTACATAGCTAAGACACTCACTTGTAATGAACCGGGATTACTAATGATGTTTAAGGAAGTTTTGAGCGCAGGTTTTAGTGCTTTGGAACAAGATCTCCCTAAAGAGGTGAAGGATCTTTTGAACCGGTTTGCTGAGACATTTCCAGATGAAATTCCAGCTGGTCTACCTCCTATAAGAGGAATTGAATATCAGATAGATCTGGTTCCGGGTGCCCCATTGCCCAATAGAGCCGCTTATCGAGTTAACCCGGAGGAAGCTAAGGAATTAGAGAAACAAGAGAAGGATCTTTTAGACAAAGACTATGTGAGGGAAAGCCTAAGTCCATGTGCTGTACTGGTCCTTTTGGTGCCAAAGAAAGATGGAACTTGGAGGATGTGTGTGGATTGTCGAGCTATCAACAACATTACCATCAAATACCGACATCCAATCCTAAGGATGATATGCTTGATGAATTATTTGGATCTAATGTGTTTTCAAAGATTGATCTTAGGAGTGGCTATCATCAAGTAAGAATGATGGAAGGGGATGAGTGGAAAACGGTTTTAAGACCAAGCAAGGTCTCTATGAGTGGCTAGTCATGCCATTTGGGCTTACAAACGCACCAAGCACCGTCATGAGGATTATGAACCAAGTTCTAAGGCCTTATATCAGTAAGTTTGTAGTGGTATACTTTGATGATATACTTATTTATAGTCCTACATTCGATGATCACATAGTTCATTTAGAACAAGTTATTAAAACGCTTCAAAAGGAAGGTCTTTATGCCAACATTAAGAAGTGCACATTTTGTACTAATGAACTTGTCTTCTTAGGTTTTATAGTGAGTCCACAAGGACTGAGAGTAGACGAAGAGAAAGTCAAAGCTATACAAGGAGGGACGACATCAACCAACATTAGTCAAGTGAGAAGTTTCCATGGCTTGGCTATTTTCTATAGGAGATTTGTGAAGGATTTCAGCACTCTTGCTGCCCTACTCATTGCTGTGATCAAAAAGAACGTAGCATTTAAGTGGGGAGAAGTCCTGGAGCAAGCATTCAAAGCACTCAAAGATCGGTTATCGAATGCACCAGTTTTAGCTTTACCAGACTTCACTATAACTTTTGAGATTGAGTGTGATATATCAGGTTTAGGTATTGGAGCTGTGCTTACTCAAGGTGGCAAGCCAATAGCCTATTTCAGTGAAAAAATCAATGAAGCAACACTCAACTATCCCACGTATGACAAAGAGTTGTATGCCTTGGTCCGCGCCATGGAGACTCGGCAACACTATCTACTCGCTAAGGAGTCTGTGATTCACACGGATCATGAGACCTTAAAGCATCTACGAGGGCAAACAAACCTAGAGAGAAGGCATGCAAAGTGGCTCGAGTTCATAGAGACGTTTCCCTATGTAATTAAATACAAGAAGGGAAAAGACAATATCGTAGCCGATTGTGCTTTCAAGACGACATGCTCTCATCTCTACAATGGATGCAAAGGTTCTTGGTTTTGAATTGATTATACCTTTATATGAGTCTGATCCTAACTTTACAGAGAGCTATAAGAATCCAGGCAAGGGAGGTCATGCTTCATTCTACATTCACAAAGGCTATCTCTTCAAAGATAAACGGCTATGTATCCCGCAATGCTCTTAAAGGGATCTTATAGTCCGAGAAGCTCATGCAGGAGGCTTGATGGGACACTTTGGAGTGGAGAAGAGATTGGCCATGCTTAAAGAATATTTCTTTTGGCCTTACCTTAAGAAATCTGTGGAGACTTTCATTGCAAGGTGTATCTGATGCGGACATCAATCCTACCATCCAAACCGTTGAACTAGATCCTGTACCACACCCTGTACCAGAAGTACGAGAAGGCCCTGTGACACGATCAAAGGCTAAACAGCTAAGGAAGAGGTTTAACCTAGCCGTTCAAGACATCATAAGCTCCCTAGAGCTGAAGGACGTCAACTGGCCTATACCACCATCATGCCGCCACAACAGATATGATCACATTGCCGAGGAAGAACTTGCTGAAGCCTTCACCCAAAGGAGCCTTGATCAAACCAGTTCCCCAGGTAAGAACCTCTTTTGACAGGTCAAGGAACCTCAAGAAGCCAAGAGAAGACATTGGAGCTGCAAGAGACGTGTGATACAAGCTACACCTCTGAAAGCGATCAAGACCAAGGCACAGAGGGCATGGACGAGCATCAAGAGACTGATCAAGATATTCTAGAGGAACCCCAGGAAGACTCCTACTTCAAGAAACAAGCTAACAAACAAGTACAAGATCAGACTCCTGAAGTAGTTCATCGAGTAGTACAAGAAGTGGTTCAGAGAACATCTATTGGCCCTAGATCGCTTCCAGTTAAGTCATATTCAATATTTTCGATCCTTGCAGGTCCCACCAACCCCAAAAACGGCTAGAAGACTTGCTCATCAAGAGAGATCAAGTCTATTTTAGCATTTTCTTTTATTAGTTTATTTACTTTCCAAAAACAATGGTTTTGTGTTTGATTTTATTTGCTTTCCTTTGTTGCATTCTTTTGCATTTATTTTTGGCCTTAGGGCTAGCTGAAGGACTCTTATAAAGTCCCCCTACAGCAGTTGTACGATTTTTACCTTTTGATTATCAATAAAATACTGGATTTTCTTTCTTTTTCTCTTTAAGTGTTCTTGAGAGAATAAGCTTGTTCTTAGTCTTGTGTGTGAGATTCCACAAGGCTGAGTTCGTGTACTGTATCAGAAACCAATCACATTTCTGTGATGTACTTCAATCCGCCAGCACTTCCCCTTTTACCAATCCCACACGAGAGAAGCAACCGCCATCGTGTCAGATCTCCATCTTCAACCATCATTTCTTCACAAGAGAGAAGCAACCGCCAGCTTGTGAAGCCATCATCTCTATCCCGGTACAAGTCTCACCACCCAATCTTGTATCTGGTATCAGAGCACAGTTCACGCTGTTCTCTTGCTAGGTATATCTTTTCCATTTACTTTCATTTGATTTGTAGCTTTTGTTTTATTTTATATAAAAAATATATATATTAAGAACCTTAATTTGTCGCAGCCTTGTCTCTAGGTTGTTTAGTTTTATTTACAAATCTTAAAAAAAAAAAAATCACCGTTTGTTTCCGTTAGTCGTCTGTTTCACTGTCTCAGTCTCTGTACTAGTTGTCGTACTAGTTCATCTTGCTTTAAAAAAAAAAAAAAATTCCTTTTTAGCTTTTGTTTCATTGTTTACTGTCTAATACTGCTTGTCATTCGTAAAATTTCAAAAAAAAAAAGGTTTCCTTTATTTTCTTTGAAATTTCCTTTTTTTTTCAACTTCTGTGGTACGTTGATCCTTTGTTGTTTTTGTCTAAGCACAGATCCGTACTAGACACTCACTATGGGAGAAAACGCAAATATACCCCAAGTCGCCATGATGCAAATGATGAGAACCCTCACATAGCAGTTGAGATGACTCAGCGATAGGATAGGCCGTTTGGAGCAACCTCAGGCGAGGGTTGGCGTTGGACCAGATCCAGAACAAAGGAATGTCCGCGATGAAGAAGACGAATCCATTGACATGGATGATGATGATCCACCACCAGATCCCTTAAGGCGTCAACATCAGCGGAGAGAAGATCCTTTGATGCGGAACCATGGTAGAGAGGTAGAACCACGAGAACAAAACCGAGATATCAAACTAATACCTCCTACTTTTGCAGGAAAATATAATCTAGAGGTCTACATGGACTGGGAGAGACGTATGGAGTACATATTCCAATGTTATGGCTATGGAGAATTTCGAAAGGTAGCCCTTGCATCAGCGCAGCTCACCGACAATGCCTTGTCATGGTGGGATAGGACGGTAGCCGATAGAAGGAGGCAGCGGTTTGCTACCATCAAGAGTTGGGGAGATACGAAGTACCTCTTGAGGTTGAGGTATGTCCCTGATCATTATCAATGAGACTTACAAAAACGTTTTAGAAAATTGTCTCAGGGAACAAGGACTGTGGATGAGTATTTTGAGTAGTTTGAGAAGCTCATGAACTCCTTGGAGCTGGAAGAATCGAGCGAGTCCCTGATGGCTCAATTCATTGATGGCTTACAAGAGCGTAGAGCCCAAAAGGTGGAGACATCGAGCTACAACAGCCTACATGAAATACTTCACAAGGCTGTACAAGTGGAGCAGCAAATCCAGCGTAAGATGTATTTAAGGAACCGTACGAGAAACAACACGCCTTGGATTGCAAGCAGCAACCGGAGCATGGACAAAGGAAAAGCCGTAGACAATGAGTCTAGGTTCAAGAATAAGTCTACTGAGGCACCTAAAACCTCTAAACCCAAACCAGGTAAGTTTCCTAACACTAGTCAATCCCGTACCTGTGACATTACTTGTTTTAAATGTCAAGGCAGGGGACACATGGCGAGAGAATGTCCGAACCAAAGGGTGATGTTTGTCACACCTAGTGGAGACTATGAGTCTCAAGACGAGCAAGATGAGTACCAGCCTGATATGGAAAATGACATGGAGTATCCCGACGTAGGAGAACTCCTTGTGATCCGGCGTATGCTGAGTGTGCTTGTACCCCGAGGAGAAAGTTCAAAGGGAAAATATATTCCACACTCGATGCACAATCAAGAATAAGGTATGTAATTTGATTATTGATGGAGGTTCTTGTACTAATGTTGCTAGCAAGTATATGGTGGACAGGTTAGGTCTTCAGAAAACAAAGCACCCGAGGCCATACAAACTTAGGTGGCTTAACGATGACACCGAGCTGAAAATTGCTGAACAAGTTACTATATCATTCAGCGTCAGGAAATACCAGGATCAAGCTCCAATGAGGGCCGGACATCTTCTTCTTGGAAGACCATGGCAGTTTGATCGAGCTACAACTCACGATAGTCGAACAAACCATTACACTTTCATGCACAATGACCGTATGTTCAACCTTGCCCCTCTGAGTCCTTCTGACGTTCATGAGTTGCAAAAACACATGAACAAAGAGGTTGAGGTAAGGACTTCTAACCTTTATTTGAGATCCAATGAGATTTGTAAAACCATGAGTGCCCAGGGCACCATGCTACTAATGTTGTTCAAAGAATGTTTAAGTACAGGTACAAGTGAGCTTGAACTATCCGCTGAAGTACAAGCTGTACTAGATCAATACAAAGACGTGTTTCCAGAGGAGATACCCCCATGATTACCTCTTATTCGTGGCATTGAACATCAGATCGATCTTGTACCAGGGTCTGCTTTACCTAACAAACCAGCTTACAGAATGAATCCAGAGGAATCTAAGGAGTTAGAGAAGCAAGTGCGTGATCTCATGGATAAAGGGTACATCAGAGAGAGCCTCAGCTCGTGTGCAGTACCGGTTCTGTTTGTTCCAAAGAAGGATGGTACATGGAGGATGTGTGTAGACTGTCGAGCAATCAAAAATATAACCATCAAGTATCGACATCCCATTCCAAGACTAGATGACATGTTGGACGAGTTAAGTGGTGCAATCATCTTTTCCAAGATAGACTTGAGGAGCGGCTATCACCAGGTCCGAATGAGGGAAGGAGATGAGTGGAAAACCGCGTTTAAAACCAAGCAAGGTCTCTATGAGTGGCTTGTCATGCCATTTGGGTTAACCAACGCCCCAAGCACCTTCATGCGACTAATGAACCAGGTTCTAAGGTCATTTATTGGTAAATTTGTTGTTGTTTATTTTGATGACATACTTATTTACAGTAAGTGCCATTCTGATCACATTAAACATCTAGGGTTAATTTTGAAAACGCTTCGGAAGGAAGGCCTTTATGCTAACCTAAAGAAGTGCTCTTTTTGTACTGATCAGTGTGTGTTCTTAGGTTTTGTAGTGAGTAAACAGGGCTTAAAGGTGGATGAGGAGAAAATAAAGGCAATAAGAGAATGGCCTAATCCCACTTCAATTGGACACGTTCACAGCTTTCATGGTCTCGCCAGCTTCTACAGGAGGTTTGTCAGGGATTTTAGTACAGTGGCTGCACCAATGACTGCCGTGATCAAGAAAAACGTGCCTTTCTCATGGGGAGAAGCTCAAGAAAAGTCCTTCAACACATTGAAGGAGAGGCTCACACAAGCGCCAGTCTTAGCCCTTCCAAATTTTGAAGTAATGTTTGAAGTAGAGTGTGATGCATCAGGCTTGGGTATTGGAGCTGTACTACATCAGAGAAAAAGACCCGTGGCTTTCTTCAGTGAGAAGTTGAGTGGAGTTACATTGAACTACCCGACCTACAACAAGAAGCTTTATGCCTTAGTTCGAGCACTGGAAACGTGGCAACATTACTTGTTATCCAAGGAATTCATCATTCACACCGATCATGAAACCCTCAAGCATCTCAAAGGTCAGACTTCGCTTAAGAGGAGATATTCAAAGTGGTTGGAGTTCATAGAGACGTTCCGATACGTGATAAAATACAAGAAAGGCAAAGAGAACGTGGTTGCTGATGCTTTGTCAAGGAGGCATGCACTCATAGCTACTATGGAGGCTAAAGTAATGAGTTTTGAGCATATCAAGGAGTTGTACAAAGATAATCCAGAACTAGAAGAGTGCTACAAGGAGTATGGCAAAGGAGCATATCAAGCATTCTACCTGCAAGATGGGTTTCTATTTAAAGACAAGCGGTTGTGTATTCCTCAAGGTTCCATGCGAGAATTGATACTTACTAAAGCACATGGTGGAGGTTTGATGGGTCACTTTGGTGTCGACAAGACCTTGGCCGTGGTAATGGAACATTTCTTTTGGCCCCATCTCAAGAAAGACGTTGAGCGATTTTGTGCTTGATGCATTGTTTGTCACAAAGCAAAATCTAGGTTACATCCTCATGGTCTTTACTTACCATTACCTATTCCTAACGCCCCTTGGGTAGATATTTCTATGGACTTTGTCTTAGGATTGCTAAAGATCAAACACAAGGATTCAATCTTTGTTGTTGTGGACCGGTTCTCCAAGATGGCACACTTCATCCCGTGTGACAAGACCAATGATGCGACTCAAACTGCAAATGTTCTTCAAGGAAGTGGTGCGCCTCCATGGAATTCCAAGGACTATAGTCTCTGATCGTGACACCAAGTTCTTGAGCCACTTTTGGAAGGCACTTTGGAGAAAGTTAGGTACCAAGCTTCTATTCTCAACAACTTGTCATCCCCAAACGGATGGACAAACTGAAGTGGTAAACCAAACTCTCTCTACTTTACTTAGAGCCACTCTTGGTAAAAATATGGCAACATGGGTTGATTGTATTCCTTTTATCGAGTTTTCTTATAATCGTGCTGTCCACTCGGCTACAAAACCATCTCCTTTCGAGATAGTTTATGGAATTAACCCTTTGTCTCCATTAGATTTAGCACCCTTGCCTCAGATAGAACAGGTTTGTCAATATGGGCTAAGAAAAGGAGAAATCATAAAGAAGATGCATGACACGGCCAAAGCAAATTTGGAAAAGAAGAATGCTGACAACAAACGCAAGGCTGATCGGGGGAGAAAAGAAATGTTGTTCAAACTAGGAGATTGGGTCTGGTTGCATATGAGGCCTGAGAGATTTCCAACACAACGAGCCTCTAAGTTATCACCAAGAGGCGATGGTCCATTTAAAGTTCTTGAGAAGATCAATGACAATGCATACCATTTGGAGCTGCCAAATAAGGTAAAAATTTCTCATACTTTTAATGTAGCTGACTTGTCTGCTTATGATCCAGGATATTTAGTTTTGAGGACAAAACCTTCTGAAGAGGGAGGGAATGATGCGGACATCGATCCTACCATCCAAACCGTTGAACCATATCCTGTACCACACCCTGTACCAGAAGTACGAGAAGGCCCTGTGACACGATCAGAGGCTAAACAGCTAAGGAAGAGGTTTAACCTAGCCGTTCAAGACATCATAAGCTCCCTAGAGCTGAAGGACGTCAACTGGCTTATACCACCATCATGCCGCCACAACATATATGATCACATTGCCGAGGAAGAACTTGCTGAAGCCTTCACCCAAAGGAGCCTTGATCAAACCAGTTCCCTAGGTAAGAAACCTCTTTTGACAGGTCAAGGAACCTCAAGAAGCCAAGAGAAGAAATTGGAGCTGCAAGAGACGTGTGATACAAGCTACACCTCTGAAAGCGATCAAGACCAAGGCACAGAGGGCATGGACGAGCATCAAGAGACTGATCAAGATATTCTAGAGGAACCCCAGGAAGACTCCTACTTCAAGAAACAAGCTAACAAACAAGTACAAGATCAGACTCCTGAAGTAGTTCATAGAGTAGTACAAGAAGTGGTTCAGAGAACATCTATTGGGCCAAGATCGCATCCAGGTAAGTCATATTCAATATTTTTGATCCTTGCAGGTCCCACCAACCCCAACAACGGCTAGAAGACTTGCTCATCAAGAGAGATCAAGTCTACTTTAGCATTTTCTTTTATTAGTTTATTTACTTTTCAAAAACAATGGTTTTGTGTTTGATTTTATTTGCTTTCCTTTGTTGCATTATTTTGCATTTATTTTTGGCCTTAGGGCTAGCTGAAGGACTCTTATAAAGTCCCCATGCAGCAGTTGTACGATTTTTACCTTTTGATTATCAATAAAATACTGAATTTTCTTTCTTTTTCTCTTTAAGTGTTCTTGAGAGAATAAACTTGTTCTTAGTCTTGTGTGTGAGATTCCACAAGGCTGAGTTTGTGTACTGTATCAGAAACCAATCACATTTTTGTGGTGTACTTCAATCCGCCAGCACTTCCCCTTTTACCGATCCCACACGAGAGAAGCGACTGCCATCTTTGACCATCATTTCTTCACAAGAGAGAAGCGACCGCCAGCTTGTGAAGCCATCATCTCTATCCCGGTACAAGTCTCACCACCGAGTCTTGTATCAGTATCACTTGCAAGAAAGCAAAGTCTAAAGTCCAACCCCACGGTTTGTATTTTCCCTTACCGATCCCTACTTCTCCTTGGGTTGATATTTCCATGGATTTTTTGCTAGGTTTACCCAAAATCCGACACAAGGACTCAATATTTGTGGTGGTGGACCGTTTTTACAAAATGGCTCACTTTATACCGTGTACTAAAACCAACGATGCAACCCAAACAACAGATCTCTTCTTTAAAGAAGTTGTAAAATTGCATGGAGTGCCAAGGACTATTGTTTCCGAGAGGACACTAAGTTTCTCGGCCACTTTTGGAGGACCTTATGGAAAAAATTAGACACCAAGCTACTATTCTCAACCACGTTCCACCCACAAACTGATGGCCAAACCGAAGTAGTCAACCGCACGCTTGGAACACTTCTTACAGCAACAATAGGGAAAAATCTTAAAACTTGGCTTGAGGCCTTACCTTTTGTTGAATTTGCTTATAATAGAGATATCCATAGTGCAACACTAATGTCTCCTTTTCAGGTTGTCTATGGGTTCAATCCCAATACACCTTTGGATTTAACACCACTTCAACAAAAAGACTTTTTAGACTTAGATGGCGAGAAGAAGGCCGAAGAAATTAAGAACCTCCATTTAAAAGTTAAGGAGAGACTTGAGAAAACCAATAAGCAGAGTTAGGGCAGGCAACAAGGACAGGAAGAAAGTTACTTTTGAAGTAGGAGAATGGGTGTGGCTACACATGAGACCAGAGAGATTTCCCAATCAAAGGAGCTCTAAACTTTCACCTCTTGGAGATGGACCATTCAAAATTTTGGAGAAGATTAATGACAACGCCTGCGATGGATCTTCCAGGTGAGTTCAAAGTGTCAAATACGTTCAATGTCTCTGATTTGGCTCATTTTGATGCAGGAGAAAACGTTTTGAGGTTGAAATCTCATGAAGAGGGAGGGAGTGATGAGGACATCAAACCACCAAGCCATATTATCCAAGCTCCATATGTGCCAAGTGGACCAATGACTAGGACCAGGAGCAAAAGCATAGAGAAGAAATTCAATATCTTTCTGGAGCAGCTGGAACATGAAGGACTGATCCCCTTGATCAGTTTGAAGCCATTCGCCTAACCCCATCAAAGAGCTCCCAACTAAAGGCCGTCTTCAACGAAGTACCTCCGACGATTCAGTATGATTCAGAAGATGCGCCATATATCAAATTAAAGATTTCTACGTCTAGTTTGCGGAGAACCAACGACCATTGAAAGAACTGCTCTAAATCTCCAGAGATGGACCGAACAGTAAACACATGTCCAGTGGACTCTCTAATAAGCAATAAGATTAAATGGGCTTTATTCACCCCAAAATTGAAGCCCACTTAAGCATGTGTTATTTGACACTAGAAGACACCTAGAAAGCTCTCTCACTCGTCCAGAATATCCTGAGATCGAAAAAGAATCATGTCATGAAGTCAAGATATCAAATTTGCCTTAATCGGCACCCTTGATATTCTCCTTTCTACCCAACGTCTCTTTCCTTTATTTTTCTGATTTTTTTCTGGTTTTCCTTGTTTTTCTTTGCAGGATTTATGTGTTTTTCCTTAGAATAAGTTATGAACCTGGCTATATAATGCTTTGAGTTGTAGTTCCTTTTTTTTTGTCACCTTTTGATTAATAAAATTGCTTGTTTGTATTTTACATAAGAAACCTTTGCTCTCTAATTCGTGAGTGTGTCCGAATTCTTGAGTGTTTTAAGAAGTATCAATAGACTTTCACATCTATTGTGGTTCTTGTCAACCCATCATTCATTTCCACCTTATCTGGGTTAGTTAGAGAGGTCTTTAGACCAGCTAACGACTCATCCTTGCTTTGGTTCAAGATTATTATGTAGCCAAAGCTCATATCATTAGCGGACAAGTGTTTCTAATTATATTGTGGACAAATTTAACAGTGTATACAAAACATATTACTAGCAAATTTATGATTAAAGTCCTCTATTGGGAAGTTATGTCTTTGTATATATATATAGTGGACAACTAATCTCATTTATTTTGTGAACAAGTATTATGGACAAGATTCTCATTTAATCTTGTCCACCCATTTAAAAAGTGTCTACATGACGTGTCTATCTTTGTTTTCATCAATCTTGTGGACAAGTTTCTCACTTTTTTGTGCATAAGTTTTATGGACAATATAAAGTACTCATATAGGATGGAATTCGCTACATTAGCCATATTTAAGTTCATAACATTGTTGAAATGCGAAGTGCCAACCTGCAAATCAGTATGGTTTGTTATTATATGTGAAATGTTTAGTTTACAAATCTTTTTAGTCTATACATTGTTTAGTGGACCAAATGAAAATTTATTTAGTCCACTCTCGCAATGGCCAAAAACAAGACTTACGAAAGATTGATGTAAGAATTTGATGATACAAATGCCAAAAATCAGACAATATTTTTGGATATTAAAATGGTGTTGTGCCATTTATTCTTAAATTTGACAAAAAAAAAAAACTTTTGAAGAGAGATAGAAGAAAGAAATATGGAAGATGACAGTAATAATTAATTGTTTTGTATTTCTAACTGCTACTTTTTTTTTTGAAAATGGGCTGACACATAATGAAAAGACAATTGTAATTAATGAGAAAGGGAATTGTTGAAAGAGTTGGTCAAGGTTACTATTTTCAATTGAAGTAAAGCTTATAGTAGAATAGAAAAAGCTGTATGCAATGTGGTAGAATCTATAAGAAAATCAATTATACATGGTAGATTTGTTAAAAAAACTTTTTTTTTAATCTCCTGTAGCAAAAAAGTCATTTTAAGTGGAGATCGTTGTAGATTTTAATATTATTTTTATTTTACCGATATGGATTGATTTTGGTGTTTTCCTTATACTGAATGTTCCGATATTATAGTAATGGGTTCTTCCGCTTGTATTTTTCTCGCACATGGATCTAGAAGAAATCCACGATTTTGGTATTTTCTAATGGGTTCCGTAACTCCCATATGACCAAGCCTCATATGCCATAACTTTGTCATATCCTCCTTGTGAAGATCATATGCCATAACTTTGTTGAACATATGTGAGCGAGATAATAAAAACGTTAAGATCACGACACAGATATAACGTGTTTCACCAACACTTTCTGTTGGCTACGTTCACGGGAAAAGAGACAGATTTTATTACTGAAGAAAGTACAGAGATTTCATAATACATGGATGCTAGGTTAACAAGAGTATATATAGAAAGATAAAACCCTAGTTAACCCTAATCTGATTGGGCCTAAATTCATGGGACCAATCCAATTCAAGTCATATTTAATAAATCTCCACCTTGACTTGAATCCTCCAAAACAGACAGATGTACCAGATGCACTGATCACAGTGCCAGATGTATCAGACTTCTCCACCAGAGAGATGTAATTGACAAACATACCAGAGTTCTTCTTTGCTTCATCAGATGTTAGATGTTTCGTCAAGCTAGAATGCTATATCAGATGTCAGATGCTTCGCCGAGCCAGATTACCCTACTAGGACCAGATTCTCCATCAGGAGCCCGATGCATGTTCAGAGGCCTAATGTCCCTCAGGGACCTGATGCCTTATTATAGGTCTGATGTCCCTCTAGGACTTGATGCCCCATCAGGGGCCTGATGCCTCATCAGAGGCCTGATTGCCCACCTGGGCGATTAACAGCTAGAGATATTCAACAAGTCTAAACAATGTTTAAATTTGCTCTAGAACCGGTTTAGTGAACATATCAGCAGGGTTGTCAGATGTCCCTATTTTCTTCACTTGAATCCACTTTTCATTTCTTAGGAAACGTTATCTCACATCATTAAGCTTGGTCCTTTCATTATGGACTAAACAATTCGCACTCAAACTGTCACAGTACTTTGTAGCCTGATGATGATGCAAACCCAGATCGTTGTTCAATTGTTTTAGCCATATACCTTCCTTATCAGCTTCTGTAACATCCGCGAACCGAAATCCCAGTTTAGGGATAGTGCATTGGTTGATGCAAAGCCGGTTTAGTGCAGACGAGTTTAAGTTAAACGCTGCATTTTGGGTTAGGGAAAACCCTTAACTCGAGTGTTTTGTCTCATTCGGCGAGTTTAGCCATTTTTGGAGAGAAAAGAAGAGAGAAAAAGAGTTCTAAGAGTTCTTGGTGAGATTTTGGAAGTTTGAGGCTGTTCCTGTAGAGATCTGTAGTTGGGATCATTGTAGGAGCTTCCTGGAAGTGTTTTTATGCTTGTTTGAAGTTCAAAATTGTCTAGGCAAAGGTAAGTGCATGCCCATGGCTTATCTAAGCTGGAGATTTCTCTAATATACTTATCATGTGTTGTGTGGCTCGCTAGATTGTTATTTGGGATGTTAGAAAGCTTTTTTGTGCTATGTCGAGCATGCGTCGGTCGATGTAGTGAGAGTGTCGGTCGATGCAAGTGTAGCTAGTATCGGTAGATGCAATCTTGCGTCGGTCGATGCAACCCCCATTGGTGTCAGTCGATGCTTGCTTGGTGTCGGTCGATGTAGAGTCCTTGTTTGTTATTGTTGATTGTTGATTGTTGGTTAATGATTGGAGATGTCTCTATTGCTTGTGTGTATAGCCCAGTAGATGGGAGGAATGCCTTACTGAGTGTTTATAAAATACTCATGCATTGCAATTTGTGTTTGTGGTGCAGGTAATTGCAAAGTGTGATCGTGGAATCCAGACAATGAAGAGGAGGATGTTCTAGGGACTCGATTGGGTGTTGTCTGGAATTGCTAAGTTGCTAGAGTTGGGTCATTAGAGACATTGCTAGTTTGCTGGTCTATGTTTCTTGTTGGTTGAACATTGGATATTGCTTATGCTATTATGTTGGTTTTATTATTGGATATTTATTGGTCATTGGTATTATATTTATTTATTATAAAAAAGGGTCGGGTCGTTTCAGTTTGGTATAAGAGCCCTTACGGTTCTAGGTTTTGGTTCACTAGGCTTTGTGCTGTAGATGTTTAGGATTTTGCATGCCTTGATTGATTATGTGAGTTAGTCGATTGTGTGTGACATGGAGTCCTAGAACATCCTCTTCGAGCCTACTGTGTGATTCCACGGTGAGTTGATGCTGTTGCTGGTCATGGACGCGGACGTGGACGTGGACGTGGACGTGGACGTGGTTGTGCGGACCAGAGTGTGATAGCTGAGAGTTGGCGAGTCGCAGGGTGTCCAGGAGGATTCCGTGAGTGTGGCCGGAGGGGCGGTATTGGTGCTCGAGTGGCCAGTGATGCTAGGGTCCCGGGTGTGACAGTTCCAGCGGGTGGAGTCCCTGGAGTTGATGTTGCGGCTTTGCTAGCACAGTTGTTGGAGCGGTTGCCACCTGTGGAACCAGCTCAGGCTCATGTAGGGCCACAGTGGTGGCGGAGGAGCGCATTCTTGTTATGTGTCTATGTTGAGAGAGATGCGTGGCATTATGACTGCACGGTTTTCGGGTGTACAGATCCTACTATTGCAGATGCACGAAGGATGAGTGTGGAACGTAACTTCCAGACTCTGAGATGAGTGTTGGGTGGACATAGGGGTCCACCATTTGATTGGTGATACTCAAATGTGGTGGAGATCAGTCGCTGCTTGGAGGGTGCAGCGGGAGATGACTTGGCTGACTTCGTGCAAGAGTTCAACCGTAAGTATTTTCCGAGAGAGGCATTGGACCGGTTGGAGGTGGCAGTGGCAGCGTTGCAGCAGGTGCAGCAGGTGGCACAGATTGAGCAGGCGCCACAGGTTTACACGACGGTCGAGCCTGCTGGAACCAGTGCCGAAGCGATCACAGGTATAACTTCTGGTACTTAATTTTGTGAATTTTAGTGGTTTCAGATTTTATGTTTTGCCTGTGATAAAATGTTAGGTTCTCAACACATGAGGTTTGTGTAGGGACCTTGTTGGTGGGCGGGTTTAAGTCCCATGTTATGTTTGATTCTGGAGCTACTCCTTCATTACTCCGAAGTGCGCAGAGAGTGCAGATATCAGAGGAGATCCTGGAGAGCGTGCGGGAGTTGTCATAGTTGCGGGAGGCAAGTTTCTGAGGGTTATTGGCCGGGCAAAGGAAGTTGATATTCTGATTGCAGAAGAGTCGTGGCCAACAGAATTGCTTATCAGTCCAGTAGAGTTGTATGATGTTATTCTCGGGATGGATTGGTTGCATCGGCATAAGGTTTATCTGGATTGCTATCGGGTTAGAGTGGAGTTAGACGGACTTCGGGGTGTCTCATGATCTCGGCCATTCAGGCTGGAAAGATGATCAAGAAGGGCAGTGAGGCTTATTTGGTTACTATTTCGATGCCTGAGTCAGTGGGGCAGTCTACGGTTAGCGGTATTCAGGTAGTGGAGGAGTTTGAGGACGTGTTCCAGTCAATGTAGGGATTACCACCATCTCGGTCTGATCCTTTCACGATTGAACTAGACCCAGATGCCGTTATCCAAGTCTCCTTAAAGAATGGCTCTAGGAGAGATGGCAGAATTGAAGAAGCAGTTGGAGGATCTGTTGAACAAGGGATTCATTCGTCCTAGGGGAGCGCCAGTGTTGTTCGTTAAGAAGAAGGATGGGAGTTTCAGCTTGTGTATTGATTATCGGGGCTTGAACCGGGTCACTGTGAAGAACAAGTACCCTCTACCGAGGGTTGATGAGTTGTTGGATCAGTTGAGAGGTGCTACTTGGTTCTCCAAGATAGATATGGCGTCGGGTTATCATAAGATTCCGATAGATGAGGCAGATGTGAGGAAGACTGCATTCAGGACGAGGTATGGGCATTATGAGTTTTTGGTGATGCCTTTTGGGTTGACTAACACGCCAGCAGCGTTTATGAGGTTGATGAACAGCATGTTTCAGGAGTTTCTGGACGTGTCTGTCATCATCTTCATTGATGATATCCTGGTCTATTCTAAGAGTCCAAAGGAGCATGCAGTGCATTTGAGGGCAGTTCTGGAGAAGCTGCGGGAGCAGAAGTTGTTTGCTAAGTTGAGCAAGTGTAGTTTCTGGCAGCGGGAGATGGGATTTTTAGGTCACATTGTTTTTACAGATGGGGTTTCCGTAGATCTAGAGAAGATTCAGGCTATCAGAGATTGGCCTAGACCGCAGAATGCCACAGAGATCAGGAGTTTTCTTGGGTTGGCAGGATATTACAGAAGTTTTGTGCAGGACTTTGCAAGCAGAGCACGTCCTATGACTAAGTTGACAGGGAAGGATGTTCCATTTGTCAGGTCACAGGAGTGTGAGGAGGGCTTTGCAAACCTGAAGGAGATGTTGACTACTACGCCAGTGTTGGCTTTGCCAGAGCAGGGAGAACCCTATGTGGTTTATACTGATGCATCCAGAGTTGGTTTGGGGTGTGTGTTGATGTAGCATGGGAAGATGATTGCCTACGCTTCGCGGCAGTTGCGGAAGCATGAGGACAATTATCCTACTCATGATTTGGAGATGGCTGCTGTAGTTTTTTCCCTTAAGATTTGGAGATCCTATCTTTATGGTGCAAGAGTGCAGGTGTTTACAAATCATAAGAGCTTAAAGTATATATTCACTCAGCCTGAGTTGAATTTGAGGCAGAGGCGGTGGATGGAGCTTATGGCAGATTATGATTTGGAAATAGCCTATCACCCAGGGAAGGCTAACTTGGTTGCAGATGCTCTAAGTCGGAAGAGGGTAGCTTTGGCTCAGGAGCAGTAGATGGAGTCTCTGGTAGGAGAGATCAGTGCTTTGAGGTTGTGTTCAGTTTCTCAGGAATCATTGGGTTTGGAAGAGGTTGATAGAGCAGACCTTTTGACCAGGGTGTGGTTGGCTCAGGAGAAGGATTTGGGGATGGTGAATGCCTCTAAGGATGTTGATTCAGAGTATCAAGTCTCGGATAATGGTACTATCTTGGTGCACGGTTGGATTTGTGTGCCCAAGGATGAGGAGTTGAGGCAGGAGATCCTGAGAAAGGCTCATGAGAGCAAGTTTTCTATTCATCCAGGAGCGATTAGGATGTACCGTGAGCTCAAGAGGTACTATCACTGGGTCGGGATGAAGAAGGATGTGGCTAGTTTGGTCGCGAGGTGCGATGTGTGTCAGCTAGAGAGGGCTGAGCATCAGGTTCCAGGCGGGTTGCTGAAGAGTCTTCCCATTCCAGAGTGTAAGTGGGATATGATCACGATGGATTTCGTGGTAGGATTGCCAGTGTCTCAGACTTTTGATGCTATTTAGGTCATTGTGGACCGGTTGACTAAGTCGGCACATTTTCTGGCTATTAAGAAGACTGATGGAGCAGCTGTCTTGGCTAAGAAATATGTGAAGGAGATAGTCAGGTTGCATGGGGTGCCAGCGAGTATTGTGTCTGATAGGGATCCTAAGTTCACTTCGGTGTTCTGGAAGGCATTTTAGGCAGATATGGGCACTAAGATGCATATGAGTATAGTTTATCATCCACAGAAAGAGATGGACAGTCAAAGAGGACGATCCAGACGTTGGAGGATTTGCTGAGGATGAGTGTGTTGGATTGGGGTGGCCATTGGGTGGATCACCTGTGTTTGGCGGAGTTTGCCTACAACATCAATTATCAGGAGAGTATTGGGATGACTCCTTATGAGGGTTTGTATGGGAGGTTGTGTCGTACACCGTTATGTTGGACTCAGGTGGGGGAGAGGAGCATATATGGTGCTAGTTTTGTTCAGGAGACCTCGGGGAATATTCGGGTTCTCAAGCTGAACATGAAGAAAACCCACGATAGGCAGAGAAGTTATGTTGATAAGAAGAGGAGAGAAGTTGAGTTTCAGGTGAGAGACAGAGTGTACCTCAAGATGGCCATGTTACGGGGTCCGAACAGGTATTTGACAGAGACTAAGTTGAGTCCGAGGTATATGAGTCCGTTCAGAGTGATTGAGCCGGTGGGACCGGTAGCATATAGGCTGGAGTTGCCTGAGGTTATGCGTGCGTTCCATAAGGTTTTCCTTGTGTCGATGTTGCGGAAGTGTCTCCGCTAGGATGATTAGTTGTTGGCTAAGATTCCTGAGGATCTTCACCCTAGCATGACGTTAGAGGCGAGACCAGTGAGGGTTCTCGAGAGCAGAGTTAAGGAACTTCGGAAGAAGAAGGTTCCTTTGATGAGAGTCTTTTGGGACTGTGATGGTGTTGAGAAGCAGACTTGGGAGACAGAGGTGAGGATGAAGGCAAGGTTTAAGAAGTGGTATGAGAAGCAAGCCGCGTCTTGAGCTTGTCTAGCTTGGTCGCATCTGTAATCCGTGGCTGGAGCGGGAATGGAGTATTTCAGCCCATCTCTCTTGTTTACTTGGTCGTTTAGGGGTGGTTGGTTGTTCGACTAAGTAACAAGATAAGGTGGTGCTCGGGGTACGAAATTTCCGTGAGGCGGTGGTTTGAGGGAAAATTTCCTAAAATAGAAGTTTCTAAAAATGGAAGGTTTCCAAAAGTGGAAAGTCTTAAAATGGAAATTTTTATGAGAGTTAGAATTTTTCCATTTTTAGTGGTTGTGAGCCTTGGAAGGCCTTGTGTGGCCTTTGTGGCGGACTTTTTGAGTCATTGTGCCCGTGTGTGGCGGTCTTTTGAGACATTGTGTGGCCTTTGTGGCGGGCTGTTTAGCCAATTGTGTGGCCTTTGTGGTGGGCTGTTTAGCCAATGTGCCTGTTTAGGCGGTTGTTCGGGATGTGTGGTTTTCATGGCGGTCCTTGAGGCGATCCTTCGAGATGTATGGTCTTTGTGACGGTCCTTCGCGACGAGTGGCCTTAGTGGCGGACCTTCGGGACAAGTGGTCTTTGTGACAGTCCTTCAGGACGAGTGGCCTTGGTGGTGGTCCTGTTGAGGATAATTGTTTGGTCCTGTTTAGGGCATTTGTTTGGCCTTGGTGGCGGTCTTGTTTAGGACATTTATTTGGCCTTTGGTGGCGGTCTTGTTTAGGGCATTTGTTGGCCTCTGAGGCGGTCCATGTGGCTTTTATATGATCCTTTTGTGGTCATCAGGTATTCCAGTGAGAGGATATGTGGTTGGTAGGACATTGTGATGTTTTACGCGAGCCACGAGAAGGAAATCTGGTTAGGGATAGGACTCAGACGTGTTCAGAATTGTTTTCTCGCGACTCTTGAAGAACTTCGGTTCTCCTAGTACCGCCATATTTTGAGACTTTGTGGCTTGGAAGTATGGTTGGTATACCGACTTCGGATGACGATCCGGGGGCGCGTTATAGGGTGGTAACCCGAGAGACGAATATTGGGCTTCCTTATACATTATGGCATGCAGCCTTAGGCTTGATGAGGAGCCATTAAAAAATCAAGGTTGAGACCTATGAGTAAAGGAAAGTCCAAAAGTCGAGAGCAAATAATGCCTGGAACGTGAGTCTATCGCGTAGAGGTGACTTTCCATAGATCGGTCGGAGGAGTACGGGCTGTGGAGACGGTTGCACGGGAGTCCTTGGCTGATGGTTGATCAAGATTCGAGGATGAATCTATGTTGGTGGGGGAGAATTGTAACATCCAGGAACCGAAATACCAGTTTAGGGATTGCATCGGTAGATGCAAAGCCGGTTTACTGCGTACGAGTTTAAGTTAAATGCTGCGTTCTGGGTTAGGGAAAACCCTTAACTCGAGTGTTTTGTCTTATTTGGTGAGTTTAGCCGTTTTTGGAGAGAGAAGAAGAGAGAAAAAGAGTTCTAAGTGTTCTTGGTGAGATTTTGGAAGTTTGAGGCTGTTCCTATAGAGATCTATAGTTGGGATCGTTGTAGGAGCTTTCTAGAAGTGTTTTCTTGCTTGTTTGAGGTTCAAAATCATCTTGGCAATGGTAAGTGCATGACCATGGCTTATCTAAGCTGGAGATTTCTCTAAATATGCTTGTTATGTGTTGTGTGGCGTGTTAGATTATTATTTAGGACGTTAGGAAGCTTTCTTGTGGCTTGGGATCGAGTTATGTGGTTATAGGAACGAAGCTCCGGTGAGAAGCTTCGGGGGAAAACGATGCTCGGCATGTGCATCGGTCGATGCAAATGCGAGGATGGCGTGTAAAACCTAGGGTTTTCGTCCTATGTCGAGCATGCGTCGGTCGATGCAGTGAGAGTGTCAGTCGACCGACGCATTTGAGTACCTAAGTTATGGATAACATGGGCTGGACTCAAGCTATGGTTACCTAAATTGGTCAACAAACCTCAATCAACAATGAGCTATCTCTAGACAATGATTTTCTAATACATGTTAATCCATTCTCATGACAATAACAATCAAGCCAAGATACTTCTTAGACCTAGTTCTCACTAGCTATTACATATCAAAGCAGGCATTAAACAACCAGATGATCAATGTCAAAATTCATAGTAAATATCTACTCTCTTAGCATGCTTCATGATAATCTCTAGCATTAGTCTTATCTAACAACTTAGACATTGGTGTGATGCTAAGAAGCTTAAGATCTATCTTTACCCTCTCAGTGTAAGAACAGCATAGAGCATATCTAATCTAGAAGAGATATATATACAATCAAGCTTGACCAATCTAAACAACCATAACTATTATCCAGCCTAATCCTTCCCTAAGATCCTAAGCCACTAATAAGATCTAAAAATCATCTTGAAGAACACAAACCCAGAAATTAATGAAACTACCATGATTAGAAAGATGAGATAAAGATAAACAATTTTAAAGAAGAAAGCAAACTCAAAATTTTAATACTTAGAAAGTTATAGAACCAACAAGTATCAAAGATCTTGAGAAAATAAGATAAAAGGTGGCTAATGATGTAAACAAAAAGCTAAATATCCCAAAAGGGTAAAAACTAGGTTTTTGTGGCTACAAGATATTATTTTTCCCTAAAAAAACTTGTGGACGGCCATAGGGTACATTAGGTATATATAGGAAGGAAGGGAAGCTCTTAATCAGCTAGCAGACAAAATAGAGAGGCGGCTCGAAGTGTTCAACCATTTGCTCGGTCGAGTGTATGGTCGAGTGGTTGGTCCATCACGTAACTCCAGTCTTCGAACTGGAATGATATCGGTTCAGTAAAACAGGTATAACTCTTGAAAGACAGCTCCGATTGCCTTGAAACCACCGGAATTGGAAATGTAACTCAATACCCTACACCTCTCATGAAGGATGCTGAAGCTGAATCGCAAGGGAAAATCTTCATTCGGATCGATCTTTGAGGAGCTCGTTATGAACCCGACCATGTACTCGATCGTGTATCTGCTCGAGTGGTATGGTCTAGTGCCTTCTTTTCCCTTTCTGATACTTCCAATCCTCTTGTTTAGCTCCAGAAATAACAGCAAGTTCTTCCTTACCCTTTTAGAGCTTCATAACACCTAATAATACTCCAAATGCACAAATGTATGCAATGCATGCTTCTAAACATCCTAAGTGCATATTTGTACATAAATGACTATAAAACCTAAGGAATAACTTCTATATGATGCAAAACATGAACTAAACAAGGCTATAAATATGGTAAAATATAGTGACATCATTGTGGTGCAGGTAAAGGCAAAGTGTGATCGTGAAATCCAGGCAATGAAGAGGAGAATGTTCTAGGGACTCGATTGGGTGTTGTCTGGCATTGCTAGGTTGCTAGATTTGGGTCATTAGAGACATTGCTAGTTTGCTGGTCTATGTTTCCTGTTGGTTGAACATTGGATATTGCTTATGCTATTATGTTGGTTTTATGATTGGACATTTATTGGTCATTGATATTTGTTATTCCGCTGTTGGTTGTGAATGTGTTTAGGTGGCTAGTGGGTATGAGACTACTAGTTGTAGTTTATTTATTATAATTATTATTTATATTTATTATTTAGTTATTATAAAAAAGGGTCGGGTCGTTTCAGCTTCTGTCAAAGCCATGTACTCTGCTTCAGTAGTTGATAACATCACAGTTGGCTGCAGAGTTGCTTTCCAGCTGATCACAGAATTACCCAAGGTAAACACGTAACCAACCATCGATCTTATGCTATCTACATCTCCTGTCTAATCAGAATAGCTTGCAACCAGGCTCGGAGCCTCACCTCCATATATGAGGCCAATATCAGATGAACCCTTTTGGTACCTGAAGATTCTCTTTACATCCAGCCAATGCTCTTTTCCTGGTTGTCCCATGAACACTGACTACATGTGCAAGATCTGGCCTTGTACAGACCATTGCATACATCAAACTTCCCACAGCGCTAGCATAAGGAACCCGAGACATATACTTCTTTTCCTCTTCAGAGTGATGAGCAAACATGGTAAAATGAAGATTAGCAGCAATCGGGGTGTCTACAAGCTTTGATGATGACATACTAAACCTTTTCGACACTTTCTGAATGTAGCCTTTCTGTGATAAGAAAAGCTTCTTCTGATTTATGCATTGACTAAATCGACAAGGTCAATGGTTACTTTCACATGCTAGAACCGATAACCAAGTTTCTTTACTCACCTTTCTCACTGCTTTGAATCTTACGGATCATTAAAATTACTATGAGTGGAAACTGGAAGGTCAAACTTACTATCGCTATTCTATGGGTCGAGTGTACCATATGCTTAAAGCTCCTTTTCCCTTGGTCTTCTTGCATAAAGCAGTTTGGATCTCTCGTGGCATGCCCAAACACAGCTTCCATACTTGGCTTTTGGTATTAACTCCCTGCCCTACCCGAGATCACATTCTTCATTGGGGTCTCCAAACGGATCCATCATGTATGCTCTATACCTCTTTCCCGGAAAGTCGAGTTCACCTCTTCTTTAACTGCAACTTCGCTTAGTCTGTTTGGTCTCCCTTTGCATTGAGATATCGGATCCAACCAACCAACTCTTGGGATGACACTTTAGGTCACATGCAAGCACCCCAAGGAACAAAATCAAAAGAAACGCCTCACTCTAATCGCATGGCAATGCTCTTTACACTTGATTTGGGAAAAACATAATCATCAGTTCCATCGTCATACCTTCCGATCAACGGATTTCCTACTTTGTCTCATCGATTCCATCATTGACAATAGAATTACCAGCTTTAGAGATTCAAATCCTTCGATGGCTGCTTCGATGTTTGACCTCTAGTTCTCCTTTTCATAAATGTGACGATTCACTATTTCATCGCCTATTCACTATTCCACCTACTACTAAGTTCAACCTAAGTTCTATTGATTATGTTTTTACTGGGGTTCGCCCTTTGTAATTAGGCTTATGACATAGTAAAAAATCTAAAATCGGGCTGGCTTTTGTAATATTTCTCTTATTTTTGTAATTTAATAAAAAAAAAATTTATTAAAAAAGGCTTGATGCCTTTGATATTACAAAAGTTAAAATAATGGTATTACAAACAACACATGTAAGAAATAAATTTTATATTTTTGTGGTTTTACAGAAAAAGGAAAAAAAAAAGAAGTTGAAGGCAGCTGGAATTTTAAAATAAGTAAAAAAGTCAGCGGAGGTGAATTAGTAAAACATAAAAACATAAGGACCTATATAGTAAATTCAATATAATGTAAAAGCACTCTTGAAAGAGAGAGAGAGAGTTTATTATTAAAATTGGAAGATTTTGGCGAGAGAAATCAACAAAAGCAAGTTCGTAATTCGTAGATAGGGTTTTTCTCCTTTCGTCGATCGTGTATCATCAGGTAACAAAGATAGTTTAAGTTTTTGTAAGAGAATTTTGTTAAAACTACTACAATTCAAAAACATCTTTTTACAATCTACCACATCATCAATTTCTTTTCAAAAATACCACATTCTACTTTTTGTGCAAGGATAAGATGACAATTATACCGTGGACGAAAAGCAAGTTTGTTGCTGTGTTTTGATGACACAATAAATATAAAAGAACAAAATGTTATATATCTTTCGTGGCCAGTTATTCTGTTTTAACAAAAGTAAAACACATGTACAAACATGTATGTAGTAGAAAAATTCACCCATAGAGTAATTTTATATAACTTAAACACACCTTGTCTACTATAAAATAATCAGTGGACAAGATTGTGGATTTACTTAGTGGAAAAGTGTTTCTAATTATATTGTGGACAAATTTAAGAGTGTATACAAAACATATTACTAGCAAAGATATTATTCAAGTCCTCTATTAGCAAGTTATGTCTTTGTCTAAATTAACAAATTATGTCTATATATATAGTGGCCAACTATTTTCATTTATTTTGTGAACAAGTATTATAGACAAGATTCTCATTTAAACTTGTCCACTCGTTTAAAAAGTGTCTACAGGACATGTTGCTAGTAGACATATTACTCAAAAATAGTAAACAAGTTCTATCTTTGTTTTCATAAATCTTGTGGACAAGTTTCTTACTTTTTTGTGCATAAGTTTTGTAGACAAGATAAATTACTCATAATACATGAAGGCTAGGTTAACAAGAGTATATATAGGAAGATAAAACCCTAGTTGACCCTAATCTGATTGGGCCTAAATTTATGGGCCGAATCCAATTCAAGTCATATTTAACAAATCTCCACTTTGACTTGAATCCTCCATAACAAACAGATGTACGAGATGCACTGATCACAGTGTCACATGCATCAGACTTCTCCACCAGAAAGATGTAACAGACAAACATATCAGAGTTCTCCTTTGCTTCATCAGATGTTAGATGCTTCGTCAAGCCATAATGCTATATAAAATGTTTGATGCTTTGCCGAGCCAGATTACCCATCAGATGCCCCATCAAGAGCCTGATGCCTGTCTAGGGACCTGATGCCCCATCAGGGTCTTGATACCTCATCAGAGGCCTGATCGCCCACCTGGGCGATTAACAGCTAGAGATATTCAACAAATCTAAACAATGTTTAAACTTGCTCTTAGGAACCGGTTTAGTGCACATATCAGCAGGGTTGTCAGATGTCCCTATTCTCTTCACTTGAATCCGCTTTTCATTTCTTAGAAAATGTTATCTCACATCAATATGCTTGGTTCTTTCATGATGGACCTGATCCTTGGCTAAACATATCGCACTCAAACTGTCACAGTACACTGTAGCCAGATCATGATGCAAACCAGATCGCTGATCAATCCTTTTAGCCATATACCTTCCTTAGCGGCTTTTGTCAAAGCCATGTACTCTGCTTCAATAGTTGATAACGTCACAGTTGGCTGCAGAGTTGCTTTCCAGCTGATCACAGAATTACCCAAGGTAATCACGTAACCATTCATCGATATTCTGCTATCTACATCTCCTGCATAATCAGAATAAAAATAGCCCACAACCAGGCTCGGAGCCTCACCTCCATATATGAGGCCGACATCAGATGTACCCTTCACGTACCTGAAGATTCTCTTTACAGCCAGACAATGCCTTTTCCTGGTTGTCCAATTAACCCGCTCACAACATTGACTGCATGTGCAAGATCTGGACTTGTACAGACCATTGCATACATCAAACTTCCCACAGCGCTAGCATAAGGAACCCTTGACATATACTTCTTTCCTCTTCACACTGATTAGCAAACATGGTAAAACGAAGATTAGCAGCAATCGGGGTGTCAACAAGCTTTGATGATGACATACCAAACCTATTCAGCACTTTCCGAATCTTCTTTGCTGCGCCCATCAAATCTTTCAATTTCTGTATATCAGTCATCTGTTTGGCAGCTATCAGCATGTCGTCTACATAAAGCACCAGATAAATGTAAGACTCATCTCCCAGCTTGCTGATTTAGGCACAACCATCATATGGATTCCTGATGTAGCCCAACTACATCGTATAGCTGTCGAACCTCTTTTACTACTGTCTGGGAGAATGCTGGAGTCCATACAAAGACATGTTCAATTTACAAACATGATTCTCCTTCCTAGGGACTTGAAAACCGTCTGGTTGTGTCATGTATATTTCTTCCTCTAGCTCCCTATGAAGAAAAGCCGTCTTGACATCAAGTTGTTTAAGTTCCAAATCCTGATGTGCTACTATTGCTAACAGTGATCTGATGGAAATGTGTCTGACCACAGGTGAAAAAATCTCATTGTAGTCAACCCCTTCTCTTTGACTGAAACCCCTAGCAACAACTCGAGCCTTATGTTTAACTATTTCTAACGGTGATATCCATTCATTTATCTTGAAGATCCACTTACAAGTAACAATTTTTCTCCCAAGTGGTGGTGTGACTAGATCCTAGGTCTGATTTTTGCTGTGAGATTCCATCTCATCGCCCATTGCAGCAAACCATTTCTCTGCCTCAGTCCCTGAAACAGCTTCCTGATAAGTGGATGGCTCGTAAGTATCACTTCTTCTGCAACCTATAAAGCATAACCCGTCATATCCTCAAAACAGTACCCTACTGTATCCTTAACACCGTATCTTTGAGGTGGTCTAACTCTTACTCTTCTTGTTTGGTTCAGAGAGATACTATATGGTTTATCTTCTGATTTTACAGGTTCTTGTAAACCAGCTTCTGGTTGTAGCTCTTGATTATCTTTGTGTTGCTGCAAATCACATGTCTGAGCATCTGTCAGTCCACCTGTTTATCAAACCTGCCATTCTCTACTGTAGCTGTGGACTCTGTTGAAGATCCAAGCATAGAACTTTCATCAAAAACCACATTCTTGCTCAAAATAACTTTATTCTCTGATGGAGACCAAATCCTGTATCCCTTGACTCCATCTTTTTAGCCCACAAAAACTCCCTTCCTTGCTCTTGGCTCCAACTTACCTTCATTAACATGATAATAAACTGTGCAGCCAAAAATCTTTAGATTATTTACCAGACCAGATCTCTGTAGGTGTCTTGCACTTGATGCCTGTGTGCGGTCCACGATTAATCAAGTAGCAAACTGTTATTACTGGTTCAGCCCAAAATATCTTTTCCAAACCAGCATTTAAAAGCATACATCTTGCTCTCTCCAATAATGTCTGATTCATCCATTCAGCCACACCATTCGGTTGTGGTCTATTCCTGACTCTGTGATGTCGAGCAACCCCATGATCCTTACACAACTGATTGAACTTTGATGAACAAAAATCCAGACCATTGTCTGTCCGCAACGTCTTGGTCTTCTTTCCTGTTTGATTTTCCACCAATGTTTTCCATTCCCTGAAGTTCTTGAAAGCTTCACCTTTATGTTTTAACATGATCACCCACATCTTCCTTGAATAATCATCAATCATTTACACAAAGTATTTGTGACCTCCCAAAGACTCCACCCGAGCAAGACCTCAACAATCTGAGTGGATGTAATCCAATGTACCTTTAGTCATACGAACAACTTAAGGGAACTTACTACGATGAAGCTTCCCAAGAACACAATATTCACAAAATCCCAGGCTCTTGACCTCATGACCACATAGAAGATCTTCCTTTGACAGAATTTGCATTCCCCTTTCACCCATATGACCAAGCCTCATATGCCATAACTTTGTCATATTTTAGGGTTGTGGTCGTGGTTTTTCTAGAGGAAAAAGGGAGAAGATAGTTTTGTGTTCTGTGAGATCAAGTGGGAGACTGGAGAAGAGTTTTGCTTGCCTTTGGCGTCTCAAGTAGAAGGCGAAAGAGAGATCGGAGTTATTGTGATGTGAAAGAGGGGTTGCTTCTACTTGTTTTGTGTCATTTTTTTTTTTTTGATCATTTTTGTTTCGAGGTAAGTGCTTGGTAAGATTGTGTGTTTTAATTTTTTGTGCTGTGTGGATTGACTTCTTGTATTTTGGCTTCTGTTAGGGTTAGATCTCTTGTCTGTTTTTGCCTTAGCTTGTTTTGTGTGCTTGTCGTGAGAGAACGAAATGGTAGAGTTTTGGTTTCGGAGGAGGGAGATTGACATCGTAAACACTAGCGATCAGTGTCGATTGACACAAGCCCGTGTTTACGATTGACGATGTGTCAGTGTCGAATGACACTAAGGGAGGGTGTTAGTCGACACCAACATGAAACTGTAAAAGGTTTTGGAGTGGTGTTGAACGATACCAAAGGTGTGTTGGTTGACACCGACAATCACTTAACGATGATTCCTTATTGCCCTGGTTTGGTTTTTTGTTTGATTATTGTTTGTGATCGTAATTGCTTTTGTGTATAGCCCGTAGATGAGAGGATCACCTCACTAAGTAATTGTAATAATAATTACATTTCTCCTTTTGTGTTGCATTCAAAGAAAACTGTGTGACTGTGGGATAATGGTAATGAAGAGTCAAGAGAGGATGATCTATGATCTCATTTTGTGGTTGTTGGTTAATTGTCTCTGTTTATTTGAGATTGGTGTTGGTTTGCATGTTCGATAATTTGTGGGATTGTCTGGTTAAATTTTTGGTTATTTATTATCGAAACTGAATTTAGATTTTTGATGGTTAGTTCGTGTTTTTTTTTTTTGCATGAATCTGAGATGACCGCTCCCGGATTTCCAATCCTCACACAGGATCCATGGAAATGATCTCACCAAAACCCCATAATTCCTACAAAACAACCAGCGTAAAAATCGCTCCTTACAAAAACCCCCCACAAATACACCAAATACCACCTCATCTAGTTGATGAGTCGCACAACTAACTACCCCTAGCGACCGAGTAACACGAGACGTGGGCTGGAATATTTGATTCTGTCCAGCCACGTATAACACTTCCTTATGAATACACTGACTTACTATCAACTTCTCCAGTGTCGATCGGCACCTCCACTTGGTGTCGGTCGTCACCCATCTCACCACTTGCGAACCAACCCACATAGTGTCGATCGACCCTCTCCTAGTGTCGGTCAACACCGACGCCCATGGCATCACTTTCGTCGATCCCTCTTTATCCAAACTTAACCCTAGCTGTTCTCCTATGACCCAAACACACAACAACATGCTGGTGTCGACCAACACCACCTTGGTGTCGCTCGACACCCCAACATTGCCACCACACGTCCATGAAAAACGTCCATGTTAACCTTCGGTTAATTCACAAACTAACCGTTCATTCCACAAATCCACCATTCGATATGAACCCTATAGAACCACGAAGCTCCCCACCAAATTTCAGCGAAATTGGACTCCGTTTCATCCTTCAAACATTACCCCGAAGTAGCCATCTCGGACTAGTCCACACTGTCGACAACACCACCATGGTGTCGAACGACACCAACCAAGAAACCATCAAACAAAACCTCCCTTCAAGCTCATTCGCGTCACAAAACCCTAATTTTTCACAACCATCTATTTCCTAATCGATTAAACATCAAATAATACGACTTACCTGGATAACAGACATGAGAGCGCCTCCTTCTCTTTCCCAATCTACCACCAACCTTTCATCCTTCCCCTCACACATGAAGAAGATTGCACTCCCTTCTCCTCCTCTAGCATCCTTGATGCACGACAAAGGAGAAGCTCCCCTCAAGCCCACTACTCGATCTCCTCTTTTCCATCACACCAAGACCTCCTTCCTTTTTCCGTCCATCTTCAAAAAATCCCCTTTATCCTCCCTTTCAAGAGAGAACCCACAACTCTCTTCCCTCCTTCTAAGGCATCAGACGGCTCCCCTTAACATAGCGTCAAGATATCACTTATATACTCGAGCCCTAGAGTTTCTCAAATTAAACTGCATCAAACCGACAATTAAAACTTAATCGTTGAACTCGGCAAATTGTTAGTATCGACCGACACCCCTAGGGTGTCGCTTGACACCCACCTCAAAATCCTTTTTTGGTTCACGGATGTTAAAATATCAATCGGAAGAATCAATTAATAATTATGGGGTTATATATTAGTTCATTAGTTTAGGAAACATGTGTGGTCGTTTCAGATATATAATATACTAATCGTTGCACATTTTTTCAAATAAACTAAATGTTACAACGGTCACAAAATAAACAAAATTTGCAATTGTTTAATTAAATGGTTGAATTAATTTATTTCATATATTTTAGAAATTAAAACTTTTAAAAAAAATTATGAAAATTAAACTGAGAGATGTGCTATGGAATAGATATCAAATATAACAAAGTTATTAAAATAAATGTTACAACGATTTATATATATATATAATAAAAGTTACAATGATTCGTCAAAAATCAAGAATTAGTGATATTTCTTAAAATTTAAAAGGATGTATGTCAGTGAATAATTTACGGAATAGAAACTCGCAATAAATATCGAATTTCAAATTCTTTTGATTCATTATAAAACAAAAACTTTTGTGTCAAAAAACAAAAGTTTAGAAATTTCTACAAAGAGAACAAATATATATACTTCAAAGAAAAATACTTGGGTTCACCAGGGGTGAACCCCTTTGTTCACCTCCTCCATTTCAACCAATCAGAATCTTTTATACAATATTTTATTTAAAAAATAAATCAAATTAAATTAAAAAGCAGAACAAATTAAGGAAACAAATTCTGTATATTTTTTAATTAAGGAAAGTTAAATATTAGCTTGGTTTATATTTTACAATTATAGCGAAATTATGTTTTTGTTAGGGTTTACATATAAGGTGATTAGAGTTTAGATTTTACAATTAAAAAAAGATTATATGTCGGTTTGGGTTTACAAATAAAGTTGTTAGAGTTTAGATCCTAGAATTAGAACGAAATTATATGTCGGTTTGGATTTACAAATGAGATTGTTAGTGAAACATGTTATTTTGATGGTGAGATGGAATGAAATGAAATGGATGAAGGTATGATGATGATGATGAATGGCAAGGTGGTTCAATTACCCTTATGTAATTGTAGCATAAAGGATGTCAAACTATAAAGAGTGTGATGCAAGCAATCAGGATGTGAACACTTATCTAAGTCAATGTTTTTAAACCCAGACCGAAAGGTGAACCGGTAGTCTTTCGGATCACTCGGTCAACCGGTCGGACCGGTTGAACCACGAGTCAATTAGTTTATTGGTTTGTTTATATTTTATAAATATAACATCAACTTTTCTATAAATATATGAAATAAATATACATAATGAAGTACTAGACAATTAAAACTAAACTTTTAAATGATCAAATAAAATAACTAAGTGATTTTTCTATAAATAACAACATTTAATTTCAATTTGGTTTGAGTTTGAAGTGTGATACAAATAAAATATTTTAATTTGATATTGACCCGTTGGTCCGACCCGCCGGTTTAACCACCGGTTCACGGGTTTTAGCGAGTTCTTCCGGTTTATTGCAGGTTTTTAGTTGTCCGGTTTTAGAGGTAACTCGGACCGGAATATTTACAGAGTCGCGGTTGGACCGGTCTGACCGGCCGGTCCGGTCCGGGTTTAAAAACATTGATCTAAGTTTAGCCAAATATGATGATGGTTTTTAACTAGCAACCTAATGACAATAATGAAATACAGAATGTAAAACTACTAAGACAAGATACTAAATGCAAAGTAAACATAATGATCAAAGCATAATGAAACTAAACAAGAACAAGTACTAAACAAATGTAAAACAATAGATGAAACAGGATTAAACAGAGATGAATGCAATGGAACTGTAATGAAACTAGAATGAGACAGGAATGATGAAACAAGTGAGATGCAGGACATAAGCAAGAACACTGGATGGTGCTTGAGCAAGCACTCGATCGGATGCTCGATCGAGTACTAGGTCGAGTGGGTCGAATACTTAGAACAGAAACAGAGACAACAATCATAACAGAGCAAAACAAAAGTAAATGAAACAGCAAGCGATTAACAGTACTTAAACAAGGAAATCAACGGACAAAGAAGGTCCTAAGGACGGATTCATGGGCTGGACTTAAGCTATGGTTATCTAAACTGGTCAACAAACCTCAATCAAACATGAGCTATCTCTAGACAATGATCTTCTAATACTTGCTAATCCATTCTCATGGCAATAACAATCAAGCTTAGATACTCCTAGACCTAGCTCTCACTAGCTAAGAACATATAAAAGCAGGCAATAAACAACCAGATCATCAATGTCAAAAATCAAGTTAAACCTCTAATCTCTTAGCATGCTTCATGATAATCTCTAGCATTAGCTTTATCTAGCAACTTAGACATTGGTATGATGCTAAGAAGCTTAAGATCTATCCTTACCCCCTCAGTATAAGAACAGCATAGAGCACATCTAATCTAGAAGAGATCTATAAACAATCAAGCTTGACCAATCTAAGCAACCATAACCCTAATCCAGCCTAGCCCATCCCTAAGATCCTAACACACTACTCACAATCACTAAACATGATGAACAAAATCATAAACCCAAAAACCAATGAAACTTGCATGATTAGATAGATGAGATTGAGATCTACAATATTGAAAAAGAAATCAAACTCAAATTATCAATACTTAGAAAGTTATGAAACCAACAAGTATTAAAGATCTCTTGAGATCATACAAAAGGTGGCTGATGATGTAAACAAAAAGCAAAAATCCCAAAAAGAGTAAAAACTAGGTTTTGGTGGCTACAAAAATACTATTTCTGACTGAGTCTGACTTGTGGGCGGCCATGAGGTACAAGGGACTTATATAGGAGAGAGGGGAAGCCCTAAAATGGCTAGAAACCAAGATAGTAAGGCGGCTCGGTCAACTCGATCAGGTGCTCGGCCGAGTGCTTGGTCGAGTGACCTCTTCTTCTGCTTCTTCCAGCCGGTCGAGTCCTTCTCCGCACACGGTCGAGTGTCTGGTTGAGTAGGCCGTCGAGTGGACTTCGGATCCTTGATTCTTCAGCTCTAGCTCCCTTGTTTTCTTCACTTGATAGCTCCAATCCTCATCAGCATTCCTTCCATGCTCCTTAGGATCCAAAATCACCTGTTTATGCAAGAAACTATGCAAATGCAATGCAAATCTACTCTAATGCATAAACAGCTCTAAAGTTATACAATAATGACCAAACATGCTTATAAATCATGCAAAAGATGTGAATATACTAAGGTAAAACAAGGTAAAATATATGAACATCAACACCCCCAAACTTAGTCTTTGCTTACCCTCAAGCAAATGAACAAGACATAAGAAGGTAGGTGAGGTTTGAAAGTGGGATCTCAGCTCCTAAAGCTTGCTAATAAACTAGCTAGAATCAATGTCCAAGTTACTAGTACTATGATGCAAGGTGAATGAGCTGTACTTAAATATTTGAGATAAGCCTATCACAACCTTAACTGATTCAAGCCTTAGACATCCACATGCATAAAAATCAACCATTTCCTTTAACATTCATTAATCAAGAACATGAATCAACTTATGCATTGCTTAAACTCATTTGGCTTGGTAATAAAAGGTTTAAAGACAATGATGGTGTCTCTTTAGAGTGGGGCTTATCAATATCAAGGTTCTCTCATAAAAAATAGATTGAGCCTTAGAAGAAGGCTAAAGGTAAGAACACTTAGACACATACAAGAACAAAACCTTGTCTACCCTAAGGTACCCAAAGTGTTTATCCTATCACTCTAATCCCAAGTGATCCTAGTTCTACCCTTTAACTTCGTCTTTTCTCAAACACCCTTTTCTCTTTTGTTTTTAAGCCTTAGGAGAGTTTTCTTATTCGAATCACCTAGTGGAATGGGGTTTCTTTCTTATTTGCTATGGTTCCCTTTTCTTTTTATTCTTTAAGACAGAAAAGCATTTTGCTAGACTCTTCTTTTCTTTCTTTCTTTTCTTTGACTAGAACCAACTGATGTAGTACTTTTCAAACAATTATTTTATCAATCCACAATTTGCATTAATCAACACACTAAGAATACACAAAGATGCTTAATCTATTCTTAAACAGGAAATATTCTTTTGTCACAATCTTATCTAACAAACTGATTAAAAGAGAGAAAATAAGATAATTCAAACAAAGCAAATTCAAGAAACAGAACACAACTTGCAATAAACTTTAAATCAAGATTAAATAAATGAACCTTGGGCAATGTTATTGACTTGGGAGATAGCTAATCAATCCTAGATGTCTAAGTAACAATCAAGAACAATCCTAAGGCTAAGAACACTTATGCAAATCAATCCATTTCCATGATAGAGATTCCTATGCTAGCTAAGTGATAATCAACAATTTCCAAAGGCAATCACAGAGCAAGCATGCATTAAGATCAAATCCAAATACCACTAAACACCCTAATCATCAATTTCCATTGGCTAGGAATGCAAAGCTCTTGATTAATTTGGTTCAGGAATTTCATCAAACACCTTATGGGCATGGAAATCCTAACATCTAGATTTTAAGCATGATCAAAGCTATCTAGCATTATTAACATTAATCAAGATAGGAAACATAAAAATAAAGCCTTAGACATCAAAGATCAATCATCTATCTCCCTAATCTACCTAGCCCAAAGTTCTAATGGATCTACTCACTCATCATCATGATCACACAAAGGAAAATGTTTGATCTTTGTGAAATCATAATAAGAGTTTATAGATTAAGAGAAATTGAAAGAGAAATTGCTATTAAAAACTGGGAAATCAACCAAAGATTCAATAAACCAAGAGTAGACAAGCTTAAGAACCCTAAGTGGCTGCTAAACAAAAGATAAGTTGGATAAGTCTCCTTAATAGGTTTAGAGTATTTATAGGAAAGTAGAAGAGAACCTGGATCAACCCAAAACAAACTGGGTCAAACCCGGTTCAAAAATAAAACAAGTGTGGTGTTGGCTCACTCGGCCATGGATTGGCCGAGTGGTGTGGCCGCGTCTCTACACTCGGTCTTTGTTTGGCCGCGTGGTGTGACCGTGCGTGTCTTCGGATCCTGGTCCATCTGATCTCCAGCGGCCATGGCTTGGCCGGGTGGTGTGGCCACGTCTCTACACTCGGTCATTGTTTGGCCGTGTGGTGTGACCGTGCGTGTCTTCGGATCCTGGTCCATCTGATCTCCAGGCGGCCATGGCTTGGCCGGGTGGTGTGGCCGCGTGTGGCCGCGATCTTCCTCTGGCTGTATATACGCTCACTAAAACAGGTGTAACTCCTTACACACACATCTGATTGTCCTGAAATCACCTCCATTACAAAGCTTACTCAATTTCCAATAACTTTGATGAAGAACGCTGGAGCTAAATCCCAAGGAAAGATCTTCGTACGAGTCGATCTTTGAGGGACTTCAGACTGGTCCCGAATCATCAATCATCTTGTGTGTATCCAAATGTGTGTCTTCCATTAGATTGCTAATTCTTGACTTATTTAGCTCCAAAGTACACTTTCCTTGTACATCTCTACTGCAACACCTGAGATACCAAACTTGATGCAAAATGCAACCTAAACAACCTAAATGCTCATGAATATGCACAAAACAATGAATAATTAAGCTTTAAAATCACATAAAAACACAAGATATCAACTCCCCCGAACTTATCTCTTGCTAGTCCTCAAGCAAGAACCAAACAAAAAGTGAGAGAGAGAGGTTTGAAAAAGGGATTAAGAACCAAAAAGTATCATCAAAGGATTCAAACCACTGTCCTTAAATGTAATTCAATGGTGCTAAGATCAATCAAAGTGCTTACAAATATTTTGCTAAAGCTTATCACAATGCACCACTCTAGTTCACTTTCTATCTATTGGCAAAGACTTGCAATCCTAACTAATATCTCTTTCACATTCATTAAAGTGTTTGGTGTGATCTTGCAAATGGAACATGAATCAAGCTCAATTGGTTTAAGGGTAAGGCTTTTGAAGGTGGGTTAATAAAAGTGTTTTTAGGGTGGCTAACTCTCAAACAAGGAGGAATACTAGACAGTCGTGAAATCAATCTAAGACTGAGAATAATTCAGGCATACAAAGCTTAGCTCTTGATGTTCTACCCACCTAGAGACTTTGCTACCCTTTTCTCAATCCTCTTTTCTTTCTTATCAACCCCAAAACTCAAATTTTGATATCTTAAAACCATTCCTTTTGTATTTACTTCTGGCTTTATTCATTTTGCAAAACTCTAAGGCTATTCTGTATTTTAAACATTAGCTCCCTTTCTTTCTTAATCTTTGATGTTCATATATTTTACCCTGTTTTCCCTTAGTATATTCACATCTTTTGCATCTTTTGCTATCCATTTTCACCATTATTGCATAGCTTTAGGACTAATCATGCATTAGAGTTTAGTTGCATTGCATTTGCATATTTTCATGCATAAACAGGTGATTTTGGAGCTTAAGGAGCATGGAAGCAATGTTGAGGAAGGAGTGAAGCAATCATGAAGGGAAAGCAAGAGAGTTAAGGCTGAAATAACAAGGTCCGGAGTCCAACTCGACCGCACACTCGACCAGACACTCGACCGTGTGCTGAGGAGGTGATGTTCATATATTTTACCCTGTTTTCCCTTAGTATATTCACATCTTTTGCATCTTTTGCTATCCATTTTCACCATTATTGCATAGCTTTAGGACTAATCATGCATTAGAGTTTAGTTGCATTGCATTTGCATCTTTTCATGCATAAACAGGTGATTTTGGAGCTTAAGGAGCATGGAGGCAATGTTGAGGAAGGAGTGAAGCAATCATGAAGGGAAAGCAAGAGAGTTAAGGCTGAAATAACAAGGTCCGGAGTCCAACTCGACCGCACACTCGACCAGACACTCGACCGTGTGCTGAGGAGGACTCGACCGAGTGGACAATGCACGAGAGAAGCCAGCTCGACCTGCCACTCGACCGAGCACAGGTCGAGTTGACCGAGCCGTTGACTATTTTGTCTTTTAGCATTTTTAGGGCTTCCACTCCCCTCCTATATAAAGCCTTGTACCTGCAGCCACAAAAAGGAGTCAGCTTTTAAGTCAGTCTTTTAGATATTCCTAAAAACCTAGTATTTACCTTTTTGGGATTTATTCCTTTTGCTTTTTATTCCTAAGATCTTGTACTTGAAAAAGACTAAATTCTCTTTATTGTTAGTTTAATAACTTTCTTAATATTGAGAATTTAAGTTTCATTTCTTTTTCAATATTGTAGATCTTTGTTTTATCTATCTAATGATGCAAGTTTCAATCTTTTCTGGGTTTATGATTTTGATGTTTATCATGTGTTCTTGTGAGTAGTAGTTTAGGATCTTGAGGATGGGTTAGGCTGGGCTGTGAATGAGGTTTGTTTGGCTTGATCAAGCTTGATTGTTGTAGATCTCTTCTAGGGTAGATATTCTTAATGCTGATCCTATATCTGAGAAGGTAGGATCTGATCTCAAGCATCTTAGCATCACATCAATGTTTAAGAGGCATAGATAAGGCTAGATCTAGAGCTTACCATCTTGCTTGCTAAGAGATTAGAAGTTTTGTTTGGTATGAGACATATTTCTTACTGCCTGCTTGTGTAGATTCTTTACTATGTGAGAGCAAGTCTAGAAATGCATAGGTTTGATTGTTTCTTGACCATGAGAGTGGGAGAAACTTGTCTTGGATTCATATGTCTAGAGATTAGCTCATGTTGTTTGAGATTTGTTGATCAAGTTAGATAGCCTCAATCATTAGTCCAGCCCATGAATCCCTCCTCAAGTCCTTCTTTGTTTATTGATTTTTCAGTCTTAATCCCGTTGCTTGATTGTAGTTTGATCTGTCCTTGCATTACTCTGTTTTTATTGTATTGCTCTGTTTCTGCGTTTAGTCTAGCTCGACCACTCACTCGACCTACACTCGGTCGAGTGCTGGCTCGAGTTCAACCCCAGAACTCTGTTATTTGTGATTTGTGATTGTCTTATTTCATTCCTGTCCCATTTCTGCTGCATTCATTTAGTGTCCTGTTCATTATTGTCTTGCATTTGTTCTTTATCTCAGTTTCTGTTTCTGTTGGTTGCATCATTACTGTCTTAATCATTCTATTTCATTTGCATTTAGTTCTTAGTTCATTTAGTTTACCTTCTGCACTTTACACTTTCATCATAGGATTGTTTAGTGGCAACATCCTTTTCATTTGGCTTAAATTAGATCTTTATGCATATCTTAATTGTTTACAACCACTCAAATTGGATTGATACCCCTTATACTGCAACTGCATAAGGGCAATTGAAACACCTTACCCATCATTGCATACATTCATCATCATCTATTCCATCTTTCACCTCATCCCATAAAACACTATGTTTCAATTTGGCGCCGTTGCCTATTTGAGTGTGTTTTTGTGACAATTAGGATCCATAAAAGTCTAAGATTAAGTTCGTTTATCCACTTGTTCATTACTGATCTTGTTTATTCTTCTGCTTGTTTGTGCTTGAGTTTCAGGTACTAGCTCGACCACCAACTCGACCACCACTCGACCGAGTGTGTGCTCGAGCACTTGATCGAGTCAGAAGCCGGATACAAATAGACATCAGTTCCCAGTCGACTCGACCACCCACTCGAGCCTGCGCTCGACCGAGTGCCTGTCCGAGTCTGTACTCGACTCTGTTGATGCAAACAAGGTCCAAGGGTCCTCACAATCTTCAGAGACTCCTTGATCACATCAACAAACCACCAAGGGACCTGAGACAGCAGAAAACAAGGATCCATCAGGAACAAGAACAACAAGTTCTAATGGAGAATCAAGCTCAACAACCTCCAAGAGCAAGAAACATTGGTGCTGGAGATGCACCAAACACACATAACCAGAGAGCTGGTATTGTGCCTCCTACTGTTGCCAACAACAACTTTGAGATCAAAAGTGGATTGATCTCAATGATTCAGGCCAACAAGTTCCATGGGTTGCCAATGGAAGATCCCCTAGACCACCTTGATGAATTTGATAGGATATGTGGTCTTACTAAGATCAATGGGGTCAGTGAGGATGGCTTCAAGTTGAGGCTATTTCCATTCTCACTTGGAGATAAGGCTCACCTTTGGGAGAAGACTCTTCCTACTGGAGCAATAACCACATGGGATGCTTGCAAGAAAGCTTTCTTGGCCAAATTCTTTTCCAATGCTAGAACTGCTAGATTGAGAAATGAAATCTCTGGGTTTGCTCAAAGGAATAATGAGAGTTTTTGTGAAGCTTGGGAAAGGTTTAAAGGATTCCAGACTCAGTGTCCTCACCATGGCTTCAGCAATGAGTCCCTTTTAAGCACTTTGTATAGAGGGGTGCTTCCCAAGATCAGAATGCTTCTTGACACAGCTTCAAATGGAAACTTCCTCAACAAAAATGTTGAAGAAGGATGGGAGTTGGTTGAAAATCTTGCTCAATCAGATGGCAACTACAATGAGGACTATGACAGAACCATAAGGTCATCCTCCACTGATCAAGAGGAAAAGTACAAGAGGGATTTGAAGATGGTCAATGAGAAGCTGGACAAGATTCTTCTTAGCCAGCAAAAGTCCATTCACTTCATTGGAGAGGAAGAGGCTCCAGTTCAAGAAGGGGAGACTGAATTTGCTGAGTTGTGCTACATGCAAAACCAAGGAGGATTCAAAGGCTACAACCAAGGAGGTTTCAAACACAACAATCTCTCATATAGGAGTACCAATGTGGCCAACCCTCAAGACCAAGTTTATCCACCTCAACAGCCTCAACAGCAACAAAGCTACATCCCTAAACAACAACATCAAGTGTTCCAGCCTCCATTGTGTCCCCCACCAGGGTTTCAGACTACCCAAGGCCAGGAACAAGACTTAAGGGCAATGATGCAACAGTTGTTGATTGGGCAAACACAAGGAAAGATTGAGGAGGCCAAACAGTTTGCTGAGTTGAATCAAAGACTCACTTCACAGTACAATGATCTAAACATGAAGTTTGAGGGTCTTAACTCAAGAGTGAAGTATATGGAGAGTAACATTGCCTCTACTTCAGCCCCTAAACCTAGCCAACTCCCTGGAAAAGCTGTCCAAAATCCAAGGGAGTTCACAGCCAAGGCCATTCAAGTTCATGACAAAGAAGTCACTGAGGACAGTGAAGTACAAGTTTGGGGGAATTTATCAGTTACTGAAGCCCCAAGTGATGTTTTTGCAAAGCAACTGGAGTGCGACATTGCACTCGACCAGGTACTCGAACAGCCACTCGACCGAGTGCATGCTCGAGTGGTTGATCGAGTCGCAGATACAGAAGCTGTTAAGCCTGCTAGATACATTCCTCCTGTTTACAAACCGCCTCTACCATTCCCAGGACGTTTCAAGGCACAAAAGATAAGGGAACTGAGGGAAATTATTGAGAAAAAAAGAAAAGATGGCTTTGCAACAAGAGGAAGTGAAGGTCTTGAAGGAAGTAATGGCTATACAAGAGATTACCATTGCTTACAAGGAAGAGGAGAGAGGGCCTGACTTGAGCAAATTCGTTCAGAATCCTTCCTACAAGGACATGCTGCTTGAATTATCCAAGATGAAAGCTCAGGAGCAAGACATGAAGGACTTAAGAGAGATTGGGGAAGCTGTTATACCAACAAAACTTGAAGACCCAGGATCATTTGATCTACCTTGCTCCATTAGCTACATGCACTTCAACAAATGCTTGTGTGATCTGGGAGCTTCAGTGAGCTTAATGCCATACTCAGTGGCTGAAAAGTTGGGGTATGAATACTTTAAGCCTTGCAATCTCTATATTGGCATGGCAGATGGATCCAAGAGGGATGTGCTTGGGATAATTGAAAACTTTCCAGTAAAGATAGGAAAGGCAAGAATCCCAACTGATTTTGTGATCATGAACATGGACCAAGAGCCAGAAGATCCTCTCATCTTGGGGAGACCATTCTTAGCCACAGTCGGAGCTGTAATAGATGTTAAGATGGGAACCATCAAACTTCATCTTGCTAAAGACTTCACTATGAAGTTTGACATCAAGAATGCTAATCATCAGCCTACTATCGAAGGTCAACACTTTATGATAGGGAAAAAGGCTAGTTGTGAAGTTTTTGAGGAAGGAGGGAACCCTAGGATTAAAGGTTCAGCCCAAGCTAAGACTGTCCAAGAACTAAGGGGTTCAGTTCAAGTGCTAGCTGGTTTAGTAAAGGAACTTCAAGCTCAGCTCACCAAAAGGTCTTTGAAGAAGGCAAAACCAAAACTCAAGTTTAAGAAGAAACATGGTTCAAGTGTTAAGGAAGTAGTGATCAAGAAGGAGCACCAAGGTTACCAAGCAGAACCAGGAGGGATTTCATCACCTCCTTGGTCTCCAAATCAAGCTTGAAGAGCTAGAAGAAGTCAAGCTTAGTGACTTTAAACAAGCTCACTAGGGAGGAAGTCCCTAAGGTATCATTGTACATATGCTTTATTTTCCTTGTAGTTTTGATATGTTTTACTTTATGTTTGTGTTAAACAGGCTTTTGAGGAAGATTGTAGTTGGATAAAGAAAGATTTGGACTTGGAGAAGGAGACTCGCAAGCCCACTCGACCAAGACAACAAGAGGTACTCGGCCGAGCTGGATACTAATAGAAGCCCATTTGATTCCCATTCTTCTAGAATGATCAAGTGGAGGGAAGAACAAGGAGAAAAATTTTGAAATTTCAAAATTTTTCAAGGAGCTCGACCACGTGCTGGTCGAGTGTGGGGTCGAGTGGCAGCCAAAAAGTAAGTCAAAGATTCCCATTTCGAATTTGAATGGTATGGACGCTCCACCCTTGTCTCCTTGTCCCCTTAGCTTCTTTATATAGTCCTTGCTCGAACCTACACTTCTCACATTCTCTCATTTGCTCAAAACATTTAAATTCAAGCTTTAAAATTTCTTTCAAAGTTCATCTCTTGCTCAAGTTTGTTCTTTCAAGTTTTTGGGTCACTAACCTATTAACTTTGTGCTTTGAGTCTATTCCCTTCAGTTTCTTTTGAAAATGTCTTCCAAAATTACCAAGAAGTCGCACCAAACCGCTGCAAGCTCCATGGAACGTCGTGATGCTGACCTTGAATCAAGAGGTGAATCTGAGAGAGTCACTCGACGGTCCACTCGATCAACCACTCGACCGAGTGGCCGTTCGAGCAGTAGGTCGAGCCAAATGCCGCGTCCAAGGAGAGAGCGAGTTGAGGAAGATCCTGAGAGGACAGAAAGTGAGGAGGAAAGAGAGCCTACTCTTAATGAATTTATGAGGAAGCACAAGGCCAAGGGGAAGAGGCCAGCTGTTGAAGTTGAGCAAGAAGAAAGTGAAAGTGAGAGTGAGGAGGAAAGTGAAGAAGAAGAATTGATGGATGATGGAGAAGCTGAGTCTTGTGGGCTGACAAAGAGGCAACTTTATGATGCTTTCATGAGGATGGAGTTCTTGGGAACTAGGTATCCACACAAGGAGACCATGCAGAAGCTTGCTATTGATGAGGATGTAGAATATCTCTTTGAGAAGAGCAATCTCACCAAGTTTATGGGGCTTTGCATGGAGGGCTACAAAGAGGAGAGTTGTGAGTTCCTTGCCACTGTCAAGCTCCACACATATGCAAGGAAAGATCCTGAGGCTGGGGCTGGTCACATCACCTTCACAATCAAGGGGAGGAAGCATGAGCTTACAATAAAAAAGATAGCCAATGTGTTTGGATTTGAAACTGGCAGCCATAGGAGTTTGAGGATACCAAGAGAGGAGCTCTACTCAGTTTGGGAAACCATTGGGGACAACAAGCTCTACTCCTCCTCCAACTCCAAGAGCTCAAAGATAAGGAGCCCAGTTTTAAGGTACTTCCATAAAGCCCTTGCAAACACCTTCTTTGCAAGGAAGGAAACTGGGAACATCAATGAGGGAGAGCTGAAGATGATTGACTTGGCTCTCAATGGGATCATCCTCAAGGCAAGAGATGGAACCATCATCCTTGGGAGCACTGTAGAGACTGATCTTGCAATGGTGCTCATTGACCACATGATTTACTTGAGAAGCTGGGTAGGAAAGTTGGAAAACAAGGGGTCAAGAGGAGCACTTACCATTGGGGGCATCATCACTCCAATCCTTCAAGCTGCTAAAGTTCCACTTAGAGGAGAGAGTGTCTCACCAAGATGGATTGACTCAAGCTACCTCACTTCTACTCTCATCCTAGCCAAGGAAATGCATCAAGGGAACCACATTTTCAATTATGAGCTTCCAACACTTGGGAAAAAGCAAATCATATTGCCTAACCAAGAGCTCACCACCATTCAAGAGGGAGCCAACATTGACTTTTGGCCAGCTGAGGAGCATTGGTTTGATGGAGTGGTTCAACCTAGAGTTGAAGAAGCTGGAAATGCACAAGTAGCTGAAGGAGAGGAGCAGTTCTACTTTGAAGACTATGAGCCCAACCCAAGAGATAGTAGAGGAGTGAGGGAGAATGCCAAGAGGTTAACTCTTTTGCAAAAGTGGGGCAAGTGGCAAGGAAAGAGGTTTGATAAGCTGAAGAAGAAGGTGACCAACATGGCTAAGTCTATCAAGGGCTTAAAGAAGGAGATTGCTGAGCTGAAGAGTGGAAACTCATCTCCTAGCCATTCAAGCCCTTTGAGGAGAAGTAGCTCAACTAGAGCACTTTCAAGGGTTGCGAATCCTGTGGAACCAGCTAGGGCTTCAATGTATGAGCCAATTCAGAGGAAGAGGAGCTCAAGTACCCGAGAACAGCAGTTTTTGAGGCACTCGACCGGGTCACTCGAGCACCCACTCGACCGAGCACCACCAGTGCACTCGACCGAGTTCCAGCACAGACAACCTTATGGCTTCCCACCTCAAGCTGCTTATCCAGGTTACCCTCCCATCCCACCCCACTACTTCCCGGATCCAGCCCTCTACCACCAGTTCTACCAACAGCAGCAAGGACAGAGTTAGGACATCTGCAGTCCAGCTCGACCCCCCCACTCGGACATGCACTCGACCGAGTCACGGTCGATCGCCATCGTCGAGCTGCCCGAATCCCCCTCTCCAAGTCACCAACAAGACCCCAGCTACACCTTTGATAGCATGCAGGAGGATGTGGATAGTTTCTTCTACAATCCTTGAGGTAACACTATCACCTTTCCATTGTAAATACCATTTGCATTTCATATTGTGTGTTTTGTTTTAAGTCTTGAATCCTCAAACAAATTTCTTTCACACAAGGGACTGTGTGATTTAAGTTTGGGGGAGGGTTTGAGATAGCATTTGACATTGTGTTTTGTTTTCTTATTTCAAATTTTTAGCATCATCATGTTAATATTTGCATAGCATCTAAGGCATAGAAAAACCCTAAAAATTTGAAAATTTTTGCAAAAATCTTTATAAAAAAAAAGAGTGTTCATGTAGTTTGCTTTGCATATTCAAGTATTTTGTTTATCATATAGGACTGCTTGCATTAGGGATCTATGATGAGTATTTCCTTGTTAGCTTGCTCATTCACTAGACTAGGATCAATGCCCAAGTTAATAGTACTTTGATGCTAGTTGAGTGGTTAGAAGCATAAGATTGAACCAAGCATTGAATTCCTGCATTGCATTTGGTCTAAATGGAAGCATGTTGTGATTTGATGCCATTTCCTATCTATAAGAACTTAATATTGACTTTCAATTATCAATGTGTGCATTGCTTTAAACTCATGGATACCATATACATATTTGGATCATCTTTCTCCTTTTTACCACTCTTGTTGATCCAAGTAGCTGATTTCCTCATTAAGAATCAGTTTCCCCTACCCTTAACCAACCCTTCTTTCAAGCCATGTTTATTCTTGAGTGTGTGAGGCCTACCCTTAACCAACCCTTCTTACCATCTTGCTTGCTAAGAGATTAGAAGTTTTGTTTGGTATGAGACATATTTCTTACTGCCTGCTTGTGTAGATTCTTTACTATGTGAGAGCAAGTCTAGAAATGCATAGGTTTGATTGTTTCTTGACCATGAGAGTGGGAGAAACTTGTCTTGGATTCATATGTCTAGAGATTAGCTCATGTTGTTTGAGATTTGTTGATCAAGTTAGATAGCCTCAATCATTAGTCCAGCCCATGAATCCCTCCTCAAGTCCTTCCTTGTTTATTGATTTTTCAGTCTTAATCCCGTTGCTTGATTGTAGTTTGATTTGTCTTTGCATTACTCTGTTTTTATTGCATTGCTCTGTTTCTGCGTTTAGTCTAGCTCGACCACTCACTCGACCTACACTCGGTCGAGTGCTGGCTCGAGTTCATCCCCAGAACTTTGTTATTTGTGATTTGTGATTGTCTTGTTTCATTCCTGTTCCATTTCTGCTGCATTCATTTAGTGTCCTGTTCATTATTGTCTTGCATTTGTTCTTTATCTTAGTTTCTGTTTCTGTTGATTGCATCATTACTGTCTTAATCATTCTATTTCATTTGCATTTAGTTCTTAGTTCATTTAGTTTACCTTCTGCACTTTTCACTTTCACCATAGGATTGTTTAGTGGCAACATCCTTTTCATCTGGCTTAAATTAGATCTTTATGCATATCTTAACTGTTTACAACCACTCAAATTGGATTGATACCCCTTATACTGCAACTGCATAAGGGGAATTGAAACACCTTACCCATCATTGCATACATTCATCATCATCTATTCCATCTTGACCTATCCACCATAAAATACCTTGTTTCAATCTTTCTTTGCTATACCCCCCTTCTTATTTAACTTTTCATTACTTTTCTTTTTCCTTTGATTCTAGGAGACTATAACAAGACTTTTTAACCTTTCTCTTTGTTACTTAGAGCTTATAACCAAACTTAACCTTAGAGATTTTTTTTTTTTTCTTTTCTTTTAACCAAGTAAACCTTTCTTTCCCTTTTTTTTGCTTCTTATTCCCAAAACTGAACCCAAATCAACATTCTAACCACCTACTTCTTTCAAAACCAGTCCTATTAGCTAGTTAAAAAGATTCCAAACCTAGCTAAAACAAGAGCCAGTTCTTTGTCATTCTCAATACTCTCAAGATTTCACAACCTATAGCATTATCAACAAAGAGGCCTCACTCAACAAATCAACACAAGGCTTGATAGAAAAGGTTGGGGTTCAAAGGTATGGCAAGAGATTGGGTTAAACAAAATAGAGTGGCAAATAGAGATAGTTAACCCAAATGAAAATTCCATGAGCAAGCATTCATAGTCCATAAGCAAGATAATTTATAGATCAAATTAAAGTCCAAATAATATAGAGATGCAGCAATGATCATGCAAGCTTTACATTAGAAGAAAATGCTTTCAAGTGACACAATACTTTAAGCTTAGACTCTTCATTTTTTCCCAAAGATTAAACAAGCACCAATGAACTATAGATGAGGGCTGTGGGTTCAATCCTAAAACTCTACTTTTACAAGGTAACTTCATTATTATCCCCAAATGCAAATGCAAATGCATACTAAATGCTTCTAGACTCAATCCTAAACACAAGAATGAATATGCAAAGCTACATGCATTTGTTTTTGGTTTTTTTAAAAATTTTCAAAATTGATTTTTTTTTATTTTTCTCAAAAATAGCTATTGACAATGCATCACACAAAACATGAAAATCAAAATAGAACACAATGTTAGATGGCTAGTCCCTCCCCCAAACTTAATTCACACAGTCTCTGTGTGAGAAAAGTCCAAGAGAAAGACTAACAAAATAAAGAAAACAAGACTCAAATGATATATACAATGGAAAGTTATGACCATACCTTGGCCCTAGTTGTGAACTTAAGGGAATGGAGTGATAGGAGGAGCTTTAGTGCTCCCTTGAGATCCTGTTGAATTGGTGGAAGGAGATTGGAGGCTGATAGTAATGTGACTTGAGAGAAGTTCATGAAGCTTATCCTTGTCATAATGATACTTGGGATCCAGCTTGGCTTTGACACTTGCAAAGGGTGAAGAAGGACCTTTGTGCTTCACTTTGTACTCTATTGCTCCATCAACAAGCCCCAAGGGATGCAAACACAAAGTCATAGGAGGAGAAACAATGGTGGGAAGGTGGTTTTGTTTCTTCTTCCTCTTCTTCTTGTCAACAACTTTATTTGCTTGACCCAAATCCCCTTCTCTTGAATCTCCTTTGAGGTTATCAAATAAAGAGTCTAAACACTCACCATCCAAAATGTCCTCATCAAGCTTTGTGGTCTCTTTAATCCCCACTTTATCAACTTGGAGCTCTTGATGTTGATCATTCAAGTCTCTATGCTTTTCCTTCATTGCCACTTCTTCACTAGTGATTGTTCCACAAAACACTGTAGAGGAAGGTTTGATAGGATATGATAGGTTGGGATTCACATGAATAAGAGTTACTCTCTTATTTGGGAAATCAATGCTTGCCCCCACAGTGTTGAGAAAGGGAGTTCCTAGTATGAGAGGGAGCTTGTTGGTTTCTTTCATCTTAACAACCATGAAGTCTGTTGGAACTATGCAATCCCCAACCTTGAGTGGATAGTTCTCAATCAAACCAAGTGGAGATTTTGAGGAGGCATCTCCAAATGTGATGGAAGAAGAGGGTTGCTTCATATCTTTGATCCCAAGACTCTTTACCATATCAAGTGACATCACATTAACACTTGCTCCTGAATCACACAAGGCATCATCAAGTTGTAAAGCACCAAGTGAGCAAGGTATAGTGAATCTGCCTGGATCTTCAAGCTTCGAAAGTGTTTTTGGACTTGGTTGTTCTTCACTTGGTGAATCAAAAATTCCCACGATCTCTTCCACCTTTGAAACAAGTATTTGTATGGTGGTGAAAGATGGATGAATGATGATGAATGTATGAAATGAATGGATGGATGGTAAGGTGTTTCAATTCCCCTTATGCAGTTGCAGTATAAGAGGTGTCAATCCAATCTGAGTGTTTGTGAACAGTCAAGATATGCATAAAGATCTAATTTAAGCCAGATGTAAAGGATGTTTGTCACTAACAATCCTATGATGAAAATGTAAAGTGCATAAAGTAAACTATAAGAACTAAGAATTAAATGCAAATGAAACAGGATGATTATGACAGTAATGATGCAACCAACAGAAGTAGAAACTATGCTAATGAACTAATGCAAGACAAGTAATGAACAAGATACTAAGTAAATGCAACAGAAATGCAAATAGAATGAAACAAGACAATCACAAAGCATAAACAAGAGTTCTGGGGATGAACTCGAGCAAGCACTCGACCGAGTGTAGGTCGAGTGAGTGGTCGAGCTGGACTAAACACAGAAACAGAGCAATGCAATAAAAACAGAGTAATGCAAAGACAAATCAAACTACAATCAAGCAACAGGATTAAGACTGTAAAATCAATAAACAAGGAAGGACTTGAGGAGGGATTCATGGGCTGGACTAATGATTGAGGCTATCTAACTTGATCAACAAATCTCAAACAACATGAGCTAATCTCTAGACATATGTATCTAAGACAAGTTTCTCCCACTCTCATGGTCAAGAAACAATCAAACCTATGCATTTCTAGACTTGCTCTCACATAGTAAAGAATCTACACAAGCAGGCAGTAAGAAATATGTCTCATACCAAACAAAACCTCTAATCTCTTAGCAAGCAAGATGGTAAGCTCTAGATCTAGCCTTATCTATGCCTCTTAAACATTGGTGTGATGCTAAGATGCTTGAAATCAGATCCTACCCTCTCAGATATAGGATCAGCATTAAGAACATCTACCCTAGAAGAGATCTACAACAATCAAGCTTGATCAAGCCAAACAAACCTCATTCACAGCCCAGCCTTACCCATCCTCAAGATCCTAAGCTACTACTCACAAGAACACATGATGAACATCAAAATCATAAACCCATAAAATATTGAAACTTGCATCATTAGAAAGATGAAACAAAGATCTACAATATTGAAAAAGAAATGAAACTTGAATTCTCAATATTAAGAAAGTTATGAAACTAACAATATTGAAGAATTTAGTCTTTTTCAAGTACAAGATCTAGGAAATAAAAAAGGTAAAAAGAATAAATCCCAAAAAGGGTAAATACTAGGTTTAGAGAATATCTAAAAAGCTGGCTTCTTTTGTGGCTGCAGGTACAAGGCTTTATATAGGAGGGGAGTGGAAGCCCTAAAAATACTAAAAGACAAAATAGTCAACGGCTCGGTCAACTCAATCTGTGCTCGGTCGAGTGGCAGGTCGAGCTGGCTTCTCTCGTGCATTCTCCACTCGGTCGAGTCCTCCTCAGCACACGGTCGAGTGTCTGGTCGAGTGTGCGGTTGAGTTGGACTCCGGACCTTGTTATTTCAGCCTTAACTCTCTTGCTTTCCCTTCATGATTGCTTCACTTCTTCCTCAGTATTGCTTCCATGCTCCTTACGCTTCAAAATCACCTGTTTATGCATGAAAAGATGCAAATGCAATGCAACTAAACTCTAATGCATGATTAGTCCTATAGCTATGCAATAATGGTGAAAATGGATAGCAAAAGATGCAAAAGATGTGAATATACTAAGGGAAAACAGGGTAAAATATATGAACATCAACCTTCTCTCTGTTTGCTAGAATAGCTTTGATGAACCTTATATGGCTAGGAACTTGAGACAAGCTATCCACATGAGGCAAAGGTGCTCCAACTCTATTCATATTAGCTTTGAAACTTGAGAGAACTTTCTTTTTGGCCTTTGTAAGAACCCTTTGGGGAAATGGAATTGGAGGACTATAAATAGGAATAGCAACACTTAGTTCATCTTTCTTTTCTACCTCCTTGGCAACTATCTCCTTACCCCTTGATCCTTTCTCAGTTTTCTCAACTTTAGCAACCACCAAACTCTCAACAGCAGAACCATATAGGAGAGCAAAGATCTCTTTAATAGACCTTTCATTCTCATCAGCATGGCTATCCATTTTTGATTTTTTAAAACTCATACTAGTAACCCTGTTCACTTCTTCCTTGAAGATGGCATTGCAAAACGCCTTTGGATTTTGTTCTGTTTTTCGTGGTAGAGAACCCATTTGTTTTGTTGAAGAGGAAGAAGCTTGTCCCTGGACTTGTGTTTGCAACCTTTTAAACTTAGCATTTAACTCACCATAGACATTGTCAACCTTGTTGTGTATGGCTTTCATTTGTGTAGCAAGTTCTATGACTCCTCTTCCTTGTCCTTCTAGGAGTTTTCTAAGTAGAGCATTTGTGTCATCTACTTGACCTTGAGGATGTGGTGCAGTTAGTTGTTGTTGAGATTGGGAATAGCTTTGAGGCTTGGCTTGGTAGTTTCCTTGAGGTTGAGGCTGATAGTTGGGTTGGGAAGGGAAACCAGGTGGTTTTTGGGGTGGATAAGACTGATCTTGTGGGTTCTCTACATTGGTGCTGCGGTAAGAGAGGTTAGGGTGGTTGCGGTAATTAGGATTGAACTTGTTATAGCCTTGGCCACCAACATAATTGACTTCCTCTTGACCCTCAACACAAGCTTCCATGCCTTCTTGATAAGTTTCACATTCATTGACAAAGTGAACTTGCTTTTGATTTGCCATAAGCATCTTATCCATCTTGTCATTCAATGCTTTGATCTCCTTGCGGTGCTGCTCATTCATATCAGAATGATCTCTTGGAGTTCTATCATAATCTTCCCCATAGTTGCCATCACTTTGACCAAGATTCTCCACCAAAGTCATACCAGCAACAACATCTTGGCCAAAAAAATTACCATTACTGGCTGTGTCAAGCAACATCCTTATCTTTGGTAGCACCCCTCTGTATAATGTGCTGAGAAGAGACTCTTTGGAGAAACCATGATGAGGACATTGCATAGTGTAGCCCTTGAATCTCTCTCATGCTTCACAAAAACTCTCATTTCCCTTTTGAGCAAAGCTTGATATTTCATTCCTTAGCCTTGTTGTTCTTGTAGTAGAGAAAAATTTTGAGAGGAAAGCTCTCTTGCATTGATCCCAAGAGGTGACTGCTCCCACTGGTAGGTTCTTCTCCCAAGTCCTAGCTCTACCGCCAAGAGAAAATGGAAAAAGGCGGAGCTTGAATGCATCTTCAGAGATACCATTGATCTTCACTGTGCCACACATCATATCAAACTGATCTAAGTGGTCAAAGGGGTCTTCAATAGGCAAACCATGAAACTTGGAGCTCTGCACCATGTTGATAAGACTGGACTTGATCTCATAGTTATTGTTCAACAGGAGGTGCTCTAATGCCTTGGCGGTTCCCATGAATGTTTGGCTGATCAAAAGTTTCAATGATTCTTGGTTGTCTTGGAGGATGGAGAGGATCTTGGTCATCATTGTGCTGGTCATTTCCATTATGACCTGCAGCAGGAGGAGGGTTGTTCTCCATAGCTTGGCGGGCTAATAGGCGGTTCTCTCTTTCAAAACGATGAATGTCTGCAACAGGCTCAAATAAATTTGCTTGGCCTTGACTTCTCAAGTCCATACACCTTGCAAAAGAGAATTCAAAACACCAAAGCAAACCAAGTAAGTAACAAGGTAAAGTAAATGAATAGGCTCAAGCAAAGTTGAAATCCTAATGGTTAAATTGAATGCAAACGGGCAACGGCGCCAAATTGATGTAGTACTTTTCAAACAATTATTTTATCAATCCACAATTTGCATTAATCAACACACTAAGAATACACAAAGATGCTTAATCTATTCTTAAACAGGAAATATTCTTTTGTCACAATCTTATCTAACAAACTGATTAAAAGAGAGAAAATAAGATAATTCAAACAAAGCAAATTCAAGAAACAGAACACAACTTGCAATAAACTTTAAATCAAGATTAAATAAATGAACCTTGGGCAATGTTATTGACTTGGGAGATAGCTAATCAATCCTAGATGTCTAAGTAACAATCAAGAACAATCCTAAGGCTAAGAACACTTATGCAAATCAATCCATTTCCATGATAGAGATTCCTATGCTAGCTAAGTGATAATCAACAATTTCCAAAGGTAATCACAGAGCAAGCATGCATTAAGATCAAATCCAAATACCACTAAACACCCTAATCATCAATTTCCATTGGCTAGGAATGCAAAGCTCTTGATTAATTTGGTTCAGGAATTTCATCAAACACCTTATGGGCATGGAAATCCTAACATCTAGATTTTAAGCATGATCAAAGCTATCTAGCATTATTAACATTAATCAAGATAGGAAACATAAAAATAAAGCCTTAGACATCAAAGATCAATCATCTATCTCCCTAATCTACCTAGCCCAAAGTTCTAATGGATCTACTCACTCATCATCATGATCACACAAAGGAAAATGTTTGATCTTTGTGAAATCATAATAAGAGTTTATAGATTAAGATAAATTGAAAGAGAAATTGCTATTAAAAACTGGGAAATCAACCAAAGATTCAATAAACCAAGAGTAGACAAGCTTAAGAACCCTAAGAGGATTCAAGACTTAAAACAAAATAAAACTAGAGATGCAATGATAATTACAAAGGTGAGGTTGGGGTCTTGTTGCTGACTTGGAGGTGGAGAAGGAGGCAACTCAACTATGGCCATCGACTGGTACTCGGTCGAGTGCCCGGTCGAGTTGGTTGGTCGAGTTGGCGGTGGTGGTGGGAAAAATTATTGATCTTGCTGCTGGTAGTATTGCTGCAAGAGGGCTGGATCCATGAAGTATTGGGGAGGGATGGGAGGGTAACCTTGGCCATAGGGATAGCCTGGATAGCCTGCTGGAGCTGGAAAACCATAAGGAGGTCTGGGCAGGTACTCGGCCGAGTGTATTGGAGGTGCTCGGTCGAGTGGGTGCTTGAGTGATCCGGTCGAGTGCCTTGGAAACTGTTGCTCTGGGCGACTTGAACCTCTCTCCTCTGAATAGGCTCATGCATTGAAGCTCTAGCTGGTACCACTGGGTTTTCAGCTCTAGACAATGCTCTAGTTGAGCTACTCCTTCTCAAAGTGCTAGATGGTGCTGGTGATGAGTTTCCACTCTTCAATTCAGCAATCTCCTTCTTTAAACCCTTGATGGACTTAGTCATCCTTCCCATCTTCTTCTTTAACTTGTCAAAGTTCTTCCCATGCCACTTGCTCCACATTTGTAGGAGTGTCATGCTAGTCTCCCTCACTCCTCTCCTATCTCTTGGACTTGCCTCATAATCTTCAAAATAGAATTGTTCTTTCCCATCAGCCATCTCCACATCTCCAGCTTGATCTTCTATCACTTGTGCTGTCCCATCAAACAAAAATTCAGCAGCTGGCCAAAAATCAATGTTTAGCCCTTCACTTATGATGGTAAGTGCCTTGTTAGGTAGGACAAGCTGACTCTTCCCAAAGTTGAGGAGGTGCTTCTCATGGTGCATCTCCTTGGCTAGAATGAGAGTGGAGGTGAGGTAGTTGGTCTCAATCCATCTTGGCATGGTCTTATCTCCTTTAAGTGGTACCTTGGCAGCTACTAGCATTGGAGCGATGATACCTTTAATGGTTAGGACTCCAGTTGAGCTCCTCTTATGCAGCTTGCTCACCCAACTCCTATAGTAGGTCAATTGGTCAATGAGAACCATAGCGAGATCAGTCTCCGCACTACTCCCTAGGATAATGGTCCCATCTCTTGCTTGAAGGATGATGCCATTGAGTGCTACATCAATCATCTTAAGCTCTCTCTCATTCAAATTTCCAGTTTCCTTTCTAGCAAAGAAAGTGTTTGCTAAGGCCTTGTGAAAGTACCTTAGGAATGGACTCCTTATCCTTGAGCTCTTGGACTTGGAGGATGAGTAGATGTTGCTATCTCCAATAGTTTCCCAAACAGGAAATAGTTCTTCCCTTGGTATAACCATGCTCCTCTCACTACCAACTTCAAAACCAAAGATATTGGTTATCTTCTTGAATGAAAGCTCATATCTCTTCCCCTTGATGGTGAAGTCACAACAACCAGCTCCCAATTCTTTATCCATCATTGGGAAGAAGTGAAGCTCGATGGTGGCTAAGAACTCACAGCTCTCTTCTCTATACCCTTCCATGCACAATCCCATGAACTTGCTTAGGTTGCACTTCTCAAAGAGATACTCTACATCTTCAGCAATCCCCAGCTTCTCCATGGTCTCCTTGTGTGGATATCTTGTTCCTTGGAAGTTCATCCTCATGAAAGCTTTATAGAGCTGTTTTGGAGTTAAACCACAAGATTCTTCGTCTTCCTCCTCTACTTCTTCTTCTTCATCACTCTCCCTTTCAACCTCTTCTTGTTGAACTTCAGCTGTTGGCCTCTTCCCCTTTGCTTTGTTCCTCCTCATGTGTTATTGAAGAGTGAACTTCATCTCCTCTTCACACTCAGTTCGCTCAGGATCTTCCTCAACTGGCTGATGTTTCTTACTCGCCATGCCACTCGACCGCCTACTCGAACCAGCACTCAGTCGTTTGCTTGCTCGAGTAGTTGGTCGAGTACTTCCACCAGCTTCTTTCGTGATGCAAGCTGAGCATCACGTCGATCCAAGGAGCGATCAGCAGCTTGTTGAGATGTTCTTGTAGATCTTGAAGACATTTTGAAAGAGAACTGAAAGGAATAGACTCAAAGCTTAAAGTTAAAAGGTTAGTGACCCAAAAACCAAAAGAACTAAGCTCGAGCAAGAAGATGAACTTGAGAGAGATTTTAAGGTAGATTTTGATTGTTTTAAGCAAATGAGAGAGTGTGAGAAGCATAGAGTCAAGTTTAGCTCCTTATAAAGAGGCTAAGGGGACAAAAAAAACAAGAGTGGAGCGTCCATACCTTTCAAATTTGAATTGGGAATCTTTGACTCACTTTTAGCTGCCACTCGACCCCACGTGGTTGAGTGCTTGACCAAAATTTGAAATTTGAACTTCTTTCTCCCTCCACTCGATTGTGCAAGAGAAATGGGAACCGAGTGGGCTTGGGTTTCTATGCCACTCGATCGAGTACCTCTTGAAGGCTGGTCGAGTTGCCTCACGAATCCACTTCTACAAGTCCAATTCTCTGTAAACCCATATACACTCTCATAAAATAGCCTGCCCAACACAAACATAAAACAAAAAGATCAAAACTACAAGGAAAATGAAACATATTTAGAATGATACTTTAGGGACTTCCTCCCTAGTGCTTGTTTAAAGTCATTAAGCTTGACTTTTGATGCCTTTTTAGGCTTGGTTTAGAGACCAAGGAGGTGATGAGATCCTCCTTGGTACAACTTGATCACTTTGGTGTTCCTTCTTGATCACTACCTCTTTAACACTTGGACCTTGTTTCTTTTTAATCTTGAGCCTTGGTCTTGCCTTCTTCAAAGACCTCTTGTTGAGTTGCACTTGAAGATCCTTCACTAGATCAGTCAACTCTTGAACTGAACCCTTGAGCTTTTCAACTGACTCCTCTTGAGATGAGAGCTTAGCTTTTGAAGTCTCTACTCCACTTCAAACCTCAATCACCATTGTTCTTGATAGTAAATGGCTGACCTTTAATGGAGGGCAAGTTGAGATTCTTGATATTAAATTTCATGGTCAAACCCTCAGCTATGTTCAAACTTATCAACCATTCCTTAACATCAATAACAGCTCCAGCAGTAGCTAGAAATGGTCTCCCTAGGAGGATAGGGTCTTCAATCTCCTCATCCATCTCTATAACCACAAAAACAGTAGGAATTCTTGCCTTGCCTATCTTGACTGGAAGGCTTTCCAATTTACCAACCTCATCTCTCTTTGATCCATCTGCTAGGCCAATATAGAGTTTGCATGGCTTAAAATGTTCCTGCTCTAACTTCTCAGCCACTGAATATGGCATTAAACTCACTGAAGCTCCTAGATCACATAGACACTTGTTGAAGTGCATATAGCTGATTGAACAAGGCAGGTTAAATGAACCTGGATCTTTAAGTTTTGTTGGGATAATAGCTTCCCCAATCTCTTTCAAATCCTTCATGTCTTGATCTTGAGCTTTTTGCTTGGATAATTGAAGAAGCATGTCCTTGAGGAAAGGATGTTGAGCATATTGTTTCAAGGGAGGTCCTCTCTCTTCCTCTTTCTTCTCAATGACAACCTCTTGATGTATGGCCATCACTTCTCTTTTCTCAATAATTTCCCTTAGTTCCTTCAGCTTTTGTGCCTTGAAACGTCCTGGGAATGGCAGAGGTGGTTTGTAAGCAGGAGGAATGTATCTAACAAGCTTAACAGCTTCTGTAGCAACCACTCGATCAATCACTCGATCAGGTACACGATCGTGTGTGTGGTCGAGCACCTGGTCGAGTGCCTTGACGGCTTCAGTCTGCTGTGTAAAATCTTTACTTTGGGCTTCTATTAGTGACAAATCCTCCCCATCTTGAACTTCATTGTCCTCAGTGACAGCTTCATCATAGAGTTAAATAGCTTTAGCAGTGAATTCCCTTGGGTTTTGAATAGCCTTTCCTGGAAGTTAATTAGGCTTTGGTGCTGATGTACAGGCAATGTTGCTCTCCATGTACTTGACCTTAGAGTTTAGACTCTCAAACTTGATATTCAAATCATTATAAGAACTTTCCATCTTCTGTTGCATTTCTGCAAATTTCGTTGCATTCTCAATATGCCCATTTGCTTGCCCAAATAGCAATTGTTGCATCATAGCTTATAAATCAAGTTCTTGACTTTGGTTAGCCTGAAACCCTGGTGGGGGACACATTGGAGCCTTGTAACCTTGCTGTTGCTGCTTACGGACATAATTGTTGTGTTGTTGGGGCTGTTGAGGAGGATAGACTTGATCTTGAGGGTTTGCTACATTGGTGCTTCTATAGGATAAGGTTTTTGTTCTTAAATCCTCCTCCTTGATTGTAACCCTTGAATCCTCCTTGGTTTTGCATGTAGCAGAGCTCAGCAAACTCTCTCTCCCCATCTTGAACTTGAGAGTCTTCTTCACCAATGAAATGAATGGTCTTTTGTTGCCTGAGTAGAATTCTATCTAGCTTCTCATTGACTACTGTCAAGTCCTTCTTTTACTTCTCCTATTGGTCATTGGAGACAAACCTTAATGTTCTCTCATAGTCTTCATTATATTTCCATCTGATTCAGCTAGATTCTCTACCAACTCCCAGCATTCTTCTACATTTTTGTTGAGAAAGTTACCATTGGAGGCTGTATCTAGAAGCATCCTTATCTTAGGTAGAACTCCTCTATATAAAGTGCTGAGCAAAGACTCATTATTGAATCCATGGTGTGGACATTGAGTTTGGAAACCCTTGAAACTCTCCCATGCCTCACAAAAGCTGTCATTGTTCTTTTGTGCAAAACCCGAGATCTCATTCCTCAACCTTGCAGTTCTAGCATTGGAGAAGAACTTAGCTAGAAAGGCATTCTTACAAGCATCCCATGTAGTGATAGCACCAGTTGGAAGTGTCTTCTCCCATAGATGAGCTTTGTCTCCAAGTGAGGAAGGAAACAACCTAAGCTTGAAGCCATCTTCACTAACACCATTGATCTTGGTGAGGCCACAAATCCTATCAAGCTCATCAAGGTGATCCAATGGGTCCTCCATTGGTAAAACTTGAAACTTGTTAGCTGGAATCATGGTGATTAGACCACTCTTGATCTCATAGTTGTTGTTGGCCACTGCATGAGGAACTATGCCAGCTCTTTGGTTATGTGTATTTGGGGCATCTCCAGCACCAATGTTCCTTGGCCTTTGATCCGGATTGTTTTGTTGCTCCATTAGCAACTCTTGTTCTTGTTCTTGAAGAATTCTTATTCTCTGCTGTCTCAAATCTCTTGGTAGGCGGTTGATGTGATCAAGGTACCTCTGAAGACTCTGATTACCCTTAGATCTTGTTTGCATCATCTGACTCGATCACTGACTCGGACAGGCACTCGGTCCAGCACTGGCTCGAGTTGAGGGCCGAACTGATTGAGACAAGAGGTTTAATTGAATTCGGGTTGTGGCTCGATCAGTCACTCGATCAGGCACTCGGTCGAGTGGTTGGTCGGGTTGGTACCTGAGCTGCAAAACAACCAAGCAGATGAAGAATCTTAATCAGTAGTGAACAAAGGAACAATATAACTTAATCTTAGACTTGTATAAATCCTACATGTCACAAACAAACACTCAAAAGGCAACGGCACCAAATTGAAACATGGAATGGAATGAAATGGATGAAGGTATGATGATGACGATGAATGGCAAAGTGTTTCAATTACCCTTATGTAGTTGTAGCATAAAGGATGTCAAACCATAATGAGTGTGATGCAAGCAATCAGGATGTGAACACTTATCTAAGTTAACCCAAATATGATGATGGTTCTTCACTAGCAACCTAATGACAATAATGGAATGCAGAATGTAAAACTACTAAGACAAGATACGAAATTCAAATTAGACAGAATGATCAAAGCAGTAATGAAACTAAACAAGAACAAGTACTAAACAAATGTAATACAATAAATGAAACAGGATTAAACAGAGATGAATGCAATGGAACAGTAATGAAACTAGAATGAGACAGGAATGATGAAACAAGTGAGATGCAGGACATAAGCAAGAACACTGGATGGTGCTTGAGCAAGCACTCGATCGGATGCTCGATCGAGTACTGGGTCGAGTGGGTCGAATACTCAGAACAGAAACAGAGACGACAATCAGAACAGAGCAAAATAAAAGTAAATCAAACAGCAAGCGATTAACAGTACTTAAACAAGGAAATCAACAGACAAGAAGGTCCTAAAATTGGTTTCATGGGCTGGACTTAAGCTATGGTTATCTAAACTGGTCAACAAATCTCAATCAAACATGAGCTATCTCTAGACAATGATCTTCTAATACTTGCTAATCCATTCTCATGGCAATAACAATCAAGCTTAGATACTCCTAGACCTAGCTCTCACTAGCTAAGAACATATTATAGCAGGCAATAAACAACTAGATCATCAATGTCAAAAATCAAGTTAAACCTCTAATCTCTTAGCATGCTTCATGATAATCTCTAGCATTAGCCTTATCTAGCAACTTAGACATTGGTATGATGCTAAGAAGCTTAAGATCTATCCTTACCCTCTCAGTATAAGAACAGCATAGAGCACATCTAATCCAGAAGAGATCTATAAACAATCAAGCTTGTCCAATCTAAGCAACCATAACCCTATTCCAGCCTAACCCATCCCTAAGATCCTAACACACTACTCACAATCACTAAACATGATGAACAAAATCATAAACCCAGAAATCAATGAAACTTGCATAATTAGATAGATGAGATGAAAATCTACAATATTGAAGAAGAAATCAAACTCAAATTCTCAATACTTAGAAAGTTATGAAACCAACAAGTATTAAAAATCTCTTGAGATCATACAAAAGGTGGCTGATGATGTAAACAAAAAGCAAAAATCCCAAAAATAGTAAAAACTAGGTTTTTGTGGCTACAAAATACTATTTATGACTGAGTCTAACTTGTGGGCGGCCATGAGGTACAAGGGACTTATATAGGAGAGAGGGAAATCCCTAAAATGGCTAGAAGACAAGATAGTGAGGCGACTCGGTCAACTCGATCAGGTGCTCGGTCGAGTGCTTGGTCGAGTGACCTCTTCTTCTGCTCCTTCCAGCCGGTCGAGTCCTTCTCCGCACACGGGCGAGTGTCTGGTCGAGTAGGCAGTCGAGTAGACTTCCGATCCTTGAATCTTCAGCTCTAACTCCCTTGTTTTGTTTACTTGATAGCTCCAATCCTCATCAGCATTCCTTCCATGCTCCTTAGGATCCAAAATCACCTGGTTATGCAAAAAACAATGCAAATCTACTCTAATGCATAAACAGCTCTAAAGTTATATAATAATGACCAAACATGCTTATAAATAATGCAAAAGATGTGAATATAATAAGGTAAAACAAGGTAAAACAAGGTAAAATATATGAACATCAACACCCCCAAACTTAGTCTTTGCTTGCCCTCAAGCAAATGAACAAGACATAAGAAGGTAGGTGAGGTTTGAAAGTGGGATCTCAGCTCCTAAAGCTTGCTAATAAACTAGCTAGAATCAATGTCCAAGTTACTAGTACTATGATGCGAGGTGAATGAGCTGTACTTAAATATTTTAGACAAGCCTATCACAACCTTAACTGATTCAAGCCTTAGACATCCACATGCATTCAAATCAACCATTTCCTTTAACATTCATTAATCAAGAATATGAATCAATTTATGCAATGCTTAAACTCATTAGGCTTGGTAATAAAAGGTTTAGAGACAATGATGGTCTCTCTTCTGGTTATATTTGTTATTAGAATCAGCTTGTTAAGGTGAGTGCGGGACCATGAGCTCATCTAAGCGATTGGGTTGTATGACTTGTTTTGTGTGATGATGTGTAGGTGTGGTGAATGTATTATTGGGTGTTCTATTTAATGGCTGGTTTGTTATGTTTTTATAATAATGTATACAGATTTTGTTTTCTTATTTTATAAGGACGTGAATGAATAGGTTTTTAAATGTATTATGACATGTCAGATTTTTATTGGTTAAAGTAAGGAGAGGTGAACAAAGGGGTTCACGTTAGGTGTGAACCTAAGATTATTCTCAAAGAAGGTGTGAATATTTGAATAGAAACAATTTTTAGTAAAAGGCACATTTCTAAAAGGAAGAAATGAAAGTTTTTTAAAAAATGCAACCATAGATTTTTTTTAAAAAAATATATATATAAACATATTTGTAATTTACAAGGCATAACGAAGAAAAATTGAAAGTTACAAGGCACCATGAAGAAATAAATTTAGTTGAGCAATCAAGTTTATTTCCTCTTTTGTTATTTTCTAGATATTTTCAAAAAAGAAGAATATTTAAAACAAATGAACATTAAAAAAAAAAAATACGAAACAAACTCAAATTGAGGTACAATATAAGCATATATATTCTTTCTTCATATTTTATTTTGTAACAATATCACCCATATTTACACTACAAAATAATCAAGGTTATAACCGACAGAATTTCTGACAGGCACTTTTCTGTCGGTAATTTTTGACGGCTTACCGACAGATTTCTGACAAAGTACGAGTTGGTTAGTTTTCCGTGAATCCATCAGTAAACTGTCACAAATTCTGACGGATTACCGACCAAACCCCACCGTCAGCAAAGCCCGGCAGAATTTGGTCGGTTAATATACCCGTTATTGTTGTACTTCGAATATTATCTGGTTACCGACAAATTTACAACGGGGCTGAATTAATATCAGTCGGAAATCCGTCGGTAAATATACTCGTTTATATTATTAGCTTTCCGAAAAATTTCCGACAAGTTAAATTTATATCCGTTGGAAATTCGTCGGTAAATGTATCCGTTAATGTAGCCGTTTATAGCCGTTTTCGAATTATTGACGGATAACTGATGGATAAGAGATTTACTTTCTCTATAAAAACCAACACCTCCTTCTCGTACTCTCACTCAATTTTCTACAAAAAACGAAAATGTCTTCTTCTTCTTATTTTTCGATCGTGGATGGACGGACCGATGCTCGATCCGGAATCAAATTTATTAAATGATGAGTATGCTCGTGGTGTATGCGAATTTATGGAGTTGGCATGTAAACAACCGGTTGCTCTTCAAACACATAAGTTGAAATGTCCATGTTCGATTTGCATATATTCTCACAATATTAGGATTGATTTAGTATGGGGCATCTTTATTCCTATGGTTTTATGCCAGGTTCCAAGATTTGGCTTCTCCATGGTGAAATACCAGAGTACAATAGTTCTAGCGAATCATATATTGCTGATAGCGTAGAGGAACCTAGAACAGGACTAGATTATGGTGTGGATACTGTTGAGATGGTGAATGATGCATATAGGGAAAACATGCAATCGATGGGTCAAAATGTTGATAGGTTAGAGGAACCTAATGCGGAGGCATGCAAGTTTTTTTCTATGTTGGACGAAGCTAAGCAGCCGTTGTACGGAGGTTGTAGGGAAGGTCATTCAGCTTTATCATCTACAAGCAGATTGATGACCATAAAGATGGACTACAATTTGGCTGAGGAATGTGTGGATGCGATAACAGATTTTGTGAAAGACCTTTTGCTTGAAGATAATAATTTTCCAGGTAAATATTACGAGATTCAGAAATTGGTCGCCGGTCTTGGTTTGCCATATCAAATGATAGATGTATGCGAAGATAACTGTATGATCTATTGGAGAGAAGACGAAAATAGGACAAGGTGTCGATTTTGTCAAAAACCAAAATATCAGGAAACAGGCGGTAGGGTTCCAATTCCATATAAGCGGATGTGGTATATACCGATCACAGAAAGGCTAAAGCGATTATATCAAACTGAGCGGACGGCTGGTCCAATGAGATGGCACGCATAACATAACTCAAACGGAGAGATTACGCATCATTCAGATGCAGAAGCATGGAGGCATTTCTAATCTGTGTATCGGGATTTTGCGTATGAGCCACGAAATGTGTACTTGGGATTATCTACAGATGGTTTCAACCCATTTGGAAAGCATGGAAGGCAATATTCGTTGTGGCCAGTAATCCTAACACCTTATAACTTACCGCCATCTTTGTGCATGCGTCGAGATGATGTTCATATAATTTACCTTGTTTTCCCTTAGTATTTTCACTTCTTTTGCATCTTTTGCTATCCTTTTTCACCATTATTGCATAGCTTTAGGACTAATCATGCATTAGAATTTAGTTGCATTGCATTTGCATCTTTTCATGCATAAACAGGTAATTTTGAAGCTTAAGGAGCATGGAAGCAATGCTGAGGAAGAAGTGAAGCAATCATGAAGGTAAAACAAGAGAGTTAAGGCTGAAATAACAAGGTCCGGAGTCCAACTCGACCTCACACTCGACCAGACACTCGACCGTGTGCTGAGAAGGACTCGACCGAGTGGAGAATGCACGAGAGAAGCCAGCTCGACCTGCCACTCGACCAAGCACATGTCGAGTTGACCGAGATAAAATAGAGATCTTCAATATTGGAAAAGAAATGAAGCTTGAATTCTCAGTATTAAGAAAGTTATGAAACCAACAATATTGAAGAATTTAGTCTTTTTCAATTACAAGATCTAAATAAAAAGCAAAAAGAATAATTCTCAAAAGGGTAAAATACTAGGTTTAGAGAATATCTAAAAAGCTACACACTTTTGTGGCTGCAGGTACAAGGCTTTATATAGGAGGGGAGTGGAAGCCCTAAAAATACTAAAAGACAAAATAGTCAACGGCTCGGTCAACTCGACATGTGCTTGGTCGAGTGGCAGGTCGAGCTGGCTTCTCTCGTGCATTCTCCACTCGGTCGAGTCCTTCTCAGCACACGGTCGAGTGTCTGGTCGAGTGTGAGGTCGAGTTGGACTCCGGACCTTGTTATTTCAGCCTTAACTCTCTTGTTTTACCTTCATGATTGCTTCACTTCTTCCTCAGCATTGCTTCCATGCTCCTTAAGCTTCAAAATTACCTGTTTATGCATGAAAAGATGCAAATGCAATGCAACTAAATTCTAATGCATGATTAGTCCTAAAGCTATGCAATAATGGTGAAAAAGGATAGCAAAAGATGCAAAAGATGTGAATATACTAAGGAAAAACAGGGTAAAATATATGAACATCAACACCCCCAAACTTAGTCTTTGCTTGCCCTCAAGCAAATAAGCAAGACATAAGGTAAGTGAGGTTGAAAGTGGGATCTCAGCTCCTAAAGCTTGCAAATAGACCATCTAGAATCAATGTCCAAGTTACTAGTACTATGATGCAAGTTGAATGAGCTGTACTTAAAGACTTTAGACAAGCATATCACAACCTTTACTGATTTGAGCCTTAGATATCCACTTGCATTCAAATCAACTATTTCCTTTAACATTCATTAATCAAGAACATGAATCAATTCTATGCAATGCTTAAACTCATTTGGCTTGGAGGTAAAGGCTTTGAGACAATGATGGTCTCTTTTTAGAGAGGGGCTTATCAATATCAAGGTTCTCTCATAAAAATGGATTGAGCTTTAGAAGAATGCTAAAGGTAAGAACACCTAGACACATACAAGAATAAAACCTTGTCTACCCAAAGGCACCCAAAGTGTTTATCCTAGCAATCTAAACCCAAATGATCCTAGTGCTACCCTTTAACTTCTTCTTTTCTCTTTCACCCTTTTCTCTTTTGGTTTTCAAGTCTTAGGAGAGGTTTCTTATTTGATCTTTCTAGTGGGATGGGGGATTCTTACTTATTTGCTATGGTTCTCTTTTCTTCTTATTCTTAAGACATACAAGCTTTTTTCTAGACTTTTCTTTTCTTTCTTTTCTTTTCTTTAACTAGAACCATCTTCAACAATTTTTGCTTCCCATCCTTTCACTAGACCTTGCTTAAACACAATCTCCTCTTAAAGACTCTACCCTTTTTCTTTCTTTTTTTTTTTTTTTTTTTTTTTTTTTTTTTTTTTCTTTTCATAACAGCCAAGTCCCAAACCCAACAAGTGAACCACCTAGTCCTATCTAGTTTGAAAAGTGCAAACTAGAACTACACAAGGCTTTACTCTTGTCAGTTCAAACCTAACACTTTCTACCAAGCTCAATCCCAAAATAGGCCTCACACACACAAGAATAAACATGGCTTGAAAGAAGGGTTGGTTAAGGGTAGGGAAACTGATTCTTAATGAGGAAATCAGCTACTTGGATCAACAAGAGTGGTAAAAAGGAGAAAGATGATCCAAATATGTATATGGTATCCATGAGTTTAAAACAATGCACACATTGATAATTGAAAGTCAATATTAGGTTCTTATAGATAGGAAATGGTGTCAAATCACAACATGCTTCAATATAGACCAAATACAATGCAGGAATTTAAGGCTTGGTTCAATCTTATGCTTCTAACCACTCAACTAGCATCAAAGTACTATTAACTTGGGCATTGATCCTAGTCTAGTGAATGAGCAAGCTAACAAGGAAATACTCATCATAGATCCCTTATGCAAAAGTTATACAATCCTACATGAAACATGCTAAACAAGATTCTAATATGCAATGCAAACTACATGAACACTCTTTTTTTTATAAAGATTTTTTCAAAAATTTTCAAATTTTTATGGTTTTTCTATGCCTTAGATGCTTATGCAAACACTTATATGAGGATGCTAAAAATTTGAAATAAGATCACAAAACACAATGTCAAATGCTATCTCAAACCCTCCCCCAAACTTAAATCACACAGTCCCCTGTGTGAAAGAAATTTGAATGAGGATTCAAGACTAAAAACAAAACACAAATATGAAATGCAATTATATTTACAAGTGAAGGTTATAGTGGTACCTTAAGGATTGGAGAAGAAGTTGTCCACATCCTCTTGCATGCTGTCAAAGGTGTAGTTGGGGTCTTGTTGGTGACTTGGAGATGGAGATTGGGGCAGCTCGACGATGGCGATCGACCGTGACTCGGTCGAGTGCGTGTCCGAGTGGGGGGGTCGAGCTGGACCGCGAGTCTATTTTTCCAAGTCCAATTCTCTTCAAACCCATCTACTCTCTCATTAAAAGGCCTGCCCAACACAAACATAAAAGAAAACACATCAAAACTACAAGGAAATAAAGCTTATTTACAAAGGATACCTTAGGGACTTCCTCCCTAGTGAGCTTGTTTAGAGTCACTAAGCTTGACTTCTGATAACTCTTCAAGCTTGATTTGGAGACCAAGGAGGTGTTGAAATTCCCCCTGGTTCTACTTGATAACCTTGGTGTTCCTTCTTGATCACTACTTCCTTGACACTTGAATCATTTTTCTTCTTAAACTTGAGTCTTGGTCTTGCCTTCTTCAAAGACCTCTTGTTGAACTGAACTTGAAGTTCCTTCACTAAACCAGCTAGCACATGAACTGAATCCTGGAGATGTTGAACCCCATTAGATGAGACCTTAGCTTTTGAAGTCTCTTCTTCTCTCAAAACCCCAAAATCAGCCTTATTTTCAATCTTAAATGGTTGACCTCCAATGGTTGGTTGGTTAGATGGATCTGGATCTTCAAGTTTTGTTGGAACAATAGCTGTCCCAATCTCCTCTTGATCTCCCCTGTTTTGAGGCTGAGCCTTCTGCTAGGATATGGCAAGTGACATTCCTTTGTAGAGAGGATATGGAGCATATTGTTCCAAAGCTGGTCCTTTCGCCTCTTCCTTCTTTTCAATGACTTCCTCTTTCTTCTCAATGACAACCTCCTGTTGAATAGCCATCACTTCCTTTCTTTCAATCACAACCTCTTCCTTCAAAGCCATCACTTCTTCCTTCTCAATGACTTCTTCTTGTTGTAAAGCTAACTCCTTCTCTTGTTGTAAAGCCAACTCTTCCCTTTTCTCAATAATTTCCCTGAGTTCTTTCAGCTTATGTGCCTTGAAACGTCCTGGGAATGGTAGAGGTGGTTTGTAAGCAGGAGGAATGTACTTAGCAGGCTTAACAACTTCTGTGTCCTCAGCTCGATCGACCACTCGATCAGGCACTCGGTCGAGTGCAGGCTCGAGCACCTGGTCGAGTGCAATGCCGGATTCAGCCTGCTCTGCACAATCTTCACACTGAGCTTCAAGAAATGACCAACCCTCCCCAGCTTGAACTTCACTGTCTTCAGTGACTTCTTCATCAAGGATATGAATGGCTTTTGCAGTGAACTCCCTTGGGGTTTGAATATCTTGTTCAGGAAGTTGGTGTGGCTTAGGAGCTGCAGTAGAAGCAATGGAGCTCTCCATGTACTGGAATGTAGGGGTCAGACTCTCAAGCTTGTTACTCAGGGCGTTAGAATAAGAATCCAATGTTTGGTTCAGCTCAGAAAACTGATGTGCTACCTCCATCTGCCCAGTTGCTTGCCCAAGTAAAAGTTGTTGCATCATAACTCTTAAGTCAGGTTGTTGGGCTTGGGAGGTCTGGAACATTGGAGGGTGACACCATTGAGCCTGGAAACCGGGTTGATGTTGCCATGGTAAAGAAGGGAACATACTGGTGTGAAACATGATGACTGACTCGGACAGGCACTCGGTCGAGCACAGGCTCGAGTGGGTGGTCGAGTCGACTGGGAACTGATGTCTATTTGTATCCGGCTTCTGACTCGATCGAGTGGTGGTCGAGTTGGTGGTCGAGCTGGTACCTAAGACTCAATCATAGACAAGCAGAAAAGAAACAATATCAGTAGTGAACAAGTGGATAAACGAACTTAATCTTAGACTTTTATGGATCATAATTGTCACAAAAACACACTCAAATAGGCAACGGCGCCAAATTGAAACAAGTATTTTATGGTGGTGAATGTGAATGATGATGAATGTATGCAATGAATGGATGGATGGTAAGGTGTTTTAATTCCCCTTATGCAGTTGCAGTATAAGAGGTTTCAATCCAATCTGAGTGTTTGTGAACAGTCAAGATGTGCATAAAGATCTAATTTAAGCCAGATTTAAAGGATGTTTGTCACTAACAATCCTATGATTAAAATGCAAAGTGCAGAAAATAAAACTACAAGAACTAGATGCTGAATGTAAATGAACAGAATGATTGTAACAGTAATGAAGCTAAAACAGGAATAGAAACTACTATAATGCAAGAAATAAACCTATGCAAGATAAGCAATGAACAGAAAACTAAATGAATGCAGCAGAAATGAAACAGGACAATCACAAATCATAAACACAAGCTCTGGGGAAGAACTCGAGCAAGCACTCGAACGAGTGTAGGTCGAGTACAGGGTCGAGCTAGACTAAACGTGAAAACAGAGCAACACAATAAAAACAGAGCAATGCAAAATTGAATCAAACAACAATCAAGCAACAGGATTACGACTAAGATATCAATAAACAAAGAAGGTCCTGAGGAGGGATTCATGGGCTGAACTAATCATTGTGGTTATTTAACTTGGTCAACAAACGTCAAACAAACTTTGAGCTAATCTCTAGACATACTATTCTAAGACATGTTTAATCCACTCTCATGGCAAGAAACAATCAAACATATGCATTTCTAGACTTGCTCTCACATAGTAAAGAATCTACACAAGCAGGCATTAAGCAATACATCTCAAACCAAACAAGACCTCTAATCTCTTAGCAAGCCTAATGGTAAGCTCTAGATCTAGCCTTATCTATGCTCCTTAGACATTGGTGTGATGCTAAGATGCTTGAAATCAAACCCTACCTTCTCAGATATAGGATCAGCAATAAGATCATCTAGCCTAGAAGAGATCTACAACAATCAAGCTTGACCAAATAAAACAAACCACAAGATCAACCCAGCCTAACCCATCCTCAAGATCCTAAGCAAACTACTCACAAGAACACATGGTGAACAAAGTCAAAAACCCAGAAAATAATGAAACTTGCATCACTAGAAAGATAAAATAGAGATCTTCAATATTGAAAAAGAAATGAAACTTGAATTCTCAATATTAAGAAAGTTATGAAACCAACAATATTGAAGAATTTAGCCTTTTTCAAGTACAAGATCTAAGAAAAATAAAAAGCAAAAAGAATAATTCCCAAAAGGGTAAAATACTAGGTTTAGAGATTATCTAGAAAGCTACACACTTTTGTGGCTGCAGGTACAAGGCTTTATATAGGAGGGGAGTGGAAGCCCTAAAAATACTAAAAGACAAAATAGTCAATGGCTCGGTCAACTCGACCTGTGCTCGGTCGAGTGGCAGGTCGAGCTGGCTTCTCTCGTGCGTTCTCCACTCGGTCGAGTCCTTCTCAGCACACGGTCGAGTGTCTGGTCGAGTGTGCGGTCGAGTTGGACTCCGGACCTTGTTATTTCAGCCTTAACTCTCTTGCTTTCCCTTCATGATTGCTTCACTTCTTTCTCAGCATTGCTTCCATGCTCCTTAAGCTTCAAAATCACCTGTTTATGCATGAAAAGATGCATATGCAATGCAACTAAACTCTAATGCATGATTAGTCCTAAAGCTATGTAATAATGGTGAAAAAGAATCGCAAAAGATGCAAAAGATGTGAATATACTAAGGGAAAACAGGGTAAAATATATGAACATCACACACCAACTTCCTGAACAAGCTATTCAACACCCAAGGGAGTTCCCTGGTAAAGCTATCCATCTCCATGAGGAAGATGTCACTGGGGACAGTGAGGTTCAAGCTGGGGAGGATTTGTCACTTATGGAAGCCCAGAGTGAAGGTTCTTCAAAGCAGACTGAAGCAGAGAATCCACTCGACCTGGTGCTCGAGCTCACACTCGACCGAGTGCCTGCTCGAGTGGTCGATCGAGCTGAGGGATCAGAAGCTGTCAAGCCTGCTAAGTACATTCCTCCTACTTACAAACCGCCTCTACCATTCCCGGGACGTTTCAAGGCACAAAAGATAAGGGAACTGAGAGAGATCATTGAGCAAAAGGAAAAATTGGCTTTACAACAAGCGGAAGAGAAACGTTTAAAGGAAGAAGCTGTGATTGAGAAGAAGGAAGTGATGGCCATACAAGAGGTTATCATTGCTTACCAAGAAGAGAGAGGACCTGCCTTGGAACAGTATGCTCCATATCCTCTCTATAAGGATTTTTTTGCTTGAGATGTCAAAGAAGAAGGCTCATGATCAAGACATGAGAAATTTGTAGGAGATTGGGAAAGCTGTTGTCCCAACAAAGCTTAAGGATCCAGGCTCATTCAACCTACCTTGCTCCATCAGCTACATGCATTTCAACAAGTGTCTATGTGATTTAGGAGCTTCTGTGAGCTTGATGCCATACTCAGTGGCTGAGAAGCTGGGTTATGAAGATTTCAAGGCCAGCAACTTCTATATCAGTCTAGCAGATGGGTCCAAGAGGGATGTGGTTGGAGTGATTGAGAGCTTCCCAGTCAAGATAGGAGAAGCAAGGATCCCAACTGATTTTGCAATCATGAGCATGGAACATGAGCCTGAAGACCCTCTTATCTTGGGAAGACCATTCTTAGCCACAGCTGGGGCTGTTATTGATGTGAAGATGGGGACTATCAAGCTCCACCTGACTGAAGACTTCACTATGAAGTTTGACATCAACAACCCTACTAATCTGCCTTCCATCAATGATCCACCTTACACTATCAAAAGAAAAGAGGATCATGAGGTCTCAAGTAAGGAAACACCTTCAAGTGCTAAGCTATCCTTTCAAGAAGAATCAGTGGAGAGGCTTAAGAATTTTGTTCAAGAACTTACTAATTTGGTGAAGGATCTCCAAGTCAAGCTCAACAAGAAGCCTTTGAAGAAAGCAAGACCAAGGTTAAAGCATAAGAAGAAACAAGGTTCAAGTTCAAGTTTCATGGGTACAGTGATCAAGAATCAAGGTCACAGTGATCAAGTTGTTCTAGGGACGATTTCATCACCTCCTTGGTATCTAAACAAAGCCTGAAAAGGCATCAAAAGTCAAGCTTAGTGACTCTAAACAAGCTCACTAGGGAGGAAGTCCCTAAGGTATCTCTGTATATATTGCTTAAGTATTTTAGTATTTTCACGGTCATGGAAGCGAGGGAGTCTAAACAGAAGAATTTTGGCATCCGCAGTCCAGCTCGACGCCCCCACTCGAGCACGTACTCGACCGAGTCACGGTCGATCGCCATCGTCGAGCTGCCCCAATCTCCATCTCCAAGTCACCAAGCAGCCCCCAACTACACTTTTGACAGCATGCAAGAGGATGTGGACAGTTTCTTCAACAATCCTTGAGGTACCACTATCACCTTTCCTTGTAAATACCATTGCATTTCATATTGTGTTTTGTTTTTAGTCTTAAATCCTCTTACAAATTTCTCTTACACAGTGGACTGTGTAATTTAAGTTTGGGGGAGGGTTTGAGATAGTATTTGATGTTGTGTTTTGTTTTCTTATTTTACATTTAATCATGATAGTATTTGCATATCATTTAAGGCATAGAAAAAACCAAAACAATTTGAAAAATTTTGCAAAAATCTTTATAAAAAAGGAGTGTTCATGTAGTTTGCATTGCATATTAGGATCTTGTTTAGCATGTTTCATATAGGACTGTTTCATATTTTTGCATTAGGGATCTATGATGAGTTTAGCCTTGTTAGCTTGCTAGATTCACTAAACTAGGATCAATGCCCAAGTTAATAGTACTTTGATGCTAGTTTAGTAGCTAGAAGCATAAGATTGAACCATGTCTTGAATACCTGCATTGCATTTGGTCTAAATTGAAGCATGTTGTGATTTGATGCCATTTCCTATTTATAAGAACCCAATATTGACTTTTAATTATCATCTTGTGCATTGCTTTAAACTCATGGATACCTTATACATATTTGGATCATTTTTTTCCTTTTTACCACTCTTGTAGATCCAAGTAGCTAATTTTCTCATTAAGAATCAGTTTCCCCACCCTTAACCAACCCTTCTTTCAAGCCATGTTAATTCTTGTGTGTGTGAGGCCTTTTTGGGGTTGAGCTTGATAGAAAGTGTTAGATTTTAGCTGACAAGAGTAAAGCATTGTGTAGTTCTAGTTTGCAATTTTCAAACTAGATAGGACTAGGTGGTTTAATTGTTGGGTTTGGGACTTGGTTGAAAAGAAAAAGAAAAAAAAAAAATAGAGGAAAAAGAGAAAGAAAAAGGGTAGAGTCTTTAAGAGGAGATTGTGTTTAAGCAAAGTCTAGTGAAAGGATGGGAAGTTAAAAGATTGTTGAAGATGGTTCTAGAAAAGAAAGAAAAGAAAAAAAAAGAAAAGAAAAAGTCTAGCAAAATGCTTGTATGTCTTAAGAATAAGAAGAAAAGAGAACCATAGCATATAAGAAAAAATCCTCCATCCCACTAGAAATATCAAATAAGAAACCTCTCCTAAGACTTGAAAACCAAAAGAGAAAAGGGTGAAAGAGAAAAGAAGAAGTTAAAGGGTAGCACTAGGATCATTTGGGTTTAGATTGATTGGATAAACACTTTGGGTGCCTTTGGGTAGACAAGGTTTTGTTCATGTATGTGTCTAAGTGTTCTTACCTTTAGCATTCTTCTAAAGCTCAATCCATTTTTATGAGAGAACCTTGATATTGATAAGCCCCACTCTAAAGAGAGACCATCATTGTCTCAGAAACCTTTATCTCCAAGCCAAATGAGTTTAAGCATTGAATAAGATTGATTCATGTTCTTGATTAATGAATGTTAAAGGAAATGGTTGATTTGAATGCATGTGGATATCTAAGACTCAAATCAGTAAAGGTTGTGATAGGCTTGTCTAAAATCTTTAAGTACAGCTCATTCAACTTGCATCATAGTACTAGTAACTTGGACACTGATTCTAGCTGGTTTATTAGCAAGCTTTAGGAGCTGAGATCCCACTTTCAAACCTCACCTACCTTCTTATGTCTTGTTTATTTGCTTGAGGGCAAGCAAAGACTAAGTTTGGGGGTGTTGATGTTCATATAATTTACCTTGTGTTCCCTTAGTATTTTCACTTGATGTTCATATATTTTACCCTGTTTTCCCTTAGAATATTCACATCTTTTGCATCTTTTGCTATCCATTTTCACCATTATTGTATAGCTTTAGGACTAATCATGCATTAGAGTTTAGTTGCATTGCATTTGCATCTTTTCATGCATAAATAGGTGATTTTGGAGCTTAAGAAGCATGGAAGCAATGCTGAGGAAGAAGTGAAGCAATCATGAAGGGAAAGCAAGAGATTTAAGGCTGAAATAACAAGGTCCGGAGTCCAACTCGACCGCACACTCGACCAGACACTCGACCATGTGCTGAGGAGGACTCGACCGAGTGGAGAATACACGAGAGAAGCCAGCTCGACCTGCCACTCGACCGAGCACAGGTCGAGTTGACCGAGCCGTTGACTATTTTGTCTTTTAGTATTTTTAGGGCTTCCACTCCCCTCCTATATAAAGCCTTGTACCTACAGCCACAAAAAGAGTCCAGCTTTTAGATATTCTCTAAACCTAGTATTTTACCCTTTTGGGAATTATTCTTTTTGCACTTTTATTTCTCTTAGATCTTGTACTTGAAATAGACTAAATTCTTCAATATTGTCGGTTTCATAACTTTCTTAATATTGAGAATTCGAGTTTCATTTCTTTTTCAATATTGTAGATCTCTGTTTTATCTTTCTAGAGATGCAAGTTTCATTATTTTCTGGGATTTTGACTTTGTTCACCATGTTTTCTTGTGAGTAGTTTGCTTAGGATCTTGAGGATGGTTAGTCTGGGTTGATCTTGTGGTTTGTTTGATTTGGTCAAGCTTGATTGTTGTAGAACTCTTCTAGGCTAGATGTTCTTAATGCTGATCCTATATCTGAGAAGATAGGGTTTGATTTCAAGCATCTTAGCATCACACCAATGTCTAAGGAGCATAGATAAGGCTAGATCCAGAACTTACCATTAGGCTTGCTAAGAGATTAGAGGTCTTGTTTGGTATGAGATGTATTGCTTAATGCCTGCTTGTGTAGATTCTTTACTATGTGAGAGAAAGTCTAGAAATGCATAGGTTTGATTGTTTCTTGCCATGAGAGTGGATTAAACATGTCTTAGAATAGTATGTCTAGAGATTAGCTCAAGGTTTGTTTGAGGTTTGTTGACCAAGTTAAATAACCACAATGATTAGTCCAGCCCATGAATCCCTCCTCAGGACCTTCTTTGTTTATTGATATCTTAGTCTTAATCCTTTTGATTGCTTGTTGTTTGATTTGTTTTTTGCATTGCTCTGTTTTTATTGTGTTGGTCTGTTTTCACGTTTAGTCCAGCTCGACCCTGTACTCGACCTACACTTGGTCGAGTGCTTACTCGAGTTCTTCCCCAGAACTTATGTTTATGATTTGTGATTGTCCTGTTTCATTCCTGTTTCATTTCTGCTGCATTCATTTAGTTTTCTATTCATTACTTGTCTTGCATTAGTTCAGTTCTTGCATTATAGTAGTTTCTATTTCTGTTCTAACTTCATTACTGTTACAATCATTCTGTTCATTTACATTCACCATCTAGTTCTTGTAGTTTTATTTTCTGCACTTTGCATTTTAATCATAGGATTGTTAGTGACAAACATCCTTTACATATGGCTTAAATTAGATCTTTATGCACATCTTGATTGTTCACAAACACTCAGATTGGATTGACACCTCTTATACTGCAACTGCATAAGGGGAATTGAAACACCTTACCATCCATCCATTCATATCTCATTGCATACATTCATCATCATCACCTCACATATAAAAACCTTGTTTCATCACTTCTTTTGCATCATTTACCATCTAGTTTGGCTCCTTTTGCATGGTTGTAGGAATGTTTATGCATTAGAGTGTAGTTGCATGGCATTTGCATGTTTTCTTGCATAAACAGGTGATTTTGGAGCCTAAGGAGCATGGAAGGATTGCTGAAGAAGAATGGAGCTGAGAAGAGAAGGAAACAAGAGAGTTAGAGCTGAAGAACCAAGGTCCGGAGTCCCACTCGACCGCCCACTCAACCAGACACTCGACCGTGTGCGGAGATGGACTCAACCGAGTGGAAGGAGCAGAAGGAAAGCCAACTCGACCGGTCACTCGACCGAGCACCAGGTCGAGTTGGCCGAGCCGCCTAGCTATTTTGTCTTTTAGCATTTTTAGGGCTTCCACTACTTTTCCTATAAAAGGACCTTGTACCCTTCAGCCACCAAGGACACAACTTTTTTAGATATTCTCAAACCTAGTTTTTACCTTTTAAGGAATTATTCTTTTTGAACTTTTATTTTATTAGATCTTGTACCTTCTTTTGAAGGGATAAACATAAGATTCTTGTATTTTGTTGGTTTCATAACTTTCAAGATATTAAGAATTTGAGTTTGATTCTTTCTTCATTATTGTAGATCTTTTTTTATCTTTCATTTGATGCAAGTTTCAGCATTTTCTGGGTTTATGATTTTGATGTTCATCATGTGTTCTTGTGAGTAGTTGCTTAGGATCTTGAGGATGGGTTAGGCTGGATTATGTTTGAGGTTTGTTTGATTTGGTCAAGCTTGATTGTTGTAGATCTCTTCTAGTCTAGATGTTCTTAATGCTGATCCTATATCTAAGAGGGTAGGATCTGATCTCAAGCATCTTCGCATCATACCAATGTTTAAGGAGCATAGATAAGGCTAGATCTAGAGTTTACCATTAGACTTGCTAAGAGATTAGAGGTCTTATTTGGTATTTGACATATTGCTTAATGCCTGCTTGTGTAGATTCTTTACTGTGTGAGAACAAGTCTAGAGATGCATGAGTTTGATTGTTTCTTGCCATGAGAGTGGATTAAACTTGTCTTAGAGAAATATTGTCTAGAGATTAGCTCAAGTTGTTTGAGATTTGTTGACCAAGTTAGATGACCTCAATCATTAGTTCAGCCCATGAATCCCTCCACAAAGCCTTCTTTGTTTATTGATTTCATAGTTTTAATCATGCTGCTTGCTTGTTGTTTGATTTGCTTTCATATTGCTCTGTTTTTCTTGTGTTGCTCTGTTCTGTCGTTTTTGTCTAGCTCGACCCTTCACTCGATCTACACTCGGTCGAGTGCTTGCTCGAGTTCATCCCCAGAACTTTTGTTTATGATTTGTAGTTGTCCTGTCTTACTTCCTGTTTCATTCTATTTGCATTTCTGTTACATTCACTTAGTGTCCTGTTCAATACTTGCATTAATATAGTTTCTATTTATGTTCTAGCTTCATAACTGTCATAATCATTCTGTTCCATTTACATTTAGCATCTAGTTCCAATAGCTTTACATTTTGCACTTTGCATTTCATAATAGGATTGTTAGTGACATACATCCTTTACATCTGGCTTGACTTAGACCTTTATGCACATCTTGATTGCTCACAAACTCTCAGATTGGATTGACACCTCTTGTACTACAATTGCACAAGGGAAATTGAAACACCCTGCCATCCATTCATTCCATCCATTTCATCACCATACCCACAAATAAAAGTGTTTCACGGGAGTTTCTTTTCCTTTTGATTTTGGTTCCCGGTCCAAACCATCCAAAGAGATCTCTTGATGTGTTTCTCCAGCCGTTGATATATGAGCTGAAAATGTTATGGGATCATGGTGCTATAGCATATGACATTTCAACCAAGCAGAATTCCAGATGCGTGCAGCACTTATGTGGACGATTAGTGACTTTCCAGCTTATGGGATGCTATCTGGATGGATAACTCATGGAAGGTTAGCGTGTCCGTACTGTCAAGAAAACACAAATGCGTCCCAGTAAAGGCACGGACGTAAAACTAGTTGGTTTGACTGTCATAGAAGATTTCTACCACCTCGTCACCCTTATCAGTGTTCGAGGACATTGTTTAGGAAGAATAAGCAAGTGGTTGATGCACCCCCTCCTAAAGTCGATGGACATAGTTTACTAGAACAGTTAAAAGATTTTGGAGCAGAGAGGACTACAGATTGTGGGGGTAATGGACATGTTGTTGTTTACGGTGCTGGCATCAATCACAATTGGTATAAACATAACATTTTTTGGTTGTTGCCTTATTGGAAAGATCTTTTGTTGAAACATAATCTAGATGTGATGCACGTCGAGAAGAACGTCTTCGACAACCTCATGCACACTGTTCTAAATGTCCCACGAAAGACAAAAGATAATTTGAAGTCTAGATTAGATTTGCCTGATATTTGTGATCGCGACCCGCTTCATGTACTAGAAAATGGGAGATGTCCAGTCCCGACGTTTCGGTTAGACACGCGCAAGAAGGAAGCGTTCTTCAACTGGATACGCGTCTAATTTCCGTAATTGTGTTGATATGGCTGAAGGAAAGTTTATTGGTATGAAGAGCCATGATTGTCATGTTGTGATGCAGCGACTTCTTCCATTTGCATTTGAGCATCTTTTACCAAGCAATTGCAGGTACATTTCTAAATATCACCTTTTAAAAAAAATGTGTACATATTTATTTATATATACAGTAAAATAATTAATTTGTAGAGGTTTTATAGTATTAATCTGATGTTCTTTTTACTTACAGGGGTAGGTGCATTTTTTCGGGATTTATGCTCGAGAAAACTTACAGCTGAAAGTATTCGTAACTTGGAAGAAAACATACCATTGATTCTATGCAATCTTGAGAAGATATTTCCCTCATCTTTTTTGATGTTATGGAGCATCTCCCAATACACCTTCCCCGAGAAGCTAAACTTAGTGGTCCTGTTCAGTACCGGTGGATGTACCCTTTTGAGTGGTTTATGTTTAATCTGAAGAAGAAGGTCAAAAATTTTAAGCAAAGTTGAAGGCTCTATTGTGGCACAAAGTATAGACGAAGAAGCCTCAGATTTTACCGAATTTTACTTTCCTGCCCAAGTTCATACAAAAAGACAACGTCCTACTCGTCATGATGATGGAGGCGAAGTGGCTAGTTATTCGGTATACGTACCTAACTTGTTTACACAAGTAGGAAGACTTAGTGGGACAAGAAAGAATCGCCAACTGTCGCAGCAAGAGTGTACGCACTTACATATGTATATTCTCACTAATTGTGAGGATATTATGGAATATGAGAGATACATTCTAAAATTTTAGTGAATAAAAAATTAAATTTATAATCTCATATCTTCTAAAATTTGTTTATTTTGGTTTTCTAATAGGATTTACATGGCATTAATACTTTCTTACTATCCAACATATATCGAGGAGCAGCTTGATGAGCATAAACAAATGGATTTTGCGCCTTGGTTGAAATATTATGTAAGTGTTGTACTAGCTTGGTTTAATATAAATTAATAATATTAAATATCATTAATTTGTTTAAACATCTATTTTTAGGTTAATGATGAAAGCCAAAAAGGTCAAACATTTCCATCATGGTTAGTAGAATTAGTAAATGGTCTCAACTATATTGCAATGTCTTCTCCGGGGTATTGCACGAGGGGATATGCATTTTGGATTTACGAGGAAGTAGGCGGAGAACAACGGATTCGGGTATATCATCTCATTCAAGTGATGTTGTGTCCTATGGTGTCCTTAGAGAGATTTTAGAAGTACGCTATCCGGGGATGTTAAACTTGAGATGCGTTGTTTTCCTTTGTGATTGGTATGATCCTTACATCGATCGTGGTATATGTCAGAGTTGTCCAATTTGGTGTTACGTCCGTTAACATAAGACGGTGGTTGGTGAAATATGATCCGTTCATCCTTGCGTCACAAGCAGACCAAGTAAGGATTACATTATCAGTTTATTAAATAATTCTTTTAAAAAAATATTTACGTAATTAGTAACATAACTTAATTTGTAACAGGTTTGCTACATTCGCTACCCGAGCGTTTCTAATGCTCCAGATCGTTATGTAACAGTTACGCAAATAAACCTAAAAGGGAGAATATATGGAGTTGCCGATCATGATCTTTTGCAACCTAGAGGAGTTGGCTACATGGCCCCAGTTGAGCATTCTTTTGATGTTGACCTCGTGGTTGACTCCTCCCAATTCACTGATGACAGAGTCGACTTAGAGTCAGAGGATGAAATTGGAGAATTTGACGGAGATGATTCAGACTCAGTTTCTTCTGATTACTCTTCTGATTCAGAATAATTTGTTTTTATTAAACTTATTGTAACTTTAAAGTAGATAGTTCTCTTATAAATAAATAAATTTAAGTACTTTTAAAAATATTTTATAAATAAGTTATCTCTAATTTCTCTTATAATAAATTAAGTATCTCTTATAAATAAATTAAAAATCTCTTATAAATAAATAAATAAATAAATTATAAAAGATTTCTTATAAATAAACAATATCTGTCGGAAATCCGTCGGTATTTACTGACAAATTTCTGACGGAAATACAATTTTCGTCGGGTTTGTAATTTGTTGGTCGGTTGTTTTGGTTATGTCGGTAAACCGTCGGTAAAACCCGACATATTTTGACGGATTACCGACGGACTAGTGTAAAACCTCTAATTTTTGCTCTGTAACACACTTACTTTATAAGAAATGTATATAAGATGATGTTTCAATGACTTAATAATCTTCTTTTAAACAACAATCTTCAAAATTTGTTTGTAAAAAAATTTAGGTTGTTTGGCTAAAGTAGTTGTAATGTGTTACTATATCTTATGGGTAATGTATAAGATACTAATCTTCAAAAAAAAAATTCTATAAGTTATTCATATAGGTACTTATTTTGACAATTAATTCTATGTTTAATCATAATATATGCATATTTGTGAAGATAAATTATCAAATTGAGGGATTTTTAATCTAAACCATCGGAAATCCGTCGGTAAAATATAGATACTACTGACAGATTTCTAACGGTCTTTAAAACATATAATTTAATCTTTATCTGTCAGAAATCCGTCGTGAAGAGATTGGAATTACTGACGGATTTCCGACGGTCTTTAATATTAATAATTTAATCTTTAATCTGTCGGAAACCCGACGGATTGCGAAATTTTACCTGGGAATGAAATAAAATGAAATTTTCACTAACTCGGGAATTAATTGTTTTAGTGTTTACCGTCAGTTTTCCGTCGGTAATATTGTTAAAAACAAAGTTATTCAGCTTCTTCTTCTCCCCCGATATCGATTGTTTTATCAGTTTTCACAATCTCACAAAAAACGACAGTACGACGGCGACAAGGGAAAACCCGACGACTTCCTCCAGAAAATCTCCGGCCGCTGCCTCCCTCCAACGCGGCGAAACTCCGGCCGCTGCCTCCCTCCGATCCGGCAAACTAAAATGGCTTAAGTAACCCTTTTTAATTGAATTTTTTAGGTTTGTTGATTGGATTTAGTAATTGTATTTATTAGATGAATTAGGTTTTGTTAATTGGGTTTAATAATTGGGTTTAGGGTTTGGTAATTGGATTTGAGGATTTGGTTTGTTAATTTTGGGGATCTGAGAACTTGAGGGTTTGGTAATTGTATTTGAGGATTTGGTTTGTTAATTTTGGGGATTTGAGGGTTTGGTAATTGGATTTGAGGGTTTGAGGATATGAGAATTTTGTGAATTGATAAATAGAATTGGATTTGAGGATTTGGTTTGTTAATTGGATTAATTGAATTTTGTTAATTGGAATTGATGAATTGAATTTGATGGAATGAATTTTGTTTATTGGGTGTTATTGATTTCATGAGTTAGTTTGTTAATTAGAGTAGCATTTTCTTAATTGTTTGTTTTAAAATTTTGATAATTGTATTGTTAATTTATTTATTTTAATTGAATTTTGTTAATTGATGAACTGAATTTTGTTAATTGTTTGTTTTAGAATTTTGATAATTGTATTGTTAATTGATAAATAGAATTTGGTTAATTTATTTTTTTAATTGAATTCTGTTAATTGATGAACTGAATTTTGTTAATTGTTTGTTTTAGAATTTTGATAATTGTATTGTATTCTTAATTTGTTTTTTTTTTGAAGGAACTATGGTTCTTATGTTGCAAACACATCTATGAACCAAGCTGTCGGAGAAGCTAGTACTTCGCAATCACGTAGTAGCGCCCTGCCGGATTCACAAGTTTCAGAAAATGTTCCAGTGGAGATGAACATTGAAGAATTCGTTTCTCAACCTAGGCGATCACTTATCCCGTGCTTAGATCCATATGGTGCTCCAAAGACAACATGGTTTTGTGATTCTCATAATGGCATCACAAAATCCATTTTGTATATGATGGTTGGAATGCTCAAGACACCATATCCAAAGTTTGCAGATATGCTTACGAAAGAACAAGAGATTTGGTTTCGGCAATTTGCGGTAAAGTTTTCAACTTTAACAAGTTAATTTTATAACATTGTTTTATATATTTTTGGCTAATGCATTTTCTTTATAATTTTTAGCAAGATTTCAACTGGAAACCAGATATGACCAACAAAGTTCAAACGGTGTTCAAGAAGGCGGCCAAGACAAGATACACTAAACAGTTGAATGAGTGGAAGCAAAAATGGATGAGAGGAACAGTGCCAAAAAAAAATTGAATAAGGATCTCTTTAGAGGTTTCATTTAATATTGGGGGGAACCAGCTACAGAAGAAACATCCACCAACCGTTCTTGGAATAAAAGAAGCGAATGTGGCGGGTTGGAGATGGCTACCCACAACAATGGTCCAATAAGCGTCTGTACCCGACAAAAGCAACTTGTAAGTTTTAAGATTTTCTTTAATTAATTTCTTTATCAATTAATTATACAATCTTTACATAATTTAAATGGTTTTTTTAGACCGTTAGGGATGGTGTGGTACAAGACCATATTACTTTGATGGAGAATATGCACACCAACAAAAAGACCGGCCAATTACAAGATTGTAGAGCTAAGCTGGTTGTGACGAGTGAGAGGAGGCGGGAGGAGGAGATGCTACAATCTCTTGATGGATCGGAGTCCACTGTTGAATTTAGAAAAGAGAAATTAAACGAAATTTTTTACGAGGTAACATTTATTTTTTAAATATTTGTTCTTCTTTGTTTTGTTTTAAAATATTTATATAATTTTAAATTGCATGTGTAGGAAACTACTAAAGCCAAGGGACGAGTTTTCGGACTAGGAAATCTCCCCGAAGCAAGTTTGTTTTCTCCTACAATGGGTTTCTCATTTGCTCCCACCCAAGAGTTCCAACAAGCTATGCAAGAGAAGGATGATCGCATTGCAGCTTTGGAAAAGGAAATGGAAGAACAAAAAGCGGAGAACAAAAGAAGGGACGAGGGGTACAAGAAGAGGGACGCAGAGCTAGCAGCGTTCATGAGTGAGATGCGGGCACGACATTCCACTTCTTCGGTTTTTTGAATCTTAATTTGCTTTCTTTTTGGTTTTTATATATTTGTTTTAAGTTTTTGAATTTAACTTTGAGAATATTTTTAAGTTTCTGAATTTAAATATATAAGCATTTCAATTTTAATGAATATTTTCAGTATTAAATTTGTATAATTATCCTATTAAAAAAAAAATTATGTCGGAAATCTGTCAGAAATGGCAGAGTTTCTCGGAAACATTCCGTTGAAAATCTGTTGGAAACGACAGAGTTTCTCGGACACATTCCGTCGGAAATCTATCGGAAACGACGGATTTTATCGGAAACATTCCGTCGTTAAACCGTTGGTTATTCCGTCGGTTTGATGAATATTTTCCGATATTGTTTGGTCGGTAAAATCGTCGGAAAAGTATCTTTGATGGATTTCTGACAGGCTTTTACCTATGGAATTACCGACGATACCTGTCGGCGGTAATCTGTCGGTAACTGGCTGTCGGAAATCCGTCAAAAATAACCGACATATTACCGACAAATTTATTTTCCAACAATCTGTAACCGACAGACGATTCCGTCAGTTATTTGTCGGTAATTCTTGTTTCCGACGGCTAACTGACGGGTTTGCTTGTCAGTTCTTGTAACAACCTGTCCCGTGGACCCTGCTAGCCTCACTGCTAGCCGCCCAAACGGACCCCAAGCTAGCCCTGCAGGGCATCGATCCTAACCCCTCACCTGGCTGCAGATCAATTGGTGGCAACTTGTCCTGTAGGAAGGTTGTTAAAGGGTGGGGACCAGGGTTCGAGGAACGCCTGGTGCACCAATAACCTACTGGTGGATTTGGATGAATAATTCCCGTCCGCGGTGAGGGGTTAGGATCGATGCCCTGCAGGGCAAGCTTGGGGTTCGTTTGGACGGCCAGCAGTGAGGCTAGCGGGCTAGCAGTGACGCTAGCGGGGTCCACGGGACGGGTTGTTACAGTTCTAACCTCTTTTCTTGTAGTGTTAAGAAAATGACTAATGTGATCAATTTAATAAGGAAAATCCTATTGTAACAAGTGTTACGTGTACTCATTGGTAATGGTGGAAACAAAAGAATTTGGGACAATCCTTGGTTTGCACCCTCTATTAACACGACGAGTTTTTAGGGTTGTGGTTTAGTTTTTAATCGCATCCGGGTTAATGAAATATGGGGAAAAAAAAGCATAGACTCTCGTATAAAATAGATCTGACGCTGAAACAAGTATTTGTATGGGTGGTGGTGAAATGGATGATGATGAATGTATGCAATGAATGGATGGATGGTAAGGTGTTTCAATTCCCCTTATGCAGTTGCAGTATAAGAGGTGTCAATCCAATCTGAGTGTTTGTGATCAGTCAAGATATGCATAAAAATTTAATTTAATCCAGATGTAAAGGATGTTTGTCACTAACAATCCTATGATGAAAATGTAAAGTGCAGAAAGTAAACTATAAGAACTAAGAACTAAATGCAAATGAAACAGGATGATTATGACAGTAATGATGCAACCAACAGAAGTAGAAACTATGCTAATGAACTAATGCAAGACAAGTAATGAACAAGATACTAAGTAAATGCAACAGAAATGCAAATAGAATGAAACAAGACAATCACAAAGCATGAACAAGAGTTCTGGGGATGAACTCGAGCAAGCACTCGACCGAGTGTAGGTCGAGTGAGTGGTCGAGCTAGACTAAACGCAGAAACAGAGCAATGCAATAAAAACAGAGTAATGCAAAGACAAATCAAACTACAATCAAGCAGCAGGATTATGACTGTAAAATCAATAAACAATGAAGGACTTGAGGAGGGATTCATGGGCTGGACTAATGATTGAGGCTATCTAACTTGATCAACAAATCTCAAACAACATGAGCTAATCTCTATGTATCTAAGACAAGCTTCTCCCACTCTCATGGTCAAGAAACAATCAAACCTATGCATTTCTAGACTTGCTCTCACATAGTAAAGAATCTACACAAACAGGCAGTAAGAAATATGTCTCATACCAAACAAAACCTCTAATCTCTTAGCAAGCAAGATGGTAAGCTCTAGATCTAGCCTTATCTATGCCTCTTAAACATTGGTGTGATGCTAAGATGCTTGAAATCAGATCCTACCCTCTCAGATATAGGATCAGCATTAAGAACATCTACCCTAGAAGAGATCTACAACAATCAAGCTTGATCAAGCCAAACAAACCTCATTCACAGCCCAGCCTAACCCATCCTCAAGATCCTAAGCTACTACTCACAAGAACACATGATGAACATCAAAATCATAAACCCAGAAAAGATTGAAACTTGCATCATTAGAAAGATGAAACAAAGATCTACAATACTGAAAAATAAATGAAACTTGAATTCTCAATATTAAGAAAGTTATTAAACTCACAATATTGAAGAATTTAGTCTTTTTCAAGTACAAGATCTAGGAAATAAAAAAGCAAAAAGAATAAATCCCAAAAAGGGTAAATACTAGGTTTAGAGAATATCTAAAAAGCTGACTCCTTTTGTGGCTGCAGGTACAAGGCTTTATATAGGAGGGGAGTGGAAGCCCTAAAAATGCTAAAAGACAAAATAGTCAACGGCTCGGTCAACTCGACCTGTGCTCGGTCGAGTGGCAGGTCGAGCTGGCTTCTCTCGTGCATTCTCCACTCGGTCGAGTCCTCCTCAGCACACGGTCGAGTGTCTGGTCGAGTGTGCGGTCGAGTTGGACTCCGGACCTTGTTATTTCAGCCTTAACTCTCTTGCTTTCCCTTCATGATTGCTTCACTTCTTCCTCAGTATTGCTTCCATGCTCCTTAAGCTTCAAAAATCACCTGTTTATGCATGAAAAGATGCAAATGCAATGCAACTAAACTCTAATGCATGATTAGTCCTAAAGCTATGCAATAATGGTGAAAATGGATAGCAAAATATGCAAAAGATGTGAATATATCAAGGGAAAACAGGGTAAAATATATGAACATCAGACGCCCTAGTTGTTTTGTGGAAGAAAATTGATGTTTGTAGTCTTTCCTCTAAAGCAAGAGAAAAAAAGAGTTTTGGATCTTTGTGAGATTAAGTGGGAGAGAAAAGAGAAGAGTTTGTCTTGGCTTTGGGTGAGAATCATAAAGAGAGTGAGTTCTTGAGCTTTGTTGTTAGAGATAGTGTTTTGGTGTTATGCGGCTTATTTATTGTTTAATTTTTCTAATTTTCAGGTGAGTGTGACACCATGACTAATCTAACCAAAATTTAAAGTGATAAATCACAAACGAGAACTTGAATAATTCCAAATGCTCTATTTGGAATTGGCATTGTTTGAATCAATCACTACAAGATTCAATCGGATCGATGTAGTCATTGAAGAACGTCATATTCCATGTTTGAATATGGGTCAATTAGAGTATTGACAGTAAAAATGGGCCGAAGATATAAACCTGACTTAATGATGGTCATGGGCATCAAGCTGAAATTTAGGGATCACTCCGTATATAAATAGAAGTACCAAAACCGACTTTTTAACACGTTTTATTCTTCTTTTTTTCAACTAGAGATTGAGCTGGTGTGGACCGTGTGGTGCTTCTTCATCCCTAGAAAGTGAATAAGATTTTACCAGCTCAAATGATTTGCATTTACAATAATATATTCTCCTATAGTAGACTTTTTAGCAAACAATAAATTGGGACCATAATCCTTAATTTACCTATTTTGTTAATGTGTTTGTTATCTATATGTCTCCCATGCAATTACGCTATACGTTTCTTGAAATTTTGGAGTTCGTTGGAATTTGCAAACTCTGTTTCCTGTCATATTTCTAGTCTTTACAATCCAATCAGGCACAGTCTTAATAAATTTATAGTGACAAAAAAAAAAAATGTTATTAGGCGTCTATTTATTTGCTAATGATTGTTTTTAAGTTAATATACCACATATTAATAATAGATAACCTTTGACCATATTTTCAACGGGGGATCAACCTATAAAAATATCCAACAAAATATTTAGATTCTTAAATTAAATATAACTAATTTAAAATCCGTATTAAAAAAAAAAAACAAATTATGGGAGTTTTTGGTGTTTCTTTCATGAATGAATACAGAAAATAAATAAATATTTTAAATAAACAACGCTAACATTTATGACAACTCTATTATCTCACTCACTCTCTCTCTCTTCGTATACTATAATTCATTGTCCTTTTCATCGAATCCAAGACCCCCAAAAAATTAATTCGAAAACAATTATTATTTTTTCAACGGTCTAGATCTCAAGAGTCAAATCCAACGGTTAACAAGAAGTGACTCTGGTACTGACACCACCTCTCATAATTCTCGTTAGTAGGACCTCTCTCTCACTCTCTCTCTCTCTTCGTCTTCATCTTTCTTCTTCTCTCCACTCTGTGTCGAATCCGGGTCCGATCCAAGTCAAATACGGGTCGGGTCTCGTATAAGAAGAGGCAAAACCACTTACTTACTTACTCTCTTTCATTTCACCCCCACGCACTCTCTCTCTCTCTCTCTCTCTCTCTGACACATATCTTTTTCTCTCTCTTCTGTTTTGAAAGCCAAAGTGTCTCTCTTGGACAGTGATGGAACTGCTTCAAGAGATTTAATTTCTCTCTTTCTTTTTTTTTTTTTACCACACGAGAGGAGAAGCCAAGTTGAAGAAAGATTTGTTTTTTTTTATTTCTATAACAAAGATCTCGAAAGAAGAAAGGGGCTTGCTTAGTCTTAACTTGGAAAGTTTTCATCTTCTTTTTTGTGAGTGATGTTGCTGCTGCTCAATGCGTAGTTGTTAAGAGTTTTGAGAGTTTGTTAATGGTTTGATGATGACAAGGTTTGAAGAAATGGGGTTTCTTGTGGTTAAGCGTTTGATTCAAGGCTTTCTCTGAGCTTTTTTTTTTTTTTTTTATGGTGAGTGGAATTTTTTGGGGGTTTTGTGCAAAGGAGATGGAGAAAGACGAGTTTGTGCTTCCGGAGCTAAAGAGTTACAGCTACTGTAGTAGCTGGAAGTGAAGATTAGATTTTTTTTTTTTTTTTTTAATAGATTGTACGGAAAATTAGGGTTTTCGAAAGTTTGTGACTTTGGTTTTCTGAAAGTTGAATTAGACATGAAGCTGTCGACATCTGGATTGGGTCAACAGGGTCACGAAGGTGTTTTGTTTTTTCTCTTTAGTATCTGATTTCAATTCTTTTTTCTTTTGTTACTGGACAAGTCTTTCTTTGTTTGTGTGTATTGTAACAGGAGAGAAATGTCTGAATTCTGAGCTATGGCATGCTTGTGCTGGACCATTGGTCTCTCTTCCATCATCTGGTAGTCGTGTTGTTTACTTTCCACAGGGTCACAGTGAACAGGTTCCTTCTTCTTCTTCAAACTTCTTTTAGTTTAAAGATTGGTGTTTTTGTGTAAAAGTATTGTTTAAAGGGAGTGAGTATGGAGCTTTTATTTTTAATTTTTCCTTTGTTTTATATTTGGGCATTTCCATTTAAATTGAAGTGTACTTGTAGGTAGCTGCTACAACTAATAAGGAAGTTGATAGTCACATACCCAATTACCCAAGCCTACCACCACAATTGATATGCCAGCTCCATAATGTTACAATGCATGTGCGTAGTTAGTTCCCTGTCCTTTTCCAAACTTCAATTTTACTTTTAAAGTAGTTTTTGGGATGATGTGCTTTGTGAGTATGGGTTTCGTTTCTACTTTTCAGGCAGATGTGGAGACGGATGAAGTTTATGCTCAAATGACACTTCAACCATTGACACCGGTACATACATTATACATAACGAGTTTTCAGTTCACTCTAGTCTGTGAATAGGTGACTTCAAGACTTTTTAAATTGGTGATGTTGTAGGAGGAGCAGAAGGAAACATTTGTACCAATTGAGTTAGGGATCCCGAGCAAGCAACCTAGCAACTATTTCTGCAAGACTCTCACAGCTAGTGATACCAGTACTCATGGAGGGTTCTCTGTTCCCAGACGTGCTGCTGAGAAAGTTTTTCCTCCACTGGTATAATACTTTTTCGTTAGCATACTTGCTAAAAGTTGTTACTTGCTATATGATCTTGCCCTTTCCATGTTGCAGGATTACACGCTGCAGCCACCAGCTCAAGAACTGATTGCAAGGGATCTCCATGATGTTGAATGGAAGTTTAGGCATATCTTTCGGGGTAGGTTTCACCTTTCCTTGGTGTGTGTCGATGATCCATTTAATAGGATATATTTTTCTATCTGGGTTGGTTACTACGTTTATGAACATTCTTTTTAACTACTCTTTTTAGTATAGTCGCCAGTGTAAAAATAATTTGGCAGTTAAGCATGTCCTGAAGCCTCATTCTGCTGTTATTTTAACTACTATTGTTTGGTTGAGTTGAAGTAACTACGGATGCTCTGTGTTCTTGTTAAATTGGAATTATTACTTGCTAATATTAAGCCAGTTGATTTGAATCCTTCTTTTTGATATGTTTGTAATAGCAATTACTTACATGGTTTCTGTGTGATTATGCAGGACAGCCCAAACGACATCTCCTAACTACTGGGTGGAGTGTCTTTGTCAGTGCTAAGCGACTAGTAGCTGGGGATTCTGTCATTTTCATCAGGTATGAATCTTTTGTTGTACGTTCACTTTGTGGACTGTGATTATATCTTTAACCGCTATCACTTGTTTCCAGGAATGAAAAGAATCAACTCTTTTTGGGAATTCGGCGAGCCACTCGGCCCCAGACTATTGTACCATCATCTGTTTTATCTAGTGATAGCATGCATATTGGACTCCTTGCTGCTGCTGCACATGCTTCTGCAACTAATAGCTGTTTTACTGTTTTCTTTCATCCGAGGTTAATACACCTCTTCTACCTGCATCCTCTTCTTCTCTTAATTTATATATTCTACTAATATTCTCTTCATGTTCAGGGCTAGCCCATCTGAGTTTGTGATACAACTTTCCAAGTACATTAAAGCCGTTTTTCACACGCGTATTTCAGTTGGAATGCGCTTTCGCATGCTCTTCGAGACAGAAGAGTCTAGCGTCCGCAGGTGATGATGCCACGTATCTTGAAATGCAAATGTTGAAACTGACAAAAGTTTATATCAATATGTTACACATATTACTTTAACATGTTTTCTGACAGTGGCATGGGGAACTTTCCAGGTACATGGGTACTATTACTGGTATCAGTGATCTGGATACTGTCCGTTGGCCAAACTCTCATTGGCGATCTGTGAAGGTAACAATATTTAGCTTGTGACTTCGTAAAGATTCCATGAAACACCGCAGGATTCTGATGATATAGTGTAATGTTGTAATTATATATTTCATTGGAACTCTATTGACTTTGAAGATTTGGGCATTGTTGGTGTAGGTTGGTTGGGATGAATCGACTGCAGGGGAGAGACAGCCAAGGGTTTCGTTATGGGAGATTGAGCCTCTTACTACCTTTCCCATGTACCCATCTCTGTTTCCTCTCAGGCTAAAACGTCCTTGGCATGCTGGCACATCATCATTGCCTGGTATCTACCATATCTTGGCTGTTTTACTAACTGTTATAGTTTTATGTACTAGTGTAGAAAGTTCGGAAGTCTCTTACTGTCACTCAGATATCCAAATTTTGTTATTTTAACTTAGTTGCTAATTCGGATAAATAAGAAATGTTGGATTGATTACGCGATTTGAAGAGGGTCTTTACTCTTCATAGCTATTTACTTTAACCATTGTGATGTTACAGATGGAAGGGGAGAATTAGGGAGTGGTCTAACATGGCTAAGAGGAGGAGGTGGAGAACAGCAAGGTTTGCTTCCTCTAAATTATCCGTCGGTTGGTTTGTTTCCATGGATGCAACAAAGGCTGGATCTCACTCAAATGGGGACTGATAATAATCAGCAATACCAAGCAATGTTAGCTGCTGGATTGCAGAACATCGGCGGTGGAGATCCTCTAAGACAGCAGTTTGTCCAGCTGCAAGAGCCTCATCACCAGTATCTTCAACAATCAGCTTCCCACAATTCTGATTTGATGCTTCAGCAGCAGCAGCAACAAGCATCACGCCATCCAATGCATGGCCAACCCCAGATTATGAGTGAGAATATTCCACAGCAGAGTATGCGACAAGAAGTTAGTAACCACCCAACTGGACAGCAGCTACAGCAACCAGACCAAAATGCGTACCTTAATGCTTTCAAAATGCAGAATGGTCATCTTCAGCAGTGGCAGCACTCGGAAATGCCTTCACCCTCGTTCATGAAGTCAGATTTTACTGACTCGAGCAACAAATTTGCTACATCCGCTACTCCAATGCAACAGAACTCTGCTTCTCCTGCTTCTGGTGATGGCAGCAATCTTTTGAATTTCTCAATAACCGGTCAGTCTGTACTGCCTGAACAGTTAACAACAGAGGGTTGGTCACCAAAAGCATCCAACACTTTCTCTGAGCCGTTGTCACTTCCACAAACCTATCCTGGGAAAAGTCTTGCTCTAGAACCTGGAAACCCCAACCTAAACCCTCAGAATCCCTCTCTTTTTGGTGTTGATCCCGACTCTGGACTCTTTCTCCCCAGTACAGTTCCCCGCTTTGGTTCTTCATCAGGAGATGCTGAAGCTGCCCCTATGTCACTAACAGATTCAGGATTTCAGAATTCCTTATATGGCTGCATGCAAGACACAACTCATGAGTTGTTGCATGGAGCTGGACAGATTAATCCGTCTACCCAAACCAAGAACTTTGTAAAGGTGCTTGTTGGTTCTAGGCTCACCTACTTCTCTGTGGCTAGGAAAATACTGATTTGCTTACAAATCCAAAATTGCAGGTTTATAAATCTGGTTCGGTTGGGCGTTCACTAGACATCTCCCGATTCAGCAGCTACCACGAGCTGCGAGAAGAGTTAGGGAAGATGTTTGCTATCGAAGGGTTGTTGGAAGACCCCCTTAGATCAGGCTGGCAGCTTGTATTCGTTGACAAGGAAAATGATATTCTTCTCCTTGGCGATGACCCCTGGGAGTAAGTTAAAATACTCTCTTCTTCTATCTTGTATACATTTGATTTAGATTTGGGATAAATCTTGAAAAGCTTGTGTGGTATTCAGGTCATTTGTGAATAACGTTTGGTACATAAAGATACTTTCGCCGGAAGATGTGCAGCAAATGGGAGATCAAGGCGAAGGCAGTGGCGGGTCATTCCCGCAAAACCCCACCCATCTCTAGAAGCTGCTTCTGTGTTGATCTCATCCTGCTACAATGCGCGGGAGCCTTTGTTTTCACTTCCACTGATCTTTTTTATATGCCATTCGTTCGCATCTCTCTCATTTTGACGTTTTTAGAAAGAAACATAATCATATTTGTGAGTATGGGTCCTGAAACTTTAGGGCGTACTTTAGCTTTGTATTAGACAGACACTCTGGTCATAAACATATGAACTTTTATTAGCCGTCTCAGGAGGTAACTCAGCTTTCTTAATATTATTATTCTGTTTTGAACGTATCACTTCTCCTGAGACATTCAGTTGAAGTGTAGTGATTAAATTCTGATTTAGGTTCTCATCGGGAAAGACTTATAAGGCTTTAAAATAAATAAGTTTTAAAAGCCAAAATTTTACTAATCATGTTTTTATTGCTTTATTATTTTCAAAAGTGTTAAAAGTTTAACTATTAGTTCGTACGTACAAATTTTTAAAATCACAAATATGAAATTTTTTTTTTTGCTTTAATTATTTTTTTTATGAGTTTTTGTATTTTTAAAAATTTTATTTTTTTTAATAAAATTCATTATGTTGTCACATAAATTTATTCATAACATAATTTATATTTATGAAAAAACATACAATAAAAATAACAGTCATTAAAATTTTTTAACAGTTAAAGTTTCCACACAAAGTTTTATAGTCAAAACATCTACAGCCACGAATAACCGCCATTACCAATCCTTTAGTCAAAGCAAGAAAACATATGTTAGGAAACAAACCAACCAAATCTTTAAAACACAAACTAGGGGTATACACAAATGGGCTTGTCAGTGTTATCTATAGGGTTCGAGTAAAAACAATCATTAATCACAATTGTTACGAAGCTTCTACAAATGTGAGACATTCGTTCTTGATGTGAGACACAAAAAAAAAAAAAAAAAAAACCGTAAAACAGATATAGAAAGAGAAATCTCTCTCCCGCCGAAACAGCTTCCTTTTCGGCAGTTCCCGACCTACCTACTTCAACTGTTTTACGCCAAGCGCGCTCGTTTTGGTAAGTGTAGATTGATTTTTTTTCATTACATGGAGGAGAAAATTTTTGGTTACTCACTTAATTGAATGCAATGATCGATTAGTACACAAGGATTGATCAGGTCAATGGCGCTGGCAAGGCGTTCGACGAAATTCTTAGCAGAGGATTGATCTCTTGCATAGGTCTATGGTCAATGGGTTTGTACTGAAGAAAAAGATTTTCACAACAAAGTTTTATAGTCAAAACATCTACAGCCACGAATAACAGCCATTACCAATCCTTTAGTCAAAGCAACAAAACATATGTTAGAAAACAAACCAACCAAATCTTTAAAACACAAACTAGGGGTATACACAAATGGGCTTGTCAGTGTTATCTATAGGGTACGAGTAAAAACAATCATTAATCACAATTGTTACGAAGCTTCTACAAATGTGAGACATTCGTTCTTGATGTGAGACATAAAAAAAAAAAAAAAAAAAAAAACCGTAAAACAGATATAGAAAGAGAAATCTCTCTCCCGCCGAAACAGCTTCCTTTTCGGCAGTTCCCGACCTACCTACTTCAACTGTTTTACGCCAAGCGCGCTCGTTTTGGTAAGTATAGATTGATTTTTTTTCATTACATGGAGGAGAAAATTTTTGGTTACTCACTTAATTGAATGCAATGATCGATTAGTACACAAGGATTGATCAGGTCAATGGCGCTGGCAAGGCGTTCGACGAAATGCTTAGCAGAGGATTGATCTCTTGCATAGGTCTATGGTCAATGGGTTTGTACTGAAGAAAAAGATTTTCACAACAAAGTTTTATAGTCAAAACATCTACAGCCACGAATAACAGCCATTACCAATCCTTTAGTCAAAGCAACAAAACATATGTTAGAAAACAAACCAACCAAATCTTTAAAACACAAACTAGGGGTATACACAAATGGGCTTGTCAGTGTTATCTATAGGGTTCGAGTAAAAACAATCATTAATCACAATTGTTACCAAGCTTCTACAAATGTGAGACATTTGTTCTTGATGTGAAACATAAAAAAAAAAAAAAAAAAAAAAAAAACCGTAAAACAGATATAGAAAGAGAAATCTCTCTCCCGCCGAAACAACTTCCTTTTCGGCAGTTCCCGACCTACCTACTTCAACTGTTTTACGCCAAGCGCGCTCGTTTTGGTAAGTATAGATTGATTTTTTTTTCATTACATGGAGGAGAAAAATTTTGGTTACTCACTTAATTGAATGCAATGATCGATTAGTACACAAGGATTGGTCAGGTCAATGGCGCTGGCAAGGCGTTAGACGAAATGCTTAGCAGAGGATTTGATCTCTTGCATAGGTCTATGGTCAATGGGTTTGTACTGAAGAAAAAGATTTTCACAAAGCTCTTGCACGGTTCTAAGAGATGCAGATATCTAGATTCAAATCAGATTAGGTTGCAAGTCCTCGATCGAGCACTTGTGACTTTTCATTTTTCAATTACCAGTTTTTGTTCATGGCTTCTTGGAAATTCTACTGATAATACAAGTGACATTTTGGCAATTTATTTAGTTTCATACTGGACCTGTTATCTTCTATCAAGGTTAGTGATGTTTGCATCTAGTATCTCCATTGACATTTACATCCAGCTTCCGTGACATGGAATTTTTCACTAACCAAAGAACCCTTACGGATATGAAGGTGACAAACCGGATTAAGAAAACACTGTTCCAAAACATCCTTCTAATTACTGGAGTAGGTACCGATCCTGGGATTACATCTGAAGCTGTTGAACCGAGGCCAAAGGCGAGTCATGTTACAGAGGTGAGACGTCAGTTTGGACTGATGTAGGAGTCTTATTGCCGATGTAGTGGTCTAGCTTGGACTGCAGTCGCAAGCTTCTGGGTTTTGAAAATTGATGAGCAAGTTAAATGAAGTACATCGTTGGAAGTGTTTGTTTATTGTATTAGTGTATTACAATCCTTGTTGGAAGATGCAGATACCAAGAAACATGACAGTAAAAAGGTGGAAATAAGATAGATGGTTTATGAGGCAGAGGGATAGGTTTTGCTCCCCATGCCCATGAAGTATTGGTCCACTTCTGAAAATGCAAGAAGAAGGGTTATAAAATCAGATGCATTTACCATCACCGAGGCACACACCAATTGAGCGATATAGGTTTGCTGTAAGGTGCTAAATTTTTCCAGAACCTGAAAACGGATTACAGAATCTCTACGCAGACTGAACATGTGCTGATGCTTTGTCGATTTGTATAACCAGTCAGGTACGTAGTATGAAGATAGCTTCAAGGATGGTACAAAAGATTCTGATGAATCCCAGTCAAGTTTTGATTGGGGTCTTGCTTCCAGACTGCATCACTCTTTTGGAACAATACCAAATTAATAGAGAGGTTGTTGAACATGTACATGTTGCAGCTGAATCTAAATTAACACGTATGACGCTCACGGATAGAGAAACCAGTCAGTCTGGCTTAGCAAGGTAGAGATTGGTGATTGGGTGCACATGTTCATGGCCTGTGTCAGAGCCATTGTATCTACAATGTCATTGAGCTTCATTCTTCTGATTTGGGGTCACAGGGATATGTTGTTGAAACACTTGCTTGTGATACAAGGATTAAGGTGTGGGAGTATCATATCCTTTCTTTTCAGAGCTTTTTGGAACTTCCACCAATGGTGCAAGCCAGGTTAGAAAATTGTCTAGCTCTATACTAAATGACTGATGGATTCATTAGCTGATTCAAGGTAAATGGCTGATGGGTTATCTCCATTGACTTTAACATCCAAGACTTTGACAATCCATTAATCTAGATCCAATGTGACTTAATATTTTACAGTATTTCTACACAATTATTATATCCCCATATAAAATTTAGATCCCCAAATTTTAAATTGATTGTTAATATAGAGCTATATGTGAATAACAAGTACGTACTATTTTGCCAATATATAGTCAACCCATCTTTATAAAAACTAAACTCGCGTCTCTTCTTCCAAATAGCCAGAGTGCTGATTCAAAAGAGACGTGAATGGTGTTCTTTACTATTTTTTTTTTTTTGCCTTCTTTTGCTGCTTTTTATTCGTTGATCTATCTTTTGTATTTGTTTGGGTGAACTTGAATATTCTAATACAGTAAAACCAAAATCAACTTAGAATCTCAAAACGATACTGGAATTTCATTATCACTCGATGTTCATAAAACACGGAAGTGACTTACCGGCTCTCACAGCGAGAAAAACCCGATGATACAAAAGATAATAGAAAATTTTATAAGTTTTTGCGATAAGATAAAACTCTGAGCTAACAGGTACTCATATAGATAAAAGTTTCTAACGGCCTCTTCCATCCAGTCGTACACGTGTTATTGATTTTTGCCACCTTAGACTCACACGTGAGAAGCCGCACGTGTGATTTTCCAAAAAATCCAACTCTGCAACGACCTTAATTCTCATACTGTATCAAATCTCCCTCCTTTGCAGAGCCTTGTCCACAAGGGTCTTCAAGCTTCAAATGCAGGTAACTTCTTTTGAATATCAAACAAAAATCCCCAAGTTGCCTCTTCCACAGGTTCCCCTACCCATTTGATCAACACCTTCGTAACAGCCCTGTTTTGACGATTAACCATCTTCCTCTCCAAAATCGTCTCTGGTTCTTTTTCAAACACATTAGGTAGCACATAAGGTAACTGAGTAGAGACAGGAACATTACTAACTAACACCTTCAACTGAGACACATGGAATACCGGATGAATGCGAGTGTCACTGGGAAGCTCAAGCTTGTATGCTGCCTCACCACAACGGTCTATAATCTTGTAGGGGTCATAATATTTTGGCGCCAGCTTCTGATTTGATCGGACAACCACTGAGTTCTGGCGATATGGTTGCAGCTTTAAATACACAAATTCACCAATCTCAAAATCCCTCTCTGTCCGTTGTTGATCAGCCAGTTGCTTCATCCGATGTTGTGCTCTCATAAGGTGATACTTTAGCAATTCATCATATTTTCCCTCTCCTGCAGAGAACGAGCCACCACAGCAACCTTCGACTCCCCCAGTAGATAACGAAGATGCACTGATGGTGCTTGGCCATAAACCGCTTCATAAGGAGTAATGCGTGTAGAAGTGTGATAGTTCGTATTCTACCAGTATTCAGCTAATGCCAACCACTTACACCACATGTGAGGCTGCACATGACACATACACCTCAAATATGTCTCTAAGCATCCGTTAACAACTTCAGTTTGTCCATCACTCTGAGGGTGATAAGTTGTCGACATCTTCAGTGCCACACCTTGTAGAGTGAAGAACTCTTTCCAAAATTTACTTGTAAAGACAGAATCCCGATCACTAACAATGGAATTTGGACAGCCATGGAGCTTAAATACGTTATCAAGGTAAGCCTGTGCTACTGTCAAAGCGCTGTAGGGATGCGAGAGTGCAATAAAGTGAGCTGCCTTACTAAGACGATCCACCACCACCATAATAACCGATTGATTAGCTGATAAAGGAAGTCCTTCTATGAAATCCATTGACACATCACTCCACCATGAGTCAGGAATTGGCAAGGGTTGTAACAGACCAGGAGAAGCAGCATTGTCGCTTTTACACTATTGGCACACATGACAACCTCGAACAAAAGCTTGAATATCAGTGACCATTCCCTTCCAATAAAAAGGTCCTTTAACCCTCTGGTAAGTGACGTCCCTTCCAGAATGGCCACCAACTCCGGAACAATGTAACCACTGTAGGATTGTGTCATAAAGCTTCACATCATTTAGAACCACAATTTTGCTTTTCCGACGAAGTATATCTTGCATCCACAAGTAATGTTTCCTAGCATCAGCATTTACTTTGAGTCGAGCAATCAGTGCTTTGAGCTCCACATCCTTGTCATAAGCCGCCTGAATTTCCTTCAACAAATCACACTCCACCACAGACATAGCGATATGTAATATCTCAGACCCTTCCACACGAGACAAGGCGTCTGCAACCAAATTTTCCTTTCCCTTTTTATATTGTATTTCATAGTCGAACTCTAGCAGTTTTGGTAACCATTGTTGTTGAATCGGGGTGTTGAGACGTTGCTCCAACAAATATTTCATACTCTTTTGGTCAGTTCGAATGATAAAGTGTGCAGGTAACAAGTAGTGTCGCCACTTTTGCACCGCAAAGATGACAGCCAACAATTCTTTCTCGTAAATAGATATATGCAATTGTTTCCCTTTAAGTTGTCTGCTAATGTAAGACACTGGGTGACCTCTCTTGCATCAATACTGCCCCAATGCCATGCCCACACGCATCCATTTCCACAACAAAGACTTTATCAAATAAGGGTAAGACCAATACCGGAGCATTGCAGAGAGCTTCTTTTAAACTATCAAACACCTCTTGTGCCACATCACTCCACTCGAATGCATCAATCATGGTTAGAGCATGTAATGGACTAGCAATGGCTCCAAACTTTTTAACAAACCGCCGATAATAGCCTGCTAATCCAAGAAACCCTCTTAGTTGCTTAAGAGTGCTAGGTTTTGGCCACTCCGCTACTGCCCTAATCTTAGCTGGATCAGTTGAAACTCCCTCATCACTGATAAAATGGCCCAGATACTCCACTCTATCCTCTACAAATGCACATTTACTCATCTTTGCAAACAAGCTTTCCTTACACATTATTTCAAACACCATGCATAAGTGTTGAGCATGTTCCTCCATGTTTTTGTTATAGATAAGAATATCTTCAAAGAAAACCAGCACAAACTTTCGCAAAAATGTCTTAAACACCAAATTCATCAAGCTCTGGAACGTTGCAGGTGCATTGGTCAAGCTAAACGGCATCACCAAATACTCATAATGACCGCTGTGCGTTTTAAAAGCAGTCTTTGGCACATCCTCCACTTGCATTCGTACTTGGTGATATCCTGCTCGTAAATCAATTTTAGAAAAAACCTTCGAACCTCCCAATTCATCCAACAAATCTTCAATCAATGGTATAGGAAATCTGTCTTTAACTATGATACCATTAAGTTCCCTGTAATCAACACACAACCTCCAACTTCCATCCTTCTTCTTTACTAACACCACCGGAGAAGCAAAGGGACTAGCCCTTGGTCTGATAGTGCCTCCCGTCAGCATATCTTCTACAATCTTATCTATTTTGTTCTTCTGGTGGATTGCATAGCGGTAAGGCCTCTGGTTAACCGGATTAGCTCCCTCAACAAGCTGAATTTTGTGATCGTGGTTCTCTCGGAACGGTGGTAATTGTCTAGGTTCTTCAAACACTTCGGGAAAACTCTGCACCACCTCATCAATCAATGGTCTTGCCTCCAATTCACCAGTCACCGCACTCATAGAAAATCCATCCGAGGTAGTCGTTTCATCGATTGTTTTCACACAAATCATAGAAGCCTGCACGTCATCATCATTCATCTTCTTAAACTTTTGTGCTTTCACATCTCGAACAGAACCATTTTGAATGCCAAACAACTTAACCCTCCTTCTATTCCAAAAGAATTCCATCTCCAGTTGCTTAAACTCCCAAGTGATAGGTCCGAGAGTTTTGAGCCATTGCACTCCCAGTACCATATCGCAACCTTGTAGTGGAATTAACATAACGTCGGATTGGAAGAAAGTCGTCATGAACCTCCATTGGAACCCTTCAACCTTACCATGGACTGCCAATTTCCTTCCATCTGCCACTGATACTCTTTTTATCCCCAAAATCTTCACGTCACAACCCAACTTAGCTGCTACCTTAGGATCCACGAAGTTATGAGTTGATCCTGAATCCAGCAAAACATAGATCAGCCTCTTACCATACAATCCCTTCACCCTCATCGTTTTGTAATCAGAAATTTCTGACACAGCATTCACTGACACTCGAGGTAAGTTCTTATCTTCCACATCTTCATCATCAATATGTAACACTTCCTCTGTATCACAGTCCTCAACTTCCATACTAAATAGCTGTGTCTTCTTGTGCTGTTGGTAATGCTCAGGAGAAAACTTCTCATCACACCAGTAACAAAGTCCTTTAGCTCTTCCTTCACTCATTTCTTCCCTAGATAAGAACTTCTTTGGTTTCCCTTCAATCACCTTAGCCACACCTCTGTTTCCCTGGTAACCACCATCCTTTTGTATTGTCACCACACCACGGCCACCCTGACCTTGATTGTTACCCTTAGGAGCGACCCAAGTTTGAGACCCTTGTTTTTTAGGATGTGCTTTCTCGTATAAACGCCCCAGCAACAAACAATGCCTCACCGTTTGCGGTTGAAACATCCTCACATGCATTTGGGTGTCCAACCTCAATCCTGCTAAATACAACCTCACCAAATATTCCTCAGAGAGTGTTACTCTGGTTTT